>JAOEGL010000003.1:64099312-65311187 GCA_034509955.1 Urosaurus nigricauda
GCTCAACTTATGGTCTACTTGGACTCCTAGATCCCTTTCACACGTAGTTTCATTCAGCCAGATGTCCCCCATCCTATATCTGTGCATTTCATTTTTCTGCATTATACACATTATTCACACAATTCTATTTCTCACTACGAGAAAGTCATTATACACATTATTCACACAATTCTAATTCTCACTACGGGACCATTAACACAACATAGTTGCAGTACTATGATTCCACTTTAACTGACATGACATGACATGATTACATCAGAAAGAATTCTTTGATGTCTAGTTTGGTAGGGCACTAGAGTTTTCTAGATGAGAATTCTAAATATGCCTACATAAACTGGAAATCCCAAAACTCCATTGGATGTTAAAAGGCCACTACAGTGCTAAAACTCTGTACAGCAATAGGGCCTAGGCTTGTAAGCATGGAAGCAGGGGTGACTCTGAATACAGTCAGCCCTCCTTATCCATGGATTTTTTTATACATGGATTCAAGTATACATGGCTTGAAAATATTCATAAATTCCAAATAGCAAACCTTGATTTTCCATTTTATATACAATGCACCATTTTGATATGCCATTGGATCAAATGGGACTTGAGCACCCATGGATTTTGTTATCCATGGTGGGTCCTGGAACCAAACCCCAGCGTATAACAAAGGTTCACTATACACATGTATTCTGCTATAAGATTTTATATATATTGTTTAATACACCTACCACACTATACTATCTGAATATGCCAGTGATTTTGGAACATTATGTTGAAAATAAATCTTTCAGGTGAACCATCTTGTTAAATGAGATAACTTGTAAGGAAACTTTTTTTAATCAAAATATTTTGGACAGTATTATATCAATAAATGTTATATCAATTTGCAATATTATTCTTGCTTGTGTATAAATCTGTGATGTATTTTTTCTTCTTCTCAGAGAAAACTATTTAGCAATTTTAAATGCATTATGTTTAAGATAAACAGAATTGTGTGGTACTTGCTTATAATGCTTTTCTCTTAAATTTAACCCCAGAAAGTCTTGGCTTCTTGCACAGAAATTTTGATTTCCAGAAAAACTGTATTTCTATTGCAAAATGCCTTCACTTGCAGTTTCTTGACCACTACTTTTTCTGGCTTTCTCTAAGTGCTTCAGAATTTATAGACAATTTATGAAAGCCCCAGTTATCAGAAAGGCTACTATATAACGGGAGATATTTCCAGCTGTTGTAAATCTGCATAGCTCCATTAAACTGTATGAAACAGCATCAATTTACAATAGCCACATATCAAAGCTAGTGTTTGTAAAGACAGTTCATGTTCACTGACATAAATCCAAGCTATGAATTCAAATCTATTTGTAGTAGAAAAAGGTCACTCAGTTGGAGAACAATGTTTCATGAAACTCACAAAATGCAAATGTATAGGGGAAGAAATTTGTGGTATTGCTTCTCTTGTTAACAGGGGTCCCTTTCACATAAACACAGTTATAGCAATATGATATTGTTGTAACTTCCATGGCTACATCATATGGAATCCTGGGGTCTTTCATTAGGTGATGCTCTAGAGATCTCTGGCTAAAAATTCTAAATGTCCCTACCTAAACTACAAATCCCAGGAATCAATAGGATGTTGTCATGACAGTTAAAGTGGAATCATAGCACTATAATTGTGTGACATGGTCCCCAGAAACAGATGGCACATGCAAAAATTACTAATGTGTATGACGTTATTGCTACATCACCACCACAGGATCACATATTGTATTAGGGTTATATTAAACCCTAAGTCTACATTGCAGAACCCTAAGGTTACATTACTTTGCCCCCATTATAGGGAAAATCTCCACAAACACAGTGGGACTTGCTTCTAATATATTTTCAGCCATCCATAAAGCTGTTCTCACCTAGTTCTATGTTTAAGAACATTAACTCTGCATAAATATAAATATATCAGGTTTTCATTTTTAAAAATGCATTTCCAAATTTATTTTATCTAAACTACAAATTTGTAAGTGTATGTGTGCTTTGGAAGCTTTTTTATGCCCCCCTCAACCTCAAATTCTGGACCTTGACCACGACGATCAAGTCAGAATACACAGGGAAGCCATTGAAATCCATAACCACCTCAACAATTTCAACAGGAAAGAAGAAACTCTTAAAGTAAACAAAGTTTGTGTATCATTCCTGAAAAATATCAAAATCAAGCCCAGCAAAAGAAAATGAAAACCACCAGGGTGAGGGGGGTTCGTAGAATCATAGAATCATAGAGTTGGAAGAGACCACAAGGGCCATCTAGTCCAACCCCCTGCCTTGCAGGACCTCCAAATCAAAGCATCCCTGACAGATGACCATCCAGCCTCTGTTTAAAGACCTCCAAGTTCACAGCAGACATTGGATTCACAGCAGACATTGGGTTCACAGCAGACATTGGGTTCACAGCAGACAATGGATCATTAATTAAAATAGGCACCTTGAAGCTTTACCATTCAACCACAGAACAATACACAGATTAAGATGTAAATCACTTCCTCACAATCAACAGTATATGTATCCCACTCTCTTCCATGCCAGCATTCTCTGAAGATGCCAGCCACAGCTGTTGGCAGAATGTCAGGAATCAACTCTTCTAGAACACAGTCTTATAGCCTGAAAACCCCACAAAAACGATAATGGGGGCTTTTTACATTGGCAAGAAAGTGTGATCTGAACTCGCCTTTATGTTAATGCTTAGCAGCTACATAGCAAGCCTCAGGTTTGCATTAAAAAAGTGCAGAGCTGCTACACTGAGGGGTGTGGGAACGACTTATCTGAGTGGTCTTTTTTGTGGCTCAGCAGTTACATGGGAAGCTGTCAGAACGCTACAAACACAGGCGGAGCTGATACATGGGCAGCAAGAAACGCAGCTTTAAACTGCGATTTTAATTTTTTTTTCCTTGCCGGCTGCGAACTGCGCTGTTGCGCGGTTCGTACCGCCGCGAACAGCGCTATTCCGATGGTCGAGTCTTGAACTGCGCTATTGCGAGGGTCGAGGCTTGAACTGCGCTATTGATAGGGTCGAGGGTACGAATTGCGCAGTTTTAAATGATTTAAAGGGGGCTCCTAAGTGATTTTGACAGCAGCCACAGACCGAGCATCTGCAAGAAGACAAAGGAGGAGGAGTGCTGGCCATTGACCCAGTGACGTTGGCATTCGTCAGCACAGGGTCACTGTGGGCATCATCACCAACATGGATGCCTCCTCTCCTTTGTGGTCGGCACTTGTCGTCAATATTCAAAGCACAGCCAAAGCTGCCGCCTTTGCCTCCGCTACTGCTGCCAGGATCGTCGAAGTGACCACTGAAATGACTGCTGTGACCACTGAAATGACTGCTGTGACCACTGAAATGACTGCTGTGACCACTGAAATGACTGATGTGACCACTGAAATGACTGCTGTTTTCGCTGAAATGACTGATGTGACCACTGAAATGACTGATGTGATCACTGAAATGATAGCTGATGATGATAGTGATGATACAGAAGAGAGAATAGCTGCAGTTGGTGTCTCACTGCTTGAGCAGTGTGAATTAGCCGGTGGCATTGCTATGTCCGAGAAAAGGAAGACCCGGCTTTATTGGACGCTGGAGAGAAGTGATCACTGGTGGTCTGTCATAGTCACTCGCACCTGGTCTGAAAGCCGATGGAGGCGTTACTTCCGAATGCCCCGTGCCCTCTTTCACCGGCTGGTGGACATCCTCCGTCCAGAACTGGAGAGGTCTGATTCAGTGATGAGGAAAGCCATCCCGGTGGAGGAGAGAGTGGCCATTGCCATCTTCATGCTGGCCCATAAAATGACCTACTTGGTGACTTCAGAGCTCTTTGGGGTTGGCATTTGCACTGCAGGGCAAATGATGCTGGAGTTCGCCTTGGCCATGGAGAAGCTCCTGCTGTCCCGGACTGTGTACTTGGGAGATGCCCGGAAGGTAAGGCACTGTCCAAAATATATTTCCACTTGTCAAACTATCCTATCCTGTATGTGGCATATTTCATGTGTGGGTTGTTTTGTGGTGTAATTGCATGGATGTAATGAATTTGTCATTTATTCACCTGTTTCCCCCCCTTTCCTTTCTACAGATCATGGAAGGTTTCGCTGAGCTTGGATTCCCACAAGTAGTGGGCGCTGTGGATGGGTGCCACTGTCTCATTGTGCCACCCCTGGGGCAGAGGAAGAGTTATCAAAACAGAAAGGGGTCCTATTCTGTTATCCTGCAAGGGACATGTGATCACACTGGTCGCTTTGTGGATGTGGAGCTTGTATGGCAAGGATCAGCTCATGATGCCAGGGTGGTCAGAAATTCTGTCATTTTTGAAATTATGGAAGCTGGCATCTTTGTGCCAGGCAACCCCACCATTAACTATCCAGGGTCAGCAAATTGGACCCCTCCTGCTGGGAGATAAAGCTTATCCTCTCAGAAAATGGTTAATGTCGCCCTACAAGAAACCTACCACTGCCAAGCGGAAGCTTTTCAATAGGAGGTTGAACAGGTGCAGAGTGAAGGTGGAACATGCGTTTGGGCGTCTCAAGGCCAGGTGGAGATGTCTGACAGGACCACTTGTTGTGGCAGAAGAGAACGTGGTGCCCATCATCGCCGCTTGTGTCATCCTACACAACATCTGCGAGACCAAGGGAAAGGTTTTGGATGAGGGGCTGCAGTACAGGCGACGTTTTGTGTTGCCTACCCTGGGGGCACCTATTCCGGAAAATGACCCTGGCACACAAGAAGGGCACAAAGTGAGGAATGCATTGGCAGAGTTCTTCCAGACAGGGAGAATTTGAACTTGGACTTCTCCTCCATTTGTGATACCACAGCATAATTGTTTTGTATAATCATATCAGTAGTTGAATAAATGTATCCCATCAGCCACAGTCTGTGTGTGCCCATCATTCATGGTCTGCTGTGTGGGCAGTCTCTGCCATGTGCTTGTTGGCTTGACACACACAAACACACTCACAGAAGGTCATGCATAGGTGTGCCTGGCGCCAGATTTCCTGGAAGATAAAGATACAAGCGCCTAACTGCCAACCGTTTACTCTGACAATGTATCAATACCCCTTGAAATTCAGGCTTCCCTAATGGCCCATTCAATTGTAACAATATGAAGCCCAGAGGCATCTATTGGGGGAAAGATTCAAAATTCAGCTCTGAGGGGACTTCATTGGCCTGAAGCCATCTCTGCCCACCTTGCCTTCACCCACAAATTTCTATAAAGTCCAAAGCCCCTGTCTTTTTCCTCAGGACGGCGACCATGGCTCCCAGGGTGAGACCTCCAGTTCGCAGGGCCTACTGGCAGGCTGAAGAGCTGGAGATCCTCCTGGAGGCCCTCATGTCAGAGCAAGCTGCTCGGATTGTGATGGCCTCTAGCAGCAAGCCGAACAAGGCCTTTTTTATGGATGCCGCCAGAGCCCTCCGGCGACGAGGGTTTCAAAGGACCTTCCTACAGTGTCGGAGCAAGTTTAAGGACCTGAAGGGAAGGTTCTTTGAAACCCTGGAGGACTATGGTCCGCATCCGCCTGTTCGGAAGAGGCCACCATATTTCGAACAGCTTCGGGCCCTCTGGCAGAGGGGCGGAGAGCCTCGGTGGCAAGATCGCCGTCCTCAAGGTATGTCTGGGCCCCTTTCATTGTGCCTGTGTCCCTGTCACTGACCCTTCCCTCCTGTTTGCCAATGTCCTCCATGGGTCCTCATGCCTGTCCTCCACTTTGCTTTTGCAGGCATGCAGCCCAGGCGAGGACGGAGGGTGCCTGAGCAGGCCCAACAGCCCGGCAGGGGGTCCCCCGCTGCTGCACCTCAGGGAGAGGCTCGGGATCTCCCTGAGGATGCAGCACAGCCAGGGCCCTCTGATGCCGCCCCTCCGCCCAGAGAACAGGCTCCTCTGGCAGCAGGTTAGTGTCCAAGGGGTTGGGGGGGTGGACGTTGCAAGCCTGCAGCCTCCACAACACTCCTGTCCTGTCCCTTCCCTTCATGTCACTGTATTAACTTCTCCCCTTTCTTCCCTTTTTCCAGTAGCTCCTCCGTCGCCGGATGCTGCTGCTGCCCATGAGGACCAGCCTGGGCCAAGCCGCCGCCGCTGCCTGCAGAGGGGACCCGAGGCCCAGGGTCCCCAACCCAGGGAGATGCCTGAGGCACAGCGCCACAGGGGAGGAGGTGAGTACAGGCACCCAAAGAACCGGAGAAGGGAGTGGGGATGCCCATACACCCTGCCTGTGGGAGTGGGTGTGTGGCTCCATTGTCCCCTCCTAACCATTCTCTCTTTTTCTCTCTTTTTTCTTTTGTCCTCTACAGAACGCCTGCTGCATAGGAGGGTGGCAGCGCTGGAGGCAGGCCAGGAAAGGATCTTACAGCTGCTGAATAATATCTTGCAGGTCCTTCCTGGCGCTGCACCTCCAGCTGCCCAGTAAAGCTGCTTCCCCCCCCCTTTCCCTTTCCTTCCCTTTCCCTTGTTTGCTGTTCCCCTTCCTTCCCCTTCCCTTCCCCTGTAAATAATTTGTAAATAGTTTGTATAAATAAAAAAGTTTATTTTTTTAAAAAAAATTGTCTGTCTTGAACTGCGCAACAGCGGTAGTACACCATTGACCCATTTGTATGAATGAAATTCTTTTTTTATGAATGAATGGGGGTGTTGCGGTAGTGCGCTGTTTCACCATTTGTTAGTGTTAAGATTTGAAGTAGGACAGTGGTGTTCAAAATGTGCTTTTGAAGAGATGTTGAACTTCAGCTCCCAGAAGCCTAAGTCCTACATCTCATCAACAGCGCAGTTTGAACATCAGTGCCATTGGGAGTTAGTGAGTTAGCTATAGCTATAGTGTAGTGCCTGGTGGAAAAGGAAGTGCAGGAAAGGAAGGAGACCCTTGGGAAGACAGATAAGTGCAGTAGAGGACACCACAGTGCTTAATGGGAACTCAGTGCTTGTCACAACACTTCCCTCCTCTTCCTCCCCTGCGCCTGGGATGGCGACGAGTCGCCATAGGAACCGCCACTTGGCTGCTGAAGAGGCCAGAAGACTCCTGTCTAGGTTCTTCCTGAATGACCTCCAGATCCAGAATGACTTCGCCAGGAGTGACATCACGACCCCTTTCCCCACCCTGATGCCCAGATGGCCCCTCTACAGCCATGGGAATGGCCCTATGGGTAACACTCTCCTCCTCACCACCCACTCTGCCACTCTGAGCTGATCTTAAGATCCCTACTATCTGTTCCAGCAGGCCACTCTGCCCTTCAAGAACAGAAGTGAGTCGCCTCTGCTCCTGGATGGATTCTGCCTGCTGCTGAAGTGCCCTATCCTGATTTTGGACTGCCCTCTCCTGCAGCTGAAGTGCCCTCTCCTGCAGCTGAAGTGCCGTCTCCTGATTCTTGAGGGCCCTCTCCTGATTCTGGAGGGCCAGCTCCTGCTGCTGAAGTGCCCTCTCCTGATTCTGGTGGGCTCTCACCTGCACCTGAACTGCCCTCTCCTGATTCTCGACTGCTCTTTCTTGAAATTCTACGCTCCTCAACCTCAGCTGATAGAAACGCTCTCCCTGTTGTGTGAGTGCTGTCATGTGTTCTGAGGTGGCACCAACGAGACGATCAATAGCCCTGGCAGATGTTGCTGCTGCTGAGCGACGCACCCGTCTGTGTCTCATGGCAGCGAGCCGCTCCTCCGGTGGCATTGCAGCTGTGGGATTGGCGGGTGCTTCTTCTTCTTCTGAAGGTGGTCTTGGTGCACCTTCTGCACCTTCTATAGGACGAAGCACCAGAGATACACAAAAGCATAGAGTTAGCACATACTCCAGAGGGCATCCAATCCATCCCTATTATGCCATGCAGGAACTCTCGCTCAAAGCACCCTCAATATGTCACACAGGCCCTTGTAAGGAAGAGGAAGAGTTGAGGAGAAGCACAACACACACACACACACACCACAGTCATACAAAGGAGATCTTACAGCATACACTGACATAAACGTTGTAGCCCCTACCCAAAACATGCCATCATGCCAACAAAAACCTTCGCCAGCGCCTGTGTTCCTCTGCTGTAACTGGCCCACTATACAATCCCCCCCCCTTCCCATGCCACACACATGTCTTACCCTGCAAAGCTTCCTGACCGTCACTATCATCGCTGTCTCTCACAGTCCTCTGTCCTACAGGCGACCGATCACGGTGGCTACTGATGTTGGCAGAGACAGTGCTTGTACGGGAGGATGGCCTGCTTGAGGAAGCTGTAGATGCCAACTTTATGGCACGGGCTTTTTTTCTGAGAGCCTCGATGTCCACAGCTTGCTGACTGTAGGATGTCTCATCAGAGTCCGGGGACTGCTCCCGTTCCTCTGCATGACAAAGGGACAGAGTGACTTCTCCCATAGGGATCCCACATCTTCCCTAAGTCCCCTAGTTCCCTTTCCCTCAGAAGCCGAGGCACATCTTACCTTGAGAAGGCAGCAGAAGATGTTGGGCACATTCCATGCTTGTCTGTGGGCTTGGATCAGGCTCTGGCTCTGATTCTGGCTCTACCTGTGGTTCCGGGGTGTCCTCCATAGGTTCAGCCCTAGCAGGCTGCCCCACTGGGACCCTCACAACCTGTCCGCTAGTGGACAGTCTGTTGGGTCTGATCCTCCCATCCTTGCTAATGAACTCATGAAGCTCCTTGTAGAAAGGAGGACGGGGGCCTGCCTGGGTACCTTTGGCCAAATTGTCTCGATATTTTTTATATTGTGCCTTTAAGGCTTTGCACTTTCGCCGGCACTCTTCCCAAGTCCGCCGGTGTCCCTTCCCTCTCATGGCTTGGGCCACCTCATGATAGGTATCCGCATTGAGGTAGGTGGACTCCAGTTTCTCTAAAATATTGGGCCTTGACCAGATGGAAATGAGGTCTGAGGTCTCTGCATGAGACCAAGACATCCCTCTCCCCCTTTTTGGGCCACTTGTAGAAGTCTCTGCCATTGTGCAAAGTGCCACAGCAAAGCCTCGGCAAGAGTGTCCCTAGGAGCGGCTGACTTGGACAAATGCAAGTGGGAAATGGCGCTGGAATGTGTGTGGGGGTTCGTGTGAAAATTGAAAGTTTCCTCTTATCATTGCACCTGTTAAAACATCCGCCACCAAAACTGTCAATATCCCAAAGGCGCTACTGCGCATGTCTAGGGTTAGGATTAAGGGCGGAGCTAGGGTTTGGGAGCTTTAAAAAACTGCGCAGTTAAACCCCAGCTTTTACACCTGGAGGGCATAGAACGTTTTAATTAGGAGTGGAGTCCACACCACGCATGCTCCCAACTACGATCCATTCTGATCCGCACCAACAGCGCAGCCTTTAAATGGGCGCCTTAAGGAAACGGAGCCCCATTTAACTGCGCAAGTACACCTTAGCCTTTACATGCACTAGCGCTGTAACGCACTTATTAAAAAAGTAGTGGGTCAACCGAACTACTTTTTAAAAGCGCGTTTTTTCCCTTAAAACGCCAAAATGGCGTTTTCATGTCACACTTTCCCATTTTATAATGTAAAAGCTGGGTTTTCACCCAGCCTTCAAAACACCTTTTTTTGCCCATGTAAAACGCACCAATGATGTTTCCACACACACACACACACACACACACACACACAGTGTGCTAACACAAATAATATTCTGTGGAACAGAACCTGGAAAAAATGAGATTGAGTCATCCACAATTTGAAATGGCAATGGGAACTATTTGAGTGAATACAACCACATACTGACTGATAACTGAGCATCAAAATCCTCTGTAGAATTCCAAAGATCTAAAATGAAAGTCACAGAATTTGCAACATTTGTACTGAGCAAATGTTGGACTGCACATTATCTGATGTGTTTAAAACATGTTTGGGGCTATAACTGATCTGTTAATAACCACCAAATGGATGTCCATCTGTTTATAGAAGGTGGTTTTTATGGTACAGCAGAATTTCTTTGAAGAAATATTTGTCTGGATTAAAATTGGTTGAGCTTTAGTAGAGCATGAATACATCTATTTTGGAGCCTCACTTTTAGTACACATATTTGTTAGCTGTATGCCAGTGTGGATAATTGTAAATAAACAACAAAACAGACACCAAAATTGTTGACTACTTTACAAATGCTTCCATGGGGAGCAATTCATCAATGTTTTTTTCTAAAGACATTCTACAAAAATTAATTAATGTATAGGGACAATACTGGCGAAATTGGTCTCTAAATCACTTTCTTATCCAAACAGCATGACTTCAATGATAGTGGTGTATGTCCGTGAAGAATAAGATATGGTATTGGAAAAGTTAAGTACTAGCTAAGAGGGTGCAGAAGTTTGTCTTTTAGTAGCAAAATTTACCAGTTAATCACTGCAGGTGGATTTAAATGAGTTCAACTTTATATTCATATTCTTCACTCAGTAATTGACAGATGCAGTGTTATGCAAGCAAATAAAATAGTTCAATTATTTCTCTACTGGATAAATAAGAGCATATACACAGTGCACAAAATGTTAGATATTTCTTACCATCTTAGTGAAGATGTCCATTGTCCAAGCTTTTGGAAATGCAACACTGGGGGCCTGAGCATACAGAGAGGAAAAGCAGGCTTATATCTGTGGTTTCCCAATACATAGGTAGAACCCATTGACCACACCACCAGCTCCCACACTTGGTTAAACACCCATGGGCAGTCCACACTACTCCTCTTCTTCTACCAGGATGGGCCAGCCAAAACAAGATGTTCATGGATACAAACTGTGCCATGCCATTATCTTTCTCTTCCACCCCTAACATATATGTAAGTGCACAAAGGCATGCCATCAGTAGCCACCAATCACTTATCATTTTCTGCCCACCTGCATCCCATTCAATGCCCCACACATCTGGTCATGTGACCACAGAAGCAATTGACCATCCAGTGTCTGTTGGACTGGCCAATTTGCTATTGTTACGATTAACTCTATTGTATTGTTGGAAGCACCACATGTTGGTCATAATTTTTCTTCACAAGGTATGCAATGGGTCAATGCTGCAGCTTATCACTGATGTCCATGTGTTATTCATTTATGGGCAGGTGACAAAAATAAATATGGGCAGCAATGGTTTCAGATGCTTCCCCTGCCTTTTTACCATCATACAGTCTGCACACTGGTGCAATAGATCACATCTTCTATCTTAAACAAGAGCAAATTGGGGATTACTTTGCTCTGGCGCATTGCCCCGGATCACAGCTTCATCCTGGAATCATCTCATGTTGTCTATGTGTCATTTAAACAGGTAGATTTTACCATGAGGAAAAACTGCATTTTATTGCAAAGAGGCCCTTAAATATGTCTTAGAGAGAGCAGCAATGATATGGTTAGTGAGTGTTTCAGTGACCTAAAATCTTGTCATGTCTGTCCATATATCCTATCCTCTCTTACTGCTTTATCACACTAGGGTGCAAACAGGATTTAAACAAGAGTTATGATAAACGGAGGACATTTCCTGTTTAACTCTCATTTAACTCTCGTTTAAAATCTTGCAAAGAGGATTTAAACAAGACTTAAACAAGAGTTAAACAGGAAATTCCTATGCTTATCACCATCTCGAGGAGGAGAGAAAGGCAGGCCAGCCCCAATAGGCCTTGCCTGCAAGCAAGAAGAGCTTGCAAGCAAGAAGAGCTTCCATCCACCATCTTGAGGAGGAGAGAAAGGCAAACCAGCTCTAACAGGCCTTGCCTGCAAGCAAGAAGAACCCACCCTTCATTCACCATCTTGAGGGAGAGAAAGGCAAGCCAGAGCTCCAACAAGCCTTGCCTGCAAGAAAGAAGAGCCCTCCCTCCATCCACCATCTTGAGGAGGAGAGAAAGGCAAGCCAGAGCTCCAACAGGCCTTGCCTAAAGGGAAGAAGAGCCCTCCCTCTAGTCCATCTGCCTTGGTCCATGCCTCCGAGGGAAAGAAGATCAGCTGGACTTTCCCCCTTCCCCACCACCATTCCCTTCTCCTTTTGTGTCGTGTCTTTTTAGATTGTAAGCCTGAGGGCAGGGAAATGTCTAATTAACAAATTGTAAGCTGCTCTGATACCCTTGGCTGAAGAGCGGGGTATAAATAAAAATTATCATCATCATCATCATCATCATCATCATCGGACATTTACTGTTTAACTCTTGTTTAACTCTCATTTAAATCCTCTTTGCCCCCTAGTGTGATAAAGCAGTTAGACTGATATTCTTAGGGATCACCCCACCTTTTCTGTCCACCTGCTTTTTGTTCTTTCAGTGTTGCAAAAATATATCTACATGAGGCCCTGTACACACTGGCCATTAAAGCCAGCATGGGGGCAGAGTCGAGTTGTAGTGTCCTCACAATGCACACCTGACTCTGCCCCCAGGGCACCCTGATGCCGCATGCCACTCCACATAGTGCATGGCATAATGGCACTCATCCAGCACAGTGTTCATACGACACAGTGCCAAAGGAGCACCATATAGCTTTGAGGCTATATTGTTGAGTATGAAATGTACAGATATGCACAAAAGGTAAAACAGGAATTATGGGTAGAATTGTCTGCAGCTGAAGGCTGGAAGCAGACAGTGCTCAAGGTCAGTATGTGCTTCCTTGCACGTAGGCCTAATGTGAACAACAAGAGTCTTCCTGACTGACAGGACAGTAATGCAGGTAACACAAGGAAGAAGAGTAATCAGAAGAGGCTGGGTTTGTGGCCGCATGGCACAAGTCTATAAATAGCCTGCACACCACCATGTGGGTTGTTGGGTAATTGTGTTGAATAGTGGATGGTTGGTTGGAGAGATTTGTATATATTTGTAAATACAGCAACTTTAAGAATAAACCTCTAAGGAATGAGTTTTGGCTTCAGTCTGTTTCACCAACAACTAGGAGGAGGAATCCTGATAAGGCCGAACAGCTCCAGGGTCGCCGGTAATTCCGAAGGCATAGGACATTGCTTGAACTGTGCACATCTGCTTGTTTACATCAATAACGCAGCTATGGCTCCCTTTTGAGATGGCAAAAAGGAGCCACTTTTTCTGGTTCCTCTTTGCATCCTTGAAAGGCCAGAATGGGGCTGTGGTGTGAGAGGGACGTTATATAGTATATACAGCTTCTTAGTCCTATTCCTATTCTGGTTTAGATTAGCCTAGCACCCATAAAGAGCTTTTATATCTCTAATGGAGTTCCTATAATAAAAGTTTTGTTTATTTTCTATAACCATTGATGTCGCTGCTCCTTAATCATAGCAGCTAGTTGCTGCATGTATGCACTCTCTATTTGTATATCACAATTACCATGGTCAGTTTCAAAGCTATAGCCTGCCCTCCCTGTTCTATTCAAAATTTTTATACGTTTTAAAAAAACTGAAGAAAAACTGAGGAACAGATAGCTCCTTTATAGCTATTTTTATATTTGCTTATTTCTATTTTTAGCCAGAGGTGGCAGCATGGCATATGATATATTAAAAATATACAAGTAACAAATGCCTTTAGGATTGCAATCTTAAATGCATTTACCTGGGGATATGTCTTACTGAGCATATAGAACAAACTGTGAAATGGACCTCAGTCTGACTGTCATCTGTTAACAAATGTCTGATTCCTTGAGTCTAATTTTAGGGGAAAGTGTTGGGGAGAGAGAATGATAAATAAATATAATATATAATAAAGGATTTTTCCCCCCACTAAGGTTCAAGAAAGTAGTGTTTTTCAACCAGTACTCATTGTGAGAAGGTAACACACCTCACCTTTAGTATGTGAACATTGTGAAATTTGTGGGGCATTTTGGAGAAATATAATGTGCATAAAGAATGCATACATTTTAAAATGCAAATATTTTTAAATGTCTACAGTGTAAAATTTATGGGGGGAAAACACACACACTCCTGAACCAATGAAGAACAAACATTGCATTGTTGTTGTATGTTTTTAAGTCATTTCTGAACCAATGAAGAACAAACATTGCATTGTTGTTGTATGTTTTTAAGTCATTTCTGACTTAAGGCAATTCTGTCATGGAGTTTTCTAGGGCTGAGATTGTATGTCTCATGCAAGGACACCCAGTGGTTTTCCATAGCCAAGTGAAGAATTGAACCTTAGGACATTATCATACTGGAGGGATTCCCCACAATTTCGAAAGAAAAGATAGCGAGGTCAATTCAGAAATGAACACAATTGTGTGAAAGGTTATTACATGGGACAGGTTCTGGTGAATTTCAAAAGAAAAGATAGCCCAGGAAAAGAATAGGATTTACAAGTCTGCTAGTTCACCCTAATTTGCTTACATTTGAATTGCATTCAGACTGCGTTCGGGCTGTGTCCCCACTGCGAGCTATTGCATGCGATGAGCTATCACACAATTACATGAAACCCTATGATTGCGTTCAGATTGTGTCCCCACTGCCAGCAATTGCGTGAGATAATCTCTCATGAAATAACGTGAAACCCATGATTGCATTCGGAATGCCACTGGATTATACTCCAAAAACAGTTGTGTGATAAGGGCCCTGGTCTCCAGAGTCATAGTCCAATGTAAAAAACCTTTACACCACACTGGGTCTCTTGTACCTAGAGCAATTAACTTTTAAATATAAACTAATTTCAGTTTAGGAAAAATAAAGCCTTTTAACTGATACATAACATGGCAGGAAGAACATGGAATGTGAAAAAACAAATAAACAATGGAATTGGTGAAGGATTCTCAAGTCCAAAGAATAAACCTTTTCTCTTAGAAACTACGCATAGAATTAATCATGATTGCAAATTGGCTTCAAGCTGCCTCCTAGTTTGTCATGAAATTGGAAAGCTCCATGGTGATGCTGGATGCATTACATGATAGAATGTATTACATTTCTTCCTGCATGAGCCTGAGCAGACTGAAAAGAAAAAGTGGTTATCTGAAAGGGGGTGAGCCAGCTCCAAAGGTGGACTGAACACCCATGGGCAGTCTGCACCATGTGATATCAAGCTGCACTGCTTGATTGTTTTTTCCCCTTCTCTCCACCATGCATGTACAAAATCACAGGAACACACCACCCATGAGGGGCAATTACCTGCCTCCTCCCACCCAGCTGCCCTCCCATTGGACCGCCCGTGTGAACAGGCACATAGATGCATGTGCAATACACTGCATGTACAGCATTGGTGTGCCCAGTAACAACTATCAAAGTGCAATCATGGAGACCTCGCCATGCAAATTGCAATCATGGAGACCCCACTCTTTCACCCCATGCCCCCTGTTGGGCTGTTTGGTTTGTGTATGTTGCAATTGCATCCATTGCATTATTGGCAACCTTCCCTGTATTTTTGCTTTTGCACAGTCTGGTACTGGTACTGGTGCCACACTGTTTATATGCATGTGTGATGGTGCACATTTTCCAGGTTAAGTTGGAGTATCATAGCTTCTATTTACTCCAGTTTTTAGCCCCAGAGCATGGCTTCATGTCAATTTCAACCTGCTTTCACCTCATAAATCATCTAAACTGCTTGGATTCAAATCACTTTGAAGCTGCTTCATTTGTTCAGTGTTGACATCTCCAGAGTCACTCTAAATGAAGTGTAAACTGGCAGCCCAAATAGTAGGGGTCTGGTCTTAGTGACAGGCAATCCTAGAGAGAACTTTACAGATGGAATTATCACTAGATAAAGGAAAATAGACTCAAAATACAGCATTGCCTACAATTTATGGTAATAGCTATAAAAGCTGGATTGGGCTTACTTAACAGTGATGAAGTTTCTGAAAGCCCTTCAGTTTTTGGAGTTCCTAGACAGGCCCCGAGACAAAATATGGAAAGAAAGAAAAATACTTCATACTGAAAACCTTAAATTATTTAATGTCAAACTGAGTCTTTCCTGAGTTTCTAAGTTGTCTCTTGGACCTTTCAAATGACATCTTTATATTACCTGTCAAGTTCTGACTGGCAACTGGAGATGAGGCACAAGTTGGTTCTATGTAGGAACCAACTTTGTTCACAAATAATTTGCAGTTATCATCGCTAAGTCCTTTGTGAATTGAAAGCAATTAGAAAATGGAATGTGGTGTCACTTGAAACCTGCTGCTAGTAGCTAATGGGCTGCAAAAGCAGAGAAGATCTTGTAGTCAATGAATCCTAGAAAGATGGAGGGAAGGTACAGCTAAAATATCAATAAACTATGATAGGTTGTGCATTAGTTGACTATCAGTGCATGACTAAAATGAAATGCAGGCCTGAAGTCTAATAGTCTTCAGTCACCCAAGAAAACACCAATATCATACTGGTGTATTAGCCTCCAAGCCTTATTAGTTTCAGATTCCTTCATAAAATGAGACTCCAGAAAGCAAGTTTATAATGAATATCTGTTCAACAAATCCTATTACAAAAGTCACATTTTAATGATATGATGGCTAAAGGAATATTTTATTAACCTATTTTATATATTTATATTTATACACACACACAAACACCCACATTCCATATCAATAAATCGGATGTGGTTCAATTTAAGGTGTTTTAAGAATGGATGAGTCTAAAAGGGTTCTGGTCCTGGTTAAGTTAAAATTGCCTGTCAAATAAAAAGACAAGATAAATACAAGTAAAATATAACTCTCTGTGAAAGTCCAATCTCACCCCAAAGCATAACACCCTACCCTTGAATATGATACCAGAATCATACACTATGACAAACTTGTTGTACCACTTTTTTTAAATGTAATTTTCTTGCAATTTCCTTCAAGAAATTGGGAAGCCACTGATTGAAAACATTGCAATGAATGCCATAAACTGTAAAGGTATTCACATGCAAAACATGACTGTCCTCCGTATTTGTTGATTTAGTATGAGGTAAGAGAACAATAATGAGAACATTGAGCACTCAGCATCATGTCTTCTGAGAGAAATGGAACTCCTTTGTCTTGGTCAATATATTTATATCTTTGATATAAAAAGCAGGACCTTAAAATGAGCTGCCTGCCAATCCTTTGAAATCTTTGCATAATGTTTTCATGCTGGCACAATATTTATTACCTCTGCTGTATTTATTATCTCTTCAAGATATTATTGGGACATTTCCATTTTATTCCATCTGAAATCATGACAAAAATGTCATGAAAATATGAAATATAACCACTTGTGCTTTATTAGATACCAGTTTAGGAGCCTCACCATGGAGGACATTTAGGAATATATCCACATGTTTAAACTCTGTACATTAGCATCTTTCTCCTTTGAGATCTGGAACAGACAATTCTCACCTTCAGTCTATCAGAACCAAACAATGTTTTCAAATATATTCAGGTCATTACATTAGCTGTCAATCAATTATCATTCTATGACCACTTTTCAAATGTCACTTTGAAATGTCACTTTTATAAGACTTAGAATTAGTTGGTGAATAATATGTGGATTATTAATGAAATTTTGACTTGTGTCATCTTTTTTGTGTGTTAAAAAGTAGAAAATAAATATTTACTTGCATCCTGAAGAATATCAAAATCAAGACTCTGTTCATGCAGTGCCTATCCCCACCCCCCGCTCCATGACAGAGAAATTGGAGTGGGGCTAGGTTGTTTGCTGCCCTCCCTCTGAGACCTAGAGGGCTTCACTGCAGTTGTTTGATCAAGGAGAGAAAACATCTCTTTGATTGTGGCTGAGTTTTTCCTTTCTTCGGGGATTATTTATTTTATTTTATTTTTAGGGTGGTGGACTGTGATTGGAGGTCCCTTTTCCCCTGCTGTTGTCTTCTCCCCGTTCCTGGTTGCCAGGCCCAGTTGCCTACTTTTTTTTCCAGACCACATGGC
The DNA here is from genome assembly GCA_034509955.1 of Urosaurus nigricauda. Taxonomy (NCBI): domain Eukaryota; kingdom Metazoa; phylum Chordata; class Lepidosauria; order Squamata; family Phrynosomatidae; genus Urosaurus; species Urosaurus nigricauda. Next base: position 64,117,048 of record JAOEGL010000003.1, read on the forward strand.
TCCATCTGGGCCTTGGACTGACTTCTGGGCCTTGGCAAGACAGTTCTAATATTTCAGAAAACACGACCCTCACCCACTTCCTTATCAATCTTTTGCCTCACAATATGTTCCATACCCCTAAGAGACTTTAAATTGTGAGCTAAAAATGGGTGACTGTTGCCCTGAAATATTAGAACTGAAATATTAGAACTGTACTATGCCCTGACAGCATATTTTGGATATAGGTTCCATGCATCATTTTATTTCTGCTCCACCTTTTTCCCAAACTGGAGTAGAGTGAATTATAACTTACAAATAAAACACACATGGTTAAAAACAAATAAAAATATGCAATCAAAGAAATAGTAAATGAAATATCAGGAATAAACTGTTCTAGAACACAGCCTCATAGCCCAAATAACCCACAAAAAAACTATGGATGCCTGTACTGAAAGCCTTTGACTTCACATCATTATCAGTATTAAGGTGGCACACAGAAATACACCAGTTGAACTACAGGTTGCCAGTGCCTGTTCTTATATTAAAGGATTACCAGTGAAATATTACATACTGTGGAAGCTCTTCCCCAACAACTGATCTGAAAGTAGCAAAGGCCAAGGTTGAAAAACAAAAGGAGAAGCAAAGAGAGAACAAACAACTTTTTATTTCCCTAGTTTAAGAATCTGAAGAGTTCCATCTTTTAACATTGATCCTTTCACATACCTATCTTCACAGTTTGGAGGAAGTTTTCAAGTGGTCTCTTGGGGGTTCAAAATGTTTTTCTTTACTTTTGCAAGGGTTGCCTGACCTCGTTGCTTCATTTCACATGTGCATTGATGCAAAGTTTTCTGAAACATGTTGAACAGCTCTTCTTTTTTTTTTTCTGAAGTAGGAACCTATCCCTGTTCTGCTGGTATATCATCATCATCATCATCTTGCCCACCCCATAATATTTGGTGAGCATTATTAGCTTGGTAGTGGTGGTGGTCAATTTGATGGTAAGGAAGCATTACACACCCTGGCCTTAAAAGAAATAAGTAAAATATGGCTATTGAGAGGCACTGGTTAATGGGAGCCACTTATTGAAAAACAAAATTAGAAAAAAAATCTTTTTGCTTAGTAAAATTTCTTTTATTGAACTAAAGTCAAAGATCTTTCACTTTTTCCTGCTTAAAGAAGAGCTTGGAAAACTTTATTTGCTTCAACAAAAACTCACATGTGTTGTTCAAACAATGCTTGCAAATGGTGTTTTAGAACAGCTGAGAGATTTATTTATTTATTTTTTACTCTGTTTAGTACAGAGCTTGGAAACTGAATTACTATACACAGAAATACTTTCCTATTTGTTAGACTCTGTGCATGTGTGTGTGTGCTTAATTTTTGGTGAGCTGTACTTGATATCCACCTGCTGTGTTATCACCAGGTAATGCATTTTTCAGCATTTTCAGAATGGCTCACCATCCAAAGATATAGCAAGTGACCTCCTCTGAGAGCAGGTAATTGTTGTGTACACCTGCATCAGGTGAAATTTAAACACACAGTTACTTCTCATACAGATACACATTAACATTAGCACTAAAATTTGTTCAAACAATACAGATCAAAACAGTTACAAAGCAGAACATTTTGACTTTGTGAAGGAATTGGTAGGAATGAAGAGTGCAAACATTAAATTGTTTCCTTTTTAAAAAGTTATTATGCCATATTAGAATTTTCTAAAGAACCATTCACATTTCCAGGCCCATTCTAAAATGAATGACTCAAACATTCAGCAGGCTTTAGTTCACCAAACCTGCCTTTGATCACCTGTTTGTGGATAGCACTGCTTGGATCAGGATTTTTGAAAAAAGTTGGGTAGCAGTGCATAAGTATGCTAGCAATGTTCTTCAAAAAGCTGAAAACACACATTTTGTAATTTATTTTAAAAGCAGCATAATTTTACTCACCAATGTATGAACTGTATATTTTATAGGCTACTAATCACATGAGCACTTTACAAAAAATGTAAAAATATAAAAGGAAGGCAGGGACAAGGGCTTGTTCAGAGATTTGTACAGACTAATTTTCAATGTGTGGTGGCTACCTTTTGTTGAACTCTCTTGCATGTGGGAAGAATTCATAAAGACACCAGCAATAAAACAAATTCTTTAGTCTGAATTTCTTTCTCTCTCTCTTTAGAAATGTCATCCACAGTTTCTGTTATCACAGTCTATTCATAATGAAAAATGCACATACGTTAGATGAACTTTGAACCAAAAATCCTGGGGTAGAACAAAATGAAATAAAAAGTCAGAGGAATGAAACTGACTTATAAAGAGATCTTCTTGATGAAAAATTTTTATTGTTCCACAGAATGTCTATAAAATTGTCTTTGTTTTATTATTTCTGCCACACTAAATCTAAAGCTGTTTCTATCCCTGCTGATTTTCTTCAGACCCACATTCATAATTCTGCTCCTCCTTTGCTCAAAGTGGTGAAGCACTCATTGCAGAAATAATAGGCAGTTTCAAAATCTATTCAAAAGGTGTAAATTATACCAGACATGGCTAAAAGGAACCTGTACAATCTACAAAGATATATCATTAACTTTAGTGCTCTAGGGACAAACTTAACCTCATCCACCCATCAATGCAAAAAGAAAAAAGAAAAAGGAGGGATTTTGCAAAGATACATAATGGAAAATTATACTTTTTATAATAATGAAACTTTGCTTGTGATTAGTAAGAATTCATTTTTCTTGATGTAATCTGCCTCTAATTTGAGAAACATAAAATTATAAAAAAATTGAGAAATAAATATGTAGACAATTAACACAACAGTCACTTAACTAGTTGTTTAGTTGTTTACCACTATTACCATTATTAATACTACTATTACCTTTATTTTTTATATGTTATGTTATGGGGTTCCTGGGTTAACTTAGGTTTACAAATGCCAAGAAACTGAAACTTAGTACACATTCCTAACAAGCCACTTTATTTGGGAAATATAGATATGGAATCCTGTGCTTTAGTTAGCTCCAGTTTCATTATTTTGGAGCTAGATGCTTCTTGGTAGGAGTATTGTATGTTATTGTTGTTGTGTGCCTTCAAGTTGTTTCCAGCTTACGGTGACCCTATCATGATGCTTTTATTGGCAAGATTGGTTCAGAGGAGTTTAGCTATTCCCTTCCCTTGAGCTGGAGATCATGTGACTTGCCCAAGATCAGCTAGTGGATTTCTATGGTCGAGTTGGGAACCAAACCCTGGTCTCCAGAGTCCTAGTAGAGCAGCACTATGCCATGCTGGCTTTTAGAGTGTTGTATACCTATCTTTCAAATTAGATTTGTGGCATTTTTATTGAATTGGCTGGGCTGCACAGGTGCTGAATCAATGCCTGGATGCTATAATGGTAGATGAGGGCCAGTAAACTGAAGCTGAAACACTCTGTGATTCTTCTCAGGTCTGGGAACTGGGCAAGGTACTTTCCCTGGACAGGGCTGCACTCTCTTTGAGGGAGCAGGTGTGCAGCCTCAGAGAATTCTTAGATTCATCCCTGTCATGGGGAGCCAGGTGGACCCTGTGGCTTACTTAGGGTTAGCTTTGACTGGCCCTCCAGCTACCACCTTTCTCAGAGTGAGATAACTTAACCACAATAGTTCACCCACTGGCAACTTCCTTATATGTAATTGTACATATGTCTTCCACTGAAGACAACTTAGAAGCTGGCGATCGTGCAAAATTCAGTAGTTAGACTGCTGAACAGAACGTCAAACAAAAACTATATCATGCATTTAAAGGAATTGCACTAGCTGTCAATACACTTTGAGTTTGAATTGAAGGTGCTAGTTGCTGTTGTATGCCTTCAAGTGGTTTCTGACTTATGTCAACCCTAAGGCAAATATACAATTGGGTTTTCTTGGTATGTTTCATCAGAAGGGGCTTGCCATAATGACGTTCAAAGTCTTAAATGGCTTGTGACCTCAACACTTGGAGGAGTACCTTTCCATAAAAGCCTACCTAAATGTGAGGTCTGCTGGAAGGGTGTCAGTCCATAAAATACACTGTAGAAGGGCTTAGAAAAGGGGTCTCTTTGCTGGACACCCCAGTTATGGAAACCCTTTCCTTATAGACCTGAGGGGCACTGATGTTGCTGTCTTTCTGCCACCAACTGAAAACATGGCCAGTTACTAATGGAACCCTTGAGTTCATATGCTTTAAAATAATTTCAAACTATTTTAACTGGTTTTAATATGTCATTTTTATTTGTTAAATTGTCTACTATGTTTTAACCTCTCAATATCATTATTTTATCATTTTGTTTTAAATTAGCTAGGTTGGTTTTATTGTGTACTGCCCTGAGATCATTATTATTATTAACCTTTATTTATAAAGGGCTGTAAATTTCCTGCAAAACTGGGGAAGATTTATAAAACTAATAATCCTATGTGCTGGAAATGTGGAGAATCCACTGGGACTTTATTCCACATGTGGTGGATATGTCCATCAGCAAAGCGTTTCTGGTTCCAAATTCATCATAAGAAATCCCAATTAAAATGGAACCTGAACTCTTTCTCCTGAATATGGTAGAAGGCGAGGAAATGAGAAAACATCGAAAAAAATTGTTGTATTTAATATTGGCAGCAAGAATAATATATGCTAAAAGCTGGAAAACAGAGAGAATACCTGCAGGGGAGGAATGGGAACTAAAAGTTTTAGAATTAATAAAGATGGATAAACGAACTCATCTGTTACGGGAAAAAATCTGTGGAGAAGAGGGAGGATTGGAAATCAGAGATGGAATTTGTTGATATAACTTTTTGAAGATCTATAATATTCTTTAGATATGACATTTATGACTTAAGTAATTATTACTCAACTTTGAAAGATTACATTAACAATATATGAAACTAGGTGACACCGGGCAATGTCTAAAAAGAAAGAATATTTAATTTTGAACTCACACACAGAATGTTATGATATAAATAATATTTAAGAATGGGAGGTGGTGATTGAAGATAGGGGTTTTTTTGTGTGGTGATAACTGTGAGCTATCTTGTTTAAACTCAATAAGACTAGTTAAGTTACATTTAATCAAGATTTACTCATTCAGAATATAATGAAAATGAAATAGATCTGGAGTTGGACTTGAGATATAGGAACTGAGAAAATGTATTATTGTGTACGTATCTATGTTTGTTATGTTTTAAATGGGCAATAAAAAATAAACTAAGAAACTTAATATTAAATTTACTAAATTTACTATATAGGTGGTAATTTTAAAGGAGTTAAATTTAAAAATAAAATGCCAATCTACTCTTAAATTAATAAGGAGTGATCATCCTCCTCATTCAGTTATAACACCTATCTCCCTTTCTCTTTGTTAAAGAGAGTGTAAAATGTGCCTTCTTCCCCTCTCTCGGTCTCTTCTTTTAGTTTCCTCTTTGCTTTCCTTTTTTGTTACAGAGAAATTTATTTAAAGAAGAGAAGAAAACATAATAAAGCACAGTGACATTACATGGAAGACCAGCCCAAGTTAACAGAAGGCCATCACTTGAGACTACAACAGTGGAACAAAACAATATCATTTTGGGGGAAAATTAGAAGAATCAATTTAGAAATGAAACAAAAGATACATGACTCAAGAGAAGAATTAAACACGAGTTTAAAGCAGAATTTGGTGAAGTGTTATCAAGACTAGATAAAATTGATGAAGATTTTTCTGGAGTCAGTGGGAAAGGGAAATTGAAACCAAGATGAAATAAATAGAAGGGAAAGTAATGACCATATCCAAAAATCAACAAGAAGGTCAGGACGTGATATTGAAGTGACAACTGAAACAACATGAGAACTGCCTAAAACTTCGAAGTTTACTGGAAGTTCTGGATGAAAATTTGCATATATATGTATCCCTGATCTTAGCTAAATATATTGATCAATGAGAACAGCAATTTCCTCAGTCTCATGTGTAGCTATTGAGACATTCAGCCACTTTTATGGAGTGGGCCCTTAGGGCCCGGATGGGTCTTAGAGGGGTTGTCCACTATTTGGATGATTTCTTATTCACAAGGTCATGTGGCTCAGGGGTTTGTTCATTCTTACTCACGGAGTTTCAAGCTTTAGCTGAAAAGCTGGGTGTTCCATTACCTCCAGAAAAAACTGAAGGCCCTACCACCAGATTGGAGTTTTGGGGATATCCATCAACACCGTTAATCAGTTGTCTAAACTCCCAGAGGATGAAGTGGTCAAGCTCCAAGAAAAGGTCTGGCAATTTTTTTGCTGACTAATAATAATAATAATAATAATAATAATTTTATTTATAGCCCACTCCTCTGTATCCAATCGGATCGGGTCACATCAATTAAAAATTAAAAGATAAAACATACATTGCCCATGCCCATGCCCATCCGCCCCTTAAAATAGAATTAAACTAGCATCAAATTAAAACAATATAATTAAAATTACAATATAAAAATAACATCTGTTGCATGGATATCCAGGTCAAGATGTTGAAGAATTAAGAGGGAGGCTTGATACAAACAGAGCCGGGAGTTAAGAGCTTTCTGGGTAGGCCTGCCAGAAGAAATGCGTCTTTAAGGCTTTTTAAAAGCAATCAGAAGATGTAATAAGGCACATCTCATCCGGCAGGCCATTCCATAGCCTGGGAGCGACAGCAGAAAAAGCCCTCTGGGAGGTCTGTGCCAACCTAGTTTTCATAGGCTGTAACAGGTTCCTCCCAGAAGACCGTAGTGTGCGGGGGGGGGGTTCGTACGGGAGGAGGCGGTCCCTCAGATAAGATGGACATAAGGCTACGCTCTGAATTTCAGGAGCTTATTGGCCATTTGAATTTCACCTGTAGGGTGGTTGCCCCTGGGGGAGCATTTTTGAGGCATCTTTATGATGCCATATGTGGTATCATTAAGCCTCACCAAAGGATCCGTGTTATGTCTTCTATAAAAGATGACCTATTGGTTTGGTTGCAGTTTCTTTCTGACTTTAATGGAGCTTTTTTTTTTTTTTTTTTTTTTTTTTTTTTGGTCATGTTCGATGATGCCCTGCAGGTATTGTCTGATGCTGTGGGCTCTGTAGGTTTTGGGGTCTACTTCAATGGGAAAAAAGGGCCATTTATTGACCGATTTATTAAATTCTTAATAAAACTGCAACTAATTTCTAACAACAACCAAGTGTGGGAGAAGCTGCATCCAGTGTCTTTCTCCAGACCACCACTGCAGCTTATCTGGACGATAACACCTGAGCCCTCAATGACAACCCAAAAGCTGGGTTATTTGCTGGCCGGCCCACATTAGGAGATCTAACCAGAAAGCCCCCATCCCAATCTGCGAAGATTAAAGAGGAGGTTTATTTTTTCAAGCCAGAACTAAGGGCAATTTCTTTCAGCCACTCCCCAGGTCGCAAGTTCTAAAGGGGTTGTTCCAGAAACATCCCTTCCACCCAAATGGTGTCCAAAGTGTTTGCTGAAATATAAACCAAAAATATATGCCACAGATATGGGCAAGTATCTGCTCAGCCCCTATCTCCCACCTTGGCTAATGCCTTACCTGAGTTATCATGTTTGGATGACAAAACAAGCTCACTAACTTGCAGCACCTCCAAAATGCTGTTAACGCTGCCAAATTGAACAGAGCTTTGTATGGTGATATGCAGATACTAGCCCATACAGATCTTGAGCCATTAAGAATATCAGGAGACAAAGGTGTTCTAGTATCCTTTACCTGACCCCTCTCTCTAGACTATCCCGCTAAAACCTTTTAATTTGAAAATCACCAGTGGTGTTGTGAACCCCTTGAACCTTTGACCAAAAGGCAATAGCAGATAAGTGGCCACAAATAGACCAAAGCACCAACCCTTATCATGAAAAAACCACAGAATTTCAGAAGTTGTTGAACTGGTATAGGCAAACCTTCTCCCAACTGGTGCACATTTTGGAACTGTATGAACAATCAAACCAATATAACTCCTCCTTGTACTGGCAGCAACTGTGAGACCAAGGGCCCTTGTCACTTCCAGCTATGCAAAGGTTCCACAGATGTTGAGGCATCAGTTCTACCAGCCGAGCCACCCCAGGGACCAAGTTCTAGAAGTGCTCCATCTGTTTATGAAAAAGAGCATCTGGAATGGAATTATCGACACCTGCAATGTTCAAAGCCATAAACAAGATAATAAAATGTAAACATTGCATGTAAATGCCCAGAGCAAGCACATGATCCTCAGTGATTTGAATGTCAAAGAGTTAATGACATGTACCACTGCCAGGTTATCACACCAACTCTCTGGCCCATATGGTAACTGCGACCAAAATGGGAAAAAAATCCAGAAAAGTCATGTGAGAAGTAATTCCGGCTTGGACCCACTCTTGTGGCCAAGACTGGGCACACCAACATATGTTATATGTTATATGTTTTTAAGTGCTAAACTTTATATTAATTGGGGGGAAATGGTTTCCTTTCCACTAATCACATCAGTTCAGGTATTGCAGGTGTTGTTCCTGACTAAGTCCATTGGAAGCACCACAACTCTTGATGAGAAAGGCAAATAGTCTCCTGAAGGATGCTGTAAATATTACAAATCCTTCATTACCTTTAGGGTGCCTCTGAGTGTGCACTGATTTCTTTATGCAAAGGGATCTTGGTGCATCTTTGAAATTAACTGTGTGAAAGAAGTTATAGCATGAGCTTTCATAGCCTGGGTCTGCTTCCTCAGATGCCTGGAGTGGAGGATCCAAAGACAGACAAATATAATAAGGCAGTCTTTGAGAATAGCAGTAGAAATGCAAAACATGTGTGTATAAGATGACAAGTCCAGTTTTAACCATCATCATCATCATCATCATCATCATCATCATCATCTTTATTTCTAGCCCGCTCCTCTGTGAAGCACAATCGGAGCGGGGTACAACAAGATTAAAACATACAGATTGTTGGTGTAATCATTATTATAAAAATCTGTTGACTGACTCTGGTATATTAATGTTCAGTATTTATAAGTGGCTAATGAATTTGGCATGAGCCAGCATGGAGTAGTAATTTGAGCATAGGATTTGGACTCTGGAGATTAAGCTTGATTCCCTGCTCAGTCCTGGAAACCCACCTTGTGACCTTGAGTGAGTCATATCCTCTCAGTCCCCCCCCCCCCAAAAAAAAACCTGTGATAGGTTTTTCCTTAGGGTGACCATAAGTTAGAAACAACTTGAAGGCACATAACAACAACAACAGGTGAATTTGGCAGTTACTGGAAAATATGTTTTAAATAAATATATATGCAACAGCAAAGATCTAGTTTTCCATATTTTTAACAATCTATCTCTAATTTAATGTGGCACATCATACTTTATTTTCCTTTTTAAACAATAAAAATAAACATTAGAAAGTGTTATCGCTTGTGGTGTTACTACTATTGAATATTTAATATGAAACAAAAAAAAGTAACATAAAAAGCAGAGTGCAAAGGGATCTTGTAGCACTTTTGAGACAACTGAAAAAAGATGGTCATCTTAAGCTTTGATAGATTTGTGTCTACTTCCTTAGATGTCTGACCCCAGTCTACCAAAGCTCATGGTACCACCTTGTTTCTCAAGGTGTAACAAGATCCCTTTCCAGACTGATTTTCCAGACTAAAAGGGTAATGTTGTTGAATAAAAAGTCGAATCTTCATAGAAGAAACATTTGCAGGGCTGGATAGGATGGCCCTTGAAGTTTCTTCCATCTTTATAAATTCTATGGTAAATCTTACAGCTGACCTGTACATGTATAACACAAAGCAATCTCCCCCCTCCCAGTCTGATAGTGAGATACTCCATGTTTGGGTGAACCTTGAGAATCCTTCAAGTAGGCAATGTCAAATGTTTTCTGATCTTCCACAAGGTTTTGATATTTGATATTGAAGTGATCATTTTCAACACTCAGATGCTGATTTTTAGAGTTTTTACAGGTTGTTATTATATAATGTCTATCATACCAGTAGCAGTGCTTTTATTATGGATGCCAAATGACTACACTGATTTCTCTGAATGTTACCAACTGTATTATTCGAACAATGCATTCAAGCTGTGCACTGAGAATATAACTGCATTTCTTTATGAACTCGAAGACCAGATTGCTGTGTTAAGTAAAAACATTGAGCAATTTACACCTGTTCCTAGTACTGCGTCAAGCTGTTCCATTATACAACCACTGAACACCTCCTGCTAAGCTGAAGAAAAGCATTACCAGCTAATCCATTCAAGGTTTTGGGGTGTGTGTCTCTCCCTACTCCCTCAACTTCAGTATTGTATTTCCATTTTAATATATGATATAATCCATACAAAGTATGGAAGAATTAAAAATATATGTAGAATTCTATATTGGAGAAAGTTATCTTTAAGCATTAATTAATTACAGCTATAGTTCTAAGCCTTGAAAACATAGCTGCCATTAGAGTTATAATTTTTTAAAAGTAACTCTTTGTTTATTCTCAAAGAAAGTTAAAACACTGATCAAATTATTTTGTTCCATCTGAGACAGATAGCTCAGAAAGACACCATGGCCAATGGTATCAAAAGCTGCTGAGAGGTCCAGCTAAAAGTCTCCCCATGTCCACTTGCTGGCAAAGGTCATCTCCCAAAGTGACCAAAGCTAGTTTTGTCCTATAGTCAGGCCTTATTTTAGGTAGAAATAAATCTACCTATTATGTTTCATCCAAGAATTCCTGGATCAGGGAGGCTATTTTTAAGAACAAGAAAAGACATAGACCAAGCACATGCATTTCACCTCTGTAAGCTTTCAGTCCACATCCACAGGTTGAAGAAATTGAACTGTAGGATGATAGAGGATAAGCAGGAGCCAAGTTTGTATCAAAAACAGCTTCCAAGTCAGATGCGATCTGAGTGATATTTTTTTTCCTTCAGAATGTCCTTCCAATTATTCACAGATGGATATGAAGTGGTCTGCATCCTACTCTTGTGGAACAGAGGCCACTAAGCATTTGAGACAGCCATGCTGGACAACTCTGTGCAGTTTAAATTGTGGCAGAAAGTCATAAATTCTTTGCTGTCATTGTCATTGGAGATTAGCATACTCTCTTTTACCATGCCTTATCAACAGAATAAAGTTGCATTTATTTTTAAAAGTGGTTTTATTGCCTTTGCCCATAGCCAGGTGAATGCATCCCAGATGCCAGCCGGGCTTATTCTATGGTTTTTCAAGAATGGGATGGCCTAGCTAGCATCTGGGCTGTAAACGGGATGCATTTGCCTGCCCTCGGGCAAATGCAATGAAACCTGTTTTAAAAATAAACATGCCTTTATCCCATCAGGGATAAGGCACATTAAAAGATAGTAGGACAAATTCCATTTTCACAACAATCTTCCATTCTAACTAGAAGTTAGTGGAATGTAGATGCTACAGTTTATATTCAGAATGCGACTCAGAGAGCTAATCTAAAATTCATCAGAATGGTATGTTTGAGTAGAGTCTATGCCACTTTTGAGGTAGGAAGGTTAAGAAATTGTTTATTTATAGGAGTTTAAACTTCCATGAGAGATTTCCATCTGTTTGGCATACAACATTTTTTCCTCTCTCATGGGCATTGCTGGGGTTAGCATTTCTTGGCAAATTTCTTATTTAAACTGTTTCCTTTGGGGATTTTTTTTTTTTTTTTTTAGTATATGGGGTTTTTCCCCTAACAGTAGTATAACATGTTTTCAGTTTTTATTAGAAATGCAATTTTCAGTTCATTTTAGCCCATGGCATAAATACAGTATGTTGTTACATGTGCACAATATAAACCTGTATTGCCCTAGCAACAGCATATAAGCTTGACAGAGAAAATGGAGGAAATAAGTAAGCATATGCTCACAATTTTGGAAACAGCTCTCTCAGAACCCCCACCTCACCCCCCAAAGAAATGAGAAATGTCTTGGAAGTAAATGTGAAACATTTCACTTCAGTGGTTTTACTCTGCCCTCTTACTAACATAATCCTTGGCACCTTAGCTTCAGTAGCAACAGTCATTGTTGAATCATATTAATTTTCCTTGTCTTTTCCTTAATGCTGATGGATCTTGATGCTGCTTTTTATCTATTTTTTATGAATACAAATAAAGGAAAGGGTTGCTGAGTTTCTTTTAAGGAACAGTGGGCCAAGTAATTTCACCAGGCTTATGACCAGACAAAACTTCAATAGATGCAATTTTATTTATCATATTAGATTGGGAACATCTTTTCAAAAATGCATGTTTTACATTGCTTTTAAGGTTATTGACAGTTTTATTGTGGTTTAATGTTCACTTATTGTATAGTTTAACCATACTGCATTTGTTTTAATTATAAGCTGTCCTGAATCCCAGGGTTTTTTTTTGTTTGTTTTTTAAGAAAAGTGGGATCTAAATGAGGAAGAGGATGCTGAGAATGATGGTATTGATTACAGATCCCCACCATGAAAATATACTGATGGTAGCATTGGCACTGGTAGAGTCTCCCAAGTCAGTCAGTCTCTAGCTGAGGAGTCAGACTAATTGTGCTGAACTAACAACATTAAATAGATGCACAAACAAACACAAACTCCATTATAGAAAAAAAAATGTTGAGGAAATGAATAATACTCAAAAATGAAAAAGCTATCAAAAGAAACTGCTAAAAGCTCAGTATGAGAAAAGAACTCAAACCAATTATTGAAGATGACAATATGGGCATCCTAGCAGTCCCCAAGATTACTCTTTAGGATACAAATCAGTTACTGTATACTGCAGAGTTTTGATATGAAACTGAAAAATCAAAGAGAATAACCAAGGATAGAAGAGCAAAATGGTAAGCTTGACTTGAGTTAAAACTTAGTAATATTTGGACACTGGCAGTACTTTGAAGGATGGGAAGTAGAAATAATGAAGAAATAAAATGAAATAAAAACAAAAATATCAAGTGGAATAAAGGCAATTCCAAAAGTATTATTGATGATAAGGGAACATACATAGCAATAGTGAAAAACTAAGTATGAGGCTCACATAACTCATGTAAAAAGAATAATGAATTCCAGTGTAATCAACATCAGTTTTTCAAATCCTTCCTGGGTGAAAGTAAGAATGGCAAGACCCTTACAAATAAGTTATATTTTGGAAAAAATAGGGGCTGAACCAAAATACATAACAAAAATGCAATCTAGTTCAAAATGGGGAAATAAAATTAAAATCAAGGGGATATGTGAAATAATTATAATTGTAATTATAATAGGAAAAACTTTCAAAGCAAGTAAAGAACTGGGTAATCCCTGTTCTTCTGGCTAAAAACATCTTACTAGCTCTGTCTAAGACTAGCACAACTTTTTAGTGCAGACAATTACAACTGATGATTGGGTGACAACAGGAAAAATGGTGTTGATTATGAAAAATTAAACTGTTCCAGCAAACTGCCACCCACTTACCTATTTGTCAACAATGTTTAAAATATTAACAGGAATAACAGCTAACTCAGTCCATTCCCATTTAATTCCAAATTCCCTCTGCCCATGAGAATAGAAAGTAAATGATCCCAGTTCTTGAACAGTAGGTCAACTGTTAATTGATACTTTTAAAAAAACGTAAATGATGAATGGTGGGAAGCATTCACACACACAAACACATACACACTTCATTCTTTATAATGGATGTGTACTGAAAAATGCCTTGAAATTTGAATACTCAGAAAATTCCTCTGAGTAATGAATTAATTAATAATGAATTAATGAACACCATGTTATTGCCCAGCCATGGAAATAAAGAGATGAGACACAAGTATTAAATTGAATAAGGGGGACTTGATTTTAACTATTAACCTATTTAAATTTGTATTTGAGACAAGGGAAACTAACATAAAAGCAAAAGCTTTTATTTTTCCTGTACATAATAGCATGTAGTTGAATATCAATCAGTATAAAAGGGGCCATATAGTATGTTTTGTTTTTTTGTGTTTTTTTTAATTTATACCCCGCTCTTTAGCCAAGACTATCAGAGCGGCTTACAATTTGTTAAACAAACAGCTTCATTTACAATTGTAAGCTATTTGCCCCCAACAATCTGGGTACTCATTTTAGCGACCTCAGAAGGATGCAAGCCTGAGTCAAGCTTCAGCCCTTTGCTGGTCTTGAACTCACCACCTTCTGGTTTCGAGTGAGTGGCTGCAGTACAGGCATTTAACCACTGCGCCACCAGGGCTGTTAGTACCATAGAATATCAATGTATACATGAAACAAGGGCAGCTGTATTGTAGAAAAATAGTTCAATCCAAAATTTGGAAGTTCATAATGGACATCCATATATTCAAGCTTGTATATGAATAAGACAACTATATATAGTCCACAAAGTATATACCATTGAAAGTGAAGCTGTTTCAGTGAATCGGTAGTTACCATGAGAATAGAGCTTTCCAACATAATCCAATGATCACAAATGGAATATAATGGACTCCAAAGATACTCAATAGAACATGTTTGTGCTTGGTGTTTTACTTGCTTTGAGACATTCCCCTTGTTTCCTCTTGTTAGAATCATATCATTTTTGCAGAATGATTTGGACAGTTTGGGGGCATTTTTTTGGTTTCCTTTTGAAGCCTCTTGTGAAAATATGCCATAATATTTGCATTTGGTTTTGGATTGATTTAACTTGATTTTTTTGCAACTGTCCCTACCCACCCTTGGCTTATGCTTCCCCCAGTTGTTTGAAGACGGTTAATTGTACTTTTTGCATATGTTCCAATGTGCCATTTCAGCCACTTTGTCATGGTGTTTCTTATGTTCAGTCCAAGCAATTTGCTGCATTAACTGACAAGTTTCAAACTGATGACATTTGCTATTCACAGTTACTTTTTTTCTTTAAAAAATTTCCTCAATGCCAGTTCCCTGATGTACCTGTTCTTGAGCTACAAGTATAAGTTCCTTTCTTTAACCATTTCCAGAAGTACTCCTTTTCAACTTTTTCTTTTCTGTGCTGAATATATTGATGTCTAATGGTTTATTTTGTTAGGCTTCAAGGTGATATATACAGTGCGCCTGCATCATATGTGGTTGCGCCATATGTGGCTTTCAGCATACGTTGAAAGCAATGACAGAAGTAAAGCCAGCATGCCCCGGAAGGGGTAATGGTGTGCATGCCACATGCCGCCATGTGCACGAACCCCATTCATTTCAATGGGGCTCGAGAATACATTCCCCTTACGTGGGGGGAGGGGTCCGGAATGGATCCCCCGCATAAGGGGAGGGCCCACTGTATGTATGTGTGTGTGTAATATATAGTCTATTTTCACTTTACTTTCTTTGATAGCTTCACTAAAAGATGTTTTCTCTTCTTTCGCAGTTACTTCACTTGTGATAATCCCCCCCAAAAAACCCCAATATTACATGGTGATAAATATTACTTCAAGAGTATAAACTACAGTTAGTTGTCATAATTCCCCATGTTTTTCTATTTGGTGTATTTAGTTCTGAATCCAATCAATAATTTCAGCTCAGTATCACATAACTAATATCACGGAATCATAGAATCAGAGAGTAAGAAGAGACCACATAGGCCAACCAGTCCAATTATGTGCCATGCAAGAACCCATAATCCAAGCATCCCCAACAGATGGCCATCCAGCCTCTGTTTAAAGATCTCCAAAGAAGGAGACTCCACCACAGTTTGAGGGAGTGTGTTCCACTGTCGAACAGCTCTTACTGTCAGAATGTTTGTCTTTTCTTGTAGCTTGCATCCATTTTTCTGTGTCCTATTCTCTGGAGCAGCAGAAAACAATCTTGCTTCATGCTCAGTATGGCATCCCTTCAGATACTTAAGCAGAGCTATCATATTGCCTCTTAACCTTCTCTTCTCCAGGCTAAGTATAGCCAGCTCCCTAAGTCACTCCTCATAGGGCATGCTTTCCAGACCATTCACCATTTTAGTCGCCTTACTTTGGACATGATCCAGCTTATCAACATCCTTTTTGAACTGTGGTGACCAGAACTGGAAACCATATTCCAGGTGAGGCCAAACCAAAGCAGAATAGAGTGGCATTATTACTTCTCTTGATCTAGACACTATTCTTCTATTGATGCGGCCTCAAATCACATTGACATTTTTATCTGCTGCATTGCACTGTTGACTCATATTCAACTTTTGATCTACTAGGACTCCTAGAACCTTTTCACACATAGTTGCATCAGGCCAGATGTCCCCCATCTATGCATTAACCCACCCACCCACCCCACAGGGCAGTATCTTACATTTCTCCATGTTGAAATTCATTTTGTTAGCTTTGGCCCAACTTTCTGACCGATTAAGGAGATTTTGTATTTCATTTTGAATTTTGATCTTGTCCTCTGTGGTATTAGCTATTCCTCTAATTTGGTGTCATCTGCTTTGATAAATAAGCTCCCTATTCTTTCGCCCAAGCCATTAATAAAGATTTTTTAATAGCACTGGACCCAGGACAGAATCCTGTGGCACACCACTGCTCACTTCTCTCCAAGATGCAGAAGAGGCATCACTGAGTGTCTTTTGGGTTCAGCCAGTCAACTAATTATTAAACCATTTAACAGTTGCATTGTCTAACCCACATTTTACTAGCTTGTTTGCAAGAATGTCATCGGGAACCTCTAGTTTGCTTTCAGTATATTACTTTAGTATTTTAGTATTATATAGTGATGTTTTTTATCATCCAGTTTGATGTTCTTCCCTTTTGAAGAAAGGGAGTTATAAATGAACACTGTTGTTGTTGCTAAGAGAATCTGTCTCATGGCTTCAGTGAAAATAACATTTGTAATATATGTTAATTTGCAGACCAAAGGATTATTGAAAGGATTACTCCCACTTATGAGTACTCTGGCACAATGACTGAGTTTTGAAATTTAATACCAGTGGCTAATTCTGGGTACTGTGTTTCCAACAAGATGCCCTGAAGAGTGAATTGCAGTACGAAAGCAGCTATCTTACTCTTTGTATTTACATTTGTATTTGATTTAGTTGATCTTATTTTTGGTGTATATTGAGTAAAACAACAAATGAAGACATGTTGAAAATGAAAAATCTTAAACAAACCTTTATGTGGAATTGATCTTAAGAAAACATACACAGAAGAATGATAAAATAGCTTTGCAGGTTTGTGGCTAGAACTAATAGAATGAAGTAGCAAATAAATAAATAAAAGCATCATTTATTGTACATTAAAATGCTAATTAGACTCAGTCAGATTTAATGATGAAGCCAGAAGCATAATAGCTTAAATTAAACTAATTAAATATAACCTTAAGGAAAAGATGAGAATTTCTTTTCCAAGTTGTATATACATAATTTAAGCATGAAGAATGCACTTAAACAAATACAATATTATGAAGAATAATAATAAACTCATCCTAAAATACATTCAAAGTGCTAACTTGTTGTCTCTGTGTGTGTGTGTGTGTGTGTCTGTCTGTCTGTCTGTCTGTCTGTCTGTCTGTCTCTGTGTTTGTGTGTGTAGATATAAAGTGACATTAAGAGCCAGTGTGGTATACTGCTTTGAATGCTGAACTGTGACTCTGGAGATAAAGGTTCAATTCCCGACTCAGCCATGGAAACCCAGTGGGTGACTTTGAAAAGTAACACATTCTCATACCCAGAAAACACCAGGAAAGGGTTCACCTTAGGATCACTATACATTGGAAATTACTTGAAGGCACACAAAACAAGAACAACAAGTAAGTGGGATAAAGATTTCTAAAAAAAAAAAAAAAAAAAAAAACAATAAGCAAAGGTGAGATATACAGTCCAATCTAATAATAAGATTTAGGAAACACATCTGGTGAATTCAAGGAAATAACATGCCAAAAACTGTACTTAACAAAAGTTCTTCTCTCATAATGATTTTATTCTCTCTTATTCTCTCTAGTTCTGAACATGGTCAAATGTTTTCAAAAGGGGCATGGTTCAGAAATAGAAACTGTTCATTTGTTACTCACCACACTTTAGTGAACCTGGAAGTGTATGAGTGCTGATCCCCACTTCCTCTGTTGTCACTTACCTTCCATGGAAAATGATTATGTTCTATTGATTTGAAGACTTTCCATGAAAATAACAATGTGGAGTGCAGGTGACATTACACGATTTCCTTGTCTCTTGATCTAGGGTGGCAGATGTTCTGTCCTTATATACTTTACTATTGTATTGGCACCTGTACTTAATAGAAATATCATCTTCATCTGTATGTTCAAGTTCTGTATTGCATATAAATATATGGGGAGCAAGGAATTGCTATAGGCCCTTATTAACTTTGTCACCATAAAACACCTGAGATTTTGTTAAGCTCCATATACATGACATACACTAGTATTCATAGTTAGTGAATTATAATCATATATTAAATCAATAATTATTAATGACAATATAATTAATGTAATGATAGACAATTCAAACAAAAGATGTGTTCAAGCAGTGTATACCTAATGTACAAGTTTCAGTCCACAAAGTGACCTTTGGCTTAAATAATGTTTTAATCAAATTCATAGATGAAATATCCATGATTGCTACAAATTCTAACATTCTGATTTCATGCTACAGTGACAAGTAACAGGATGTGGCTGTCATAATCATCTGCAATCACTAATCTAACAAAGATAAGCATAAGGCATAGGGGACCTGCAACAGAATGTTACAGTGTCAGTGGCCTTACTAAAGATAATCTGTTCAATTCTGTCACATTTTTTTTGTCCCCAAAACCATTGAGTCAGAAAATTTCAGTCCTCATTCAGTTGTATACACTGAGCATATTTTCATAAGTACTTTTTATTGATGATGATGTATGTCTTCAAATCCTTTTTGACTTATGACAACTCTAAGGCAAACCTGTCATAGGGTTTTCTTGGCAATATTTGTTCAGAATGGATTTGTCATTGCCTTCCCTGAGCCTGAGAGCATGTGACTTGCCCAAAGTCAGCCAGTAGTTTTCATGGTCAAGTGGAGAATCAAACCCTGGACTCCAGAGTCATAGTCCAATGCTCAAACCACTATGTCACACTGGCTCTAAAAGCTCCTAAAGAGCTTTTTGATTGCTGCATATGTTGAGGCTCCTATCACAATTCTGATACTTCCACTTGTGTAATCATTACGCTATTTTAACTGTCAAGGGCCAATATTCTGATAACATAATTTTTATTGTATGTGATATTAAGAACTTTCTGCATCTCTTATAACAGGTGCTTCTCACATATTTCTTTAAGGACATGACAAGAAGACTCTTTCCCCCTGTGACCACATGTAGCAGGTAGATCATGTATTCCTTGGTCATACTCTACAGTAGTGCTTTCCAAACGTTAGTCCTCCAGATGGTTTGGACATCAATGCACACAAAGCCCCAGCCAGCTTGGTCAGCTGCCAGGACTTCTGGGAGCTGAAGTCATAACCATCTGGAGAACGAAGGTTTGGCAACTAGTGCTCTACAACATGATGATAAGATGTTCCCACTGCTTCAGGCTGGCATGATTGCTATCTACTCTTGCTGACCATTAGTCCTGTTGCAGGTTTCTGGTGCTTACTACTGTGGCTTCCAGCTTCAGGGATGTTTTGCTTTTCCCTTTACAACATTCATGACCCTAAGCAAAGCCTCTATTAGAAGGCATCTATAATGCATGTTTCCCTACAAGACATAGTAAAGAAATCCTTTAAAATATTGCTGGGATCCTGCTTGGGATATACAAAACACTCTTGGACTTTCTTACCTTATCTAACAAGCACACAAATCTCTGCATTAAAACAAGCTACTAGTTCCACCATTAAACTTGCATGATGTTTTCCATAAGCCACTCTTTCAAGCTGTAACCTTCTTGTCACTTGCTGATGCAGGTTCTACTTGTAACTGGTGACCATTTGGGAATATCAAGCCAAAAGCACCTAACTACTATCGGGCATTGCCATTCTGTTAGCAATCTGTTCTCTTGCCTATTTAGTGCACCAAGGTAGACATATAGCCCCAACATTTCTTTTGGAATAATGGCTAAAACTCAGCTGTACTCATTTTGCACTTCAGAGAACATTTCATAATTCTACACAAACAAGGAACAGATCAATTTCCTAAACATCCTCATAAACTGAACTACAAAAAGTACAGATAGCAGCCAGGTCTTCCAATATTTTTCGATCCATAATGTGCCCCTATTTCCTTATAGAATGTCCACCTTGAATTTATTTTACTATGTATGGAACAAGCTTCCCTAACATTCATCCTTCTCATGTTGAAAACTGATTTTTACAATATTGGCATCTTTATACCAAAATGGCAATTTTGGTATTAAATCCTTTGAGAGACAGATATTTTAGTACTGGGGGAAAAAAGATTCAGGTTACAATAAACTAGGAATATTTCAATGCAGAAATATTAATTTCTGCACAGTAAAGAATATTTTATGCAGAGAAAATGCTTTAATTTGGGATTTATGAAGAGTAAAATTTGCACAAGGTGAATTTTCTTAGAAAACAATATTTTATTCACAGGAATTAATATTTATACATTACCAGCTTGGTAGAAGAAGGAAATGCTCTGGATGTAGTATAGCTTGATTTCAGTAAGGTCTTTGACAATGTTCCCCATGAGATTCTTGCAAACAAGCTAGTAAAATATAGATTAAGCATTGCAACAGTTAGGTGAATTTGTAATTTATTGATTGGCTGAATCCAAAGGGTGCTCAGCAATGGCTCCTCTTCATCCTGGCAAGAAGACACCAGTGGAGTGCTGCAGAGTTCGGTCCTGGGCCCATCATTATTCAACACCTTTATCAATGACTTGGATGAAAGAATAGAGGACATGCTTTTCAAATGTACTGATGACACCAAATTAGGAGGAGTAGCTAATATCTCAGAGGAAAGGATCAAAATTCAAAATGACCTTAATAGATAAGAAAGCTGGGCCAAAACTAACAAAATGAATTTCAATATGGAGAAATGTAAAGTACTGCAATTAGGCAGAAAAAAATGAAATGGATGGGGACACATGTGAATGGGATCTAGACGCTCTAGTAGACCACAAGTTGAATTTGAGTCAACAGTGTGATGCAGCAACTAAAAAGGCCAATTCCATGCTAGGCTGCATCAATAGAAGTATAGTGTCTAGATCAAGGGAAGTAATACTGCCACACTATTCTGCTTTGGTCAAGCTTCACTTGGAATACTGTGTCCAGTTCTGGGCATCACAATTCAAAAATAATGTTGACAAACTGGAGCATGCCCAGAGGGGTGAGACCAAAATGTTGAATGTCTGGAAACATGCCCTATGAGCAAAGACCCGGAGAGCTTGGAATGTTTAGCCCAGAGAAAAGATGGTTAACAGGTGATATGATAGCTCTGTTTAACTATCTGAAGGGATGTCATATTAAGGATGGATCAAGATTTTTTTCTGCTGCTCCAGAGAACAGGGTATGAAACAGTATATCCAAGCTACAGGAAAAGAGATTCCAGCTCAACATTAGGAAGAACTTCCTGCCAGTAAGAGCTGTTTAACAGTGGGACACATTTCCTCAGAGTGTGGTGGAGTCTCCTTCTTGATTTGGAAGTTCCTGCATGGTGGGGGGTTGGACTGGAAGGCCCTTCTGTTCGCCTCCAACTCTATGATTTATGATTCTATGAAACATTGTTTTACATGTAGAAAAGGCTGCTTCCTGCATAAAAAAAATACAGTATTTGGGCATTTATTCAGCCTAAACATTTGTGCATGGTTAGTTGGCACAGAA
This sequence comes from Urosaurus nigricauda, assembly GCA_034509955.1. NCBI lineage: Eukaryota > Metazoa > Chordata > Lepidosauria > Squamata > Phrynosomatidae > Urosaurus > Urosaurus nigricauda. The sequence continues at coordinate 64,138,700 of JAOEGL010000003.1, forward strand.
AAGAGCATTTTCAGTCCGGAAACAGAATTTAGAACAATTCCAAGGCAATTCCAAGTAGAGTATGTTATACTAGTCCAAGTGGGATGTAACTATGACAGGTACCACTGTGGCCAGATCCAGCCTGTTGAGGAGCAGTCGGCACACAAGCATTATATGTACAAAAACACTCCTGGTCATTGCAGAAACCTGGACCTCCAGGTTCAAAGCTGAATGTAGGAGTTTCCCCAGACTATGAGCCTGCATCTTCAAATGCAATGTAACCCCATCTAATGCCTATTCCCTGATTTGCTTTCCAAATGTCCTGGAGCATCTCTGTCTTGTGTAGATAAAGTTTCAATTTGTTTGCCCTCATTGAGTTCATTACTGATTACAGACACTGGTTTAAAATAGACTTCTTAGATTGGGGTAGAAAGGAATAGTAAATTTTAATACACCAGTTTTAGCCACCATTATGGACGCATAAATTGGGAGGGGGGCTGTTAACATACTATGCAATTGTAAAAATGATTGAATAGTAACCAATATACAACTTTAGTAGCAAGCATTTTTGTTGCTCTAGATGTTCCTGTTGCTATATCAACAAAGGCCACTCTATTAGCACCCCCTGCAGCTATACCACTACATGGAATTTATATGCTAGCCTACCCACATATAATAAATACTGCTAAAATGATGGTATATGAACAAATGAGTGAAACAGAATTGAGGACCATATTCATTGCTTAGTTGTCTTTAAAACATCCCTAAAATATCCATGGTTTTGCAAAAGCAGTTGAACATCAGGACAAAGTTTTGCAATAGAAATTGGATATTTTCTCATGAGTTTCAGAAGAGTAGAATCTCTTTTCATAAACTAACCTCAGTACATTCTGTATTGGAGAACATATATTAGACATCAGAGACAGAAATAATATCCAAACATTTGGGGGGGGGGGGGGTGGTCAAAAATGTTTTCTTGAGTGTCAGGAAATCCTGACATAAGTATCCTGGATTGACTAGAATCTTAACAGTATGGAAATTATTTGGCACAATATTCACATTTTTTGATATCATCATCATCATCATCATCATCATCATCATGGCACAACAAGTACTGTTTACTTTGTTGAAAATTCAAAAATACAACATGTGAATGTTGCACAGATAAAATCCCAAACTGTGGATATCCTTCAGCAATGTCAAGCTTTTCCAAGACTTCCTCTCAGCAGAAATAAAATTGCTAAAATTATTCATTGCTTCCTTGAAGAATAAAATTATTAACAAATTATATTTATATTAGGCATATAGCTAGCAGAAATGATAAAGATGGCAGTGAAGTCAATGCACAATGTACCACAAGTTCTTTGAACAATTTGGGACTACTTTCATGAACAATACAGTAGAAATGTAAATGTTACAAATTTTCACATGCTCAGTGAAAGAGTGTATCACTCCTCCCTCTTCTGAATCTAAACTTGCTCTTCTTATGATATTTTCAACATACAAGTTGAACAAATAGGACGATGCAATGCAGCCTGACCCTTTTGCCAACTGTCAAATAGACAAGGAAATAAATATATACTTCCTCACCATTCCTCACCTTATTCTCAGTTGTTTGTTGTGTGCAAATGACTTTTTCATTGCTGATTACTTTCTCTCTATATAAATATAGATAAACATAAATTTGGAGAAGTACAACAGAAAGCATATGTGATTGTCAAATATCAAATGTGATTGTCAAATGTGTCCATGCTTGGCTTTGTATCTTGGCTAGAAAGAAAAGGTGGTTTTGAATCTGGATTGGGGGGGGGGGGAGAGAGACAAAGTATGTGTTTTGGGAACCAATATCATATGCTTTACAATTAAGCTATGATATCCCTTCCCCTCAATAATAGTCAAATATGAAATTACCTAAGAAAGGGTGTGACTTACCTTTGGTGACATGGGCCTGGTACAAATGGGTGGGAAGCGGTGTACCGGCACCAATTCTAGGGTTCTGCAGCACACAGCAACCACATGCTCCGGAACCCTAGTCCTTACAATTGTCATCATCATGGCAGCCTCCCATCCATACAGGGACCACCGTGATGACGACAACACCACGCAGCATCCAGACGTTGCTGGCAGGACGTGTTGTCATGGCAGTGTCCCTTCCTGTTTGCAATGCCACAAAAAAGGCAGCTTCTTTTTGGTGGCATGTCTGTGCTTCAGCACGTGCAGCACAGACATAAGGCAAAAAATGGCACGGAGCCACCCATATGTACAGCCTCATGGTTTCATTTGGTAATCCCCCCCCCCCCCCCCAAAATACATATTTTCATAAATGTAGCAGAAAGAGCTTGAACTTTTTCATCAAACATGTAAGAAAAAGAAGATCGTGTATTTGTGCATTGCTATGCTGAGCATGCTCAATAGCTATATAATGCTGGGTATCCATTGGGATAACTGAACAGAAAATGAGGAAAAGAGGAGAACAGAACATTCTGAAAAATTATCCTGGCTTGCTGGATGTTTGATTGAATAGCAACATTTCATGCTGTACTAATATCAGAATAATTCAATAATTTTTAAAATTCTTTTTAATATTGTGGCAATGGTGGATATAGTCTGATCCCTGGAATGTTTTTTAGCAAATCCAGAACATATCAGTCAAGGACAACAGACTGAACTGTAAAGGTTTTACTGATCTTTTCATACATACACTTTGCTGTCAGACTGCTTGGAAGTCAGCAAGAGATCATTAATGAAAACATGACATTCAGCAACAGAAGGGGAAGACTTCAGTCAGTGACTCAGTGAAGGATGAGGACAGGAGGAGAATAAATTTGAGTCATACTTAACTGCCAAGAAGGAAAGTGGAATGCTCACAGACCAAAAGTCCAAAGTTAATAAGATGGGCTCTGGCAGAATGATGCCAGAACACAGAGCATGGTATATAAATACTACTTCAATTTTCTTTACAAGTGACATGGAAGCAAAGAAAAAGCCACAGAGCTTTACCTACATATGGTAGGAGAGGGAGCGATGTTGTATAAATATGGCTCAGAACTTGGAAAGATTGATTTCTTTGGACTATGTTTTCCTGAATCTTCCAACCAGCAAGAGCTGACTATTGCTCATATTAGCTCAGATAATTCTGAGAATATAGTTTTTAAAAAATATATTTTTAAGCTCTGTCACAGCTTAAAATTTTAATTACTGGGGCTTCATATTCAGTTTTTAACTTAAAAGAAGGAAGATAGGTCCAACCAGTAGGACAAATCCAGACTGAAACATGATAAAGCCTGCTGCTTTATACCAATCAAAACACTTGAAGGTAATAGAATGAAAAAAGAAGGTGTTTTCTGCCTTGAGTTATTTAAAATAAATACTGGCCCTTCTTGCAGTATTTCCTTTAAGGAAAACACTTTCTCTCAACCTAATTAGTATTGTGCTAGTGAAATGTAAATTTTTGGAATTGACTCAGCCAATTGGCTTCTATCCATATCTTGATATGGTACATTGAGCTAGCAGGAGGAGCTTTAAGCATAGACTCTTGCAATCACCATGAAGTAAATTCATATTGAAGTCCCACAACAAACAAAGGATCAAAACAGATGGCCCTGAAGAGAAGGTTTCAAGCTGCCCCTTTGAATGCTGGATTGGGGCCAGGGCAATCACACACCACAGTCCCAATCCAGCTATTTGCCACCTCAAAAAGAGGTGGCAAAATGCCAGTCCTTTTTGAAGCAGCGAAAGGGCACTCTTTCTGCCACCACCGCAGCTTTGTGATGCTTTGGTGGCATGTATCATTTAAATGTCACGCCGCCAGAGTACCGTGAATCCAGCCCATGTGTGTACAGGCAGGTGGCTTCTGGGTGGTATCGGGGCATGCATCATGCATATGCCATGTCCCCACAAGGTGGCTTTTAATGCCAGTCTGTACCAGCCCTAAGCCTTCATAGCCCACTGGAAAGATGGAATATACTATGAAGGCTACTAATTAGGCTCTGGCAGACACTTCAACCATCTCCTCACACTTGCCCAGTATGCAGACCAGAGAAGAAGGTTCCATAGCTACATGTCTCAGAGAAAAACCAGAGTGTAGTACTAGATCTGGCAGAGAGTCCTGCCCATTCAGCTATAGAAGACCACTTTATTCCTCTCTACCTTTGCCAAATGAAGACCACAAAGGGATCTCTTGAGGAGGTCTCAGGGGATAGAGGAAGCAGTAATTAATTAATTGCACTTTAAAATATTTTACCCCCATGGTTTAATATGCAAAAAGTTCCTGAATCACATATACTACAGTTACTGATGCTCAGAAGTAATCTCCATATTTGATTGCTACTGTGGTGAAAGGCATGCTTGAAGGTTCAGACGCTAGGAAAGATTAAATGTCCTTATTGTTTGACAGACATATGTATGTTTTGTCCAAATAAGGTGTTTCACTAGGGAGTACCTAAAGATTGTTCTCCTGCTGTTTCCCCCTGTGGTTATTTGTTTAAAGCAGAAATTGTAGATCTTTAAAGCTTTGGTGAAAATCAGTGCTTGCAGAGATTGAAAATGAGTGTCTCAGGAGCTCACAGAGTGATCTGCACTATTAACAACCGAAAAAGAAACAATAATGTCTTACTGCAAAGTTAGCCACATTGAGAGAATCTCACAAATACAACAAGACATAGAACGGGGTTGTTAAAAAATAAGCAAAAAATACATTGGAAAATAGGGCCGAAAGAGACGGCAGTATTGGGGTGGCTTGACACTGCCCCTTTGAATGACAGGTTGGGGCTGTGGGAACCACTGCCACAACCCTGATCTGGCTTTTTTCCAGTTCAAAAAAAAAAAAAAAAAAAAAGCAGCAAAATGCCACTCCATTTTGCACTGGAAAAATAGTGGCTTTTCCACTGCAACAGCAGTTTTTGTGCTCTCCTGTGGCATATGAATATCATGCTGCTGGAGTGCCACAACACTGCCCGCCATGTGGTTGGGTGGGAGGCATCTAAATGCCATGCCCCCATGCTACCCCCAAGCTGGCATATTGTGCCAGTTTGTTTTCCCCAATAGTTGGCTTTTAAATATACATAATTAAAGTTATATCTCACCTTTCAAAGTCCTCTTTAGACAAAAATGACAAATTTCTTATACTTACATGGAAATTTAAACTAATTATGTTTATGATTCTCTCAGCTGCTTCTTGGACCAAATGGTGTCCCTCCCCAGCATTTCAGGGGACAAACTCCCTCCACTGGATCAAAAAGCTACCACTAGAAATAGAGAGATGGTTGCACATATGATAGACAGATTGGATGAATGCAAAATATGTACTTTCTAAGTCCATGACAAGGTCTACCAAGAGGTGTTGCTGCAGAAATTCCACTGAAATTCATAAGGGTCTTTCCAGAGTACAGCCATATGTCTTTACACCTTTTTTTTGGTTTGTTTATTCTGACTAAAATCACACATGAACTTACTTCTGAGCAGGTTTAGTAAATGTACAGCACAAGGTTCATAGCACAAGCCTATGCTGCATTTATATTTATAATCATGTTAGAAGAAGGCTGGGGTGGGGCTCTCACACCAACCACACATAAAGAGGAAGGTGCCTACAGGTTTACCTGGGGTGGCGGACTGTTGGGAAAATCACAGTGAGAACTGAATGTTCTTATTAGTCACACTAAGTGTTGTGGCCATTAGTTTTTTTGGAGGGGCAGGAGGCTGAAAGTAGAAGAAGACAGGATCATATTTTTACAGTGAAAGTTGGCAGTAGCATCAGGTGTTTCCCTCCCTCCCTCCGTCCTCACCTTTTGAATTAATTTTTTTTCATGCTGTTGTGAATATTAACAAATATATAGCTTTATGCTCATTGATCCTTACTATGGTTCAAAGCAGATTTTGAGATACTGTTACAACCTAACAATGGTTACCCTTAACCTTGAGATATTACACCCCAATGGTTACCCTTAACCTTGAGATATTACACCCTAATGTATCACTTGGGAAGGCAGAATGTAGGTTGGAGAGAAGCATTATTATTATTATTATTATTATTAGTAGTAGTAGTAGTAGTAGTAGTATCCCATTCTTCTCCCAGAACTGGGTGTGTGTTCCACAGTCAAATCACTCTCACTGCCAGAATGTTCTTCCTCATGTTTAAGTTATTTACAGGAATATCTTTTCCTGTACCCTGAATCCATTGCTTTGTGTCCTAGGGGTGAAACAAACAGTGCCAATGCAGTGGCTTGGAGCCACCCTGTTTAGGCTAGATTGGGGCCACAGCAAGCAGACTCATGGCCCCAATTCAGCCAGCTTCCACCCCAAATAGGAGTGGAAAAAAAGCAGTGTAATCACCAGTGCAGCTTTTGTCCAGCTTTGGGTATGGCACATCTAAATGCCATGCCCCCAAGCCAGTGAGAAGCCAGCTGTACCGAACTCTTTGTTTCAGCCCCTAGCCTTTGGAGCAGCAGAAAACAAGCTCACTCAATTCTCAATATGACATCTCTTCAAATTTTTAAACACAGCTATCATGTCACCCCTTAGCCTTCATTCGCTAAATCATTCCTCATAGGGCATGGTTTCCAAACATTTCACCATTTTGTTCTTCCTCCTCTTGACATGCTCATGATGCAACAATTAATTAAATGAGTCTGATGTACTGGAGACTAACCAATCAGATTCCAGAGCTTAATTATTTAATTACTTTCTCAATTACTATATAAAAATGACCATCAATACCAGTGGCTGAGGAAAGTGAATTATATTTATTCTTGTTCAGTTTATTTGTGTTAGTATCCAAAGTACACCAAAAACCCATTAAAATTACCTGCATAGAATGAAGGACACAATCTTCATGACTTTTATTAAATTAAAAACATAGGGAGCACACCAAAGTAAATTACGTAAAGATAAAACATGAAGCTAGTGAGTAAATACAGTAGAAATCTTTAGAGAGAAATGAAATGGAAAACCATAATTGAAACATACCATTTGTTATCTTAAAAGCAGTCTTATGGTTTTGAGAAATGTTTTCATTGCTGACTGATGGAGTAAGGTCAAACATATTAATGCCATCACTAAAAGAAAATGGAAATATCAAATTTATTATGCATTTATAGAGTACTACATCATAATTTAATATGTCCTAGTTCTGTGTCCATTCTTCATACAGGGTGTAAAAATGTAATTGTCTTGATGAACGATTCTCAAGGTATCCATAAATGTTATTGATTTTACGAAAGGTGTTGTGAAAAAATGGATTTCTATACATGCTGGCACACGGATTTATACAAGGGCATGTTTAATGATCATTTGTCTAATATGCTGGTGTTAAGTGTAGTGCCATGACTGAGCCATTTTTAAAAGGAAACTTTGGAACTGAAAGCAATATGTTTGTACTTCAGGCTGGCATTGATTCAATTCTAAATTCAGTTACTTGAAATGAAGTCTCATTTCTTTCACTGGAGCTTATTTCCAGATACATGGTTTCAGACAGTATTGCAAGTTTATTTCTGGATGCTTCTATCCTATAAAAGAAGGCAAAAGAAGGCTCAAGATGAGCTGTAACACTGTAGGCCATAATTGTTCAACAGCATGATTTTTTTTCAGCATCACACTGAATCAACCCAGAATAATAATAATAATAATAATAATAATAATAATAATTCAGTACTATTGAAAGCTGTTGCACAATGAGGATACAATCAGTTAAGGCTACAGACCTATGTCCTTTTGACTAGCAATAATTTCAACTTAATTCAGTGGGAGCTTTCTAATTCATGGGTATAAAATTCCATTTCTAGGAGAAACTGTTGACAGCTTATATGCATGCCATTGTAATAAAAGGCATTATGGCCATTACAGATCCATGCATTATGCAGCTCTAGTAGAGAGGTGTGAAGTCATCCCTCTTACTTTTTTGATCAATGTGACATTATATCTTTGGAGCTATTATCTACTAAAGTCAGGTCATTTTCCTGAGGACACAATTTTCTAATTTGTATCTAGGTTTGCAAGTGGATTTGTATCTTTACATCTTAGCTTTAGTATGCATAGTTCCTTGCTGATTTAAAAGCATAGAAACCCTTTTAATAAATGGACATTATAAAATATTAATAGTAGCAGTAATAATAATAATAATAATAATAAAAATAATAATAGTATTTTACATTTATATAGTACTAAGTGTTCAAATTGCTTCATGTACTTCATCTCATTAATAAAAGGTACTTTAGTGATTATTTTCATCTATTCTGGACTGTGGCCTTAATGTAGGTTCATCAGTAAAGATTCATTGAGTTACCCTTATATTACAAGAGCTGCACTTTGCCTACTTAATATCATTTGGTTGCCAGTAAGTTACAAGAAAGAAGCATATAGTGTTACAAACATAGCTTTCAGAAATGTGCTTGATGCTAGTCTTGATAGTATTTCTTTCAAGCCTTTTAAAAGATGATTATATCAAGTTTGAATTGGCAAATGGAAATGCTGAAGAATTTCACACTGATTACTTTTAACAGCCTATATTACTCCACATAAGGTTGTTGGAAGATGCAACTTGCTATGGTAATTTGAATTGTTTTATTCCATCATACAAAGGAGTTTTACATTTCTGCTATTTAATATCATTTCAGTCATTTAACGGAGTGAGTTACTGTGTTTAAAACAACAAAAACAAAATATTTTGTTATGCAGAGCACCTCCCTCTTACCTATTTTAAAAAATCACAGTGGCTGCTACACAACATGCAGGTGAACGTGATGGTTTGCCTTCAATCAGAATGGGAAGGAGAGTTCTATCCTTCTGCTGAAGCTTTTTGATCAACTACAGCTCCTATCATGCTTGGCCTTCAAAGAACTGTGTCTTTATTGTGCTGCCTTGGAATTAAACTGACATAGAGGGAACAAGGCAAACAGTGCAAACACCCAACAGTAGGAGGCAAAACAAACAAAGAAACAAACAAACAAAGAAACGTGCACAGGCAGCAAGTAAAGGGGACACATGGTCTTAGATGTCTCTACACTAATGCACAGAGCATGGGAAATAAGCAGGATGAACTTGAAATCCTAGCACAACAGGGGACATGTGATATAATAGGCATCACTGAAACCTGGTGGGATGAGTCTCATGATTGGAATGTAGAAATAGAGGGGTATAACCTTTTTAAGAGAAACAGGCCAAGCAGGAAAGGAGGAGGAATAGCATTATATGTCAGGGATATTATATGCCAGTGAAGAGATCCAGGACATCAATACTGGAAGCCAAGACGAGAGCATCTGGATAAAAATTAAAGGAGAGGGAAACAACAGGGATGTTACTTTGGGAGTCTACTACAGACCCCGACTCAGGCAGAGGAATTGGATGATGCCTTTCTGGAACAGATGACCACAAATTCAGATAGGAGAAATATAGTAGTAATGGGTGACTTCAACTATCCTGATATTTGCTGGAATTCAAATTCTGCCAAATCACCAAGGTCTAGCAAATTCCTCACTTGCTTGGAAGACAATTTCATTGTGCAAAAGATGGAAGAGGCAACAAGGGAGTCAGCTATTTTGGATCTGATTTTAACCAACAGGGAAGACCTAGTTGATGGGGTGCAAGTGGTAGGATCCTTAGGTGGGAGTGACCATGTTCTCCTGGAGTTTGTTATACAGTGGAAAGGAGAAGCTAGGCATAGTCAGACACGCGGTCTAGACTTTAGGAGATCTGATTTCAATAAACTTAGAGAAATATTAGGGGTGATCCCATGGTCAGGTACACTAAAAGAGAAGGGAGTTCAAGACAGATGGGAGTTCCTCAAAAGGGAGATACTGAAGGCACAATTTCAAACCGTTCCAATGAGGAAGAAAAATGGGAGATGTCTCAAGAAACCAGGATGGATGACTAAGGAACTTTCACTGAGCTAAGTTTTAAACAGAACATGTATAAGAAATGGAAAAATGGGGAAATCACCAAAGAGGAATTCAAACAAATAGTCAGCATGTGTAGGGATAAAGTCAGAAAAGCTAAAGCACAGAATGAACTCGGGCTGGCTAGAGAGGTTAAGAACAATAAAAAGGGCTTTTTTGGGTATGTCCGCAGCAAAAGGAAGAAGGAAATGGTTGGGCCACTGCTTGCAGAAGATGGCAAAATGCTAACAGGGGACACAGAAAATGTGGAATTACTCTACACCTTCTTTGCTTCAGTCTTCTCAGAAAAGGCAAAAAGTGCTCAACCTAAGGATAATGGAGCAGAAGACAGAATAGGGGGATTTCAGCACAGAATAAGTAAAGAGATAGTACAGGAATACCTGGTTAATCTAAATGAATACAAGTCTCCAGGACCAGATGAACTACATCCAAGGGTATTAAAAGAAGTGGCAAATGTAATATCGGAACCATTGGCAGTAATCTTTAAGAACTCCTGGAGAACAAGAGAAGTCCCAGCAGACTGGAGGAGGGCAAACGTTGTGCCCATCTTCAAAAAGGGAAAAAAGAGGATCCCAACAATTATTGTCCAGTTAGTCTGACATCAATTCTAGGAAAGATTCTGGAACAGATTATTAAACAGAGAGTCTGCAGATATATAGAAGATAATTCCATCATCACAAAAAGCCAACATGGGTTACAGAGAAACGAGTCATGTCAGACAAACCTGATCTCTTTTTTTTGATAAAATCACCAGCTTGGGAGATAAAGGGAATGCTGTGGATGTAGTATATCTTGATTTCAGTAAGGCCTTTGACAAGGTTCCCCATGACATTCTTGCAAACAAGGTTGCAAAATGTGGACTAGACAAGGTAACCATTACATGGATTTGTAACTGGTTGACTGACCAAACCCAAAGGATGCTTAACAATGACTCCTTTTCATCCTGCAGAGAAGTGACCAGTGGGGTGCCACAGGGTTCTGTCCTGGGCCCAGTGCTATTCAATATCTTTAATGACTTGGATGAAATTATTGAGGGCCTAGCTATAAAATTTATGGATGACACAAAATTAGGAGGAGTAGCTAATACCCCAGAGGACAGGATCAAAATTCAAAATGACCTGAATAGACAAGAAAGCTGGGCCAAAGCTAACAAAATGAAATTCAACACAGACAAATGTTAAGGTTCTGCACTTAGGGAGGAAAAATGAAATGCACAGATATAGGATGGGGGACATCTGGCTGAATGACACAACATGTGAAAAGGATCTAGGAGTTCAAGTGGACCACAAGTTGAACATGAGTCAACAGTGTGATGCAGCAGCTAAGTAGGCCAATGCAATTTTAGGCTGCATCAATAAAAGTATAGTGTCTAGATAAAGGGAAGTAATAGTGCCACTCTATTCTGCTTTGGTCAGGCCCCACCTGGAATACTGTGTCCAGTTCTGGGCACCACAATTCAAAAAGGATGTGGAGAAACTGGAGCGGGTCCAAAGGAGGGCGACTAAAATTGTGAAGGGTCTGGAAACCATGCCCTATGAGGAATGCCTTAGGGAGCTGGGAATGTTTAGCCTAGAAAAGAGAAAGTTAAGAGGTGATATGATAGCCCTGTTTAAATACTTGAAGGGATGTCACATTGAGGAGGGAGCAAGCTTGTTTTCTGCTGCTCCAGAGAACAGGACCAGGAACAATGGATGCAAGCTCCAGGAAAAGAGATTCCACCTCACATTAGGAGGAACTTCCTGACAGTAAGAGCTGTTCAACAGTGGAACACACTCCCTCAGAGAGTGGTGGAGTCTCCTTCTTTGGAGGTCTTTAAGCAGAGGCTGGATGGCCATCTATCAGGGATGCTTTAATGGAGAGTTCCTGCATGGCAGGGGGTTGGACTGGATGGCCCTTGTGGTCTCTTCCAACTCTGTGATTCTATGATTCTATGATTCTAAACATATGGAGGTCTTTACATGGAGGAATGATACTTTATAGTAAATACAAAAAAAAATTCTATGGGATCTTATAACATACTGTATAGATTTATTGTACCAATAGTCATTATATCCTACACCTAGAATTAGAGATAAATTGTGTTGAAAGTATCATTTTAGCAACTGCCAAAACTTGTTGAATTAACATATTTGCAACATTTACAGAATATTTCCAGCATATTTTAAAATGTGAACAACTAAAACATGCATAAATGGCGCTGCCCGACTGACTGGGATGGTGCTGTTGCCGCATGGAGAGGGCTGCCGAGGAGCCCGCATTTGGTGGGCATTTTTGCCCCAGCAGCCTTTGCAAGGGCGGGCTCACTCTTGATTGGCTGCTGGGGCGAGCAGGAAAAGGGCCCGCTATTTCTGGGGGCTACAGGTCCCAGACTCCCTTGTGGCAATGCCCTGCTCAGCAATTACATCATTGGCCAGTTTCAAAAAGGCTGTAAAGATGTATCTCTTTACAGATACAAGCCTTTCCTTGAAAGGAAAATAAACAAAACATCAACTCCCAGCTCTAGCAAATGGAAATGAAACTGGGGAAATAACGTTTGCTATCCCTCTGCTTAAAATTTTGGATTTCATCTATTGCGGATTTGCACATGCACTGTCCGTGAGATCATATTTGTTTTAATTATTGCTGATTTTGATTTTAACTGTTGTCAATTTTAATAAGCCTTGGTTTAATTTAATTTTAAGGGGGTGAGTGGGTGGAAAGAGAGATAATTTTTATTTTACTCTGGATTTTTAAACTCTTGCTGTACCCCGCTATGAGTATTTCATTAGAGGAGCGGGTTATAAATAAACATTATTATTATTATTATTATTATTATTATTATTATTATTATTATCTGGCTGGCCAGGGCCCTGCCTGGCTCAGTTATTGGTTGGGGAGTCGAGGAGGGCAGTGCCTCCATCCTCTTTGGCCTCTGATTGACTTGCGGGCTTATATAAGGCCTTGTGTGGCGACCCTCAGAGCCATTGCTAATTGGCTCTCCCACCCATCCTCCCTGCTGGGAGTGGATTGTCACAACTTGTCTGGTGGCAGCATAGGCCTGGATCTGGTTTGAGGGGTTTTCAGGGCCCGCTGGCTCTGGACTGGGAGTCTGTGTGTCCCGGGTGCATTGAGCGACTCGGTGTGGCCAGTGCGGGGGCCACAGCCGATTAATGCCCAGTGACTAGCGTGCCTTCCTAATCAAAGTGTTGGAGCGCAGTTGCATAACTGCCTAATAGGGTGAGACTTGGCATCTACCTCATCCCGATGCTTGGTTCCTCAAGAAACCATACATCAACCAACCACGGTGTTGCTGATCGGCTGGATCCAGACTTTATGCTTTGTGTTATGCTTATTGAGCAGTTAATAAAGTTGTGGCCATTTTCTTCCAGCCAGTTATCTGCCTTTTATTCAGCGCCCATCCTGCGCGGCAACTGAAAACAAATACATTATAAACAATGAGAAACAGTTTATAAATTGTATGAATTGTGTAAACAAATGCCTACATTAGGAAATACCTTTAAAATATGCACAGGAAGGAAAGAAAACACAAAGTCTCCAAAATTAATACAAAACAAGAGTGGGAAGAAAATGTCAGTGGAGGTTGAAGAAAATTAACAATATATTTTACATGTCTAAATATAACCTACTTCATTTGGTGCATTAGATAAAGTGGAATACAAAATAAAAGTATAATTCTTTTGTTTATATTATACAAACATGCAAGAGTGTTTTCTCCATACAGGTCAGAATTCAATGAAAGGGTATGGTTGGAGTTCAAAACAAAAGGAAATTAGGAAGACTGTCCAAAAGTTCAGTTCAGTTTTATTACTCATCAGCTCCTCATCTTTCTTTTTTTCCCACTTCATCAACAGCAGCACTACTAAATTATACTTCAAATGCCTTCTTTGTTAAAGTCTTTGACTGGAATAAATGACTGATATAAAGAACACTACACCAAGGTAATGAAAATAACTACAGAAAGTTGGTATGGCATTTTAATTTTTTAATTTTTTTATTTATTTACTGATTGAGCCCTCTTGTTTCACAGAATTTGGCAGTGAAATTCCAGTGAATTACAACAATTTCAAAATAATTTATTCTTTCAAGTGTATGATTAATGTTCAGGTTAATCAAGAAATCTAGTGATTTAAGCCATTTGGGAGCAAGCATAACAAATTAATTATTTAGTGATTTCATTAGGTAGTTGTTCCCAAACTTTATTCCCTAACAGTTTTGAAATATTTGCAGGATTACTTGTTATATTTAAGAAAAACTGATACTTCAAACTCCATAGCCTAGTGATGTTTTGAAATACTACATCTGATTCGTAGCAGTTGTTTCCATCACATCATATAATGTCTTATTTTTGCCATAAGAATGAAGTCTATATGGCATATGGCATATCATATCTGGAAGTGTCAGCCCAAGAACTTGAAAAAGACACCTCAAAATGTCATATGTTCTCTGTTTACATAAAAATAGAAAAATCAACATTACAGCATGTTATTAAAGCATGAAGAAATCCCTCAGTTTCTATGGCCTGATCTCTACTTGGATGAAATGTTCTTTGCCACAGAATTCTGACACTTCAAAAAGACATCTGTAAAATGCCTCCAAAAGATAAAACTAGGACACATGACATATTAGGGGCAGATACTCTTTTGGGGAATGGGGAATAAAAGGAGAGGGGGAAGATCTAATTTATGTTCCAAGTTAAGAATTGATTTGGGCTTTCATGGCTTTGTATTGTATTGAGTTGCACTTTGAGCTGAAAAGGGGAGAACTGTATTGACGGTTCCAAATTCTTCTCATTCTGTGTTCCCTTTCAAGTCATGTTTGACTAACTTTTATTTCATTCTTCATATATGTATCGACTGAATTCTGACTTCTTTTTTCAACATGTCCAAGGTGCTTCATTTCCTCATTTTGACTGCAACTCTTGTCACTCATTTGAACAATTCCATTTATTCTACAGAGACAAGGCAATTTATTACAACAAAGTCACTTCCATATAATTGTGTTAAAGATATATTTTCTTGTTCACTATTATTACATATTTCAATAAGATCTATTTTTCACATTCATTAACTTAGTATACAGTCCTATAAAAAATGTGGGTTCCCAGGACTGATTCAGTGAAATTTGAACCAACAACCTTCTAGAGTCATTCTTTCAATAGTGACACTGGGAGTGGGCAAAGAGTAGCTTTCCAGATGTTGTTGGACTGCAACTACTATTAAGTTTAGCCATCTGAGTCAATGGTAATGAATACTGGGATTTGCAATCTAACAACATTGTGATCATGGCATTTTTCTGCACTAGCTGATAGTATAGTGGAGGGATAGGCAATGTAAAAACATTGTATACCTTCAAGAAACTATAGTGTCTATGTTTTATTATGAAACTCACTTTTTCTAAATATATGGTTTGATCTAGAATGGTCAACACCATTTTCTGAAGGTATTAGGGAGCTATAAGGTGTTTCTCCTCCGGAAAAAGTAACATTTGGACATGGTCTTATGGATATATTTTTGGAGGATTTTTGCATCCCCTTTCTTCCTCCTTAGATAGATAGGGAATTCCTGTATGTAAACTGTCACCTCTCTCCTTCAAATTAACCATATGATTTAGGTCACTTCCCCTTTGGGACTAACAGACATTGTATCTCAAGATTTTCAACTGAATTTTTGGCTCTCCGTCTCTCTCCTCAATCAACTTTCTTTGGAAGAATGGTGAGATAAAGTTTTCTTTACCTGAATTATTCACTAGCTAGATTAGGATATAGCCTTTATATAAATATAGATTAAAGCAATGGAACCAGGAGACCTTGAAACAGTGGTGCATGCACTGGTAACCTCTCGTTTGGACTTCTGTAATGTGCTTCACAAGGAGCTACCCTTGTACCAAGTTCAGAAACTTCAGCTTGTACAAAATATGGGAGCCAGACTGATCACTGGAACTTCTCGTAATTACCATATAACACCGGTCTTAAAGTCCATTCACTTGCTGCCAATTAGTTTCCGGGCAAGGTATAAGGTGTTGGTAATTACCTTTAAAGCTGTACATGGCTTGGGTCCAGAATACTCTCTCCCTGCACCATGACTGTGACATCATGGTATTGTCGCCCTGTTCACCAAGTTTCCCCCCTAATTTTGAACACCATTGTATTTTATTGTTTTAAATTGTGATGATTTAATTGTATTTTAGCTTGGGATGGGGGGGGGGATTATCTTGATTTTTATTGTATTTCATGTTTTGTAGTATCCTGACCGGATTCCTAGTGACTGGGCGGGCTATAAATATCATTATCATCATCATCATCATCATCATCCTTTCTTTCAAACTACAAGCAACATGTTCATTGTTTTTGGAGTCTGCCCCAGTCCTTAGGGAAGCATAGTTAAACAAATGCACATTTCTGCTACTTCTAATTTAAAGGTAAACCTTAACAGGCTTGGCTTTGACATTATTGATATTTAAATACTGTGGTTTCCTTACCAAAGGCTGAAGCCTTAGGAAACTTAAATTACCTACAGATATGTCAGCCAAAAAGAATGCACAATTACTACACTAACCATGGTAAAGAAGTCTTCTGACATTTTAAATGCAATCAGATACTATTTCCTGAGTGTTCTTTATCTTTGTCACAAGACATATTCCTCTTGGACAGTACTGTTTCTGGCTTGGAGTACAATGACATTTCAGTAATGGAGTAAATTGCAGGTTATTTGAGACGAAAAAATGTGCAGGAGACAAAAAAAAAAAAACAGTTCATTTTAGTATTCACCATAATTCCCTCATATTTTATTTTAAACATTTAGAAATCTTGACACTTGTTGATGAAAATGAAGTTTTAATCATGAATGTTTGTACGCTGTATAAAAACACCTTGCAACCAGTAATTTCTAATCAAGGCAAGGCCAGTACTAAGATAGTTAAGGGCTCTTCAATTTAAATTCACTGCACAAATGTTTGTGTGGCCAACACAAGGGTTTTTTTTATGTACAGAAACAATGTCTTCTGCCTAGTCCCAATAAGTTCATGATTTGTTGGTATTTCATTGGCTATGCTGATCATTCTTCAACACCTGATAATACTTTTTTTTTTAAAACAGAGCTGTATGTACTTCTGATGACAAATTGTACAACATATAATGGTTTTCTTTAATTGGATTGTATAAAATGGAGCCAAAATATTCCATGCCAGAGCATATAATCCTATAAAACATATTGGGATGGCACAGAGTGGGTAAAGTTATTCTTGCCAGTTATTTCTTAAGTTAAAAAGTTAGAATGAGCTCATGAAGTATATTGGGCAAAATGCTCCAGGCAAAGGCAAAGCTTATGAAAGGTTTCAGATCATTTTTAGATAGGCATATAATTCCACGATGATATTTGCATGGAATGCCCTGTGAAATATATTTATTTTGGAATGTAAGAAAATATATATATATACATTTCAGTATTAACTTTATATTAGAAATAAATCATCTTATCAATCAAATTATCAAATGACCAAAAATGTGCATTTGTTTTTAATAGTTAAACCACTATTAGGTTACTTTGTTATTTCCAGCTATCTTTGTCATCTCCCTTTTCTGTGTACATGTCAGAGTGTGTGTGAGAGAGAAAATAAATGAATGTCAACATTCACTACAGTGATTTGTCTTCTTTTTTTGTTTTTGCCCTTACTCAACGAGTCTATAACTACTGGAAAACTTGATCATTTTGATGTGAAAAAAATGGGACTGTGATTTGCCACAGTAGCATCCATTTCATCCCTCTGTAACTGCACCCTCATATGTTACATAATGTACCCCCAGTAAATGTAGGTTTTGGAAGAAGAATGATCATGCCCATCTATCTCCTAGGAATTGAAGTGCACTAACTATGGGAGAAACAACATAGCAGAGGAAAAGTCTGACTCAAACAGTTGAACAGTTTAAAAGTAGCTGGAGGGAAATTTTTTCTACCCTGGTTAAAGATTGGTGGCCGAAGAAAGAACTGATGTAAGGAGTTCTGTTTTCCTGACAGGAGGAGCACTCTGCACCAAATATCAAATTGGATCTGTAGAAAGCTTTTCCTTCCATCAGACAGATGTCAAAGAGCTGCTGTTCAATTTGTTTTGCAGGAATATAACTCTCTGGACCCTTCTTCAGGAAAATTTGTTTGAAAGATAAGATACATTAAATGAAAATGAATGTTAACAATTTAATGAATGAGTAGCTATTGCTACTACAGAAAATTAATTTTGTGGGGTAGGAATCAAAAGACTTTGTAAAGACTAACATTATATGGAATTATTGTATGGCATAAGAAGTAAAAACATAGTTTTTTTAAAGAGTTGCTGACAGAGGAAGTGAAGATGAAATACAGATCTCCACATTATTCACAGAACCATTTTATGTGGTAAGTGAAAAATCAGTGATAAAAATATTTCCCACAGTGGCTACAGCACTAAATACATGTAAAAGCTTATAAATATATCAAAAGTCTGCAACAACCCATTTTTCTCCTGGTGGGCAAATGGTAATAATGGCCTAAATTCAACTGTATTATATTATTATTATTATTATTATTATTATTATTATTATTATTTTGGCTTCTATAAGTCAAACATATGGAATGAAGGGAGGCACAGAAAATCAATTAACTGGGTCTATTAAGAGAGAAAAGAGGACAGAAAGAATGCCAGGAAGACCAAAATAAAATAAAATAAACAGTGATAAACATAAATAGGAATCCCAAAGAAATTAGTTTGGGAAGAGACAAAAAAAAAAAGGGGGGGAGGGGAGAATTAGAATACAATGAAAGGTGTCTATACATTTTTTTCTTTCAAGCAGAACAATACTTTGTGAATAGAGGGCAGTAGATGTACAATTACAATTTTGATGCTAGGTAAAAGGCTGTAAAGACACCATCAGAATTTTCAATTCCTTGCTGTTATATAGTATAGTGTATGAGGCCCTGCACTAGGCTGAGCCCTATTCCTGCTCCCATACTTGCCATAAAGTAGCCTCTCTCCCTCCTTGAATGGCCTATGCCTTATGGGGGCAGGCAGGATAAGATACATGTATCAGGCTATGCAATGATTACATCAGCACTGAGATCCACCAGGTCCCTCTGAAGGTCCTAAACCTAATGTATGGCCCTCTGAAGGTCCTAAACCTACCGTTTCATGTATGGCTATGGGGATTTATCCAGAAGCTTTGCCAATACTATCCCCTCCCTAAGAGGAACAGAGCTTTGGGCACTGTGGAGGGAATGGCAACACCTATAAGATGCAAAGAAGAATATATGGGATTTAAAGTAAACTTACACAAGCATGAGCCATTAATAGGATGCCAGTCAGTATGTCCCATTGGTGAGGACAGTGGGGGGGAAATGGAAGAAACTCTTTCCTGTTGTAGCACCCCAGGGGTCATACCAACATGATATTAAAACATGACTTTTTATTAAACCTTTAGGGTCTTACTGATTCCATCCAATCTACGCATGTGCTATGGTTGGCACTATTTTAAATTGTATAGAGGCACTGGGGACCTCATCACAAACTTAAGATGGCTATTGGAGTGCACCAAGAAATTCCAGGGGGGAAAAATGGCATGTGCTCCGTAGACTATAGCAAAGCATTTAACTGTATAGATCATGAAAAGCTATGGAATGCACTCAAGAACTTGGGGGGGGGGGACACACTACATTTGATAGCTCTGGTGAGAAATCGATACCAACAGCAAGAAGCCACTGTTAGAACTTAATTCAGAGAAACAGAGTGGTTCCCAATAGATAAAGGGGTCAGGCAAAGCTGCATCCTTTCATAAGAAAAGTAGAGCTAGATTCAGAAGGAGGAGTGAAGATAGCAACACCAACCACCTAAGGTATGCAGATGACACAATAATACTTGAGGACCTACTGAGGAAGGTCAAAGGTGAAAGTACAAAGGCAGGACTAATGTTGAACGTTAAAAAATGATCACAGAAGAAATATATAAATTCAATCTAGACAATGAGGAAATTGAAATGGTCAAAGAATTCCCATATCTAGGATCAAAAATTGAAGAAGACGACTTTATAGGGCAGCATTCCCCCTTGCCATGTATGGATGCAAGAGCTGAACAGTAAAGGGGAGCCAGCAGAAAGCGGGGGAAGAGGAGAAAACAACAGGCCATCCCACCACCCCAGTAAAGAGATGTGTAGTACCTTCTGCTGCTGTGTGGACTTGCTGCTTGTTACCTGTTGCTGCTGTGTGGACTTGCTGCTTGCTATCTGCATGCTCCATCTCACCTGGTGGACTGCTGGCCCCAGACTGCTTCCTGCCAGGACCAGGACCCAGGTACCTGTCAGCAACACCTGTTCCCCTTGGGAAGGGGATAAAGCCTGGATGCTTGCTGTGGTGGGCCCACCACCAGTGAGCTGGGTTTTTTTTGGGGGGGGGGGGGGGGCAAGGGCCAGTCCATTTGGCTGGTAGGGGAGGGTATATATTAAATATATTTTATGTAATTACTTTAACTGTGTTTTGATGTTGGTATTTTAGTTAAGGTAAGGGGATGAACTTTTTACCGGTAGTTGTGTATGTATTACTTAATTATTTATGTAATTGTTTAAGCATTTTTGTAAACCTCCTTGATCCTTTGGAAAGGCAGTATATAAATAAAATTTATTATTATTATTATTATTATTATTATTAAAACAGTAAGAAAACCAACACATTCAAGATATGTTGCTGGAGAAGAGTGCATAGGATACTGTGGACAGCCAAAAAGACAAACAGATGGATCCTTAAACAGATCAAACCATAACTGTCCTTGGAATCCATTAAGGCTGTTGTATTTTGACCACATAATGAGAAGGCATTAGAAAATGCATTAGAAAAAAAAATAATGCTAAGAAAGGTAGAGGGTAGAAGGACGGGGAAGACCGCATGCCAAATTGATGGACTCAGTTGGGGGGAGGGTGTCACAGGCATGGGCCTGTAGGGACTGAGCAGAGCAGTGGAAGATAGGGAGTCTTGGAGGTGTCTCATCCACAGGGTCACTATGAGCTGTAGTTGACTTGAGGGCAGCTAACAACAAGGAATTTTGTCTAAAATTGTCCATTTGAGGTGATAAATAATTTAATACAGTTGTAGAATTTTAAAATTATTATTATAGTTATTTATTGTCCTAAACTGATTTTAATCTATGCAGCCCTGAGATATTTGGATACGATGTTGTTTCTTGTTAACTGCCATCAAATCAACTTTGACTTATGGCAACTGTAGGAATGAGACCCCTTCAAGTCACCCTGTGAACAATAATCCTGCACAGGTCTTGCAAACTCAGGGCTGTGACATCCTTGATTGAGTCTATTGGTCTGGAATGTAGTCTTTCTCTTTTACCACTGCCTTCTAACTCACCAAGCATTATTGTCCTTTCTAGTGCATTATTTCTTCTCATGATATGACACAAGAACAAGAGCCTCAGTTTAGTCATCTTGGCTTCTAGGGAGAGTTTAGGCTTAATTTTCTCTAGAAAACATTTGTCATTTTAGCAGTCCACAATACCTGTAGAACTCTTCTCCAGTTCCACAATATGATACAGTGATGGATATAAATATTTTAATTAAATTAAATTAAATTAAATTAATTAATTAGGGGCAGGGGGATGCCTTGACTATATGAGTGCAGAGAACAATATTTAGCATATCCTGGTTTAGCATGCTCATAAGTTTTATAAGCTAAAACACTGAGGTACAAAACATTTGTTCCCCATTTTAGGGGAGGCTGCTCTAACAGATAGGTCCAGCTCCACCATTTGCTAAATTTTCCAGCCTGGCATGTGGAAACAGATAAGAGGCAGGTACTAGAATGACAAAAAGAAGGTATTTTTGCAATAAGGAGGGAAAATTACATCCGTGTGTGTGTGTGTTTAAAAAAAAACCACAATCAAACATAGCAGTCAGTAAAATGTGTAACAGTTAACTTTTATCTACATTATCTTAAATACAATTTCTAATTCCATTTTCACAAATCCTCTAATGTTGGTTCTTGATCAATTAAACTTTAGATTTGGACTTTGATTAATTTACAGTGTTCACCAAGTTTAGACCACCCTTTCTGAGTGATACCTGTAATAGACAGGAAAAAAGTACATCATCTGCATCTCAAATGCAGGGAATCTCTTCAGAGGCGAAAAAAATGGTTCAGAAAGGAAAGAATTGGGTGAGAGAGACTTGGAAGATTATTGAAGAAATAATTGAAGGATGGTGGACCCAGAATCCACCTTCACTGAACACCTGCATGTGTTAAAATTACATCTGTTAGGGAACCTGAACTTCTAGTTTAGCAATATCAAAGCTTCTGTAAAGCTTCTGGAGCAAATAAAAGGCATTTATCTATTTTACTATGTGCTATTACCCACTTTGTACTCTAGTCTTTACAAGTACTCAAGGACTCTTGCTTTTGGCTCCCTTTTATAAAATAAACATTACCTAACAAGGTGAAGTCTCTATAACTTGTGAAGCATTTTTTTTTTTAAAAGAATTACTGAAGGTTACTTAGCAGGGCCCTTAATATTTGGTTCAGTAAGATAATGGATGATCACAAAATGTTTGATTGTACTTTGACCTTTTTCTACCTCAAATTATACCTAAAGGTCTAATGAACCTTAGCATTTTCCATTCATAGTAATTGCATTTGTATTCATCCATTCCCTAACTCCAGGTGAAGTTGTTCAGTTCAGAGAGGCAATATAAAATGAATTCAATAAGTGGAATTCATAAAACTCTGCAACAGTAGATTGTAACTTGAATTTTTTTGAAATAACAGGTACCCATGACAAGCCATTTTTAAACTAAGCAAGCATTCAAAGAAGCTTTTAACAGTGTGATGGATTTGCTGTTCAAAAGGGAGGAAAGTCTCATAAGGATTGCTCCACCCCTTTGACTTGCCTATTAATAGCTTACTGTGTTCAGTTATGTTACACTTGTGTATACAAGATCCTACCTAATGGAAAGTTAGCCACATCTGTGCTTAATGAAATTAGAACTGACTGTACTTAAGTGACAATGAATGCTATACTGAGGATTTGGATAGTTTCTTTCTTTTGTCCAACATCATAATGAATAGGTTGGGAGTCCAGTGCTGTGATAATAAATCACAGAGAATTATTTTGGGACTTTCTTTTGCCAATAATTGACAGTATTGTGCCTTGCTCAGACACATAGATTGTAAGTTCAGCAAGAAGGCCAATTCTGTTTTAGTATAGTTCCATAGTTTTTATTTAGGTTTTTCTTAAACCTCATTTTTGTTAAACTTTTAGTTGAAACAGAATAAGTTTTAAGATGTTCAATCCCCAAAAGAAAAATAACAAACAGTAACTTAGTAAATTGTGATCTGTATTCTGCAATATCATATAGGATAGATGTATATTTATATGGTTTATATAAATATCTTTAGCAGTTAGTCAGAAATGACTTGAAGACACAATAACAACAGTTAGTAACAAATAATCAAGTAAATGTATTTTTAAAAAATATTTATACCCTACCCTCAGTGCAGAGATTTCAGGTTGGCATGCAGTAAAATCAATCTAAAAAATTTGAAACAATAATACATATTATTTTAAAATGTTAAAAACATATTAAGCAACATAGCACATTAAAAACACATTATTAAAACAATTTAAAATAATCTATAACCATGGACATGTGAAGATTCATATAAAACCAATTAAGCTCCAAAAACTTGGTGAACAACCATGTTTTCATCTTGTTCCAGAATCACATCACTCTTCTTCAAGAATTTAGGGGCAAAACAGACCACCCCAAAGGATCAGATTAAAGCCACCCCTGACA
Organism: Urosaurus nigricauda; assembly: GCA_034509955.1. Taxonomy (NCBI): domain Eukaryota; kingdom Metazoa; phylum Chordata; class Lepidosauria; order Squamata; family Phrynosomatidae; genus Urosaurus; species Urosaurus nigricauda. The sequence goes on from JAOEGL010000003.1 coordinate 64,162,376, forward strand.
AAGCCAAATTGGGGCCATGGCAAATGCATGCCATGGTCCCAATCTGCCTTTTTGCTGGCCAAAAAAGGAACAGCAAAGATCGGATCCTTTTTGTGCCAGCAAAAAGCTGGCTTTTCCTGCCTCACTGAAGATGGAAGCCAGCTTTATGGCACTCTGGCAGCATGTGGCATGTAAACACTGTGCTGCCAGAGTGCCTGGAAGCCAGCCCATATGTGAGCAGGCAGCAGCTGGAAGCTGGCTTCTGGGTGGCTTCAGAGCATGCGGTATCAAAACTCCGTGCTCTGAAACCATCTGGATAGTCGCGCAAAGGGGCAGCCTGTTTTACTCCTATGTTGATACAGAAAAAAAGTCCCTGTCCTGAATCTGTCCACAATATATTGTTCAGAATGATGGGACACGTAAGAGAATCCATTTGGGCCCCTTATGCTTTGGCAAGGGTATACAGTATATGGAGAGGCACTCTTTCAGGTATTGATATACCAAACTGTTCAGTAGTTATCATTACTAGCAATTTCAATTCAGACGGGCAGTCTATTGGCAGACAATATAAACTTTCTGTCAGCAGTCTACCTGCTACATTTTTCACTAGCTGTAGCTTTTGTTTTGTTTTGTTTTTGCTTTTGCTTTTGCTTTTTTCTGGTTTTTTTTTTTTTTTTTTGTAATCTGATTGGGAAACTAACAGCACATCGACTGCCTTAGCCAAGGTATTCTTGTCCAAGAAAGGTTATGGCTCACAGACCAGTCAAAGATGGCTGAAAACACTGAGCCACAAATCCACCTGGGTCTCATGTGGCAAAGACTCATCTAAGAGTATTCCTAAGCTGTGCACCTGGACCTTCAAGGGCATTAACCAATTCCAAGATATGAAAACTGCCAGTCCACAGAGCTTCCCTCTTACTAGGATTTGCATTCAGTTTACTGGCTCCCATCCAGCCCATTAAAACATCCAAACACTGGTCTAGCAGCTGCACATCTTCAGCCAGCTTTAACTACAAGAAGTAGAACTGGTTGTCATCAACATACTGTTGGTTTGTTTCTGTTTTTATTGTTGTTGTGTGCCTTCAAGTCATTTCACACTTATGGTGACCCTGAGACAAACAGGACTTTCTGAAGCTGAGAGTGTGGGACTCACCCAAGGTCACCCAGTGGATTTCCATGGCCAATGGGTGACAATACACTAGTTTCTAGAGTCATAGTCCAATGCTCAAACCAATACACCACACTGTTGGCATCCTACCACAAAATCCCCTATGTCTTCCACCAACTGCTTCATACACATACTGAACAACTGTGGAGATAAGGTGGGATTCTATGGCACACCACAGTTCAGTGGTGATGGGGCTGAATAATAACAACAACAAAAACCCAATGCTATTATTTGGGACTGGCCCAGCAAATAGGAGTGGAACTGCCATAATACAGAGCCTTTCAGTGGAGGTAGTCCAGAAAGATATCATGATCAATGGTATCAAATGGTATCAAGGGAACAGAGTAGTGTTCCCACTCTCTTTCACTTGAAGTAGGTCATTATTTAGTGACCATTTTAGTGCCATACCCTGGTCTTCAACAAAACTGAAATCAGTCCAAATGATCTGTTTCCTCCAAGAACAACTTTTACAAGGGTCAAGATTAAATGTGATTGACCATTCCAGCATCTTGCCCACATCATCATGTCTAGACACTTCCCCCAGATCCTGCAATAAGTGTGGTGTTAAGTTATGTGTGGATATGAATGACCACCTCAAAGTATCTACCAAATTTTTAAGAGCAGAAGCAGGTATTCAATTGCTCACCTCCCTGATCCTGATCCTAATAAATACTACTCATAATAACATCACCCACCACAAACTGAAGGCCGAAACAGACTGCCCCTTCTGAGGTGGATATATAGCATCCCTTTTCGCAGAGGATTGGAGCCAGGGCAGCCTCACCTGCAGTCCAGAGCCCCCTATCTGCCATTTTTTGGGACCACGGAGAAGCTGTAAAATGCCACTTCCCCGTAGCCCAGAAAGGGGTGTCCTTGGGACTTCATGCCCCTGGACACCCCGACAGCTGCAGCCAGAGGAGAAAGTGTAGCCGCCGTGGGAATGATGTGTGCAGTTCAGTGCAGTGCACGTAAAAGGAGTCACCTAGAGCAGCTCCTTTTTCGCAGACACCGTTATGACACCACTTCCTGTGTGAAACTTTTAGTTGTTGCACAGTGGTGACATCATCATGGTAGAACCCGTGTCGATGGGACAACACCATGATGATGTCACCATTACATACTAGGGTTCCGGACTGCGTAGTTGCTGCGTGGTCTGGAACCCTAGTATCTCTGCAGCCATGTCCCTTAGTGCCCGTCTGTATCGGGTGAATGACACTACTGAGTAGTATGTAGAGGATGCAGTAACTGAGCCATGGTATGATTTATTTTATTTTATTTTTATGGCTGACCTACTTGCCAGATAATACACACAGTGAAGCGTCCTCACCTGTTTCTGATTGTATTCACCTACACCACTTGCATTATAGTCATTATCCAGTCTTTTTCATCTCCCATTAGTCTACTGTGAACCAAGGTGAATTGTGGGCTCCACAGCATCTGGAGTTGGTGCTCAGAAGTTATTTTATTAATGACCCTTTCCACTTCACCATTCTGCACTGAAGGCAAAGTCTCAGCCAGCCCTATAGGTCTCTGGGATAGACTGTCTTATTCATTCCCCCAGCCTTGCAGAAATAGTCTGCTACCATCAAACCAAACCTCACAAGGAAAATAATCTCACCATGCTGTCAGGGTTGTTGTGGGGTTGTAACACATATCAAGATTATTTTCTCTCTACCAAACAGCAAAAACTATGTCAAAGGTATACCTTGGTTCATGTGTCAGGTCAGTGATGTACTCAGACAGCCCCATAATTTCCAAATCCCAAGCTGGACCTGTCAGTAAGCTTCAGAGTGGATGATGAAGTCTGCCAGGACCATTGTTCTATAGTGTTGCAGCACAAACTCAGAGAAACTTCAGCCTGCTCAAGCATGGAGATTGCTGGTCAGTGGCCCACATGATAACAGCATTGTTGTTCTGTTTCTCTCAGCACTAGGTACAAACTAGTGATTCCAGTAATTACTAGTAATTTAATGGCATTTACTGCCAACTGAATGTTTTAAGCAATAGAATTAAATCAAACGAAATGTTAGTAGTCATGGTGGTGTCATGAAAATTTTAGGAATTTTGCATCATGGAAAATAGAGCATGCTCTGAAACTTCATTTTTGTTAGTGTTTCCAAACATTGAAGGGTGAGACTCTAATATATCAGGAATATTACAACATTAGTGGAACATGAAATGACCGTTTCTCTGTACCCCATACCCTCTCACCCCCATTTGTGTCAGTGTGTGTATGACACACACATACCCCTGGTAAATCCAGAATCTAATATTAGTTAGTTGAACTATCACTTGCCTATTCTATTTTTATCTTCACACTCCCAGAAGAGCCATTATCCTCGAAACATAAACTTTGGTGCAAATACCCTATACCTTCTCTTCATAGCAACATGGATGCATTTCCTGCTTCATTGTTTCCCTTCTTACTAGGAAAAGCTATAAATCTGTGTGTTTTAAATGTACATGCTTTGAAGGAATCATAACCAATGGATTATCTCATGTACATAGAATTGAAAAATGTTGTGATCCAGAAATGGGACAAATGCATTACACACACAGACATTCACATTTTCTCTTTTCTTTTCTTTCCTTTTCTTTAGATCCTGGATTGTTATTCTGTGAAACTCAATTTTAGAGATACTGAAATTAACCAAAAATATGTTCATTATGTGAAATTGTGCAAAGAGTAATAACATTTGAGTTATGACTTTAATGTTTCTTTAGTATAATTGTCTCTCTAGGATATGAAATCAGAAACAAAAACAGTCTTCCATGACTGAAACAAAACTGTCATGGGATCCCAAATTATGCATTATATTTGGTGCTGCACAGTCTTAAAGAGAACTTGAATTAAACCAATATACATGAAACAATTATGTACATAAAAATAGATATATAGGGTCATTACTATTTGCTATCTGATTTGTCACATTTGTAAAGTATGGTGGTTATTAATATTTTTGATGGTGGAGATTTCTTCTCATCAGCATAAGATAAGTTTTGCAGGTGTTAAGTAGCTGTGGGCTCTGACAGTTAATGCTTGTAGTGAGGAAGAAATTTTTAATAGTTCCAACAATTATCAGTTGGAATAGATGGGAGACTGCCACTGCTGATACCAAAGGTAATTGGCTCACTACCTGAGAGATAGGGACAGAACCACTAAAGCACAGTGCCTCCAATTCCCAGACCCCTCAGGCATTCTGAAATGATACCATGGTTGATGGCATTGAATGCTGCTAAGACACCCAAAAGACCAGTAAGGAAACATTCCCATTGTCAAGGCTCAGGTGAAGATCATCCACTAAGGCAACCATAGCAGTCTCAACTCTATGCCTTGTTTTAAAGCCAGTTTTTAACTTGTATTATAACTTTTATAATGCAAGTTGTATAACTTGTATTATCCTAGACTGCCTGGATTTGGGAGGCAACTATTCCTTTTAAAAAGGGAGGTTTGATACTATGTATGGTTGATGTATGGTTGTTAAAGTCCAGGGGTCCATTTCTTCTTTAAAAGAAGAAATGGTCATACCTCCACTTCTTTTAAACAAGATGGTAAGCTTAAGTCCCTGAGAAATAAATTAATAGTAAGTTGTAGGTGGGATCTAACTGTATCTCCTTCTTGGATGACCAGAAAAGAAGGACAGGGATCAACAGAATAACCTGTCTTCCTTACTTGCCCCCACAAATTGTCCATATATGTGATAGTCACCAACTGACTCATATGTAATCCTACTCATGAAGTTGCTGAACATGCCACTGTTAAATTCTGCTATAACAGTGGCATCTGAGCTGGGTCTTTTCCAAGATATTTTATCTGTGAAATGATTATTAAAGGCATCACAGTGAACTGCTGGATGCTCAAAACTTGGATGCAGGTGGAAAGTTACCTAAGTTAGAACCTTCACCATCCTGAATAATTCAGCTGGACATGAATTCACAGACTCAGTATATGTTTGGAGAAAAATATTATCTTCACAGCAGTCCCACACATAGGCTGACATCGTGTTCACAGAGCACACATACATAAATTAACCTTACAGGTTTGCTGGTCTATTTTTAGCCACTGCAGATGTTGTTACTACCTTGCTTCCTCCACAGGGGAAGGATCCACATCAAAATGAATCCCCAGACCTAACACAGAGCCTCTGAAGCCACCCTCTCTCAATCAAGGGAATATGGAAGAACACAGTGTGGGAATGTAGAAATGTCTGGCTATCCCCTTGACATGAAGTGATTACCTCATCTGTTAAGACCTCTGAAAGACAGCAAATCTCAGCAGATCATAATCAGGTCACGTCTGGCTGGGAGACATAGCTAAGTACTTTTGAACATGAGTCAACAGTGCGATGTGGCAGCTAAAAAGGCCAAGGTGATTACAGGCTGCATGAATAGAAGTATAGTGTCTAGGTCAAGGGAAGTAATAGTGCCACTCTGTTCTGCTCTGGTCAGGCCCCACCTTGAATACTGTGTCCAGTTCTGGGCACCAAAATTAAAAAAGGATGTGGAAAAACTGGAGCGTGTCCAAAGGAGGGCGGCTAAAGTGGTGAAGGGCCTGGAAACCATGCCCTATGAGGAACAACTTAGGGAGCTGGGCATGTTTAGCCTGGAGAAGAGACGGTTAAGAGGTGATATGATAGCCCTCTTCAAGTATTTGAAGGGATGCCATATTGAGGAGGGAGCAAGCTTGTTTTCTGCTATTCTAGACTAGAACACAGAACAATGGATGCAAACTGCAGGAAAAGAGGTTCCACCTCAACATTAGGAGGAACTTCCTGACAGTAAGGTCTGTTCAACAATGGAACACACTCCCTTGGAGTGTGATGGAGTCTCCCTCCTTGGAGATCTTTAAACAGAGGCTGGATGGCCATCTGTCAGGTATGCTTTGATTGAGATTTCCTGCATGGCAGGGGGTTGGACTGGATGGCCCTTGTGGTCCCTTCCAACTCTATGATTCTATACTTCTGAAATCCTCAGGCACAAATGAGGATGGTTCAGAGGCAATATTTGTAAACAATATTTGGATCATGGCTAATAATACTACATGTGGAATTATTAAAATACACTGTACAATGTGCATTTGCAACCAGATGCTGATATCGTGAGGTATACATGAGTTAAGTCATGCATGTGGAGTGAACTATTCACCATGGCTCAACAGACATGTCCTGTCATAGCAGTAGAAGCAGAATTGAACATACAATAATTTCATGCATTGTGGTTGTTCATTACAGTTGTATATTGCACATTAGAACAGTGCATTGTGCACTGTACCTTGTACATTGTAGCTATGCATTGTACATTGTGGTTGTACATTATATAATGGCACCCCATTATAACCTTTTTAATTCTACATGGGTGTTGAGGTAGATGTTCAATTGCACCCATAGTGTGTTACAATAATCAAAATAATAACGTAATTAAGGCATGAGTCACCATGGCCAGATCAGAAATTCCTCAAAATAGGTACAGTTGGTTCACTAGCTTCAATTGTAGAAAACTATTTATAGTTCAGAAACTATATATTCTAAAATGTAAAATTAACATTTTGAAAGGAATACCTTGACAATTAATTAAAGGACTGTGCAGTTCATCAGCACAATGTTGACTTGTTGGGTTTATGTGGACAAAAGAATTTTCCTCTTCTCTTTCTCAGGCATACAAACCATTAACTAACTGAAATGAAAATGAAAAGAAAGCTGGCAAACTCTGCATCCCCATCAGAGACCTGTGGCATGGCCAGAAGCTTTACGTCTGGTAATTTGTTATACAATCTGCCTTGATTTTCTGTACAGCAGGGTTCTCTAATCTTTGAGGGTACTTGAAGTTCAAATAAAACAACTGTAATCCTAAAGGAGATCACCTATTATGAAATCTGACAGACTAATTTATCATATGTACTTAAAGTACAACAGAATATTAAGCCCTTTCACCTCTCTGTCACCACCAATTGTATATGATTTTATTATATTTAGCGATATTTTCCATCTCCTTTTTCTCCAGCACATGGCTAGACAAGAACTGAAATTACAGTGAGATACAATTATGTGAGATTATGGCACTTCACAAATGTCATATTTATTTATTTAAAAAAGAAGCTTGTTGGTGGCATTTCGTTAACATTAAATTTGTATGTACTGTTATGACAGTTCTTTGATGTCTTCAAAGCTTCCCAGTGATTTCCATAATGTGCTGGCCTACATATATGTTCTAAGGCTCATAGATAGATAGAAAAACAGACAGATTGATTATAAATATGACATATATGTTCTTATATGTTCTAAGCATAGAGAGCAGTGATTCCCAACTTGGCCAAAAGTCAGGAATTCTGGAAGCTGAAGTCCTAAATACTTGGAAGATCAAAGTTGGGGACCACTGATATAAAGTGAATGAGCAAAGAAAGGTGGAGTAAGATTGTGATGACAAGCAAGCCACCCATCTTGCCCCAGAGCAGCAGAAAGCACATGTCATGGACTCAATTCACCCTGCCACTAGCCCAAATAGGAGTGGATAAAATCTGTTCCTATTTGCACTGGTTTGGACTCCTACGTTAACTTGTCTCTTAATATACTATGGGTATTGTTGTACTGCATCTCACAGCATTCCTCACAGGTAACTTTGCTGGCTAGGCTAATGGCAGTTGCACTTAGATGGCTCTATGATTCCCATGCATGGTGTATATAGTTCTTATGCACAAAAAGAAAACCAGATGATTAAAGATGGCATGCAAGCCTATGAGCAAAATATTTATAAGAAACAAAGTTTATACACGTGTGTTTGTGTGTGTTCCATCTCTGTTTCATATTCTTACTCATTTGTTTTGCTTTGTTTTAAATGAGAACGTTAATAATTCTAGTCTCTCCCCCCCAATGAACTTCAGCCTATTCCCCTATTTGGCCAAATATGAGTCTTCTAATTCATGCATTGAGAAACTAGTGCTTTATTTAAAAATAAACCCCTTTATTTTTTTAAAAAAAGGAATGAAATATTAACCTGATTAAATGAACAGAGCACGACTAACTAACACAAGATTCTGACCCAGATGTTTATGAGTTTAACACTGAGAGTTCTCATCCAGAATGAATAAATCTGCCTATTGTGGGCACGTCCTATTTTCAAGGTTTTTTTTTTAAACAAAAAAATCAAAATCATTCCATGCTAGATATTTATTAATTTATTTAAAAAATGAAACCAAACCCACCCATGGCCATGTTTGGTGATCATTTAACACCCAACAGTCTATGAAAAACAAACAAACAAACAAACAAAACCACCACCACCATTCTTCTATGTTACTGCCTATGGGTACTGAACATGTGTAGATGAAAATGATTTAATTTCTGTAATTTTCCTTGTTTTAAATCAATAATTTATTCCATTCTGTTTATCAGTGGGGTTTTTTTTTTAAAAAAGAAGTTCTTTCAAAACTGCATGTCTGAATCCATATTTATTTAGCATGGTTGTGCTCCAGGCTTTTGGAGAATAATTAGGGGGGAACATTTTGGCATTATTTCTGAAATGAAACAAAGAGGTAGTGAAATGATATACAATGGAGAAGGAAATTGTCACACCCCTGCATGCTTTTCTTGTGCTTGTACTGTGAGTAAACTGTAAATTGATGCATCATTGAGTAATAATAGGAGTTTCCATTGGGCCCGTACAGACAGGCCAAAATAAAGCTGCTTCAGGTCAGGTATGCTGTTTAAATGACAAATGCATCTTAAGAGGCCAGAAGCTGTGCCAAAGATGTGTGGCTTTGGCACAGTTTCCAGCCCCTTAGGAAGTGTGATAATCTTCCCCCTGATCATGCTATTATCATGATTTAATCATGTTTTAATGACACTTGCCTCCCATGTGAAAGAGTCCATTGAAAATGATAACTATTTTCCTTTGAAGAAGATATCATGCCCCATTGCCATTTTGGTCATTTCCCATCCTCTCCCATGTAATATGGTGGCAGCAAACTTGTGTTCAATAGAATTGGATAAAAATACAGCAAAATTTGTGGGGAGTATCTTGAGTAATAAAATATAGGCAGACTGGAATCTCAGTGGCCTGCTGGTGAAATGCCAGATTTTCATCATGGTGGTGTCTTATACAGCCACACTCTTGCCTCTTGAATTTATTTATTTATTTAATATCTGTGTTTAATATCTGGCAAAGCTCTCAGAGAACTTGTCCCCACCCCCAATATGAAAATAGCTTCCAGCTAAAATTGTATTTACAAAAGTTTTTTAAAAAATCAATTTAACAGACAATTCTATTTTTAAAATCACATACTTAAAACAGTTTAAACTATATTTAAGAGGCAATTAAAAGACAAAAAAAGATAAAACCGAGGACAGCATCTTTGATGTAGAGAAACTGTTGTGTGTAGAGGGGTAAAGTGTGCAAAGTTTTGCTGTGCCAGGCAAAATTTACAATCACAAAAGTTTTTCCCCATTGTGTCAGACAGTTTCCCTCATTTGTTTCTTTACTTAACCATAAAAAAATCCAGTTTCTTAATCTTAAAGTTTAAGATAAGAATGTAGTTTTCTATTAGTTTTTTTAATTCAAATGACTGCAATCATTTTAAACAACAACAGTAATACTTAATTTATGTGTAAAGTTATACATAAGGTATATATTACTAAAGCCCATTAAACATTGGCTTAATTCACAATAATGCAGAAAAGGAGACATAGCAATGTTGTCCAATACCCTACCCAGAGTTGCATCATTATTGCCTGAGATTTGCATTTAGCTGTCATGAATCCTGTGAGAAAATAAACCCCAAAGTAAATTAGCTTCTCTGTCCTCTTTTCATGGTCCTCTTGTGTGTCTTTAATTATCAGCATATTCCCAAGTGCTCTGCTATCCTTTGTGTACCTGAACTGATAGCATTGACTTTTTTTTTGCATGCATACATGCATTTATCAGTTTATCAGAGCCCTATTAATGAATTTAGAATTCAATATAAAAGGAGGAATGCTCCTCTTATGTAAACATGATTTATGTAAAATCAGCATAAAAGGAGGAATGTTAGTGTTGACCTTTCCATTGCTGCTCATCTCATATGATGATTGACAGTATTAAAAAAAACCAAAAACAAACAAACAAACAAAAAACACCAGCTACATATCCATGGAAGTTCTCCCTATGAATCATAATGCTGGAAATTCAACATTCCTGATTAAACTGAATCTCCAAATATAGTAGAGGTGTTCCTCTTCAGACGGTCTCTTTCCAGATGAAAAGATGGCAGCACTAACTTGTGAGCCATTTCATATCTTGATTTCACTATAATTTTGAATTGCTAAATAAACCAGCGTGCCATAGTAGCTTGAGTGTTGCCCTACAGCTCTAGAGAACAGGGTTTGATTCTCAGCTCTGCCATGAAACCCACTGGATAACCTTGGGCAAGTCATATTCCCTCAGCCTCAGGGGAAGGCAACGGCAAATCTCCTCTGAACTAATCTTGCCAAGAAAATGCCATAATAGGGGGTTGCCTTAGGGTTGTCATTAGTCAGCAACTACTTGGAGGCACACAACAACAACAACAACTTCTGGCTAGACTGCAACACATCTGTCTTGCACCAAAACCACTTCTATCCTGTCACTGAAAGATTGAGTGCAACAAAGATAGGGAAGTAAGAAATGCTCACAGTGTTCACATTTTTATGAGACTAGGGGGTGAAACAGTCAAGGCAAATGAAGTGGCTTTCAGATGGTTTGAAGGCATGCTGATTAAATGATGCACACCCCAAAAGTGGCTGGAAGCCACGCCTAAGCTGCACTCTGGTCCTTAGGACCAGACCAAAAAGGAACCAGGATAATCCAACTACAGGCACTGCCAGTTGGCCCCTGCATCCATGTCCCAACTTGAGGGTGGACTGTGCAGGCAGTGGGATTCTGACCTGCTTCAAGGCAGAAAGGACTCAAACTGCTCTTCCGTGCCCATATGTTCTAGGCTTGGTATGATAACCTACGAAAAAACAGTATCAAGAAAATGGTCAACTAATAAGGATTTGCTTTTTGAGTTTTGTTTATTTATTTATATGCATTTCAGTACTCTATGGTGAAAATTTTGTTTATGCAAAAGAATATCTCATTTAGCAGTATAGTTTAGTACTGCAAAAAATATTTTTGAAAGAAATTGTCTCCTTTGTTTCAAAGCTTTTTGTTTGACAGCTTCTCTGCAAAACTTCAAAAAAAGAAAAGGAAAGGAAAAGGAAAGGAAAAGAAAAAGAAAAATGGAAAAAAAGAAGAAGCCCCACTCTCATATAATCCTACTAAGTCGGGAGAAAAATTGCAATTCTTCTTTCTTTCCTACAAGTATCAATACAAATTGTTATAAAATAAGTAATGATTTACAGCTCTGTACTAAGCTATACTACTAAACTATACTGCTACAATGTTCAAACATCACTTTAACTGTCATGGCTACATTTTATCCATCCTGGAGTATGTGGGTTGTTGATACATTTAGAACTATCTGCTAGAGAATTCTAGGTTAATTCCTTGGCTACAGTCTAGAGCCCTCTAGAAGAAATCCCAGAATTCAATAAGAAAAGTGACAACTGAAATACTATCAAAATGTTACCAATAAATACTGTAGATACATACTAAGATTAAATTTTCCACAGGATTAGTAGCCATGGGCAATGAAAGACGATCAGCCAGAGTTTGATCATGATTAATTCTGGCATTAAGATGGACCTATCAGCAATTAATACATTTTATTTCCTTTTCAAAGGTACACATTCTTTACATCAAAATTGCTTTTATGGTCCCCTCCCATTTATTCCTCAAGTGCATTGTTTGGTGTTAAGCAGTTTAGGATGCTGAAAAAATTAAAGCATAAATTAATGCAATATCTTCTGCACCTCTCTCACACCATACCATAACATCCTGTGCTCCCGCTTGACTGATTAATATTTATCAGCTTTATATGGACATGCTGTCATTTTTAATAGTGGATTCAGGTGGTGAGTGCTGATATGTCAAATGGGGGCACTGGGAAGTATCAGCACATTCAAGGGCTGTGGTGGTTTATGGACCAATGCATGACCATGTTCCAACATGTTCAAATTTTTTTGGTCTCAGTACAGTTTTCCTTGACAGCACCTTCTTAGAGCTCTTTCAGCACCAACAAGCTTTGTACTTTATACTTAACTTAGCCAGTGTGGTGAAGTGATTTGTGTGTTGGACTAGGACTCTGGAGTCAGGGTTTGATTTCTTAGTCAAGGTTAAAAATCCACTGGGAAGCCGTCAGTAAGTCACAGTGCTTGACAGATGTGGGAGGCAAACAGGGACAACAGAGAAGCAGACAGCTAAATTAAAGATAGTTGTTTCAGATGGGCACAGTCCATCATGTAACTCAACATTACAGAGTGATGTGCTGTAGCAATACAAATTAAAAAAAAAAAAGTGTATGTCTAAACTATAACCAGGATAATTACTGGGCAGTATGCAATTACCTTCTTGTGCAGTTAATTCTGTTGATTCACATGACTTTTTAAAGCATGTGGACACTGAGATCTTCCTCATTTTAGAAACAGATTGACACTGATAAAATATAGTACCTTTTCAGATAGAAGTTTTCAAAGTATTAATTAAAACATAATTACCTTAATGGGATGGTTTAATGGCTTCCTGAGCTACTTTAATTTTTGCCACACAGTGCTCTAGCAGAATGCAAGTAGTCAGCAATGTGCCTCATGTAAAATTGTGAAAGGAAGTTGGAGACATATTAATTCTTTTATCTTCAGGGGCACCGAATAAGTCAGTCACAGATCTCAATAAACTTTCCAAAGTAGTTATCTAGCACAGCAAGAACACCGAACGAAGCTAATAGTTGCTTCAGTTCCATTGAAGAAAGTAGCTCTATAAACTATCCAAAGTTGAACAGGACATGTTGCTAACAGGACATGAACCCTGGTTAAATGACAGAGCTCCAAGGTCCACTCAGCCTTCTGTAGGTCAGCTTGTTGGTCACAATTTGAACCGTTTGGGGAGTGCTAGAGGAATGTGGTGGCTCAAGTGGCTAAGACACTGAATCTGTTGATTGCAATATCAGCAGGTTGGCAGTTCAAGGCCCGGGTGCCGCATGTTGGGTGAGATTCCATCACTAGTCCCAGCTTCTGCCAACCTGTCAGTTCGAAAGTATGCAAATGAAAGTAGATAAATAGGTATCACTTCGGTGGGAAAGTAAACAACATTCTGTGCAATCATGCTGGCCACATGATCACAGAGTAGTCTCTGACAGTGCTGGCTTTTTGACTTAGTAAAAGAGATGCGCACCACCCCCTATGGTTGGACACGACTTGACAACTTTTACCTTTACCTAATTCACTGATAAGCAGTATAGAAGTGTGTACTTGCTATTGCTGTGGCTGTTGTTGCTATGAACATTTGAACATCTGAAGGGGGAAATTGATTACAGCTAGAAAAATGAATCCAAATAGGCCCTTCAACTGAAGTTGTTGTCTTTCAGGAAGGAAATGGGAACCCTAAGTGATGCTTTTGATCTATAAAGCTTTCATCCAGACTATCTAAAAGACAGTGACAGCCCTGGCAGTGCAGTGCTTAAATGCCAGTATTGCAGCCACAGTTCCCAGCTTGTTGGGGTCAATTGGTTTACACATTGTAAACCACTTAGAGACTGCTTAGTTCAGTAGAACATAGAAATGTAAATGCTATAGCTATTGCTAAATTAACCTCTCCAAATTTTAAGATTCTCAGCAGGAGGGGGGGGGTTACCCATCTTAATCCCATCATTGTCACAGCCTTATTTGTTGAAGACACATGGGAGTGTTTTCTAGGTAGATGCTCCCTGGCTATAAAATTTTCTGGGTTACCTCTCCCTCTGTCCTTCTTTAACCAGCAAGACTTTTTATTTATTATATTTATTTATATCCCACTCTTTTTCCAGAACGGGGACTCAGAGTGGCTCACAACATTAAAAGAACAATACAATTAAAAACATAGAAAAGTGATACATTAAAACAGAATTGTTACGATATTAGATTAGATCTTAAAATTCAACATGTTTTAATATGATATCTTATTTATTTGGTTTTTCCCCTCTTGCTTTTTTTTATCAGGTTTTTATCTTTAGTTTGTTCTAAACTTGCTGTAAGCTGCCTTGAGTCCCATGTTAGGAAAAAAGATGGTATTTAAATAAAATAAAATGACATTTACATTCTGGGCTTTTTTCTTTTTCTTTTTTGCTACAGAAAAATTGCTTTATTCTTGCTTTTGTGTGATCCTACTAAATAGTTTTGATTTATCATCAGTTTTCTTGGCTTTTCAGTAAGATTCTGCTCTGGAATCCAAGAATATGTGTCTGTTTATTTGTAACTCTTTAACATCTTTAAAATGAACATATTTTATTAAAAATTAAAAATGAAAATGAAAATGGAGTCAGGAAAAACTTAGTTATGTAGCCTAAATATGCAATTTGTCAAGAGGTTCTTCTTTGAAATGGAGTATGCACAAATGTTAGCATCATGTTCTTCTTGTTTTTATGTACCTTCCACTCATTTCCAGTTTATGGTAATCCTAATGTAAACCATCATGGGGTTTTCTGGGGCTGAGTATATGTGATGCACCCATAGTTTTCCATGTTTTTTCCATGGGTTTTCCACTGGGTTTTCCATGGCTGAGTGGGGAATCAAGCACTGAGTAATCAGCCAATGCACAAACTATTATACCATGCTGGCTGTCATGTCAGCTTGAAAGAGGACTATAGGAGGTTACAAAATTAAATTAAGCCCTGTCCCAATATTTGCTCCCTACACTGAACTTCCACATCACTTACACAGTGGAGAACTTCTCTGTGTGTAGATCTTCAGAGCTATTTAGAACCTTGGAATTTCAGGTTCTTCACCACAGATTTTTTTTTTTTTTTAATTCCAGTTGTGGATGTTCCTTTCTGATTTATTTATTTGACATGTTTAAAATATTTTATTTTATTTTATTTTATTCTGTCCCCAAGAATGCACCTGTACAGTACTTATTTTATGACTTAGAAAGAACCTGAAAATGATAAATTTTGAGATTAAAACTCCCAGAATACTCCAGACAACATGGATTTATTTGAATCATTTTCTCAGACTTCTAAAGTGATATAAAGCAGATTAAGATTTTATTTAAAACATTAACTACCCCTGTTTCCCAAAAAATAAGACATCCACTGGAAATTAAGACCTAGCAGAGGTTTTGCTGAATTGCAAAATATAAGAACTCCACTGAAAGTACGATGTAGCCAAGTTTTTTTATATAAATATATATACAGAATATAATAAATGTTCAATTTTTTTAAACAAAAAATGTGAATTCTTCATGGAAAAATAAGACATTCCCTGAAAATAAGACCTAGTGTATCTTTGGGAAAAAAAATTAATATAAGACACTGTCTTATTTTGGGGAAAACATGGTATAAACAGATAAAAGTTGTTATTTAATAACAGATTAAAACAATGTATTTACAGTTTAAAATGCAACTGATTTAGCAGCCACCCCTGGTTTTAAGGCATAAAGACCATTACAAAAACTGAACAATCAATGGCTTGTGGCCATGTTGGGTGAGGGATTATGGGACATTAATGTCAAAATATTAACTTTTTCAGTATAGCTTTCTCACTGTAATAGTAAATGTTAAAAGCCTGGGATCACTTGCTTATCCTCATTCTTTACATCTCTTCCATAGGCCAGAGTAACAACAACAACAACAACAACAACAACAATATGTATCCTGTCTCTCCCTATATTGGATTGAGGCAGGTAACAACAATTAAAAGCAATAAAAGTCAGATAGATTAACAGATTAAAAGCATAACAAATATAACAATTCAGAATCTCCCGTCTCTCTCCTACCCTAACAATAGCCCTAAAATAACAATTCCTGGTAAAATTCCCAATACAATCCATCTTGAGGCAGTGGGAACAGATAGACAATAGCAGCTAAACAACAGGAGAGTTCAGCTACAAGGAGGTCAGCCTGGGAAGGCCTACTAGAAGAGATCCATCTTTATCGCCTTTTCAAAGGCCTCCAAAGATGTCATATGACGGATCTGCTCTGGGAGGTCATTCATGAGACTTCATCTAAATGTCTATATGATTGCAGTCAACATAGAGGATTTTTTCTTGACTACATTAAGGTTCACAGTTAACATAATATAGTGGGTTTTTCCCCCTTTGTTGAAAATATACCATTTGCCTGCCATGATTATTAGCCTGTTAATGAAGTATTTCAAATTCTATCTCCAAAGAGGCTCCTGCCTTTGGCAATTTCTCATAGATGTTGACGACAACTTCTGAAATCAAAAATCCATAGCCAATTTTGTAACATCTTTAATTCAAAAATGCAACACAATTAGAAAAAAAATAGCAGTATTTGCCAGACAGAGCCATTCATTAGGGTTTATGCCATTGTTACACTTTCCTTTTATAACATCTTCTGTATGTGCTGACCAGGCATGCCCCTGCTTAGCTCAGAAGATTTGACAAGATCACAGTTTGAGATGGTAGTGCTGCAGGCAATACATACCACAGGAGTATTGCATTTGCTCAAAGCTAGTTGGAATTCTCAGTTAAGCTAATATAAGATGTTCTCTTTTATTTTCTTTATTTAAAAAGAGGTATAAAACAAGTAGAATGAGAAAATCAAAATAGTCCAAGTAAGCAAAAATACAGTATACAGGAAAAAAGAAACTAAGTACAGTGTAAAGAATTTATACTAATCTAGAACATAAGGCAAGATAACTACTTAGCCCCAGAAAAGGAAATTCTAACGAATCACAATATACTGGAGCTGCCTTTCCATCCCTGTATTATCCCATGCAAGTGCTGAGGGTATTTTGGAGAGCTCATCTGGATGTCATGGCATTGCCAATGAAGAGCCCTGTGTACTACCAATCACATTTTCCCAAAACAATTCTAGCTTAGGAGCACTTTGGGAAATTAAAATAATAAATTCAGCTTGTTAGAGTTCAAGCTAGAAATTAAAACAAAACAAAAATCATAAGGATGTTGTGGGGGTGATGATAATAGACTTTAATTACTACTAGCAGTTCAGCTGGGTAAATCTTCCAGACCCAGTCCTTTTAAAGACATTTGAGATTTTGATTAGCATTAGAAACATAGAAAATTTAGAAATTGTTCTGTTACTGCACCAGAATTCCCTCATCCCATCTGTTCCTGCTTTTCTGTCTCTGTCTTGAGCAAGACAAATTGAATTTGTTTCTTATGGTATTGGAGCAGTGTGTTGGTGCTGTAAGGAGGTGTACCCTTGCTCATTTGCTCCTTACAGTGAATGCAGATAGCAACCTTTGGATCATCCCATAAGTTCAACATTGTCCATAAATGCATTTATAAACGCCTTGTCATGGACGGACCATTTCCTGATCAAGTTGGAACTAAAAGCCGTTATCCATCCCCCTCAGGGGTGGCGGGCCTATTAGAACGGTCCGCCCTCAAAGGCTTATGGAACCAATTCGTTTCCAGAAGGCCTTAGAGGGTTTAATCGTTCGTAGTGCTGGTGATCCCGTCAAAACCTTGGTTACCACTTGGAACACCAATCTTCCCAAGGCTCTCGCGCGATCACCCCCAAGCATCCTCTCCAGCCTGCTTCCAACCGCAAACCCTGGTTTTCAGAGGAACTCAGAGAGATGAAGCGGACTGGACAACGACTAGAGCGCAAGTGGCGTAAAACATGGCTCTCGTCCAACAGAACTCACCATAGGCAGCACCTTTGCACCTATCGGGAAGCTTTGCATGCAGCGTGGAGATTCTTCTACTCTGCACGCATTGCGTCTGCAGAGTCCCTTCCAGCAGAGCTGTTTAGGGTGTGGGGGGGAGCTGATGCAGGTTCCTCCTGTGCCAAATCCCTTACTTGACCCAATGACGGCCTGCTGTGATGCATTTAACATCCACTTTGCAGATAAAATCTCTCGGATAAGGGCAGACTTGGATGTCAACTTTCCACTAGAATCCATAGATGAGGTGTCCAACAACTCCATTGCTGTCACTTTATTGGATGAGTTTCAACCTGTGAGTACCGATGACGTGGACAAGTATGAGAAAGATGACTTGCCCTCCCAATCCTTGTCCATCTTGGCTGGTTGTCCAGGGAGGGGATGCATTGAATGTGTTCCTCCGGGATACAATCAATGTGTCCCTCAGAGAGGGCTACCTACCATCCTGTCTGAAGGAGGCAGCTGTTAAGCCCCTCCTAAAGAAGCCTTCTCTTGATTCCCTGGACAGGAACAACTATAGACCAGTGTCCTTGCTCCCATTCCTCAGCAAGGTAATTGAGACAGCAGTCGCCTCTCAACTCCAGGTTGTCTTGGATGAAATCGATTGTCTTGATCCATTTCAAACTGACTTCAAGACAGGACATGGAGTTGAGACTGCCATCGTTGCTCTGACTGACAACCTCCACTTGAGCATCGACAGGGGGAGTGTGACCCTGCTCGTGCTCTTGGATCTCTCAGCGGCTTTCGATGCTGTAGATCACTCCATCCTTTGAGTCGACTGAGGGAGTTGGTGAATGGAGGCACCACACTTCGGTGGTTCCAGTCCTTTCTCTCCGGGAGATCCCAAGGGGTGAGGCTCGGGGACAGTTGCTCTTCCAAGACTGAGCTTAATTGTGGTGTCACACAGGGTGCCATCCTGTCCCTGATGCTATTTAATATCTACATGAAGCCGCTAGGTGAGATCATTCGGAGGCATGGAGCTCAGTGTCTTCACTACACTGATGACACTCAGATATATCTCTCCATGACCAGATCATCAGCTCAGATTTCAGATGGTGTCTCTTCTCTTAATGACTGCCTTGCAGCAGTAATGGATTGGATGAGGAAAAACAGGTTGAAACTTAATCCAGACAAAACGGAGGTACTAGCTGTTACAGGCCCGAAACCAGGTTTGGGAATACAGCTCCCAGTTCTAGATGGAGTCACACTCTCCTCGAAGGACTCTGTTCGCAGTCTGGGGGTACTTCTTGATTCGTTGCTTCACATGACAAGTCAAGTGAATGTGGTGGTCAAGAGTGCCTGTTATCAGCTTCTGCTGATATGCCAGCTGCACCCTACTTGGATCTGAAGGATCTGGAAACAGTGGTAAATGCTTTGGTAACTTCATGTTTGGATTTCCGTAACGTGCTCTACATGGGGCTACCTTTGTGCCTTAACCAGAAACTCCAAGTAGTCCAAAATATGGCAGCCAGGAGAGAGCACATTACATCTGTGCTTAAAGCTCTCCACTTGCTGCCGATCAGTTTCTGGGCATAGTACAAGGTGCTGGTTTTAATCTTTAAAGTCCTACATGACTTGGGTCCATCTTATCTTAGGGACCGCCTCTAACCGTATGAACACCCCCCCCACACACACACACACTTCGGTCCTCTGGGAGAAACCTGCTGCAGCCTACAAAGACAAGTTTCCCAGGCTATCGAATGGCCTGCCGGACGAGATGCGTCTTATTACAGCGTTAGACTGTTTCAGAAGAGCTCTAAAGACGCATCTCTTCCGGCATATAATCCTCCCGGCTCCTAAAATCTCCCAGCCAAATCCCTGGCTCCTTACACCTTGATGTTACCCTATGCTGTGGCCAGCACTATGGGTTTTAATATGTGCAATATATTGTTTTATTTTATTTGATGGTAACTTGATTTTAATTTTTACTAGTTTAATTCTATTTTAAGAGGTGGGTGGTTGGGGATGGGATTCTTGAGCCATTTTAACTGTAATTGTTTTGAATCTGTTACACCCTGCCTCAGTTGTTTTGACAGAGGGGCAGGTAAGAAATAAATATTATTATTATTATTATTTATTTATTATTATTATTATTATATCTACATACATAAATATCAATAACAACTAGACATAATTGAGGTAGTATGGGGAGAATGTGCCACTACTGCACCTTAAACACTCAGAGACAAATTAACATGAAAAACAATCAGAAGATTAAACAAGACTATTCAACATAACAAAACTGAATTACAAGAATCAGCAATACCAGCTCAGACGATAATCAACAATTGTGTACCCATATCACAGCTCTTTCACAATCTGCTACAAAATGAAGAAGAGACAAGAGATTATATAATTTCAGTAATGTCATACAGTGCCCTATAAAAACTGGAATAAAAGAGTACTTGCAAGGTTCTTGACACAGATAGCACAACTCAACTGTTAATGCACATAACACAGCTCTCATCCTCCTCTTCCTCATCATTATACCCTGTATGACCATGTTAGAGATACACTGCATGGGTTTTTCCTCCCTTTGAGCAAGGGACATTCTAATTTCTGAAACATCTGTGCTCATTCCACTCTGCAGTCAAACTGGGCCACTCTGTTCCAATTCAAAGCTCATGCAGATTTATAGGGATTAACCTGATCCACCTTGCTATTTGGCATTTGGTCACATCAGTTGCATAGCCTTAGATAACATTCCTTCCCTCAAGTAACAGGGTGTTATAGAACACTCTTGATAAAATTAATACCGCATTGCTGATAAAATTAATTTTAAAAAATGAGGAAAAGAAATTGACTTTAAAATTGTATGTGAGAAGAAGCTGTTAAATGCCCACATTATTTATGAAAGGTGGCGATTTCTACATCAGGGATGGACAAAGGTGAGCCATCAAGATGTTGCTGGACTGCAACCACAAGCATTTCACTAACACTGGTGGTGCTGGCTAGAACTGATGGGAACTGGAGACCAGGAACATCTGGAAGGCCACACTTTGTCCATGCCTGTTCTACATGCAGCTGTTGCCTGTATTAGCAATGCCTCTCAGGTGGAGTGTTTCAGAACTATTTTTTACATTTTGATATAGAACCAATTGCTTTTTGGAATATTTTTTATTGATTTTATTGTATTCAGTAATTTCTTCATTATCCAGAATAAGAGACTTATGTTTAAACTGCTGTAATAGTGCCGGAACATGCTTTGAATTTGATTAATATAATAGGAGATTAGTACTGACAAAGATATAGCACACATTTTTTCACATTAGAGCCTGCCAGATTGTAATATGCCCATTTATTTAATTATTTCACACACACACACACACACACACACACACACACACACACCCTGAAACAGATTAAATACCACATATCCAGGATTGACTACTCAAGCTTGATTCTTCTCCATTTCTTTCAATCAGTATTATAAAAAAAAGTTTAGAGGTACCTAAATTGAGAGAAGTTGCTATAACTCTTCTTGATCATGCTGGGTGATAAAGGCTGCAAAATGGACAGCAGATTGTGATTATACATATGAACAAAATATCAGTGGACCAGTGCAGAAAAGGGCAAACAATCTGACCAGAAGTGTCCATCAACACATCTTTGAGGAAAGGTTGCAGATTTGGGGGCTTTTTGTTTCTATAAATGACTCTATAAATGATAGCACTTCAATATCACTTTATCCCTAAGGAATTCTGGGGTTTGTGCTTCATATAATTATGTCCCAGGGATCAGGGGAGTGCACTAGTCCAATGGTTTTCCAATGTTGATTTACTAGGTATTTTTGTACTTCAGTTCCAAGAATTGCTGATTATTGGCCAAGGTCATCTGGAGTTTGGAGCTGAAATCCAAAACACCTGGAGGACCAGTGTTTGAAAACTACTTCATTAGAGGTTTTGATCAGGATTCTGTAAGATGGATATACAACAGTTACAGTGATATCAAACTGCTATAGCTTTGCAGTGTGGATATACCCAGGGACTAGACAGGTCTTTGGCCTGAATCAGTACATCTGTTATTGTGACTAACAGGCTGAGTCTACTCAGAATATGCAAATAAGCGGGCATTAAAATGAGACATGCATCACAATTTCAAGTACTGTATGTTTGCTGATATGTAAGTCCTCTAAAGTTCTCTGGAACACTCCTTCTGTCCTCTCTTGATTACTACCAAGGTCCCTGGTGCTATGCCTATATTTAAAGACTATTGATTCCTGCATATGAAGTAAGAATACAGCCTTCCAGTTGTTTGTTAAATTTCTATCCCACACTTTCAGCATAAAATGTTGGCTGAATAGAAGATATGAAAAGGGTACAAGCGAGCAATGACAATCAATGATGCAGCAAACATCAGCAGGTAAAACCATACAGTGAATAATAAATAGAGCAACAGACAAATAAATAATTAAGAGAGAGTTAAAATACATAAAAGCTTCAAAGGTCAAGAAAACTCTAACAAATCAAAGAGATAAAAAGATCTAATACAATGTGGTAGAACTAAAACACGTTGAAACCTCTTTTGATATCTGCATACAAACTATAAAATACCACTGAGAAATTCAAACTGATAAAATTACAGCTTTTGTCTTTTCAATACCCTTGCCTGGTCTCGTGTTGATCACTGGAAGTAGTTACTCCTATTGCCAACACAAACACTTGGAATTATATATGTTATCACTATGAGTTAATTCATTTGCTTATGGCAGAATGCCTTCCTGCAGCACTTTTTGCAAAGTTGCAGTTTACTACTATTTTGCAGCCTTTGGATTATAGACACATCCTTGCTACCCCTTAGGCAGGGATAGGATCTTTAGTGTTGCAATTCTATGTCCACTTACCTGAAAATGAGAACTAGCTAAATAACAGAATGTACTTCTGAACAGATATGGCTGAGTAGACAGTGTCACTTTCTCTACATTATTGGTATTTGAGATAAGTCCAAGGACAATATGGTTCATGCAGATATTGTATATCTTTAGTTTTGCTTATCTAAACAGTTTTGTAATCAGCTTATATGGTTCCTGTTCTAACATGGTGCATTTCAGTAATTTTTTGCTTTTCACTCAAGACAATAATGAGGGAAGTAGCTTTCATTTTAAAATACAAGTTTATACTTGTTTAATTTCCCTCCATTCAGAAATAGCATGGAGCAGGCCACTTCAAGACATTTTGCTGCCTGAAGAAATGGACAAAATGATTCAACTGTCATGGCCCCAGTTACAGATGCTGACCAGACTCCTAATATATTTTGGCAACAACTTCTGTAATACCTGAATGGAGTGCTGTAGAGGGCAAAAGGCACATTGGTATGATTACCCACCTCCCAGCATGTGCTTCCTGAGATGGCTTCCTCTCAGCATCTTGAAACTGGTTTGTTTACAAAGTAAATGTTGGCCACATCAAAGCATAGTCTCCCAAATACTTTCGTAACCCGGGGGACCACTGTATTTGACTGACAAACCTTTACTTTTTGAAAGTAAAGGTGGTTTAGAAGGTGCTTTAGTGTGTGATTCTAATGGTGATTGACTCTGAAGAATTTTAACATTAAATGAAAAAGCCAAGCATGAAAGAAAGAGCTGTTGTAAATAATATTTCTTGTTAAACAAAGTCATCATATTAATGAACATTTTAAAATTAAAAAGTCTCGTTTATAATTATCAAAAGATAAACTGAACTTAGTTCTCAGAATGCAGTGGTTCCCAGTTTGCACTCATGTTTGCAGTCTTCTCCATGGGATAATCCCTCAACCTTTGCTCTTTAATCCTTCTTTATGGATTCTAATTTAGACTTTATTTTTGGTCTTGCTAAGAAACTCAGATTCAGAACTTCCTCTAATGAGATGAGTTTGCTACATTAAGATGAATGAAATTCATTTTATGCAATGGCTTTTCAAATAAGCAACTTATTAGTGTGACTTACAGCTTGGTATATGGTCAGAATTACATTAACAATGTGGTCAGAATATTTAAATAAATCTTTGTTTTAATCAATATATTCTTGCAATGCTTATTCAAGGCAGCTACATCATTTTTCAGTTTCCTATGGAAGCCTATAAATCAAACTCCATTCCTCCCAGATGTTGTTGTACTACAACCTTCAACAACCTTAGCCACCCTGGCCAATAGTGAAGAATGATGGGAGTTGCAATACCTCAACTTCTGGAGAACCACATGTTGCTCATCCCCACCCTCAATAAACTCAATATTATAATTCTGTTCATTTTCATTTTGCATTCATAAATCTTGAATGACCAGATAGCCTTTCACTGAACTGTTTCTGATGTACTGCTACATGTTTGTTGGAGTTATGTGAAACAGCAGCACAAGCTTCCACACAGTGCCTTCCCATTTAATTTGTCCATGCCAGAAATTATAAATACCCACTTACCATTATAAAGCAATTACACTTTCTTCATTCTATCTGAAATGTAGAAATCACAGCTAGGCTCATCAACAAACCAGAATAAAAAACTACTGGCTTATTTCAAGAAACATAGTTTACTCTAATTACAGTTTATATCTTTAACAACAAGCCATAGTTAGTTTGAAGCAATAAGAAGTTGGTGCTTCTTATGTTCTCATGGTAGTAATAAAGAAGAAAAATGGAAGGAGAAATGTGTCCCAGTTGACCCCAAGGGTGGTCTCTTTTCCTACCTCCTAGGCTGACAACCCTCAAGAGAAAGACTGGAGACATCCCCTTCACCAAAGAGGTGCCTAGGATTGCTCACTATTACAACTCCTTCAGATCATCACCTATTCTGCCACATCCAAAGCCAAGTATCAAAGGTCCATGCACAGCAGTGTAGGGTAGGCCTAAATAAATAAATAAATAAATAAATCCTCTTAAAAGGTAGGAGAAAATTCCTACCCAGGGTCAAAATACAGCCAGCATTGTTTGCATTGCCTGTGGGGTAGATAGATTAATAATATTATAGCCCGCCCCTCTGAGCAAGCAATTGGGACGGGGTACAACATGTTTAAAACAGCAGACAGTTAAAATAAACCAATCCCATCCCAACCTCCCCCCCCTTAAAATGTGATTAAATTAACAATGAATTAAAACCAGGATCATGTAACAAACAACACTAAAAGCCTAAAAATTCTAACATTAGTAGGGAAAGCTGGGCTCACTGGGAATAAAACCAAAGAGAGTTATGATCTTAAGTTGGTAAATCCCAAATAATTGGAGCCGGGAGATATTAAGTACTGTCCGGGAAGGCCTGCCAGAAGAGATGCATCTTTAAGGCATTTTTAAAGCAATCAGAAGATCTCATAAGATGCATCTCATCCGGCAGGTCATTCCACAGCCTGGGGGCAACAGCTGAAAAAGCTCTCTGGGAGGTCTGTGCCTGCCTGGTCTTCATAGGCTGTAGCAGGTTCCTCCCAGAGGACTGAAGTGTGTGTGTGGGAGGTCATACGGGAAGAGATGGTCCTGAAGACAGGATGGACCCAAGCCATGTAGGGCTTTAAAAGTTAAAACCAACACCTTGTACTGTGCCCAAAAACTAATTGGCAGCCAGTGGAGGGATTTAAGCACTGGTGTAATGTGCTCTCTCCTAGATGTGCCAGTGACAAGCCTGGCTGCCATGTTTTGGACCAGTTGCAGTTTCTGAGCCAAGCACAAGGGTAGCTCCATGTAGAGTGTGTTACAGAAGTTCAGACGTGAGGTTACCACCACAGTTTCTAGATTCCTCATGTCCAGGAAAGGGCGCAGCTGGCATATCAGCCGAAGCTGCTAGCAGGCACTCCTGACCATCGAATTCACCTGACTAGTCATGTGAAGCGACGAGTCAAGAAGTACCCCCAGACTGTGAACAGAGTCCTTCGAGGAGAGTGTGGCTCCATTGAGGACTGGGGATCTTCCGTATACCAGGGTTTCCCATTGGGAGCAAGCTGGAAAGGATGCTCGGGGGCGATTGTGTTGCTAGCCCTGGTAACATTGGTGTTCCAGGTGTCGACCAGGGTTTCAACAGAATCACTGGCGTTCCCAATCAACAAACCTTCTAGGGCCTTCTGGAAACCAATTGGTTCCATAAGCCTTTGAGGGCAGACCATTCTAATTGGTCTGCCACCCCCAGGAGGACGGAAAGTGGTCTTTATTTCCAGCTTGATCAGGAAATGGTCCATCCATGACAGTGCAGAGGTTTTGATTATCTCCACCCACGGCTCCTCCTGTTCCATACTAAAAACTCATCGAGTGTGTGACCTGCACAATGAGTAGGCCAGTTGACCAACTGGGAAAGGTTCATGCCTGTCATGGAATCCATGAACTCCCGAGTTGCTCCTGATAACTCAAACAAGCTGGCTTCGAGAGGAACGTTGAAGTCGCCCAAGACCAGAGATCTGGGCGACTCCAACAGCAACTCAGAAACCAGCTGAGTCAACTCGGTTAGGGAGTCTGCTAGGCAACAGGGTGGCTGGTAGACTAGCAGAATCCCCAAACATTCTCTGGTCTTCAGGCTTAAATACATGCACTCGACGTGGGCTGTTTTCTGGACAGCTTTCCTGATCAAGGTCAGGTTGGTTTTGTGGACTATGGCCACACCACACACCCCTCCCGCCCACTTTCCCTTATCTGCTCACTGACTGTGTAACCAGCTGGGAGAGCCTGCGCCCATGTGGCAGTGTTGGCATTACCCAGCCAGGTCTCGGTGAAGCATGCCAGGTCGGCCTGTTCGTCCATGAGAAGATCGTGGATGATGTGGGTCTTACCTTTGGCTGACCTGACATTGCAGAGGAGCAGATTAAGGGATTGTGGTATGGTTGGTACGCTCTCCACCTTATCCTGGGGAACAGAGGACGCGGAGAAATAGTCCTGGGCCTTTTACGGGCTCCTTGGGCGTGCCCGGTAGCTCCTCTGCCTCCCGCACCACAAGGAACACGGAGAAATAGTCCTGGGCCTCGTGGGGTCTCCCCAGCTGCCTTCTTACTGATGACAGACACAAGGGGAAACATTCCCACATTTAAACTTCATCCAGATCTATATGTCTCTTCCTGAAGCCACATTGGGAAGGCAGACGTGTTCCAGCTGTCACTATGTGAAAGTGATTCCAAGATCTTCTGAATACCACTGAAGACAGTGAGAATGAGGAGCAGAGCAGCTATTAAACATTTCAATCCACCCATTCATCTCAGTGTCTGGGAGAACATGCCAGGATGATACCATTAAATACACATTTGGTGTTTATCCCTATTGGCCAGCAAAAATATCCTCTCTATGGCTCGACAGTGGAATATGCTCCCTCAGAATGTGGTGGAGTCTCCCTTCTTGGAGGTTTTTAAACAGAGGCTGGATAGCCATCTGTAGGGGGTGCTTTGATACTGTGTTCCTGCATGGCAGGGGGTTGAACTGAATTGTTCTTGTGGTGTCTTCCAACTCTATGATTCTATGATTCCCTAAAGTTGAATCTCACTATCTGAAAGTAATTCCAAGATAATAGCACAATGCACATTGGAATGCTGTTTAATCCTTATTTCTTATGCCTGTGTAACAAAGGTCTAGGAACTCAGTGTAATTCTTAATCACTTATATAATGTCTGCAATATTTCCCATAGTATACAGACTCAAAAGACAGGATTATGAGTACCTGAGCAGAACAGAGCCTTCCACTCATTTCAAAAATATTATACAAAAACTCATCTTAGGCTGAGAGACCTTTCAGTCAATTGTCTACACAGGAGCACTGTGTTTGTACAGTGCTTATCTGGAATCTTAGTTCATGATTTTTATTTCAATACATCTCTGTTCATAGATATATTGAGGTAATATAAAACAAAAATATTTTTGGACCTATTTTCTCTAAACAGGGACAGCTAGCAATTGTAGGCCTATAGTATTTTATTTGAGTAACTGTAAAACCACATATGAGTTTTTTAGACCTTTTCACAGCCTATTTTAGGGACTATATTGATGATGAAAAAGTTTTCATTTTCACCCTTTTTATGTCTGCTTCATGGCATTACTGGCTTCTTAAAGACTCAGAAGTAGTTGCATTTAAATCAATATCAAAACTCTCTGTATTTCGAAAAGAATAAGGTCAAATAATTGACTTATCAGAACTTGTTCGAGAAGAACAAGTGTTAAAAATAACTTAAGGCACATGTCTATCAGTTTATACTCTTAATAAAGGCACCACACACATTCATTGAAACATACCCTGTCTTTGGAATCATTACTACAATATGGCTTTGTTTTGCATTCCTGCTTTTTGTTTTGCAGGATTGATTGGCTAGGGTTCAAGATGTATGCATGTTGAGGAGGGATTTCCATAGTGGTATCCATTTTATAGTTCCTTAACCAAAGGCATTAATTTGTTCTACATATTGTATATGTCTTACCACCACCGTTAACTATAGGGACAGGTGACTGTCAGTTTTACTTTCCCACATTCATTTTTTTTTAAATGTAAAGCCCTTTTCACTCAATTTGTTAAGAAATTTGATTAATTTCTGGGAGACGGGGGAGTACTGTATAAATTCTCAACCATTCACAGCTAATAGACCAGTCTCCTTGCTACCTTTTCTTAGCAAGGTGATCGAGAGAGCAGTCACCTCCCAACTCCAAGATGTCTTGGATGAAACCGATTATCTCGACCCATTCCAAACCAGCTTCAGGGCAGATTATGGAGTGGAGACCGCCATAGTTGCTCTGACTGACGACCTCTGCCTGAGGATCGACAGGGGTAGTGTGACCCGGTTGGTGCTCTTGGATCTCTCGGCAGCGTTTGACACCATAGACCATTTCATCCTTTTGGATTGGCTGAGAGAACTGGGGATTGGAGGCACCACTCTTAGGTGGTTCTGATACTTTCTCTCTGGCAAATCCCAAAAGCTGAAACTCGGGGACAGCTGCTCTTCCAAAATTGAGCTTAGTTGTGGTGTCCCTCAGGGCGCCATTCTGTCCCCGATGTTATTCAATATCTATATGAAGCCGCTTGGAGAGATCATTTGGAGGCACGGAGCTCAGTGTCATCAGTACGCTGATGACACTCAGATATATTTCTCCGTGACCAGATCATCTGCTCAGACTTCAGATGGCGTCTCCCCTCTCAATGACTGCCTTGCGGCGGTAATGGGTTGGATGAGGGAAAATCAATTTGAAACTCAATCCAGACAAAACGGAGGTACTCATAGTTACGGGCCCTAAACCAGTTTTGGGAATACAACTTCCAGTCTTAATGGAGTCACACTCTCCTCTCAAGACTCTGTTCGCAGCCTGGGGGTACTCCTCGACCTGTCGCTTCACATGACTAGTCATGTGAGTGTGACGGTCAGGAGTTCTTGTTATCAGCTTCGGCTGATACACCAGCTGCACCCTTTTCTGGAGATGAGGGACTTGGAAACTGTGGTTCATGCACTGGTAAACACACATCTGGACTTCTGTAACACACTCTACATGGGGCTACCCTTGTGCTTGACCCGGAAACTGCAATTGGTTCAAAACATGGCAGCCAGGCTTGTCAATGGCACATCTAGGAGAGAGCACATTACACCAGTCCTTAAATCCCTCCATTGGCTGCCGATTAGTTTCTGGGCACAGTACAAGGTGTTGGTTCTGACCTTTAAAGCCCTACATGGCTTGGGTCCATCCTATCTGAGGGACCGCCTCTTCCCACACGAACCTCTCCGCACACTTCGGTCCTCTGGGAGGAACCTGCTACAGCCCAAGAAGACCAGGCTGGTGCAGACCTCCCAGAGGGCCTTCTCAGCTGTTGCCCCTAAGCTATGGAATGACCTGCCGGATGAGATGCATCATTCCATCCATTGAAGTCTTTTAAAAAGCCCTAAAGACGCATCTCTTCCAGCAGGCCTTCCCAGAAGAAATGTAACATCTCCCGGCCCTAAAATGCATTTCTGAGCTTTTCCATCTCTCTTTCCAGCATTACTTCACCCTTGTACAGCTAAGGTTTCCAGACTGGAACTTCTGTCGCTGTTTTTATTTTATTTATTTTTTTATGCTCATTTATTGATTTTAATGTTGTTGTGATTTAATCCTGTTTTAAGCAGGGGAGTTGGGTGTTGGGATGGTATATTTTAATTGTATTGTTTTTTAACCTTGTTTTAACCCGCCCCAATTGCTCATTCCTGATAGTAAGGGCTGTTCAACAGTGGAACATACTCCCTTGGAGAGTGATGGAGTCTCCTTCTTGGGAGGTTTTTAAGCAGAGGCTGGATGGTCATCTATCGGGGATACTTTGATTGGGAGTTCCTGCATGGCAGGGGGTTGGACTGGATGGCCCTTGTTGTCTCTTCCAACTCTATGATCCTATGATTCTAAATAAATTATTATTATTATTATTATTATTATTATTATTGGCACATCTGTTCCAGTATGAAAGAATCATCATGCAAATGCATTTAACTGATAAAGAAGAGTGACTATCTTTAAAAAGGAGGTAGCAACACTAGTTCAGCACCACCTCCATAGTTGGATACACAGGAATGGAAGGCTAGAATGTTAAAATCAAACACAAAATGCACCTTCTTTGCCTGGATAAGTGAACATGTTAATTTGACTTTCTCTTAACTTAATTCATAGAAATAAATAGTTCCAAAAGTATTTTTCCAACACCCTATTCAAGTGTTGATGGGATTATGTTGCATGAATTATACTTCTTTTAGAAAGGTGTTATTGCTTTGTATTTTTAGTTGGTATATTTATTGTATTTAATCTACGTGTTATGGTTCTTGAACTTTACTATTATGTTTATTATTATTATTATTTACTAGTCTATTAAATTGTGCTCAGAATGGAAGTACAACATGTCGAAATGGTTAGCTGTTGCTTATATCATTCTTGATTTTGTCCTTATGATCTCTCTCTCTCTCTCTCTCTCATATATATATATATATATATATATATATAAAGACAATAGGCACTCGATCCTTGCACACAGAGTTCCTGTTGTATACACAAGCTTATAGAGCAGATGGTGAGCAACTTGGAACCATACAGTATGTGCAATTCCACAGGATCACTCACCACAATATGCTGGTTGACTCTGAAAGAAATATTGAAGTCCACCAAACTCTGGAGGTCCACAAGTTGTTCACCGATGTTATTTGATTAGGAAAAGCTTGATACAGAGAAATAACTAGACAACACACAAGCTACAAAATTTACAATGTTGTAATAATAGGTAAATGAATGTAAATCCGAGTTGTTGCTTGTCAGATTTGAATGTACACTTGACCATCCTTATCCACTGATTTTCAATTTTATATAAGGGATAGCATTTTGCTTTGCCCTTATATTTAATTGGACTTGATATACATGGAGGATCCTGGAACCAAATCTCAATGGAACCACAAACCACCTACAGGCCAAGGATCCTCAGGAGAGGGCTTTCTCTCTGTCCCACCACCATCCCAGGCTCCCCTGCCAAGGGCATGAGTAAGAGCTTCTCAGTGGCTGCTCCTATCCTGTGGAATTCCCTTCTGCAGGAGACTAGGCTGCCCCCCTGACTGCTGGGCTTTTGCCAGCAAGTGAAGACATTTTTATTTAAACAGGCCTTTTAAAACAGGTTTGGTTGGTCAGACTAAACTAGACAATCATGTCAAATGGGAAATTCTAAACAGTAGGCATCAAAATAATGCATAAAGCTCTGTCAAAAGAGTTTACCACAACTCAGCATAAAATAAAATCTGATTTTTTAATAACTTAGTACATATAACCATTTTCCATGCAGCTTGATTTTTACAACCTAATGTGCCATGTTGCACTTATAATGATCCTCACAAATAATAGTTGATATTAAAAGTTAGCAATTTCAACAAATAAAAACTAATGTTTATAATCTCAGATTTATCTTATCCCTTTACACACACATACACATACACATAAAATCACACAGTAACAATAGGGATGCCAAATCTTCCCCAAGTCCCCATTAATTCCATTCTTTATGTGTATAGCAAACACTAATTGATTTTGACAAAGAAAGCACCCATAATAGAAGTAGGTTTCTCTATGCTTATTGGTTTTGTGGTTTGGAAACAGGTGGCTAAGGTGGCTTGCACTCATAAAAGGACAGACCTTTTTATTTGGCAGATTTATTTCATGCATTGAGGGTATGCTACAAAGTCAGATTGATTTCCAGCAACTGCAGTTATACATAAGCCACTCCTTCTAATAAAAACTCTGAAGGATGCTGTAGACCTTAAAGATTAACACATTTCTTATAGTTTGAGTATTTATGGACTAAAGCCCACCATCAGATCATGGAGTATTATTCAAATCATGGAGTATTATTCAAAATCCCACATGGTTGGTGGAATGGGATTGTGTGCAGTCATATGAGAGGAAAAGTAGATGTTGAAATTACTGACAGAAACAACTACATTATTAACAGTGGCCATTCATAAGTCTGTTGCTGATAATAGAAACATCCTAAAATTAGTAGGTAATTAACACATTCAGTGTGATAAGAATCCTTTATCCCTATTCAAACCCCTGGTGGCAGACTGGGACCTTCTAATGAATTATAATTTACCAGTATCTTTCTGTGTAATTGCCTTCAAAGTTTCTATGCTGTGATATTGGTACTTTGAGATCAATGAAAAAGATCACTTTCAAGCTGAAGTGTTCTCCCCTGGTATTTGGATATGTGAGTTCCTAATATTGATTTATGTCAATTTCTTTTTTTACACAGAGGTAAGTAAAATATCAAGCATTTCTGATAGTCAGTTTTATAAATCATATTAAATGTTTAACAAATGAATTAACTCCTAAATTTGTGTGCCATATTGTAAGTTCCTGGGTCAGTTAATGTAACTGGCTACAGAAATATACAGTGGGACCCTTAGTATCCACTGGAGGTTCATCCCAGGACCACTCATGGATAGCAAAACCTATGGATGTTCCAGTCCCATTAAATGCAATGGCATAGTAAAATTTACTTTAGGGGCTGCACAAATGAGTGGTATAACATGACTATTGCTGTACTGGCTGTATGCGATCAGGACAGTTCTCACCAGAATTGGAATGGGACCAGTACCATCTGGAAGGATAGTGGAGGATGTGTTATTTGGCCTCTGCAGACAGAGTCTAAGGCAGCAGTTCTGTGTGCATTTGCTTAGACCAATTAATTAGTTAGCAATTAATCCAATTTAATGAAATTTATACCTGAGTAACTATAGACAGAATTATCCTTCAGAACAATGCATATAAACAGTGTACTTTGAAAGACTCATAATCAGTGCCACTGTGATTTTCCCACCCAGTGAGAATAAAGAGACAAACAACATGTATGGATAAACTAAGTTGTTTTATTAGCCATTTAATTCTGATCCGTGACAGGGCTGATTAGTGTAGTAGATGCTAAATCAGATGTAACCATCTCAAGGGTGAGCCAGTCCTGACCCCACAGGCAAACTAATCAATCTCGCTTGTCCTCGACCATTATTTTCCCAAGAATTCTTAACATGTTGGTCTTCCCCTTAAACTCTGAGCTCTAAAGGAGAAAGTCAAATCAAGTCAAGTCCCAAAGGTTGTTCCCTTTCCTATCCCTGAGCAGTATGGTCCAGTGGGGAAGTCCAAAGAACTCCCTTTTGCAAATGGTGCTTACTAATTATTGACTAAGAGTTCACTTTCCTGCATTACTGTGCTAAATGTGACCAATATTAATTACAGTGGGCCCTCAGTATCCACTGGGTTTGAGTTCCAGGAAACCCTGTAGATATCAAAATGCATGGCTGGTCAAGTCTCGTTAAATACAAAGACATGGTAAAATGGTGTCCGTCTTGTAAAATGGTTTCCCTCATATAAAATGGCAAAATCAAGGGAGGGTCAGAAAGGGGACAGAATGAGTGGGGGACACATTTTACTGCACACAAGGAAGTCCCTCAGTCATTCCATTCCCTGCCCTTCTGTTCCCAGTGCATCTCAGTCCATCTGGAATGGATGGGGAACGGAACGGAACGGAATGAATGAAGACTTATGTGTGCAGTAAAATGTGTTTCCCACTCGTTCCACACTTGTTCCTCACCCCTACCGTTCCATTCTCCAACCGTTCCTTGAGCCCCTGTGCAATAAACTTCAAGGTTTCTTTTTGGTAACACACACACACACACACACACACACACACAAATTGTAGATGCTTGAATCCATGGATAAAGAAATGAATATGTAGGAACAACTGTATTACAATTGAATTTTAATTTAAATAAATAACATGTAACACAACCTATTTATATTGCATTCAATCCAATATCTCATTTTAAAGTACCACTCAAAGCCAATTTCTCCATACTATCATAGAATCAATACCAGGTAGGCAAACTAAGAAAACTGGAGTAGCTATTAAGTAGCTAAGAAGAGCAGAGTAGTCTCAAGGTCCTTTCTGGCTCCCATTTCATATATCAACACATTTTTTCTTTAATCACATTATTATTCCTTCCTTTTGGGGGAGCAAATGACCCCCCCCCCCGGGTTTACTGCTCCAGACAATGCAAGATAACAAATACACTGACCAGTATACTGGAATGGCAGAGACTAATGTTTGAGTTAATTCTAACAGTAAAGATATGACACACAATTTGCATTAGAAATATAGTTACTCAATGTGAACTTAATATAGGTCTCAACTATAAAACAGCATAATTGCAAGGTCCTATGTGGTGGCAATTTAATACGTCGATCAAATCATTTCCAGAACTATATCTTGAAAGAAGCTTCATCAAATCAAATCAAATAACAATAAAAAGTGGCACATGGACAGCCAAAGAAAGGTATTTGTAGTAAGGACAGATTACTACAGAAAATGAATTTTCATCAGCTCCTTTGAGGACAGATTTTGAAAATGAAAGAATGAAGTTACGATGCAGAATGGATGCAATGATGGAGAACCTCAGGGAAGAAAATAGTATAGAGGGCCCAGTATTAAATGACAATCTACTCCAGGAAGGTCTATAAAATTTCAACATGATATGAGCTAGGTAGAGTGATTTTACAGAAATATTATGACTTTTGGCAGCCAATGGCACTTGCATCCAAATAACTGTCAGATGCAGAAACCCGATATGCATAAATTGAAAAGGAGATGTTGGAAATATCACTTGACTGTAAATGATTTAATCAATACATTTATGGCCAGAAAGTGGCTTTGGAAACACACCACAAACCATTTATTGCATTGCTTAGGAAACCACTGAGTGAGTATGCTTTATAGATTTATAAAATGATCCTTCAACACTTAAAAGATGACTATATACTGACCTATGTGCCAGGTAAGTTAATGCATTTTTTAGATTCACAATGAAAGCAGCAAAGAAAGGCAGATATGTAAAGCTGCATAGACTTCCAGTGTGTGTGCAAGTCTTCAATTCAGAGGAGATACTCAGTGAAATGTATATTTATAACACAGATTATCATCACTTTATGATATAAAAGAAAAATCTAGAAAAAATAGATCATTAGGTTTTCAATTGCTTCCCCTTTGGGTGTAATATTTCAGAGTAATTCACATATTGCATAACATAGCACTACTCAAAAGTCATGGTTCAAGGACTGGTCCTAGTTGCCAAACTATTGGCTGCAAGCCCCTAATAAGTTTCCATGCAAGAAGAAACAATTGTAGTCAATAGGCACATATATGGGGCAAGATAGGGGCATTTACTACTACCTTCTTTAAATTGCTGATAACTTGCCAAATTCAAATCTGAAATAAAATAATGGAATGTTTTCTTGTATTCAGTTGTTGTCAAATTGGGCTGCTGCCTTCACTTTTTCTTACTTTCATTATTCATTTTTGTTTGTTGTTAACCTCCCTCAACTTCAACTTCTGGCGGCACCATGACAGAGAAGCTTACAAGCCCCCCTGTCCTCAACTACTCTGTTTAGGTCCTGCAGGCTCAGAGCTACGGCCTCCATGGTATCTAGCCATCTAATATGCCACCTTCCTCTCTTTCTGCTACTTTCCACCTTTCCTAGCTTTATTGTCTTTTCCAGACTTTTCTTCTCATGATGTGGCCAAAGTACGACAACTTCAGTTTGTTCATCATGGCTTCTAGGAAGAGTTCAGACCTGATTTGTCTTAGTATCTATTTGTTTGACATTCCAGCTATCCATAGTATTCTCAGCACTTCTCTAGCACCACTTCTTAAATGAGGTTATTTTTTAGGTGCCTTCTTCATTATTTCTTCTCCTTACCTTTCTTCTTCTTCTTCTTCTTCTTCTTCTTCTTCTTCTTCTTCTTCTTTCATTATTAATTAACCAGCCCCATATAGATAGTTCATGTCTGCAGGCTATGGTACACTTAAGTCCAGTACAGGTTAACTCAGATATAAGTTTCACTGTAATGAATATAACTTTTTCTGTTGAGTATAATATTGTGGAGTATAAGACTCCTAAGGCTTATTGCCCTTCTAATGCTCTTCAGTTCCCCAGCTATCCAAAACGCATTTTGAGGGTACACTTGAGATTTAATCTAACTGACAGAAATAGATTCATCAGTGGAGCAAAGTAACTGGATCCTGGCCTGAGGAGGCATTATAGCTTTCCATTGGCAGTATCTGCATGAACCAAATAACACTTCCTTCCAGTAACCAGTCCCGATGAAGCAGAACCCAATCCTCAGTGAACTGTTTGGATGACGTTTGACCAGTTCAACTCCAAACCTGTTGTGCTGTACAACAGTTTTTGACCCTTACAACAGATTGCTTCCAAAGTGACATGTTTACAATGTGTCCCACTGTGCCACCCACTGCCATCACATGTTAGTCCCTCTGAGTCAGAATGATATACTCAGTCATGTGATTAGTGCTAGGTGCCTCATTTTCAGTTTCAGAGGGTGTGACTCACACCATCAGAGGTGGGTGGCACAGTGGGATACATACAAACAGCTAAGTAGCATTGCTGCAGAGTGCCCAAAGAACAGGAAGACATTGGAGTATCTTGTGGCCAGAATACTCTGGGCTGCTCTTGGTGTATGTCCAGACATGGCCATATTCAACATATTTTCATGCTTGTATTTCCTCCCCTTCCTCAAAAAACACACAGAACCTATTTCTAAATTCAGCGAGTATGTCTAAGATTGAAAAGAAGTACATAGTTCCTACACAGGAAAGAATAAAGAAGGAAAGTTTGTTTGAATGAGAATTAATTATAGGACTTCATCATGGATGTAAAAATTTGTTGCACATTTTCAGCAGAATATTTGGCATGAATACATACAGCATATTTTTTTTCTTTCTGAAAGTTTCATCTTTCCTTTTTAATTGGAACATTAAATTTGTATAACTTTATATAATACTTACAGATTATTTTGAACCATCTCTCATTGTAGGTTCAGTTGTGTCTTTTTTTCTTTTTCTGATTCTTGGTCAGGCTTCCTCTTTGGGGAAAAAATCATTTCTATAATAAAGCAGCAAAGATGCTCTTCTGACAGCTTTTGTTATTGGTTCCACATGAGGGAATCTTAATGCTTCAGTATCTGAAGGCTGTGGATTTTATTTTAAATGTGGAGCATAAAAGAATACCCTGTGGATTATTCTGAGTTCAAAAGGTCTTTCAAATATTATTAAAATAAAATATCTGAAAAAGAGAATTGGTCAGTAGTTTTTTTGCTCCTTTAGGGACATGAATATCCTAAAATGAATTATTTTATTTCCCCTCATTTATCTGAGAAGATCCTCCATAATATACTGCAGATATATTACAGTTAGTGCCCAGCACTCTCTATTATTTAGTCTAATGATCATTCAGTACCTCATGGAGACTAAGTCTCTTACTTTTTCAGCTCTGTGGTTGGAATCCTACTGATGCAATATGCTAACATTTGCACTTTTCCCTGGGCCCCATAGTAATGATAAAGGAAGTCAGACTCTGCATGCTAGATCAAGATATTTACTCTCTGATGTTTTCTATCCGGCATGGCTTCAGCCCCTGAAATCTTTCTCCTGAATGATCTGCAGCCTATACTGATGTAATACAACTAGCATAGTGGAGCTACAGCATTCCAGTCTCTATTTGGGGAAAGGTTAACTGTTATTTTAGTTCATTTCCTTTTACTGAATATTTTTTTAAATATTCTTAGTATCTGCTTTGGATTCAAGCAACCAGTAGTTTCTGGAAATTTGAGAGGTGCAAATACATAAAATCATAGAATCATAGAATCATAGAGTTGGAAGAGACCACAAGGGCCATCCAGTCCAACCCCCTGCCATGCAGGAACTCCCAATCAAAGCATCCTCAACAGATGGCCATCCAGCCTCGTACACATTAACATGAGGTCAGGAGTGAACAACTGTAGGAGAATCCCATAGGGGAACTCAGATGGCTACATTTCCTGCTGCATGCTCTGTAAAAAAAAAGTTTCATAGTTATTATTTGCTACCAAATGTTCCCCAACACTACCAACTTCCTGTTATATTTTTCTATCTTTCTGTTAGAAAAATTGCACTGAGATTGGCATGCCTTCCCCATTCCTGCATTAGGCCAATCTTCAGCACAGTCTGCATGGGAAAAAATACAATGGCATCATCCTGTTTTCTCATAAGGGAGACTGGACAATACATCACCTAAAGTCCATTTCTGGTGCAAATAGATTACTCAGCCTGCTCAGCATCAGAATTGAGTCTTATCACTCTTATCCTGGATTGTAAAAACACTAACTTCCAGATCTTCTGGGAAGATCCAAACCCCACTGTTCTGATGCTGGGAAGACATTTGAAGCATATCTCACTAAGCCACCCAGCATATCTGCCACTGTCACCAGTCTCTCACTCTGAGGTCAGAACAAGATACAAAATCAAGTGACTGGCACTGTGCACCTAGTGTTAGAATGAAAGGCTTTGCAATGGATGTGTGTGTGTGTGTGTGTTGGGGCAACTTCAAATGCATGATATTTTGGGTTGACTCAGCCAGGTGCAGAAAGTGCCTTTCATTCAAACAAACTTTCAGGGTACTCTATTAGAGAAGACAATTTTTCACAACTCCATTCCTAATTTTCTAGTGCTCATTTTTTCATCAGTTGAAAAACATGAGCAGGTATGAAATGGCTTAATTTCATATTTACCTGAAAAAAAATCATATAATACATAAGTTCATTTAAAAGCAGGGAAAGTTCAACCTACCATGACTGCTGACAAATATGTGGCAGTGAAAATAATAATGTGTGAATGCAGTACATTTTTGGAGTATCACACTTATATTGTATTATATATTATTTCATCCCGATGACAGGATACGTCTGACGACCCAGATAAGAGAAAATTAACATATTGATATTAATGGAATACTTCTTCAAGTTTAAGTGGAGAAAACTATTAAGATAGCCCACCTTCTCTTCTGATACCAAAAGCTTTTCCTTCTGAAGCTTCCAGCCAGTTTCTGAATTGTGATGTGCTGATGACCATCTTGCACTAAAGAAAAAAAAATTAAAAACTCTTCTGTTCTCTTACTAGTGTTATATTTGTATTCAAAAATATAATATCATAGCAGCGAACAGCTTCATAATTATTGCTTTTTTTTTCCTTTTGATAAATCAGGAGATCAGCAAGCCTTCACCTTTGATATGTTACCCCTGCCATCACCAGTATGGGGCCTGCTAGATGTTTTTTGGACCACAACTCCATCATCCCTGATCATTGCCTGTGTTTTGAGTTCCAATTATAGCTGTAACTCAAAACACCTAGAAGGCTTTGTTAAGGTCATCTGAATAGAAGTGTTAAAACTGTGTCCCACATTCTCATGATGCAGTTCTAATGCATATTCACTGAATAGAAGGGGGAAAGGTCAAATATGAAGCAGGTAACATAATATTTTGACAGTTCCTCTCATCTGAAAATTGCCCCAACACATTTGAAGCATATTTCAGATATCTTGGCAGAGTTACCAGTCAGATGTTCAGGTTAAGGACACAAGAAGTATGGGTTCACATCAGGACCTACAAAATACAATGCTCCAAAACACAGCTGTATGAAGGCAGTCCAGAAGGCAGCTTCCAACTTTTGTAGCACTGGAGAAAGGAAAGGGTTAAGGTACTGCAGGAAGGTAAAAAGGACTGAGGGTGTTCTCTTAATTCTCTCGTTACTCACTAGCAATCCAAAGGAATTAGATTTCCTGGTCACCTCCTTCTTCCCTTTCCCTGGCCAGTAAACAGTTTTGACTTGAAATTAGACAGGCTATTTGTCTGTATGTGCTTGAATGTTGCCAAACAAGTAGCTAATACCACCACATATATGTTTTAAAAATACATATATGTGCATAATCTCAATGTATGCACACATATGTCACCCACATGATTACAACCATAGTGAATATTGATTTTATTCTGTTATACATTACTGATAATTTATTTTGTGTTATTTATCTTTTGTAATTGCCTACTCTTAATGTATGTCCGTAAAGGTGGATCAGGAATTGAAACTTAATGCACAGCCAGAAACATGAATGTTTCAGCTTTAGCAGCCTGTCAAAACAAGTTATGTAGTGTCTGACTGCCTGATGAAAGTGAGAGGATGAAATGACAGACTTCTTATATATCAAAGTGTGGTACTTTAAAAAAAAAGCTAAGCTACACAAATTAAAAAAAGTCTTCAAGATTACAATCTTTTGTTTTCACATCATTTTTCAGAGCATAAAGGAATGAAGTACAATTGCTAGTTCTACATCAAAACAAAACTGGTATATTTGTGCTTGTAAATATGAGGTGGGATCATTGTTTGGCATCTTTTGTCTATAGTCTTCAGAGATTACTCTTCACACATATGCTTTTAATGTATCTTTTGTCTGGATATGTGAGAAAACAAGGCATGCACACTGATGGTGGAATATTGATTCATTTATACTCCTTGCCAAACAGGATAGCATTGCCAGTACATTGTAAGAATTAGAACTTGGATCAGGAAAGCAAGCAAATAACAACCTGCCAAGTACTCATTCTTCAGTACTGTTATGCTGTCTTTTAGTGTTCTAGTTGGTATTGGAACTATACTGTTGACTATGGAATGCCATAAATATGGGAATGAGGAAAGAATGAATGAAGTACCAGGTAATTGCAGACTCTCCATTCAAGTGGTGTGGGGCAATGGGAGATATGGCATTAACAGGGTGGCAAGAAGACAAGAAGGAAGACGAGTTAGATGGTTGGAATCTATCTCGTCTTCCAAGCCCCCTGTTAACTTGAGAGAACCGAGGGTCATCCCATCCGTACCACAATCTCTCAGCATGCTCCTTTGTAATGCTACGTCGGTGAAAAACAAATCATACATCATACACAACCTTATAGAGGATGAGAATGTCAACCTGGCTTGTATCACAGAAACCTGGCTAGGGGATGATAGTAATGTAGCATGGGTATACCGTTCAGGAGCAGGTGAGAGAGTGGGCGAGGGGGGAGTGGCCTTGATCCATAAAACAACAATCAACCTGATCAGGAAACCTATCCGGAAAACTGTCTACATCGAGTGTATTTACCTGACCCTGAAGGCTAGGAACAGTTTGAGGATTCTGTTGGTCTACATTCCACCCCGTTGCCTAACAGACTCCCTAACCGAGCTGACACAGCTGGTCTCGGAGCTGGTGCTGGAGTCTCCCAGACTTTTGGTTCTGGGAGACCTCAACATCCCCTTCGAGGCCGGTTTATCAAATCTTAATGGTGCAGCTCGGGAGTTAATGGATACCATGACCACCACGTGCCTGTCCCAATTAATCTCAGGGCCAACACATTGTGCTGGTAATATACTCGATGTGGCCTTTTGTACGGATCAGGACAATCTGTGGGCAGAAGTCATTGGGACTACTGCTCTGTCATGTACGGACCATTTCCTAGTCAAGCTAGGGTTAAAGGTCACTACCCATAGCCCCCTTGGGGTGGAGGACCTATTAAGATGGTCTGCCCTTGAAGGCTGATGGAACCCAAAAGGTTCCAAGAGGCCCTAGAGGGTTATATGGTTGGGAATGACGGCGATTCTGTTGATGCCCTGGTTAATACCTCGAACGTCGACCTCACCAGGGCTATAAACAGCATCACTCCCAAGCGTCCTCTCCAACTCTGGAGTATGAAGCAGGAGACGAGATGACTAGAGTGCTGTTGGTGGAAATATCGAAGCTTATCTGATAAGACACTCCTAGAGAACTTATTGAAGTCCTATGGAGCAGCAATCGATGCAGCAAAGAATTCGTTCTATGCTGCACGTATTGCATCGGCAGAGTCTCATCCCACAGAGCTATTCAGGGTGGTTAAAGATCTGATCCAACCCCCTCCCATCCTGAATCCTTTACTGGAATC
Source organism: Urosaurus nigricauda (assembly GCA_034509955.1). Taxonomy (NCBI): domain Eukaryota; kingdom Metazoa; phylum Chordata; class Lepidosauria; order Squamata; family Phrynosomatidae; genus Urosaurus; species Urosaurus nigricauda. Next base: position 64,204,493 of record JAOEGL010000003.1, read on the forward strand.
AACAAATGCCTGCTGTGACGCTTTTAACGACTTTTTTGCCAATAAGATCTCTCAGATAAGAGCCGATCTAGACACCAACATTGATACAGAAACTATGAGAGAGATGTCCAGTGCCTCCGTGGACTCAGTTAGACTGGATCAATTTGAGTCTATAAGTACTGAGGAAGTGGACAAGCTCCTTGGTAGTGTTAGGAGGATGACGTGCCCACTCGATCCCTGCCCATCCTGGCTGACCGTGCAAGGAGGGGACATAGTAATGGCATTACTTCAACTTATTGTCAATACATCCCTCAGGGAAGGTATATTTCCATCTGAACTTAAGTATGCAGTGATTAAACCACTGCTGAAAAAAACCCTCCCTGGAGCCTTTAATAAGGAATAATTACAGGCCAGTCTAATTATTACCATTCCTTGGCAAGGTGATCAAGAGGGCAGTCGCCATCCAACTCCAAGCCGTCTTGGATGAAGCCGATTATCTAGACCCATTTCAAACTGGCTTCAGAGCGGGCTATGGGGTTGAGACGGCCATGGTTGCCTTGGCCGATGATCTCCATCTGGGCATCGACAGGGGAAGTGTGACCCTGTTGGTGCTCTTGGACATCTCAGCGGCATTCAATACCATCGACCATGGTATCCTTTTGGAACACCTGAGGGAGATGGGAATTGGAGGCACTGCACTCCAGTGGTTCCGGTCCTACCTCTCGGGCAGGTTCCAGATGGTGAAGCTGGGAGACAGTTGCTCTTGTAAAAGAGAGCTGACATCTGGCGTCCCCCAAGGCACCATCCTGTCTCCCATGCTCTTTAACATTTACATGAAGCCACTGGGAGAGATCATCCGGAGACATGGGGCGCGGTGTTATCAGTACGCTGATGACACCCAAATACATTTCCCCATGTCTCCGACTGAAGCAGTGACCAAGGATGGCATCTCGGTTCTGAATGCCTGCCTGGAGTTGGTAATGGGCTGGATGAGGGAAAATAGACTGAAGCTGAATCCAGAGAAAACGGAAGTACTTGTGATAGGTTCCTCCCACCCGGAGATGGAGGCTTAACAACTTGTTCTTGATGGGGTCACATTTCCCCTAAAGGACAAAGTTTGCAGTTTGGGCGTATTCCTGGATTTGTCTCTCCACCTGACTTCTCAGGTGGAGGCGACAGCCAGGAGTGCTTGGTACCAGCTTCGGCTGATATGCCAGCTTCATCCCTATCTGGGAAAGGAGGACCTTGAAACATTGATACATGCGTTGGTAATCTCTCGTTTAGATTTCTGCAATGCGCTTTACATGGAGCTACCTTTGTATCAAGTCCGGAAGCTTCAATTAGTCTAGAACGTGGCAGCCAGATTGCTTACGGGGACTCCTAGAACGGAAAATATTACCCCTGTATTAAAATCCTTACACTGGCTGCCGATCAGTTTCCAGGCGCAGTACAAAGTGTTGGTCATTACCTTTAAAGCCCTATATGGCTTGGGCCCAAGTTACTTGAAGGAATGCCTCTCCCAATAAAATCCTCTCCACACTCTTAGAACAACAGGGAAGAATCTGCTTGAAGTCAAAAAGACGAGGCTGGTGTCAACCTCACATAAGGCATTCTCAGCCGCTGCTCCAAAACTATGGAATGACCTGTCAGAGGAGATCCATCTTATTACCACCTTAGATGCTTTTAAGAAAGCACTTAAGATGGATCTCTTCCGGCGGGCCTATCCATCAGATATATTATATTAGATGCTGCCGAAGGCTGCACTTGCATAGACCACCAACTATGACACAGAACAACTGCACTTGGCTGTTTTAATTTAATTTATTATTATACATAATTATATTGTGAGTTTATTTAGTATTGTTATAATGGAGTTGTTTTAACTGAATGTGTATTTTATATATTTTACTCTGCTGTAATCCAGCCTCAATCAATGGAGAGGTGGGAAATAGAAATAAATTTTATTATTATTGGTATTATTATAAATCCAGCTTCAACTTCAGTTTATTTATTAAAGAACTGAGCAGAAATACTTGGTTGCTTTTAAGAGATTGTTTAGCTTTGGATTCTGACAGCTCAATAGTTTAGACAAGAAGGGCCTTGGAATAGAAGGGACTTCCACTTCTATGAGCTTATGTACAATTTGTTATACAAATCATTTGCCAATTATATTTATCAGACTTCTGGGAATAACTCATGAAAGCAGCATTCAGGAGAAGACAAGTCTGGACATTATGGAATAGCATTTAGACTGGTCCTCCCTCACTATTCAATTCATGGTCACAGAAGCAAAGGTAATTTGCCTTAGAAGGAAATTTAAACTGATTATCCATGTATGATAAATGACATTCCCTCCATTTATCAGAGCCTTCTTTTCAGATAACAAAGGGTTAAAAAAATGGGGAGGGGATTTTATTTTAATGAGAGTTGACATCATAGCCGATGAGATGGCAACTGTCCAATGAGATGGGAATTTGTGGAGAAGCTCAAACCTTTGAGATGGTTCTGAGACAGAGGTTTGCTAGAGTTTCTCGTGTCTGTAGTATCATTTAGTCTGTGCAAAATAATAGTCAAATTTTCTGCAGACAAAAGGCAGACTTTATATAAGGGCTATTCACTGATGTTGCTAGTTAGTTCTGGGAATTTGGCTCCTTTATCTTTGTTTTTTAATTTACTCCTTTGACTCAGACCATGAAGAAGCTGGTAGAGCTGGACAATGGAGTCCAAGTTCCCAGCTATCCAGAAACATCAAGGACTACAAATTACATCTGAGCTGTGAGTAAGATTGATGTCATGGCCAGCCAGGCTGAGGACTCAGAGGAAGAGGATGAGTTGGTCCCTCAGATGGAACCTGAGGTCAGGCACCAGCTCTGGCCTGCCAGCTTCCACAGAGCTGGCTGAGTCAGGCCCAAGCTTGGATTTGCCAACTCCAGCAGAGCCTGTGCCTCAGCTGCCAGGCCTTCCCCCAGCAGAGAGTCCAGGCCTGGGAGACAAAGAGGAGCAGGGCCAGCCAGTACCTATCTCTGGTGTTCATGGAGGTTATATGAGAAATGCTCATTAATCACCAAACTGATGTAATAAGGAGCCAGCGTAATATAAACAGCTGTGAGACACTAATAATATAATAATAATATTTTTTATTTCTAGCCCGCCCCTCTGAGCAAGCAATTGGGGTGGGTTACAACAGAGGGTATTATACACACAATAACAATATACATGAATTAAAAAACAAATAGCAATGTATTAAGCAATAACAATAAATCAGATAACAATTAATAATAACAATAACTAGCAAAATACATACCATAGCAACAAAAATACATAGCAATTTAAGTAACAGCAAAATTAGCAAAGCAAATACATAACAATTAACAAAGCAAAAATACATAGCAGTTATACCAACAACAAAATACATAGTAATTATAACAAAAAATAACCAAAAAATAAAATTAACAAAGCAAAATACATAACTATTAACATACCAAAACAAATAAAAAGAAAATAATCCCCATTCTCAACCCCCATCCCAATCCTAGAAACAACGTGAACTATACACAATCTTAAAAAAAAGAGGGGGGGAGAGACAAGACTCCTCCTTAAATCCAGGAGCCCAGGCATGGGGGGAGCCATGGTAGAAGGAGGGCAAACAAACACTCTCTCAGCCGGTCTTCACTGGCAGATGTTGGAAAGGAATGAAAGAGGGCTATTCCTCCTCCTTAAGTCCAGGAGCCAAGGCATGGGTGTAGCCCAGGTAGAAGGAGGGCAAACAAATACTCTCTCAGCTGGTCTTCACTGGCAGATGTTGGAAAGGAGGGAAGAAGGGCCATTCCTCCTCTTTAAGCCCAGGAGCCATGGCATGGGAGGAGCCCAGGTAGAAGGAGGGCAAACAAACACCCACTCATCCGGTCTTCACTGGCAGATGTTGGAAAGGAGGGAAAGAGGGCCATTCCTCCTCTTTAAGTCCAGGAGTCAAGGCATAGGAGGAGCCCAGGTAGAAGGAGGGCAAACACTCTCTCAGCCAGTCTTCATTGTCAGAATCTATTTGTTTTCCTTGGCGAAAACTTCACCCTCTGACTCCCTTGGACTTTGTTGCCAGACTCCTTGCTTCCTAGACCTCGGATTGACCTTGGACTGGACTTGCTGACCTGCTCTCCGGAACCCTGGACCTTGGACTGGATTCTGGTTTTGCTCTATGCACTCATAGATCTGATTCCTTGATTTTTGCCTGTCTCAGTGTTATTCAGCTTCTCCATTTGGCTGCTTTCCTGGACAATTAGGATCATTTACCAGTCAGTGGCATTAGGATTTATTTTATTTTCTTCTTCTTCTTCTTCTTCTTCTTCTTCTTCTTCTTCTTCTTTTTTTTACTAGCTGGGCTGAAATGAATGCACTCTATAACTTACACTTTCTGTTTGTGCCCGGAGGACAAGTTAGTCCTTCATGTACTGATAACCTTTTGCTATAGAACTCCTTTAACTACACTACGTTTTTCTTTTAAATACTCTGCCTCTTTACACTCCTTTTCACATGCCTTAGCTTGGTTAGTTCTTTCCTAAATTGGCAAGGGAAAGTTGAATCCCCCAACAAAGTCCTGATGTGTTCTAAGGTGTGTGTGTGTGTGTGTGTGTGCGGGGATTCCTCAGGTGGTGACAGCAAAGTTTGTTTTAGTTTTTTTAAAATGGGATTTGAAGGAATCCCATCCAGCTCAGCAGGAATGGAGTGGGACTGGGGGCAAGTTTTGGACCTTGCTATCCAAATAATGTTAAACCATCTTAAAATGTTTATAGAAATACAGAAATGCAAATCAAAACTACAGCAGACTATTCAGGACAGTATTGGGCCATTCAGGGCAGTGTTGGTGAGCAGGTGAACTTTTCTTTCCTGCAAAGCAGCACCAGGACAGGCCCTCGTCTTCATCCTACCCCCAAAGTGCTGAATGCACTCCACACGGTAATCTCACTTATATTCTCCAGTCCTGGAAGCTGACCAAATCCAGATGGGAGGGAGGGGGGAACCTGCTGGAGACTGCTGACTGGGTCTTGATCCCATAAGGAGTCAACTTACAGTTCTAATGAAAGAGTACCAAAGGTGCAGCAGTTGGCAACCCTCTCCTTCATTCCTGGATGGTCTTTAGGCCTCCTCTCTCTTCTAGGATGCAGTGCTTGCAAAAGCTTGCAGTAGTTCCACTTATCTTTTCCAGCCAAGAGATGCTGTGAATTTAATGGGTTCAATAAGGTTTATACCGAAGTAAATGGGTATAGGATTACAGACTGTCATACATGTTCTGTAGCCATCCAGTCTGTAGCCAGCTCTTCTAAGAGAAGGACTTTGATGGGCAAATATTTCTCTTCTTCCCACATACAGCTAGTCTTGCAAATATTTCTCCATAAGATTTACTTCACTACTTTAAGGAAATGTATCAAAATTAATCTTACCTCTGATCGTAATGAAAATATGAATCTGAATAATAAATGCCTGAAAGGTTAGCCCTAGAGCTATTTATTCCATAATTTCAGCAAAAGATGTCACTTTTTAAAAATCAAATAATGGTTTCTGATTAATTTTTGGCAACAATTTCTCTTCTCTAGAAAATGAAAAAGCTACTATTAATCACACAGATTATTTAATGAAATGAAAATTAAAGTAACCAAATAAACCACCCAATAAATATAATAGAAATTTAACTCAATCTAGTTAACTAATCAATTTGGGTAAAAAATGATAACATAGGGACCATTCCCACTTGCATTTAAATCACTTTGATAGTTGCATTAACACCAGGTCTCTTAATCGATTCAGCCGGATGCATATTTTGCACTATGGAAGCATATTATATCATTATTCTATGATTTATTTTTTTTAAAAAAAACATGATTGTCATTCCAACTTTATTTGTGCTGCTGTCAATCAAATTGTGTCATTGGTGGGGAAGAGGAGGTCTCTGTGACACTCATGAGTGCCCCTGAGGGAGCAGTGCTGCTCCAATCCTCCTACTTGGAGGGCAGCGGGAGCATCTCCCAGTGGCGACAGGGGTCCTCCTATTCCTTCTCCATGTTCGCCACCGCTGCCACTGCCCAACCACTCTCAACAAGCAGAAGAGCAAGACATATCCAGAAAAGGGGGAGCCTTGTCCTTCTTGGGTCACCCTGGTTACAGGTTGGACCCAAGTTAAAAAGTTTGGGGTTTCAATCCCTTCACACACCTGTTACTGTTTTCCCTCATTCTTATAACTATTGTTTAAATTGAAGGAATGGGGAAATGACTCCAAGTCAGGGTGACCAGAGGTCATCTTCCTTTCTCAGGGCATGTCCTCCATTTTCACCTTCTGCCCAGGAGGAATTACAAAGAGTCCTCCATTTGGGGCAGGACTAAGAAGCATTAATTGGCATTTGTATATGAATGTTTTTAGCACTCGCATTTAAGGTTGGCATTGCATGACATCACTGGGAGCTGAATGGCAAGGGATATCGGCCACTGAGGAGCTACTGAGAGAGGGAGAGGGAGAAAGAGGAGAGATGACAGAAAAAGAGAGAAAGAGAGAGAGAAGAGTGGGTTTCTTTTCCCAGCTGAACCTTCAACTCAAATGGAGGACCAGCAAGCAAAAATGGGAGACATCACACACACACAACCCCAAAGCTAAAAACACACATATAATTCATGATTCCTAGTCATGCTCAGAATGGAGGATGTATTGGTATTCCTCCTGAACAGAGGGATAGAATATAGGAAGGGTTCTGGGAAAGGAGGGGGACCCTAAGGTGACCCTTTTGCAGAGTTTTCTTGGCCAATTTCTTCAGAGGAGCGTGTGTCATTACTATAATGTGAAAGGGATCTAGGAGTCCAAGTAGACCATAAGTTGAACATGAGTCAACCGTGCGATGCAGCAACTAAAAAGGCCAATGCAATTTTAGGCTGCATAAATAGAACTATAGTGTCTAGACCAAGGGAAGTAATAGTGCCACTCTACACTGCTTTTTTCAGGCCCCACCTGGAATATTGTGTCGAGTTCTGGGCACCACAAATCAAAAAGGATGTGGAGAAATTGGAGCGTGTCCAAAGGAGGGCGACAAAAATGGTTAAGGGTCTGGAAACCTGTGAGGAACGACTTAGGGAGCTGGGGATGTTTAGCCTGGAGAAGAGAAGGTTAAGAGGTGATATGATAGCCTTGTTTAAATATTTGAAGGGATGTCATATTGAGGACGGAGCAAGCTTGTTTTCTGCTGCTCCAGAGACTAGGACCCGGAACAATGGATGCAAGCTCCAGGAAAAGAGATTCCACCTCAACATTAGGAGAAACTTCCTGACAGTAAGGGCTGTGGAACACACTCCCTTGGAGGGTGGTGGAGTCTCCTTCTTTGGAGGTCTTTAAGCAGAGGCTGGATGGCCTTCTGTCGGGAATGATTTGATTGGGAGTTCCTGCATGGCAGGGGGTTGGACTGGATGGGCCTTGTGGTCTCTTCCAACTCTATGGTTCTATGATTCTATGATTCTATCATCCTCTGAGGCTGGGAGAGTGTTTCATCAAAAACTGGGAGGAAGGCTTCCTGACATAGTCGAACAGATCCAAGGTCGCTGGTAGATCCCTCGGCAACAGAGAAAGCTTCTGAACTTGTCTGCGCACATTATCTGCATTGGCAAGGGTTATGGGCCCAAGCTTCTTTGTTTGCACTGAGGAGTTCAACTGACTGGGAGTGAGAGGCACTTCGTTATTCTGTTGCTGTGCTGTGCTGTCAGTGCTGGAAGGCTGAGTGGTAACGTTTTTGGACTGTTGCCTGTGTTTTATCACAATTGACAATAGAAGCTGGGAAAACTGCCAGAACTCGATCTTTACACTTAATGATGGAGGCAGCTAAATTTCCCAAGTTAGATGAAAGAAATTATGTGGCTTGGAGTTCTTACTATGAAGCCTTGCTGGTCAAAGAAGGACTGTGGGATGTTGCTGAGAAAGTGCCCACAACTGATACTCTTGAACATGACAAGAGTGCGAGAGCTACAATCTTACTGACAATCATGCCATCGCAGATAAATCATGCCCAGGAAAAGAGACCCTCAAAGTTTTCACAAAAACTTTTCACCTGCTGCAAAGCTAGAAAGCCTAAGGTTGGTTTTAGCATTGGTAGCTAGAAAGAATGTAGTGGTGAGACATTTTGATTTTGAAACTGCATACTTGAATGCTTGCCTAGATGAGGAGGTGTTCATGGAACAACCTTTAGGGTTTGACAAAGACAGTGAAACAAAGGTTTACAGGCTGAAAAAGGCCAGTGAATGGTTTGAAACAAAGTGCACATTGCTGGAATCAGTCAGAGAAAAAGCAGGGAAAGAGGCTTTTTTTCCCTTTCCCTCTTGACGATGAATCAGCGTTTATAGAAATCTGCCTCTTTCCCTGCTTTTTCTCTGACTGATTTACAATCTCTTTTGCTAAATCTGTTTCCATGATGATTCAGAAACACTTCCTGGCTTTCAGACACAGAGGCTTTTTTTCTCTTTCAGCCACCTTTACAGGACGTTTGGAGGATGATTTACAACTGATTCAGGTAAGTGTGAAAATCTTCTATGAATTGAGATATTGACTTCATGGTACACTGCATATATTACTACAAGAATCCTCAGTAATGCACAAAATAACAAAAGGGTAATAATGAAATTCATATTTTAAACATTCCAAACATTAAATAACAAAATGATAAAAGCCCACAATTGCAGCAAACAAAACAATGATATTGGATAAAACTTAGAAGACAAATATTGGCTGAATCAAGAAAGTCTTTGCCATCTGGTAAAATAAATACTGTTAAAGAGGCTACAAATGTATGTTCCAGAGAGAGATCATTTAGAGGCAGCCACACAGAAGTTGATTTCATTTTTTTCTGTCAGTAGTACCAATTCCACTGTTGTTGAGATTTAGATAAGTTGGACCCTAAAGTACAGGCATCTTTGAAGAAATTGCCTAAACTATTCTGGTCCTAAACCCATTCCCACTACTTGTGCTCAGAAACAAATTGGCAATTCATCCAGCCTGTTTAGCACAGATGTAATGTAACCTTTAAAAGAAGCTTGTTGTTTAATAACTTCTTAAGTTTCTTCCAAAAAATGATGCTACTTCTGCTGAGAGCTAACCTCAGAGCATAAATTACTGTGGTATGGAATGTGAGTATTCCATTGATGGAACCTGCAGGCAAAGTAGAAGCATTATATTAATTGGTACAAGATTATGATATCTGGAGGAAATAAAATGACAAAAAATAAGCAGGCCTGGAATTCATGAAAAAGAGCAATCTAAAGATGGTGGGGTGGTAAATGGTTGTTGGGCTGCTCCAGGAGAAACATAAATATCCCTAACAAGTACCTGCATCTTTGGGTACATCTACAGTGTAGAAATAATATAATTTGATGCTACTTTAACTGTTATGGCTCCATCCTACAGAATACTAGGATTTGTAGTTTTTTAAGGTGCCAGGATGTCTTGATAGAGAAAGTTAAAGACTTTGTAAAACTACAAATCTCAGGATTGCATTGGATACAGATACAGTACTTATAGTGGTGTCAAACTTCATTTTTCTACATACACCCATCTATATACTAAGGATGATACCTACTATTTTTGTATCATGTCTGACTTTTAAGCGAAAGGAACTATTTTCATTGACTACAAAGGAGACAAGCACACCTCAGAGAATGATGGAGGTAATGGTATGGGGTAATATTTTGAAGATTAAAGGTTGGCTCTTCTGTCAAAAGTCATCTTCAACACTGACCTCCAGAATTTCTCACACAAGTTGTATATGAATTTGGATTCCCTTATCCAAAATTAACTTTATGTCCAATCTACCAAATTCACTGGCTTTTGGTTCTGTCTGAAAAAAACAACAACCTTATTTCACTTTTCATATGTTGAATATTTCAAATCCATGATATCTGGCATCTTCACATCAGACAATTTGCCAACCCAAAATAATTGAAACTTCTTGCTTTATCTTTTCCATGATTTTATCACCTTCTTTACAACAATTTGTAGTTGCTTAATCACTTCCCCAGGCTCACCATCCATCTCTTCATGGTTTTACCATTGATCTTATAGCCCTGCTTGAGTCCAGATTTTAGTCACGTTTACATTTTTCATCTCCTTTGTGGCACTTTCTGAGCTATAAATTCTTCCTGGCTTTAGACTTGACTACAGTTAAACCATTACCAGACTTCAAGTCAATCTTTTCAGACCCCAGAGAGAAGGAAGAAGCTTTAACAGTAGGAACAAAACAGCATTGGATCTGTGAAATTGTTACTTTTTATAGGGCATGTTAATGTTACATTACAATTAAAGCTGGAAATATTGTGAAACACAAAATATCCAAAACTAAAAGGAATAATGTCTAACAAACTGGAAGATAGTTTGCTACCATCAATTTACTCTTTATATGGAATCTAAGGCAATATGGCACAATTTAAAATGTATGAGATTCTTCAAAGCACAGAAGATGAAATTACATTTCTACTATATATAATATTTTATCCTACTGGCTATGGCAAAATTTTCCTCTACCTGTTGAGAAAAAAATATATCTCAGCCATCCTGAATTTCCTTATATTACTTGTTGTGGTGTAAGAATGTCATATGCTGTTATTTATTTAAGTGAGAAAGTATGACTAAACCCCAAACACTCTCCTGAAAACCTAGAGCCATATATTTTTAAGGCAAAGGAGTAGAAATATTTCAGGTAAAGTAGTTTGTATGCGACACTGGCCAATGAAGCTTGTAAGAAAATCAATCAATTTTTACATTACAAACAGTTGTTCAAATCTGCCTGCATACTTGCTATGTTTTATATGATAATAAAAATAGGAAAACAAAAGGTTCAGTAGTTATCTACTGTTTATATGTCAGCTGTCATATAAGCCCATGCACTCACTGAGAAAAATTTCAGCAAGAATTTAGAGAACTGATTGAAATATACACACTGGGTGCTGATGCAGCTACTGATGATGCTGTTGAGGGTGTGTGAAGACTTGTGAATCCTGCAAGATCTAGTCTCTGGTCTTCTGTCCAACCTATCTCCAAATGAGAAGGCAAGTCTCTGAAGAACAACTGCTGGTGCATCTACACTGTATAGATAATGCAGTTGAACATGACCTTAAGTGTTGTAGCTCCATCCTATAGAAACATGGAGTTTGCAATTTTACAATTCTTTAGCCTTCTCTGCCTAAGCATACTGGTGCTGAACCAAATTACAAATCCCAGGATTCTGTAGGACTGAGCTATGGCAGTTACAGTGGTGTCAAACTGCATTATTTTTACAGTATAGTCACACCTCCTCCTCCTCCTGCTGCTGAAGATACTGTACCTATGGTGCATCAGAAAGGAGTCTGCTTTAGGTCAGAGCAGTTGCTGGAGCTCTTGCCATGAAGGCAGGAAATCCTCCCTTGGTTTTACAGTTCTGGTTTGTATGGAAGCTCTTCTATTGCTCACCCAGAAACCAGCCCGGAATACCATCCAGCAACTATCCCCCCCTCCCCAGTATAACTCAGAGCTGATGTAAGAAGAGTGGCCATAAAACTGAGAGTGGATTCTCCACTTGTATGTCAATTGTTCCACTAGCCATCCCTGCTCCAGGAGTTGTGTTTCAGACCACGTTTACCTTTGGAGCAAATATATTTAGCTGTAATTTGATTTTTTCTTTCTTTCGATATTTCATTTTCATGAAATATTACCATGGATTATCGATGGAATGTTTAATCTTGCTTTATAGGCAAGTTAAATGCCTCTATTAAAAAGCCTTACCCTGAATGAAGCTGAAAAATGACATCCATGTATCCCTCTGTGTCCTGTTTCTCATCCATTTACACTCATCAGAATCCTTTATCTTATTTTCCTTTCTCTTTCCCTTAGAATCTCATCTCTTTGAAATCCCAACTTTCTTTTTAATTTACTGATTTTCATGAGGATCCCAGCAAACAATTAAGGACTTTATCGCATGAGAAAAGAAATGCAAAACTGATTGGAGAGTAGCAACTTTCTCTGTGCTGCTTTGCATGCCCTGGTAGCACTCCTGTTCAATTCCTGAGGGGATTCTAATTCAGCAAAAGGCATGCTTTGATGATTGGCTCCCCTCAAAAAGAGAATGGAAGTGCTATCAATTGGTTTCATCTCTCTGTTCCCAAACACTACCAACAGCAATAGCAAGTACATTTCTATACTGCCTATCAGTACACTTAAGCACTCCCTAAGCAGTTTACAATGTGTAATCTAATTGCTCCCAACAAGCTGGGTACTCATTTTAGCAACCTTGGAAGGATGCCAAGCTGAGTTGACCCTGAGCCTCAGCTGGTGTTGAACTCACAACTTTGTGGTTTGTGAGTGAGTGGCTGCAGTACAGGCATTTAGCCAATGTGCCACCAGGGCTCCCCAGAGCTTCAAAACTCAGTTTCCTAGGACAAATGAGGGAGCCTTTATTCACCATTCAGTGAAGACCAGAGGGAGGAGGACCAACAGAGTAAATTATTACAATATGATCTAAGCCTAATAGAATCACAGAGTTGGAAAGGACAACAAATATCATTCGGCCAACCCCCTGTCATGCAGCAACACAAATTCAAATCACTCCTGACAGATAGCCATCCAGCCTCTGTTTAGGAATCTCCAAGGAAGGAGATTCCACCACATTGTGAGGGAGTGTTTTCCACTGTCAAACAGCTCTTACTGTCAGGAAGTTCTTCCTAATGTTGAGGTGGAATCTCTTTTCCTGTAGTTTGCATCCATTGCTCTGGGTCCTAGTCTATGCAGCTGCATAAAACAAGATTGCTTCAAACTCAGTATGACACTCCTTCAAATATTTAAACAAGGCTATCATACCACCTCTTAACCATCCCTTCTCCAGGCTAAACACACCAAACTCCCTAAGTCTCTTCTCATAAGACATGGTTTCCAGACCCTTCACCACTTAGGTCACCCTCCTCTGGAGATGCTCCAGCTTGTAACCATCCTTTTTGAATTGTGGTGCCCATAACTGGACACAGTATTCGAGAAGAGGCTGGACCAAAGCAGAATAGAGTGCCACTGTTACTACTCTGAATCTAGATGATCACTTGATGGTAAGTAGATAGTGCATATCTGGGTGGACTTCTAATAGGTTTTGACAAAAAAGCATATCTAAGAACATAGACCCATTGGGAGTCATCGGATAAGAGACAAGTCCTCTTATAGAATGAAACAGGAACAGGAACCAGAAAACAAAAATAAATGGCTAATTTTCACAGTGAAAGTATGTGAGCCATCAGTACTTCCTTACACAGTACAATTAAAGTGAATTTTGCTACCGTAACCTAGGTGGCCTTAAAGGGGGGGGTTTAAACATTTATGATAAGGCCATTAGCTGCTACTAGTCATGATGGATATATTATAAATATTAGAAACAGTGTTAGTATAAATACCAGTCACTAGGAAATGCAACCAGGACAACATTCACAATTTTCTGCATCCCATGTTGAGAGCAAGGTGGCAAAATAAATAAATAGGCATCTAGATGTCAGGATGCTGGACTAGATAGGCCTTTGTAGTCTGATATAGCATCACTCTTCCATTCTTCTCCCACAAGCATGGATATACTTTCTGTCTAAAGGCAATGCATTCTATTTTGTTCTATTTAGTTTTAAAAATTAAAACCTTGTTTGTTTGCAGTTCCCTGCAAAAAAACCAGTTGCACAGCAATCATGAATCAGAGGTTCAAAAATAGTGTGAAGCTTGTTTCATTTGAAGATATTTGATCTAGTTTGAAATACTTTACATATAATACTTCCTTCCTTGTCTGTCTACTGTCTTTTATGCTGTGGCCTTGGTTTTTCTTTAGTTCATTAAACAAAGCTATGTTCTTACACAAGTTAGAATATTGTTTTATCCTTTTGATCTGCAGATTTATTTTGCTTTTGTTTTGGATCATCATTTGCTTTGTATTTCTTTGCTTAACTGAAGAGTTATTTGTTTTATCTGGTGGGACTTCATTAAAGCTTTCTCTGTGTGATCATTAAGTTTTGGTGTCTCTGACTCCAAGCTGAATCTAATGATGCTTGGATGTTACATAATCCTGTAATAATGGATGTTACATAATCCTCCATAAAAGGCCTTGATGTGATTGCCTTACTCTACACTCTGATTATTACTGTTTCTAACTGTTCTTCCTGATACAAAGAAGAGCTGAAGGGAATGGAAATCCAAGGTTAGAGGTTTAAAAAGGTGATGTGGAAAGCACTGAACACCCCCTATCAATCTGTTTCTACATTTGCATATTGGCATGCTGTCTCACAGGTAATTGCTTTTTAAAAATGAACTAGATCTTTCTCACCCCCTCCCCCCGCCAATGTTCCTTGTCTTCAAAACCATTTAATACAATTGAAATTTCATCACTTTACTGAGTAAGTGGTGGTTTGAATTTAGGATTAGAAAATCTATTTATCCCCTCCCCCATAGACCCAGGGGCAAACAATACGTCAAATAATTGAACATAGGCTTAGGGTTAAGGAAAGGAGTGTTCCTGAGTACACATTCCTCCCAGGAATTTATATTCACACAGTTCCATTCAGACAAAATTGAACTCTAGGTGTTTTTCCAACCATTCTTTTTCAACCGCCTAGAATTGTTTTTGGGTATGAGGGGAGAAAAGGTGAGTTGCTATTGCTGTGCTTAACCAATTTGGAGATGGAAACACCGGTCAGTTTACTGTGGATCATTAAAAAGCAAAACAAAAAGGTAGCCCTTGCACTAATAGCTTTATATTTTGCAGAACTCTGGTACCAAGCTGTGTTTAAGAGATATCAGTGCAATGTTATTGGAATTCATTCATACAGCTATTGCTCTTTCATTGCTATTTGTTTCTGTCTATTTAAAAAAAAAGCTGTTCTTCATTTTCCTTGCAAAGGCAGCTGTTCTCATGTAATACCTGCTATTTTGACTCTGACATTACTCTCTGGCATTCCAATAAGTTGAGACAAATTGCAGAGAGGAAAAGAGCAGGCTGTGTTTAATGTGTGAATCAAACCTTGTGAACCAAATCCTGAAATACAAATTCTTTATGAACATGTGGGTACAACTGAAGAGGCCATATCTTTAGTAACTTCCTTATAAGCAGGTCCAAGATCTAGGTCTTTGTTACTGGACTTAAAACCCAGACAGATCCTAATTAGTGTTGGCAGTTCTTTAAACAACCTGCTGCAAAATGACTCAGGGCTCTAAAACTTTATGCATCCCCAGCACACTGAATCAACAGCTTTTGAACTGCCTAGCCCTCACAAGCATATTGGTAGCTGAATTTTATTTTATTTTATTTTATTTTATTTTATTGTGATTAATGTGATTAGTGTCTCTTTGCTTTTATTTTTTGGATAGCATTGTTTTCTCATATGTTTTCTGTGAACTTATATGAAGGGTTTTTTTATATAAATCACCCAGCAAAGTTTTTTTTCAAAGACTTGCCTTAAAAGGAAGCTCTGTGAAGAGGATACTTTTCTTGGTTCTCTAGCGTTTTTGGTGGAAGACCAATGGGTCTGTACTAGTGTAAGGATTATTCATATGTTACATTCAAATGCTGCACAATCTGTTCATCTTTACACTAATACAGCCATTTACACATAACATGCACACATGGTACATACCTCAGCTTCTTAACACATGAGCAGAGGAGTACCTAGACCTGCTTCCCTATGTCATCACTTCCCCAGATGGAAAGCAACACATCTAAAGTGGAAAGGTTCCTATACATGTAGGAACCCTCTGATTTTCCACCAAAAACCCTAGAGAACCAAATAAAGTATCCTCTACTGATACGTTGCTTTTCAGATGCGGAATCATAGAATGAGAAATTATCAGGAAACTGATGACAGAATGGAACAGATGAGCCCTCCCTTCGCCATCCACTTCGTCAGAGGGAGAGAGAGGCCTGTCAGTTCCATCAGGCCTGGCTTAAATTAAGCTCATGAGCCCTCCCTTCGCCGTTCACATCATCAGAGGGAGAGAGAGGCCTGCCAGCTCCATCAGGCCTGGCCTAAATTAAGCGCATGGGCCCTTCCTTCGCCATCCACATCGTCAGAGGGAGAGAGAGGCCTGCCAGCTCCATCAGACCTGGCCTAAATTAAGCGCATGAGCCCTTCCTTCGCCATCCACATCATCAGAGGGAGAGAGAGGCCTGCCAGCTCCATCAGGCCTGGCCTAAATTAAACAGATGAGCCCTCCCTTTCCATCTACATTGTCAGAGGGAGAGAGAAGCCTACCAGCTCCATCAGGCCTGGCCTAAACTAAGAAGAAGAGCCCTCCCTTCAGTCCGTCTGCCTTGGTCCAGTCATCAGAGGGAGAGAAGAAATGCTGGACCTGATCCCCTTCCCCACCACCAATCCCTTGTCCTTTTATGTCGTGTCTTCTTAGATTGTAAGCCTGAGGGCAGGGAACCGTCTAATTAAAAATAAGAATTGTAAGCTGCTCTGATAGCCTTTAAGGCTGAAGGGCAGGGGTATAAATACTCTAATAAATAAAAAATAAAATAAATAAACAGGGATAAACTCATTCCTGCTCAAATGATGAAGAAAGTGAGTTGACCAATGATTGAATAGTTGTCCACAATTGTAGAGTGCACTTGTGTTTCTTGGTGATATCCCATATCTTGAGTCCCTTACCTTTGAAGTGTACATATCTATGAATGTATGCAAAATACTTGAATTGTCCATCTCTTGAACATGAAGTTTAAATTGCTGCTTAAGTGTACAGATTGATAAGTTTCTATATATACATAAACTGCACATATCCAGGGGTAGCCATGCTCACCATACAGAAAAATCCCAGAATTCACAAAACAGTGCTACCTTAATTGAGCCAATTAAAAAGCATGAAATACCACATGTAGGCAGAGGCCACTGCCTTCTGTGGCTATACAGAAATTGAGAAAGAAAGCACCATAAAATCCGGGCAATAAAATTTCAACTCCATTAGCAACAGAAGAGTAACATCCCTTGATAGCCGTTTTCTCCTGTGTGAGGCTACTTGCCCCTTTCATAGGCAGAAAACATTGTATTTCACAAGAAGCCACTGGAAAATACTTGATGTGCTCTATATGTAAAACTTGCCAAATATAGTACTGGAGAAAAAGTTTTCCTATTATTAAAGGTAATCAAAAAACAAAACAAAAACTCCAAAGAGTTGAGTCCCAGTCCCTTGGCTCCCTCTATTTTGGGATTCCCTGTTGTAACTAAATTAGGTACACCTAATCCAGAAAACATATTCAGGGGTAGCCATTTTGGCCATACAGCAAAATACACTCCCCTCTGTGACCATGTGAGAATTGGGAGACAAAGATCCATAAAATCTAGGCTATACAACTCCAACTACATTGGCAACAGAAAATAATAATAATAGCTTTCCTTGAGACGCAGGTTGTTTCTGTCCAGTGTGAGGCTACCATTGGCCCAATAAACTGTAAATGTGTTAAAGGCGAGCTTATGAATATGGTTTGGCGAAAGCTCAAATTCTAGAGTGAATCGGATTGCTATGGTCAAATCTGGACAGGGTCTGAATCAGATCAAGCTAGATAGGTTTTTTACTGGTTCACATTTCACTGTCCCAGAGGATTCTGGATCTCTCCAAATTAATGGACATTTTATCACAGTGGGGAAACAGTCCATGCAAGTGTCTCCCTGTACCTCCCATGCATGATGTTTCCTTGTGTGGTGGGATGGAAGGGTTTGTTTGTTTGTTTGTTTGTTTTAGAGGATTGGAGTAATGGCCATAGCTTCCAATCCATGGCAAGAGTTTTCTATGACAGTTTTCACTGTCTGTGACATAGCATTTATGAGAAGAGTTGTGTGATGCAGGTAATGTCTATTACTAGCTCAGAATCTTCTCAGGGCTATTAAAGTTCAATGACAATTGATTCAAGAGTTTATGTGTGAGTTATAATTTTCTGTTGTTGGGAAGGTGAAGAATTTTCCCCTTGGGAACTCCTTCTTTGATAGCATGTGTATGTGCATCCATTTGTGAGTTTTGATTTTAAAAAAGTTGTGAAGCTTGATTAATTTCCTTTAATTGTAAAAGGTATGTGTCTGATATAGCAATATATTTTCCATCATTTAACTAGTTCAGTTTCCCTTCTTCCCTTCAGTCTAGTTCATATCAATAGCAATAGCAAGTACATTTCTAAGCACTTCCTAAGTGGTTTACAATGTGTAAGCTAATTGTTCCCAACAAGCTGGGTACTCATTTTACTGACTCACAGAAGGATGCAAGGCTGAGTGGACCTTGTAGCTGCAGTACAGGTATTTAACCACTGTGCCACCAGGGCTCCCTTCTTTCATTAGATGTTAAATCCCATAGGGGACAGTCACTGATTTTTTTGCTTTTGCTTTTTGTTTTATGCTGCCATTTTGGTGATAAAATAACTGCATAATTTGACTGAAAGGAATGGGGGATAGTTGCCTTTTGAAGAAATAAGTAAAAGCAATTTTGAGTGTGTCTAGTGTTTTTTAAAAATATTTCTTGCACATTATATTGATACATTAAAATTTGAAAAAGTTTCTATCAAAAAATTCTGAGAGTGCTCCATCTTCCTTCCTTTAATCCAGTACCACAGAGTTAAAAATCTGAAACTGAAGCCTCCACTATTCCTCCAACTCCAAGTGGTTACAGTCTGGTTACAATCACTCTTATCAAATTCAGAGATATAAGGTCTCCACTTTCCTACAATGTTTTCTTCTTATTGAATTTAATTCCAGTCAATCAATACAAATATAGTCCTTTAATCACATCAACCAACATAGTTTGTATTTAAATCCCTGTATTATAGATAAACTTCATTAGTTCCATTCTTGGTTACAAAAAGAAGGCAGCTTAATGGAGCTTCTCTTCTACCATTTCAATTACAATAATTCTTCACTTTTATAATTCCAGAAAGCCAATGTGATATAGTGGTTGGAGCCTTAGATTATGACTCTGGAGAGCAGGATTCAAATTCCTGATTGACCATGAAAACCCACTGGGTGACCTTGGGCAACTCATAATCTCTCAGCTTTAGAGGATGGCAATAACAAAAGCCCCACCCCAGGGGGGGGGGATTCAAGAAAACTTGGGTTAGGGTCACCATAAATGAGTTGAAGGCAAGTAACACACACACATATTTAATATTCCAAGATTTAATTAGGGTTTTATGGAAGCAGTTTGTCATCTCAATGACTATCAGATCCCTCAGATGAGAGCAGATGTATTTTACAGTTCAGGCATAGATGTTTCTCCCTCAGTACTTCATCTCTTACTGATGTAAGAAGTAGTCTACTCACAAATAACAGGGATTCTGGACCCTTGTAGGTAAATCTCTCACTTTCCCTTTAGTCCAGAGAACACTATATTAGTCAAAGTTCTTTCTAACTAGGGTTAATCACTATGAAAGCTCCCCTGATTGCAGAGCACTAACAAGGAGCCTCAGCCAGTCATTTTCCTGCCCAGAATGAAAGAGGTCTCAGTGTGTCTAGTTTTTGAGGTACCACTTCATTTCTCTCTTAACTCCAAGGTCTACCATGCTTCCAGGTTCTCTCTAGAAGGGGTTGTCTAACTAAACTCATTGACATTAAATTCAGGAGAGACGACTGGCAGTTTTCTACAATGTCAACCAGGAAGTTATGCATGACTTGCAATAGAAAGCTGTGCCTTTACTATGGCTCATCTTGAGACAACTTAACAATTGACACATCTTTGAAGTCCAGACAATTTCTTTATCAGAACAAAACAAAAACACTCCAACAAGGATCAGATTCTTTCTACATAATTTGGCATTTATCCCACATGCTGTGTGCGTAGTCTTCTAGGCTGGTCTTCTACAAGTAATGTGATGAAACTTCAGAGAGATACATTAATACATACTGAAAACTGCTTTCTGTAAATTAATTCCATCTTTAGTCAGGATTCATGGAATGATAACTGTTCATGTTTGTTTATTTATAGTTAATTACTAAGAGATAGAGTAGAATGTATTTATTTGTTTTCCAAATTCACTTATACAGTTTCAGGAAGAACAAGTCTTCTTCTGATGAAAGAAAATCTGTCAAGGAAGAGGAGGGGCAAAGAATAGTAAGATAAGGCCACTTTTCTCAGTAATACTTGGAACAATGAGAGGTCTTTGCCTCTATCAGATCATATGAAGAAAATCAGTTCAAGGGAAGTAGGAGCAATTACCTGTCTTTCTGTAGAGATGCTACAGTAAAGCATCAAGTTACTACAAATATGGATAAGTTCTTCATATTTTTTTCTTTTTTTTAAGTGCCATCAGATAGTGGTTTATTGTACATATATATATTAGAATACAAACCCTAAAAATGTAACAAAAGTGACCTTATCTTATTTATACAATCCAGGCACTATGCTCTTTGTGCTATCAAGTCAGCTGAATGTTTCTTCAGATATATTTCTTGTTTTTGTATTACTTTTCCCCATTTTATTACTTGATGTTACATCTTCTGATTATAATCTAAAGATTTGTGCTAAAGCTTTGTGCTAGGCTGCAAAGAATGAGGGATTATACCATCTTTTCTACTGTTATTAGTAACAAATAAATTCATATGTGTTTACTGTTTTCTCTTTAATCTCAAATGAAACTGCTAAAGCATGCTGAATTTCTATCTTGCTTAATTATATCCACCTCCATATTCTAATTACTTTGAGAACAGAATGATAAAGCATGAAGATGGGCTGATGGAAATTGTTTGTATGTAAGTACAGCATCTTCAGTAAGTCTAACAACTTACTTTCCTTCCAAATAAAATTGCCTTACTTGTAGGTTACTTGAACTGAAACTGGAGCTTGGCAGTGGTTTTTATATGCAGATTCACAGTACAGAATTTAGGTCATGACTCCATTGTAGCCCAGTTCACCTCATGAAGCAACATAACCAGCCCAAAGAATCCATTTAGAAAACTTCATGGTCACAACCATCTCAGAGATAGGATTAAGTTTTTTTCAGAAATAAAAAACATAGAATCATAGAGTGGGAAGAGACCACAAGGGCCATCCAATCCAACCCCCTGTCATGCAGGAACACACAATCAAAGCACTCCTTATAGATGGCCATACAGCCTCTGTTTAAAACTTCCAAAGAGGGAGACTCCACCATGCTCCAAGGGAGTATGTTTCACTGTTGAACAGCTCTTACAGTCAGGAAGTTCCTCCTAATACTGAGGTGGATTTTTTTCCCCTGTAGCTTACATCCATTGTTCTGTGTCCTATTCTCTAGAGCAACAGAAAACAAGCTGGTTCCACACTCTTTAGATATTGATACGGTGCTACCATATCACTTCTTAACTGTCTCTTCTCCAGGCTAAACATACCCAGCTCCCGAAGTCTTTCCTCATAAGGCCTGACTTACAGACCCTTCACCATTTTGGTGGCCTTCCTTTAAAAATGCTCCAGCTGCTCAACATTCTTTTTGAATTGTGGTGTCCAGAACTGGATCCAGTATTCCACGTGAGGCCTCACCAAAGCAGAATAGAGTGGCACTATTACTTCCATTGATCTAGACACTATGGGGCTGTATAGACTGCCCAAAAGGTGTGGTCTGTCAGCCCCCAAACAAGTGCCGGGATGGGGCCAGGGCTGTCCCAATGGCAGCCCCAGAGGCCCCATCCCTGCGCTTCTCCAGGCCACGGAGAAGTGGCAAACTGCCACCTCTCTGTGGCCTGGAAGTGGGGTGCAGCGGGCGCCCTTGGCGCCCACTGCACTCCGCAATCTCCGGTGATCCTGAGGGGAGAAAGAGGCCACCACTGTGGTGCCTTTCCCCTCGGGGTCCTTGGTGTGTCCGTGTAAAGGGTGTGCCAAGGCGCCCTCCAGCAGTGCCGTCTGTTTAATGATCTGCTTTAGAATCTTTCCTGGTATTGATGACAGACTAACCGTGCAATAATTGTTGGTATCCTCTTTTGTCCATTTTTGAAAATGCGGACAACGTCCAACTTTAGTGTGGACATATTTGTTTTTAAAAAATTCTTTAATGGTGAATATGGCCGTGGAGATTATTACATGGAGGATAAGGACAGAAGTGAAGTGGGATGCTCCCATCCTTATTGTGTGGTTGCAGGAAGATTATCACATGATGTCCCATGAAGTCACACCAATCCTTCTCCCATCAGTGAAGTGCCATGGTCCCTTCACTTTTCATTAACAGGAAATACTGTTAATGAAAAGTGATGGGACCATGGCACTACACTGATGGGTGAAGGACAGGGAAAGCATGATGTGGGACATTGTGTGATAATTCCAAGTAGACCACAAGTTGAACATGAGTCAACAGTGCAATGTGGCAGCTAAAAAGGCCAATGCTATTTTAGGCTGCATCAATAGAAGTATAGCGTCTAGATCAAGGGAAATAGTGCCAGTCTATTCTGCTTTGGTCAGGCCCCACCTGGAATACTGTGTCCAATTCTGGGCACCACAATTCAAAAATGATGTGGAGAAACTGGAGCATGTTCAAAGAAGGGCAACTAAGATGGTGAAGGGTCTGGAAACCATGCCCTATGGGGACCGTCTTAGGGAACTGGGGATGTTTAGCCTGGAGAAGAGAAGGTTAAGAGATGATATGATAGCCCTGTTTAAATATTTGAAGGGATGTCACATTGAGGAGGGAGCACACTTGTTTTCTGCTGCTCTAGAGTCTAGGACACGGAACAATGGATGCAAACTGCAGGAAAAGAGATTCCACCTCAACATTAAAAGGAACTTCCTGACAGTAAGAGCTGTTTGACAGTGGAACACACTCCCTCGGAGGGTGGTGGAGTCTCCTTCTTTGGAGGTCTTTAAGCAGAGGCTGGATGGCCGTTTGTCGGGTATGCTTTGATTGGGAATTCCTGCATGGCAGGGGGTTGGACTGGATGGCCCTTGTAGTCTCTTCCAACTCTATGATTCTATGATTCTATGATCTTCTTACAATTGCACAATAAGGACAGGAGCATACTGTTTCACTCCAGTCTTGATACTCCATGTGATAATCTACCTCTTGAATCACAGTGAAAGAAGCCAGTCAGAGACAGGTTTAACAAAATAAGAAACACTTTAATTTATGATACTATCTGATACTTTAATTAGTTCCCTTGCTTATCTTTAAAAAGATAACAGAATTCAAGATAGGTGTTATCAGGCCTCCTTTCCTTCAGTCACTCAACATCATCTAGACACTTCCACTCTCCAGGGACTCTCTCAACTGTCTTTCTCAACTATTTCCAATCGAACTCTTAACAGACATCAGAGTCCCCTCCCTCCATTCACAGAGTTTTCTGTGATGGGATTGTCTGCCTTCTGTTATTCCCACGTTGCTTCACACCCATTCATCAATACACAGCTACCATATTTGTGTGTTCTTTTCTTCCTTTAATGGTATCACATCTGGGTACTGTCAAACCTTGCTTTGCTTGACTGCAGGCTGTATGTATATCAGTGGAGTATAGTGAGACCTGAAGAAGCTAAGGAAGGGACAGTCAGTGGCAACATCATTGCAAATACAATGATTCTCTGAAGACAAGAGATGAAAGCCTGGATATTCTGTTGAATCAGCCATAAAATGTTCATCTAAGACTTGTTCCCCATTAAAATGCCACATACTTTTTTCTTAGCTTCCAAAACTTCTTTAATGTGTTGGTATGATATTATGACTTCTGGAACTTGTCTACAGTGGTCAATGAGGGAATAGGCTGCCTTGATTATATTTTCCTGATGCAGAAACAAATTCTGGTGGGTGAATTTCACCACTAATTAAGGAAGATAACACAGGACTCTTTCACACGGGAGGAATTTCTCCCAACTTCGAATGGAGCCAATGCGGATTCATGTAAATTTGCTTGTTTAGCGAATTTACATGAACCCCTGCTCCGTTCGGAAGAACCCCTGCTTAGTTCGGAATTACTTCCTATTTCCCGAAAATAACCCCCTCCTGCCCGAATTTGCATGCGAAGCTTTAATTCGCAATAACATTAAACCCATGATTGCATTCGAATTGGCTTCCCTCTTGCCCGAATTTGCATGCGAAGAGTTAATTTGCAATAACGTAAAACCCATGATTGCATTCGAATTGACTTTAAATTATACTTCCAATTTAGCCTCGTATGAAAGAGTCCACAGTAGTACACAGAAGCTCTGATTTCTGCAATGACTGTGAAGCTTCAAGCAATCAGAAATTATTACAACAGGGTACATGAGCTACCATCAAACTCATGTTAACCAAAAGCAAGTTTAAGGACAATAAAACCAGTCACTATGCTTTTAAAATTATATCTGTATCGAACATCTGGATCTAAGTTTCTCTCTGGATTATGAAAACTGATTACAATTATGCTAAATTTGCATTGAATATGCAGAAAGTTCAGTTGGACTGTGAAGTACTTACTTAAATGAAGGATTTAATAATTTTAAAAATGAAAATTGGAAGTCTTCCTTTTGCTGAATAAAACTTAGATTATTTCTAAAAGAGTGAAAGCCTAAAATCAACATGAATGGAATTTATAGAATAGTGTTTGCATCTCAGAGTGCCATAATTCAAAGGAGTTATGTTCAACTCTTACAATGGCTAGCTAATAAAATAGCTAATAAACTGCCAGCAATAACAAGCCTTAATAATTTAATTAATTTAAAAATCAAAGTAAAGTCTGTCAGAGTAAGTTGCACTCTGGGTAGAAAATGTCATAGATGTGACTATGGCCTGAAACTGGAACAAAGGTGAAAAGGTAACCTGAGTTAAGTTGGGAGACATGATGACTTAACATTTGAAGACTTAAAGAGTCACCAGAAGCTGATGACAAAGGGGCAGGAGAAGTCAGTAAACTTCAATTCTGAAGTGTCATAGCTGTTAGGTGAGAGGAAACTGGGTGACATACCAGTAATGGGTGGAACTCAAATCCAGGAGGGGATATTGTATATAAATGTGTGAGCTGAACGCTCAGTGTGCTTGTATTGTAAATAGGAGTCTGGTGAAGCATTTTGATGGTCTGATGTGCATAGCTGTAATCAAGAATGAAAACTTTTTTTTATGACAATTCAGCAGTCCAGCAGTTCTTGTCTTGCTGACAGCTTCTGCGTGGGAGGATTTTTTTTTTTCTGGGCAGCCTGCACCAAACTTCACAGCAGATAAGTTCTTCTGCATGTTCATCCAGATTACACATGCCCAAATGAAGTCTTCTTGCAAGGATATTTTTTGTTACTCAAAACCTAGCTATATTTGGTTGCAACATTTAGATTGCTTGGTTATGCTTCAGTTTGTTTTCTGGATAAATAAAGTGCAATGTACTTTTAAAATGAATATTTATAATGATGAGGATTTTAATAAATGTGCCAGAGGAGGTAAGTATGATAGCTGCAATATGTTTAGAGATAATTTAGCTGAAGAAAGCAGAAGCACCATTAATTCACTTACAATGATTATTTATTTTTAAAACATAATGTTAGGAACTATGTTATTCCACTCAGCTTAATGGCTACATTTTCTGTTTGTACATATAAATAATATCAAAACTGCAAAGATGTATTTTTCTTGCGCAAATTGGTTTGTATCTCTTACATAACTGAGCCATAGGTTGCTAACAAAGCTGGTAATATTACGAATGGGGAAATTAATTTACTAACATAATCTTTTTGTTTGCTTGTTTGTTTAACTGGTTGAATTATCATTAATTCATGAAGATGCTGGTATTGGGTGTGAAGAATGATGTGAAGGCCGATACTGATCACCTTAAGAAACCACATTTTGCTATTGTCACCTTCAAAGGTTTTGTGTGTGTGTGAGTGTGTGGA
Organism: Urosaurus nigricauda; assembly: GCA_034509955.1. Lineage (NCBI taxonomy): Eukaryota > Metazoa > Chordata > Lepidosauria > Squamata > Phrynosomatidae > Urosaurus > Urosaurus nigricauda. Next base: position 64,230,252 of record JAOEGL010000003.1, read on the forward strand.
TTTTGTTTTTTGTTTTTGGGTTGTGGTGTTTTGTTTTGTTTTTTTTGGTTTTCCAAAGCTGTATCCAACCTGTTCCTCCCACCTACCAAACACACATGATCTACAAAGTCTGTAATATGACTGTTGCCTGGGATTGGCGGGGATCCAATATAATTCAGACTTGGGCAGACTGGCCCAGTGCATGGAATATCATCCTGCAGTGCACCTGTCTGCATCTGTCTCTTTTCTGTCTCTTCCAACACACATGTACTTCACTTACTCTTTAAATACTTTGCTAGTTAAGGGATATTAAGGAGCAGGGTGATGAGATATCATAACCACAAAAGGAGGACAAGAGACTCCAGACAGAGAACATTCAAGAAAAATGTAGGAAATTGCAAAATAAAAACTAAATCACTACTATAAATATCAATTCATTTCATATAGGGTTTTTTCCTGCTATATCACATACCTGTACTGTATTACATACTGAACCATATTTTTCTGAAGGACATCTTTTTAAAAATGCCTTGTTGGCATGCAATATACATATAGAACTCTGAGCAGGACAAGTGCTTAAAATTGTACTTTACCAACAACAATCCCTTAACTGAATCTACATTGAAATTATTCCTTTCATTTATCTATTGTCCTGAAATTAGGGAGGGGGGGGGAACTTTTCAACGTTTTCATTGCAACCTCAATAAACCCATTGCCTAACAGGTTTCCCCTCTGAGAAACAAACACGTTCTGAACTTAGGGAGCAGCTACTTCCTCTGCACTAGCAACAATCACACCCATCTTAGATAAATGTAGGACAGTGACATGGCCTTCATATTCCACATTTACATGCCACCACTGTTGGGTTGCCTTGAATCAAAAGAGGTTCTCGCATAAGTGATATGCCTCAGTTCACCCACCTGTTGGTCAGGGAGCTTTGGTAAGTCCCATGATATAGGATGTTTCTACTTCCATCACTAGAAAAAGGGGGGAATGGGGGGGTGGGGTACTTGTAATATATATTACAATGTATTAAAGATTAATGTGTACGATTTTTATTTTGAGACGTTGTTGGTTTGTATGTATTTTTTTCAATATTTTTAAAAATAAAATTCTATTTTCTAAACATGCTTCTATGTAAAGTTATTTCTGTAATTAGGACCTCTGTGAGAACAGGGCTGGAGTCAATTGTGCCAAATTTTCTACCACAAACCCTAATATTTGAAATTGTTTAACTGGTTGAGTTATCAACTCACTAAGATGCTGGTGTTATGTTAGACCATACAATTTAAAGAGAATGTTATGGAGGTTGATACTGATCAACCTAAGGAAATGCATTTTATTACTGACTCCTTCAAAAATTGCTTTTTTTTCTTTTTTAGGCTTCTAAATCTGTCTGCTGCCAAGCTGCCACCACACCCTTGCAGAGTCTACAAAGCCCATGATATGACTATTGTCTGGGAATGGTAGGAATCCAAGGCAGTTCAGATTGGCACAGGCTGGCCCACATTCAAAGGTTATGGCATCCTAATTCTTGAAGGAAGGTTATCTTTTCATATAAACTACACATAATATATTAGAAGTGGAAATGTGTGATTGTCTAGGTGTTGTTGAATTACCATTAGCTAAAATAGAACAGCAAATGATGAGGAGAATGGGACCAGAAATCCAACAACATTTTGAAGGTTATATTTTCCTCCTCCCTGTAGATGAGAAGTACGATTTTAACTTTGCTGTGGAAAAGGAAAAAGAAGATAATATCAGTGTAGATGCTTTACAAATGTTGTTTTAAACTTAAGATATGGGTATACAAACTCTACAATCAGAAAAGGAATATAATATGCAGCTATGATTAAATTGTTTAAAAAAAAGATGGAGACAATACACAGAAGAGCTATATTTTAAAAATGTGGAACAATGATTGACACATGGGAAGAAGAAAGCTACAAAGATGAAGCCCAAATTCTAAAAACTGAAGTGAAAGCTGCACTCAAAACTGTGCTCAAAACAACTGGGAATAATAAAATCACCAAGTACAGATGACATACCAAGAGAACTGCTACAGACTACAGAGATTGAATCAGGTACTGTTTGAAGTAAAATATGCCAACAAAAAAAGGCCAATATTCCCATCCACAAAAAAGGACACAAAAGATTGCAGTAACTAATTTTCTGTGCAAATAAAATCATACTTGAAATTCTGCTGCAAGACTCCTGCATACATGGAGAGAGAAATCCCAGAGGAACAAGATGGATTCAAGAAAGGAAGAGATACTAGGGACCACATTGCAAACATATGCTGGATAATGGCGTGTATGAGGAAATTCCAAAAGAAAATCTGCATGTGCTTTGTTGACTGCAGCAAAAACTTTGCATAGATCATGGAAAGTTATGGAATGCTCTCAAAGAAATAGGGGTGCCATGACATTTGATAGTTCTGGTGTACTTAGGATAAGAGACTGCCATCAGAACTGAATGTGGAGAAACAGATTGGCTCCCAGTTGGATCTGGCAACACTGCATACTATCACCCTATTTATTCAACCTATGTGCAGAAAATATAGTTCGAAAAGCAGATGGGGAGGGGGATGAAGACTGGAGGAATGAACTTCAACAACCTAAGATATGCAGATGACACAATATTACTAGCAGAAAAGAGCAAGGGCTTGGAACAATGACTCAGGAAGATTAAAGAAGAAAGCACAAAGGTAGGCTTAATGCTAATCCTTTAGAAAATGAAAATAATGATCACAGAAGATCTGCAAGAATTCATCCTAGATAGTGAGAAAATTGAAATTGTCTAAGAGTTCCCATACCTTGGCTCAAACATTGATCAGAATGGGAACTGCAGTCAAGAAATTAGAAGAAGACTAGGAAGAGCAGTTATAAAATAACTGGACAAGATCATAAACTGCAATGATATAACTCTGAATACTGAAGTGAGGATCATCTAAGCAATAGTATTCCCAATCACCATGTATGGATGTGAGAGTTGGACAGTGAAGAAAACAACAGAAATAAATTCTTTTCATTTGAGATGTGGTGCTAGAGAAGACTGCTGAAGATACCATGGACAGCCAAGAAGACTAATAAATGGGTTCTAGAACAGATCAATCCTGAACAATCCCTAGAAGACAAGATGAACAAATTGAGGCTGTTATACTTTGGCCAAACCATGGGAAGGCATGAATCATTAGAAAAGACAATGATGCTAGGAAAGGTAGAGGGCAGGAGAAAGAGAGGAAGACCATATGCCAGATGAATGGACTCAATCAGGGACGCCACGGATCTGAGCCTGCAGGACCTGAGCAGAGTGGTTGAGGAAGGGAGTCTTGGAGATCTTTCATCCATGGGGTCTCCAGGTGTTGAGTTTAACTCAAGGTCAGTTAACAACAACATGTAATTCTGTAATTACTATACTACCTTGGATTGTCTATTGTCTTCAAAATTATGCTTTTGAAGTTATGGATCAGCAATGAAAAAAGCTTATCTCTGTCTGGATTAGGGCTGGCATGCGCACCAGCCAAAGTGATGGTTTCCTATCTCACTGTTTTCCAGAGATGTCTTGTTCTTCACTTTGAAGCATGAAGGTAGATTTGTTGCACAATAATTAGTCTCAGTCTAATTTAATAATCTCATTAATTTTAATTGCTAAGAAAGATAAACAATACTTCTCCAAGAAAGCATAATATACTATTTTTTTTAAAAAAATGGATCTTAAAACCACTACTCAGTGCAAATTTAATTATACACACATCTTTGTTGATAATATTTATACATCTATCATATTTTATATGTATAGTTTGCAACCCTAGACTGAGAAGAGAGTTTGATATAAAACACTGAAAAAAATGTTATATTTTGAATTAACATAATTAAAAAAATACCTGATGTTATCTGTAGCAAGGCTATGTTTGGTCCAAAGTTTAGCAGAAAAGTGCTACAAAATTTGAATTTTTGAATTATTTTCCTTTCCTTTCTTTCTTTTAAGAAAGGTTATACTTTCTAGTGAAATTAAACTAGGCTGAAATGATGAGACATTTCACTGCACTTCCTAAATCAGGACTTTTTGGTTAAACTTCGATGTTATCAAGTAATTTCCTTAGTACTGTTGATAGGTGTGCTATACTGAATGGTTCACGTGAACCTAGAGTTACTAAATCCTACATAAACAATGCCATTTCAGTGCAAACAAACTTTTTTCTGTGCAGAAAACATATTTTCTATGTTGTTTTCAGTACAGAAAAATGATATTTTGTGAGTTAAAAAGAGTGGGTGATATTTATTTGCACTGAGTCCCAAATCATAGTTTTAGAGACAGAGGGGCTTTTTAGATTGGCAGGAAAGTGTGACATGAAGTTGCCTTTTCCTTAATGCTTAGCAGCTGCACCACAGCCTTTAGATGGAGCTGTGCTGTTCCGCAGTTTTTAAAAAGAAGCTGGGAAAACCAGCACCTTTTTAAAGGCGCTTCTTCTCCCCTAAAACGCAAAAAAAGCATTTTCATGGCACACTTTCCCTTTTTCTCATCTAAAGGCTAGAGTTTCATGCAGCCATGAAAACACTTCTTTTTGCCAATCTAGAAAGCCCCAGAGTGTTTAAAGGCTTGTGATGCCCTGCCCTGTGCTTCCTTTCCCTTTTGATGTTGAGTGGAGCAGTTACAGAAGGACTAAGTGAAGTCACATTTTGGAATAATAGATGGATTGTAATTTGCAATGGGTCAATTTAATGGAGGTGTTGTGGTTTGAACAGTGCTAAATCTGGTAGTGCAACGATGTTTTGGAGTGCCCCCATGCAATCTGACCCATCACCCATTTGGACTTACTGATTATTATTTTTGAATTAATGGGGCTCCAGTTGACTGGGAGATGGCTTGGCAGGGCTTTCTAATAGCATTAGCCACTTGGTTGCTACATTGGACTTCACTATGCGCATAGAAGTCTGATTGCCTCTTTTCTTTGGTACATTTTGGAAATGTGCTTGCTTGCCTCTTTCCTATTTATGCCCAAGTTATATTTTCAAATTCACAAGTGAAGTTTTAAGTTACTACAATGTTAGAAATATTTCAGCAAAGGAAAATTTCATAAGGCAGAAGAATTCTTATGGCGTGGGGAAAATAGGTACACTCCTGGATCTAGGAGAATACATTCTGAGGGATAATGTGTAGAAATTGGCCAGCAAACTTATCAAGGACCTGAACCAGATCCCTCATAAGGAATACTTGTAACAAGTGAAGGCATGTAGCTAGGGAAGAATTGAAATAGGGAGAGACATGATAGAGACACATATATTTATGTATAGAGTGGTGAAAAAAGTAATAGAGAAAATCTCTTCTACTCTTCTTAGAATACCACGGTTTAGGTTCATCAATTGAAGATGAATAGTGGTAGATTCAGGACAGATAATGAGATGTGTAATGGCTGCCAAATTGGATGGCTTTAAAACTTGGATAAATGTGTGGAGAATAGGGCCATTAATGTCTCCTAGTTAGAATAGCTCTTTTGCAGGCTTGCCTTCCATAGGCTTGAGCTCATGAGGAAGGCAAGCCCCAATAGAAACAATGGGGTGTGCACCCATTATCCTCAATGGGATTTGAGCATTCACTCAATTCCCCTTACACTCACTGAGGGGGGTCTGGAACGGATCCCCCACAAGAGGGACAGACTGACTGTACCCAGTATCAGAGACAATTTTTTAAAAATCTGGGGCCTCTCCTTTCTGCTTCCACTGAGCCTCACTCCATCCACACAATTTCTTCAGGGTTTTTTTTAAAATCAGAGACAGGCAAATATTACAAATATCATTTGTTTCTGCAAAAAGGCAGATGTTTGGAGAGCAGTTGTGTCATTCCCCCCTTAGGATATCACTTGGTGTGGCCCACACCCTTGCATCTCCCTAGTGATCCTCCAACTTCCCTTAATTCATTTCCCCTCTCCAGAACAACCACAGAATGTCTGTGTGGGGCTGTGAAGTCGCAATGGTAAGTCCAGAGGTATTGAGTGAACAGAGGTAACATATTTCTACATGCAATTAGGTTTCTACATGTGTTGTATCACACAGACCGTGGGGAATATGTCCAAAAATTAAAATGTATTTTGCCTTGAAAGTGCCAAGAAAAAGCTGATAAACTAGTTAACCCCCCCCCCCCCTTTCCCAGCTCCTTCCAATTCTATGAGGTTGAAAAATCTCCTGTCTGACAATGACTATTTCTGTAAATTAAATGGACTATATTTGCTTTGACACTATAAAGCATGTTATAACTAATGTGTTTCCCAAAGCCCAAAGTCTTCATGCACACTTGCTTACCAAGTTCTTATCACAGCATGCTTTTTTTTTTGCCAATGCAAGTGATGTGCTGTTTGCATTCAGAGACAAACAAGTATGAATCAACTAAATGGACAGGATTATTCTCTGAGATCCACACAGCCTAAAGTCAAGTTCCTATGGCTAAAGGAGAGTGATTACTCATAAATCACATCTTGCATGTTATTATAAGACACATAGGTGGAGGATGCCACATGCATATGGTGTAGATCTTTCTGAAGACTATATCACATTCTGCTGTTGATATGGCACTCAAAATTCTAAAGGAACAAATGTCCTTTGGGAAGAAGATACATGAGCTCTGCTTTTCTGCCAGAAAACAGATAAATAAGATATGGGCTCTTTTGAAAGACCCTGTCTTTGCTTAGTTCTCAGTTCAGACCGTCCAGTTTGGGAATGGTCATGTTCTCATAATCCAAGTAGATTAAGCATATTTAAAACCCATTAACCAACACTTTCTTCATTTGAAATGAAATCAGGAAAAGTTAAAAATATATAACTTTGGTCAGACATTGTTTTGTTTTGCTACAACTCTTTTTTAAAAAAGAAGAAACTGGGAAAGGGATCAGGAGACAAGCATATTGGAATATAATTATTCTTTCCCACAGAAGATTTTGTGTAGGTTAACTTGACAAATGCTACTGCCATTGCCAGTGGTGATAACAGATTCAACACAGTGCACCACTAAATTAAAATAAATGCTACATTTTTCAATTGCCTTAATGGAGCAATGAAACTGAGCTGCAGAGCAATGACATAGTTTGCTCCTTCTATTGTCGTACTTCACCTTTTCTTTGTCCTTCAGAGCAAGCAACCAAACTGTACTTTGATTGTTGCTTCTTGAATGTAACCTTGCTGAACTATATTTTGCACAAATATCCCCACCTTCAGAAAACATATTCAACAAATAAAGGGAAACAAATTATGCAAAAGAGAATTTTCAAAAAGATGAAATAGAAAATAAATCTTCCAGATAGCTAACAGAGATTTTTTGTGTGCCTTTTTGAGTAGTATAGTTTCCAAGACAACTAAAAATTATTTAAGAAAGCAATGTTAATGGAAATCAGTAGAGAAACACTTAACAACAACTGCATTTTACAAAATCAGTTATATCTGTAGGGAAGCAAATTAATGAGCTATTGAACAAAATGTGGTAGTGTATTTTCCATGAACATTTGTTGCAGTAGTGAAAAGCATCCCATTTCAGCGATTTTGGGACATGATGAGTGAAATAAAAAAGGGGGCAAAAGGTTTGATCCTGTCAGTCTTATAGTAAGTAATAAATGGTTTCTTTATTATCACTTTCAATGCCCAGAGTGGCATTATTCATATATCTTTTCTGGCTGAATGGTTACCCACAATATAAAATGTAGAACAGAAGTGGGAACCATAGTCCTCCAGATGATATTCAACTGCAACTCTCATTAACATTCAGTGTTGGCTATGTTGGCTTGGGAGTTGCAGTGAAAACATCTGTACGCAACATGATTCTCAGTCCTAAACCAGAATATTTATTAATAGGGACTTACTCATTTTTTCAAGCTGAACTGTCTGATTGCTTTGACACTGAAAATCTCATTTCTCTGGGAAACATCATTCTCTGGGAAAGAGAGCATAGGTGGCCAAAAGCCTGTAAGTTCTACTGCATTAAAAAGAACTATTATTTAAGTAAATAATCAAGTCCATGTGCAATACAGCTGCAATATAACTGGTAATGAGAGCATGGAATATCATCTTTCATATCAAAGGACCTCTTTACTCATTAATTTTTTAAACTACAAACTAAAGTCTGGAATCCTAAAGCCAGCTGAATACCATTACAGGTAAGTGTAAGTGCGGTACCATTAATGAAGAGGCGATCCAATGTTGGAGGAATACACTATGATTTTGCAGCTTTCTTTCTTTCTTTCTTTCTTTCTAAATTTATTTAATTTGTATCCCACCTTTCTCCAGTACAGTACACAAGGCAACTTGCAACCATTTCAAAGCTAAATACAACTAAAAAAAAAAACTTCAAAAGTTAAACCACAATTAAACCAGTTTTCTATTGTGAAAACAAGTTTAAAAGTACAAGTTAAAAGCATTTTGACAACTTGAACATAATAAAATAAAATCATTCCCCCCAACTCATTAAAAACTCTTATCTGATTAAAAAAAAAAGTAAAAATTAAATGAAGATTTTCACACTTACCTGAATCAGTTTTAAATCATCCTGAGTCCTGCAAAGGTGGCTGAAAGTGAAAAAAGCCCCATGTCTGAAAGCCAGGAAATGTTCATGAATCGTCATGGAAACAGATTTAGCAGAAGGGTTTGTAAATCCTTAGAGAAAAAGCAGGCAAAGAGGCTTTTTTCCCCTTTCCCTCTTGACGATGAGTCAGCATTTATAGGAGTCTGCCTCTTTCCCTGCTTTTTCTCTGACGATTTACAAACCCTTCTGCTAAATCTGTTTCATGACGATTCATGAACACTTCCTGGCTTTCAGACACAGGGGCTTTTTTTTCTCTTTCAGCCACCTTTGCAGGACGTTTGGAGGACGATTTTAAAATGATTCAGGCAAGTGTGAAAATCTTCAATGCCTTCCAACACTTTGCTTGCCGGCTAAAAAGAGCAGGGCAAATGGACCTTGTGAGGAAGGGAGTTCCACAACCTGTGAGTATACACTAAGAAGGCTGTGTCCTTACAAAATGTGCCTGTGATGATGGTGGGACAGAGAGAAAATCTTGCCCCACATATTTGAAAAACTGTGCAAGCTTATATAGGAAGATATGGTGTTCCTCAAGGCACCATCCTGTCCCCGATATGAAGCCACTGGGAGAGATCATCCAGACACATGGGATGGGGTGTTATCAGTATGCTGATGACACCCAGATAGATTTCTCCATGTCTTGGTCTACAGCTTTGACTTCAGATGGGATCTCTCCTCTCAATGAATGTCTTAAACTGGTAATAAACTGGATGAGGAAAAACAGACTAAAACTGAATCTGGACAAAATGGAGGTGCTCACAGTAGGGGCTACTAATCCAGGTATTGAGATACACCTTAAGGGACTGTGTTTGTAGTCCAGATGACAAATTTTAAGAGCCCTGGTGGTGCAGTGGTTAAATGCCTGTACTGCAGCCACTCATGCAAAACCATAAGGTGGCGAGTTCAATATCAGCAAAAGGGCTCAAGCTCAACTCTGGCTTGCATCCTTCCGAGGTTGCTAAAATGAGTACCCAGATTGTTGGGGGCAAGGAGCTTACAGTTGTAGACTGCTTAGACACTGCTTAGGCATTATGAAGCGGTATATAAATGAAACTGTTTGATTCCCCACCGGAAAAGGCAGAATAGAAATAAATCCTGTTATTATTATTATTATTATTATTATGTAAATGTGATGGTCAGGAGCGCTTGTTATCAACTTCAGCTGATATGCCAGCTGCATTATTTCCTGGAACCAGGGAACCTGGAAACTGTGATATATGATCTGGTAACCTCATGAATCGACTTCTGCAATGTGTTCTACATGAGGCTACCCTTATGCCTAGTCCAAAAACTACACTAAGGCTGGTCACTGGAAGCCCCAGAAGTGACCATATTATACCCATTCTAAAATCATTTCACTGGCTGCCTATTGGTTTCTGGGCGCAGTACAAGGTGTTGATTATGATGTTTAAAGCCTTACATGGCTTGGGTCCAACCTATTTACAGGACTGCCTCCTTCCATACAATCCACCCCGCATACTTAGGTCCTCTAGGAAGAACTTGTTGCAACCTATAAAGACAAGATTGACTGCAAATGCCCAGAGGATCTTCTCCTCCACTGCTCCCAGATTATGCAATAGCCTGCCGGAGGATAACCATCACATTGCCAGTTTAGACAGCTTCAAAAAGGCTGTCAAGACAGATCTCTTCTGGCAGGCCTTTCCTGAGCAGTAAACCCAGCCACACACTGAGCATGACTTCCTCTTAGAATAGTCCATATGCAATCACATGTTTTCTATTTTAATTTGATTATTTTTAATGTTTAACTGTTTAATTCTTGTTTTAGGGAAGGGAGGGAAATGGGGATATTGGGTTTTTGTATAAAGTTTTAATCTGTAAACTGCCCTGATTATCTTGGACAGGGGGGTGGGGATTAAATAAAGTATTATTATTATTATTATTATTATTATTATTATACAGGGACATATGGTCCTTGAAATAGTCTGGACCCAAGCCATGTAGGGCTTTTGTTGTACCACCAGAGCAGAGCAGTGCAGATGCAGCCCAAGAGAAAGTGGCTCCACATTTGAGACTTTTGGTGAATTATTCATACAGGATCCACCAAGAACTAGTAGTTTTTGAGTAACATTCTCTACTTTCTTAAGGAGAAAGTAATTGAAGAAACTTTTTCCCCTAATAATATCTGCTGTCTATAAAAGAAGTAAGATGTTACATCTCTATTTCTGTTGATTATCTCTAATGAATGGTTCATCAAGGCTGTTATGTCACAAATGGAATGTTGTTGCTTCTGGTGACATTGTTATCACATTATATTAAGGGTATTTATACTCATGATTGGGGTAAAATTAGTGTTATTTATATCAAAACCTTAGGGATTGCGTATGGTGTGGTAAGCTGCCAGATTCCTCAAACCTTCAAAGTGCCCTTAGGAATGCTAGAGTATACATGCAGCCTAATAAATTTAGTTGTAGGAAAGAAAGAAACTGAGACAGAAATCAATGGGACCATAATGTTCAAATATATCTTTCTTTTGTAATTATTTCTTTCTCTCAAATAGCTAATCAGTTTAAATCCTAGCCTTATGCTTTGATTCTTAGGTTTTGGCTCCAATATTAAAAGTATTCATCTGACACAATTATCATTTATTTCAAGGAGAGATTTCAGCTGAAAATTAGACCTAATAGAGGTTTTGCTGAATTGCTAAGTATAATTCTTCTTCGTGGAAAAATAAGACATCCCATGAAAATAAAAACTAGCACATCTTTGGGAGTGAAAATTAATATAAGACACAGTCTTATTTTCAGGAAAACATGGTATTAGATTTTATTTACATTTTTGCTATGAAACAGGGATGCAAAATATTGTAAGGCTGTATGGAGACAATTGTCCAGAAGGAGAAAAATCACTTTTTGACAAAATAGCTTCTTTAAAAAATACATTTTTATTAAGGAGAATGGTCAAATTAAAATTCTAGATAGACAGAAATTCTGTCTATCCTCATGCTAGTGAAGAATGGGCAATTCCACTCAAGAGTAGTTGGGCCAGTCCTTAATTTTGATTCTTTCCTATAGCATAAAGCTAAATTTGTTTCTGTTTTAAGGCACAGATGATGTGGACGCTCCTGATGTGCTGGAAATGAAGGCTTTATATAAACAAGAGCCATGCAATACAATGACACTACTTTTACCTCTTTTATGACGTGGTGCAGAAAGGCTCTTGGCCCAACTTGCTTTCTAAAATTCGAGAGTAATTTTGTCACAGTAACTTTAAATAGGAGTCTTTTGTACTGTAAATTTCCAATTTACAGGATCACAATTCTAATTTCTGAATTCCCAGAAATGCATTGGGTTTATACCTCATGTTAGCCAAGAGGGGGCCACAATGTTTGAATGCTCACTAGAAATAGAATCAAGTTGATTTTGTAGCATTTTAAGTGATCTAGTGATATATTTTTTTGGAACAACTCATTACTATAGATGAAATATAGTTACATCACTATGATTGAGAGAACAAATAAGAGTCCATGCAGTGGTGGCACTTAGGTTCTCCACAGCATGAGAGATTCAAGATTCAAAGATCAGCAGAAAATGTCATGGCCACTGTTTTTTGAGATAACAAAGCTATTTTGATGACTGTCCTTCTTCAAAAAGGCTAAATGGTTGATGCAGAATATTGCTACAACTTGCTGTGCCGATTAAAAGAGACACTGAAGGAAAAACAGCAAGGGAAGCTGCAGAAAGATGTTCTGTTTTTCAGGACAATGCACCTGCACACAGGGCTGGCAAGATTATGGATATTTTGAAGAATTTGGAATTTGAGTGCATAGTCCATCAACCCTAATAGTCAGCTCTTGCTCTATCTGACTATTTCTTGTTTCTAAACCATAAAAAGAGTTTGAAAGGAAGGGAATGTTTGAATAATTCAGAGGTGACAGCAGCAATAGAGAAGTAGTTCAGTGACCAGACATCAGAATTATTATTATTATTATTATTATTATTATTTGAAGGATTAAAGAAACTTAAGAAACCTTGTGTTCACCTTTGGGTGAATATGTAGAATAGCATTTAAATTTCATGCCTCTAGATAATTGATTTCATAGTTGAGCCAAGAAGAAACCCCTTGTATAGACAACCATGTCTGAGAGACTGAGGAATATGAGTGGGTATGGGTAGCATACCATAGCAACATGTAGTGTTGTAGCCTGCCATAGCAATATGTAGTGTTGTAGCCTACTATTACTCATGTGTGTTGCATTACCTAAGATCTGAGGAACTCAGGTTGGAGTGCCATTTCTAGATCATCAGTGTGCTACTCTCCTTTGTTGTTATCTGGACAACAGTGAAAGACTCAGATTCTTTGCATCAAGAAGAAAAATCCTGATGTATTTAGAAAGTTCTCTAAAATACTAGGCCATCCTGTCTTCTCCAGGTACACACCATTTTATTTCTTTAAAAGTGACATCAATATATAATTTCTTAGTAAAGATAATTAATTGGACTTAGTGATCGAAATAGCTCACAAACTTCTACAGCAAGAGCTATTGTGACTCTATTTTTTCTGTATCTAGGGGATAGCTAAGATAGTTTTATGTAGAGAACCCATCAGAGATAATTACTGCTATATATTGGAAATGATACACTCTAAAGTCATATAAGAAGAGTTGATATTGTATGTTTTATTTGTTTATGGACAGAAATAATAATTTTCTCCAAGATCCTAGCTTAAAATAGGGTGGGTCAACAAAACAAAAATATAACAGCAGCAGCAACAACAAAATATTTTAAATCACCGATGAATTGATTTAAATTAAAACATGGTCCAATTTGTAAATTTGAGTGGGTCCTCATTCCCACTTACAACTAAATCGGTTTGTGATCCGAAACAATGGACTGATTCAACAGCAGAGCGTGGTTCACACTACATTTGCAATTTTTCCCTGTAAATAACCTACTTGTGGTTCACATTCACAAACAAATTGATTCAAAATGGATCCTCTCCAGTTGGTTGAAGGACAAATTTAAATCAATTCCGATCCACATCCGGTTCACACCTGCATGGAAATTTATCCAAAAAGACACAGAAAAAACAGCATCAAAAAGACACCAGTTAAATGGGTTTAGCACATGGCCCCTTCTATGAATTGCTTCAGTGATTCAGTTCAAGTGGGAAACAGGGTCGTTTGAACCAGTTCAAACTGATTTGTGATCTGGTTTAAAAGGTAGTGGAAATCAAGCCTAGGTCACGTTTAAAGCTAAAACAGGATCTTCTCCAATATAAGTCATTTACATTCTGTATATAGTATATCCAAGTTCACATCAATGTGAAACAAGAGCAGCATACTGATGTTGACTCAAAGTTCTAACTTTCTAAAGAATACCTTCACTGCCTATCAACACCGGTCAAACTCTAGAAAAAAAGAGCTTTTAGAGCCAAAAATTTGCTTCAATGTTGTTCGATGGGGAGGGGGGAAGTATACCAAGCATATTTCAAAGAGCAGAGTATGAACTTCTATCAGGCCAAACAAATATGGCAGGGCATACCTTGGCTGTACAATGAAGCATAAGAAAGTGATCAGTGAGTGTGAGAACAAGTGACAGCTCATGTCACAGATTCTCACTTGATCAAGTTGGACCTTAAAATGGCCCTTGAACTCTTCAGCTGTAGAGAATTTTTTAGGGTCTCAAAGGATGTACATTTTTGTTTATTTATTTCTCGCATGCAAGAAAAAAGAGTTACCAAAGAATTCACCACACTTGGGTAGGTTTATAAGAATTTTAATGCATTATTTATTTATTTATTCTATTTTGTGACTTTTTTGAATAAAATAAGAAGAAAAATGATTTACTCACAGAAGCAACATTGTATGGATGTTACTATTATGTGCCAAAAATGTTATTTTAGGGCAAAAACAATACATTTACACAAATGAATGTTTCACAAAATGCCACAAAATGTGAAAAATCTTGCACTTATTAGATGGGATGTTTTGACATGGTGAGAGGCTTCACAAACATCTGAGGAACCATGTTTGGGCCATGAATCACATATTTATAAACCCTGTGCTAGTGGAAATACTGTGCCTTGACTGCTTTGCACATCATTCATGATCTAGGGATGAGAGGGTACAGAAATTGAAGGTCAATGCAAACAAGCAACAGATAGTTCATCACAGCATTTATATATCTCACTAATATAAAATTATATCCACTGTATTGAGTTGTGCAGTGAATCTAGGATTTATCTTGCTTCTAGATCAAAACCCACATCAGAATACAGTAGGGAGCAAAGTTAGGTACTGTTATAATTGAATGAGAAATGAGCAATCAAAATAATTAGATCAAGCAAGCAGTCATTTGAAAGACATTAATTCTATCATACTGTTATATAAAGTTGGATATATATGTTGTGAATAGAAACCAGGCAATCAGTTCACCAGAGACTTCAACTTGGTCAAACAAGACTATATAAGACAGTTTAAAAATTCAAAGTTAATTACCCTTCCATTCAACCGTTATACTTAATTCAGGCTTGCAGTACATAGAAAGCCATGTGAAAATCTTCCTCATTGTGATGCTTTGGTATTCTATGTATTGTACAAAGATGTTGTAAAACATTCATTCACCCCCTCCCCCCAAAAAATGGAGAATTGAAGTAGGAGATTTTAAATGCAGAATGTAATGTTACAAACAGACATGGATTAGGTCTGCTGCCATCACAAAAAAACTGGTTCTCAACACAGGGATTGAGTCCCCCCCCCCTTTGCTGTTAACTTGCCTGTAAAAAAATATTTTGCACACCAACCACTTACTAAGGTGGATCCCAGGCACACTGAGAAATGTTCACAAGGACAATGATAACACAAGGACTGAAGGAACTGAATTTTCAGGCACTTTTCTCAGGGCCAATCTGTGCTGTAGAAACACCAGCTCTATGTGGTCCATAGAGATGTAGGAAGAAACAGACTACCCCTTTCTTTCCTCCCACTGCTAGAACTGAAATTGTAATTTCAATAGCAACATAAATAGATTAGGAGGTGAACTTGGAAGAGGGTAAATGGAGGCAACCATGTGAGAAGTAGAAGTAGGATAATATATCAGTTTTCCTTTATTTTTCATTCACATTTTAAAGCCACATTTTTTTCATAATATAATTAGACTTGTATATTACTATGGTCAATTTTCATTAAATAATTCTGATAGCCATTGTGTAGTGCAATGGTTTAATTATCGGATTAGTTCTTCAGATGTCCAGAGCTCAAAACCTCACTCAGCCATGAAAACCCACTGGATGACTTTGCACAAATCACACCCTCTCAACCTTAGAAGGGTTAGGACTTAGAGGTAACCTCTGCTGAATAAATATTAAGAAAACCCTATGATAAGGTGACTATAAATCCAAGCCAAAGACACAAAACAAAAACAAAATTCATACTCATCACTAGTGAAAATAACTTATGGAGTGTAATGGTCCTTCATATTTGAGCAAGTACTGCAAATTAACAGAGGTTAAAATTCTGCATCAAAATGTTCTGAAATTTAATGACATCTAAATGAAATGTAAGGCTAAATCTAGTTTTAGATTTTTTTTTATACAGGCAAAAGAGATAGGAGCATAGAGCAATACTCCCATCAGTGTCTCACAATTTGGTAAAAATTTTCAGATGATGTCATGTGACATCACAATAATCCCAAAATTATCCCATGAAAAAGTTTTCCAACCAATTTTCATTCACGGGATTTTTCCGTGAATGAAAAGTGTCTAGACAACTCCTCTTTGTTCAATGGATAATGAAGGGATTATCACAATGTCATGCAATGTTGTCTGAAAATCTTCACCAGATCATGTAACACTGACAGGCCCGTCATGCTATGCCCCCATCTCTTTTGCCCACATGAAAAAGCCTTTAGTCTCAAATAAGCTAAACTCACTAAAATCAGTTTGGCTGGTGTAAATGTTGACTATCAACTTCCATGCAACACAATGGATATTTTTAGATGGGTCAAAAATTGATTAAATTGCAAGGGAAAAACAAAAATTATTTCATGATAATGAATTACTGCAAATCGCCATCTACCACTAGTGTAAATATATGTTGTACTCTTTCTTGTGTATACTTTTATTTAAAAAAAACTATGTATAATATTTCTTTAGGAAACAGAAACTTTTCAGAAACTGGATATTTTCAGGTAATGTTATATTCTCCAGGGAACTGGGGATGTTTAGCCTGGAGAAGAGAAGGTTAAGAGGTGATATGATAGCCCTGTTTAAATATTTGAAGGGATGTCATATTGAGGAGGGAGCAAGCTTGTTTTCT
This sequence comes from Urosaurus nigricauda, assembly GCA_034509955.1. NCBI lineage: Eukaryota > Metazoa > Chordata > Lepidosauria > Squamata > Phrynosomatidae > Urosaurus > Urosaurus nigricauda. The sequence continues at coordinate 64,247,071 of JAOEGL010000003.1, forward strand.
GCTGCTGCAGAGACTAGAATGCGGAACAATGGATGCAAACTGCAGGAAAAGAGATTCCACCTCAACATTAGGAGGAACTTCCTGACAGTAAGGGCTATTCGACAGTGGAACACACTCCCTCGGAGTGTGGTGGAGTCTCCTTCCTTAGGGGTCTTTAAGCAGAGGCTGGATGGCCATCTGTCAGGGATGCTTTGATTTGGAGTTCCTGCATGGCAGGGGGTTGGACTGGATGGCCCTTGTGGTCTCTTCCAACTCTATGATTCTATGATTCTATATGTCCCTGTTATTTATACATCTACTATTTAACTCTAACCTCCTCATCTGTATTTTAATTTCTCTTCACAACTAGAGTTTGCATTGACCTTGTTTGCAGGGTTTGGACTGCTGGCAAATGTCATGGTGGAAGAAAATCTGAAGGAGTAAAAGGGGAGCTTGCAGGAATAGTACAGAATGGCCACAGTCTGAAATCCAAGCATGTGTAGCATAATGTTCTCCATGTAAATATCTGTAGCTTATAAACCCTGGGGCCACTGTAATAATATTTATTGGCCAAGGAAGAAAGAGGCAAAAGTCACCAGCTAACATCCAGCTGCAATTTTGCAGCCTGGAAAGAGCCATTCTAAATTTCCAGCAACTCCCCACTCTCACCCTGACCATTAAATTTTATTTATTAATGCGTATATACATACCCTGCCTTTCTGTTCAGATGGGATTCAAGGTGGCTGTCTTCAGAGTGTTTGAACACTGCCTGAGGATGAACTTCCTCAGAGAACATTCCCCCAAATGACATAAATACACACAACAACAGGTTATATATGTGGAGGCCACCAAGAGGTTTCAGCCATTGTGTATAATGAAGAAATTCTACAGGAATTCTCAAAGAAAGAATTCTAAAACACCATTTGAAAAGTAAGGAACATTTAGTATACATTTAGTATTATAAAACTAAGATAAATTTTTGTAACAAAGAACTTTTGTCCTTTTGTGCGTGTGCATGCACATGTGCACATATTACAGTTGAAAGATTGGGCTGGAATTCTCTATTCTGGTCTATATTGTGCAAATTTACATAGAGGTGCTAAGGCACCCTATTAGTGAATTGTGCAGATGAGTATAATGGGATACTGGCAAGGGGTTTTCCTTGGCAAAGAATACTCAGTGGTGGCTTTTCCCAGTTCCTTCCTCTGAAATATAGCCCACAGCACCTGTATTTATTGGTTGTCTTCCATCAAAATTCTAACCAACATCCTGAAACATTTCCTATGTTTGCCCAGACTAAATTTAGTTTTATCCTAACTAAACTGTCAGAGAAAGAACTGTCTCTGTCTTTGGAAGGGCTTACATTCAAATAAATGTGCACAGGACTGTTTTCTACATAAAGAAATGGAAAGACATCCCATGAATTGTACGCTGGCACTACATTTTATGCTGAAACCTAAGTCACATCCATAAAAATAATAGCTGGAAAGAAAGCAAACAACAAGCTTGTGATTTCAGAATATAATAAACATCAAATTGTACAATGGTAAATATTCATGAACTTCAGTGTTAAGCCTTTCCTGTTTTTCTGGCAGCTGCACCAGCTGCAGACTGTACTTTGTTTGCTCCTACATTGTTTTGTCAAACCAGTGTTTAAAAAAGAGCTCATGTTCTACAATCCAGCCCATTTCAAAGATGCATTTGTTTTTTGACGCACAAAGTTTTATTATCAACACTGATAAAACCCACAGCATCAGCATAATATTTTGTTTTTGTTTTTTTTCATATGGGACCTTTTTTATTGAATAAGCTTCTTATGAGGAAAACTTTGACTGCTCTACCCTAGGATTTTGCAGCATAGATTCTTCTCAAGTAACTGGAAGATATGAAGGCAGTGGCACCCCTAGGGTTGGTGTCATCTAGTGTGAGAACTTATTTCCCACCATACAAAATCCTTAGTAATGCTTTTTTGCACTAATGTTACTCATAAATTATAATCTCCATATACCACTGAATGTTAGGTTAATAGTTGTGACATAAACAAATAGCAGAATTAAAAATATACCTTCAAATTAAAATATCATACACATAACCTAAATATATTTACATATATAGAGAGTGATGATTTGGTTAAAATATAATGTGTTTAAAGAAAATTTTAAAAGAATATTTTTTGAAAAATCAAAACTTTTCCTTAAATTATTTTTTAATTGTAATTTGAAATTTTAATTTTAAAAAATTCTGGGGGCCCTCCTTTCTTCTCCCACTGAGCTTTACCTCACACCAACCATCTCTTCAAGCATTTTAAAGAGATACAGGCAAAATGCCATAATGTTTTGGCCAAAACGCAGGTGTTTGAGAGCAGTGGTGTCACCCCCCCCCCCTTTAGGTGCATTCCACACACCTGGTGCAGTCCACACACCCCTGTACCCCGCTAGTGATGCCACTGTCTGAAGGTCAGAAAGGTATAATATTCTAATCATCATCAAAGTTTCAAAAATATGGTTGCCAAAGGAAATAGTAATAAAGACAACCAGGATATTTGTAAACTCACAATATCAATTTATTAGTGTGGTTATGCACACATATGCAAGGTAAATATACATGATAAATTATAGTCAGTTTCCAACACCTCTACATAAATGCATTCATTCTGATTTCTCTATTTACCCATGTATAAGTCTATGCATGTTGGTCAAAAAATTGACTAAAATATGAGTCTGCTTATCCATGAGTCAATGTAAATATTATACCTTAAACTCTAATCAAAGAAGGAATCATTCCTTTTCTGAGTAGAGTGGAAAAGGCTAGAGTTTAATCTTTCCTATGAAGACCTAAAAGAAACATCAAATTGCTTTATTTTATCTTCCACAGTGCTACTTTTGGGCATTTTGAAAGCTTGGGCAGAAAAGGGTTGTGGCGGCTCTTTTTTGCTTCCTATCAAAGGAGCACTTACCCTATTTCCGCTAAAATAAGACATCGTCTGAAAATAAGACCTAGTAAAGGTTTTGCTGAATTGCTGAATATAAGCCCCCCCCCCCCCATTAATACCTAGCAAAGTTTTTGTTTGGAAGCATGCCCATTTTTTTGTTCAACAATGAATGTGAATTGCTGTGCAGATCCGGCTCAAGGAAACATAACACAAAGATGGAGGAAAAAGGCCACAACTTTATTAACAGCACAAACAAGCAGCATAACCATAGGGTTGGCCCAAAGCATAAGGTTTGGATCTGGACATCAGCAACACCCCGGTTGGTTGATGTATTAGGTAAGGTTGCTTGTAGCCGCAAGCATCGGGATGACGTAGGTGCCAAGCTCCGTCCTGTTGCGCAGTTAGGCACCTGCGCTGCTTCAACTCGAATTGCAAGGCATCCTAGTCACCGGGTGTTAACTGACTGTGGCTCCCGCAATGGCCACAGCAAACCACTCTATACCCGGGTCCGAGGACTCCTGACCCAGTGCCAGCAGACCCTGGAAACCCCTACCCCAGATCCGGGCCTATGCTGCCACCAACAACAAGTTGTGACAATCAACTCCCAGGCAGGGAGGGAGGGCGGGGAGCAAACTGCGAATGGCACCGAGGAGCGCCCCACAAGGGACTAAATAGGCCAATCAACCAATGAGGGCCCTGGAAAGAGGGGGCCCCGCCTCTACCGGAGCCCTCAGCCAATCAGGTGGCCTGGCGGGCCCGAGAGGGCCAATCAGGCCACTCGGAGTTCCCGCTCTCCCGGTAGCCAATCAGAGGCAAGCCCGTTCTTGCCTCTGTTGCCAGGAGGAAAAATTGGCTGTGTGGGGAGGCAGAGCCTCCTCGCACAGCAACAGCGTCGGCCCATTTCTTCTTCATGGAAAAATAAGACATCCCCTGAAAATAATACCTAGTGCATCTTTGGGAGCAAAAATTAATATAATACACTGTCTTATTTTCGGGGAAACACAGTAGGGAGTAGAGAGGGGTCAGTACATCTTTTAGATTGTCTGGGGAGAACAAAGTTTCGACGTCATAGTTCCTTATTTTGATAAAAGTTAATACACACCTTAACTATTCTTTTCACATCCTTTTTGATGTGCACATTTTCTTAGCCGCAGCCATGCCTCCCCCCGCCCCCCCCCCACACACATCATACACCCACCTTTTACCATAGGTCCCTCATCATCCATCATGCGTTTAGGATTAACACAAACAGTCTGCCAAGAACAAACAAGTGTTTTGCTTTGCTTCACTTTTTATATCCTTTGTTACCTGCCCCTTTGTTTTGCCCTTGATTTATTCATGGGTCATATCAAAATACATAAGTTTGCCCCCCAAACTTGTCTTCAACTTATACATGAGGTCAACTTATACACAAATACATATGTGGTAGAATTCAAAGATATAGCCATGTTGATCTGCAGAATCAGTATGTAAAGACTAACTGAGAGAGAGAAGTTGGCAGCATGAGCTTTTGTAGACACAATCTACAGCCACAGTAGTGTTGTGACAAACCAGTCCCACTTTCAAAAGGTTACTTTGTCTCTCCCTATCAAGAAGTATTTTTCACAGATTTCTCGAATGACAATAAAAGACAAGGTGAACATTTATGCTAATTACCTGGCATTTCAAATTCAATTAGCACGACACGAAGTTTGGCAGAGGTTTAAAGAACATTCCTCTGCTTGAAAAACAAGGGGTTTCTTGGCATAAAGAGGAGTTCAAATCCTGGCCATCAAATTTCCAGCTGATTCTTGCTCATTGATCGAGAAATGCTAATGATTTCTTCTCTTTAAAAAGCTTTTGAAATCTCTTTAAAAAGCTCATGAAAATTTCTTGTGTTTATCAAATTTTGACGAATACTCTTTTCACCACTAATCCTTAGATACAATATTGGAGTGGAAACCAGTGACAGACATATATATATATATGCCATTGATATGTGAGAATGAACAGGGATAATGGATTCCTGGCCCACTACACACATTTCAACACTATCTGACCCCATCCTCAAGGGAGTATACACTCATCTATTCTCCCCACCTACAGGCTAGTTTGCAAAGCCAAACTAGTCTTGCCTCTTGATTTCCATACACATTGCCTCTTCATTTCCATACACATTTCCAATGTCTTTGTTCACTAATGACCATTATTAAAACTGGACTTGCTGCTTCATTTCCATATACAAATGATTTTGAATTTGAATTTGAATTGACATTCTCACCTACCAATGGCATGTGTGTGTGTATGTATGTGTCCCTCGCTGGTTTCCACTCTACTAAATGCATCTGAGGAAGTAGACTGAAGTCTACAAAAGCTCATGCTGCCAACTCCCTTCTTTCCGTTAGTCTTAAATGTGTTACAAGATCTCTACAAATTATATATGGTCATTGAAATGTAGCATCTTCAGTGCATGTTCCTGATCTATGATCTGAGAAAACCTTGCTCTAGAGGGCATTGCAGAATAGATGGGGGTACACAGCATCATGAAAGAAAGCTTCACCATGATTCATTCCTTAGGATAATTCTGTATCTGTTAGGAGCATTCTGTGAATAAACCTACACACCTGGGGATGTTTGTTTCAATGAAGTGCATGAGCAGAACTATCACTACAATGTTTTGCTCCCCATGTGACTGACAAAATGTACAAAGAACATGTGAATTGATATACTAATATTTGATCCAACAGTAATTGTTGACCAACCATGAAATAACTGGCAAATGTAATATCGGGATCATTGGCAATAATCTTTGAGAACTCTTGGAGAACAGGAGAAGTCCCAGAAGACTGCAGCAGGACAAATATTGTTCCCATCTTCAAAAAGGGGAACAGAGAGGATTCCAGCAATTATCATCCAGTTAGTCTAACATCTATACCAGGAAAGATTCCAGATTATTAAACAGATCCTCTGTGAACATCTAGAAGGAAATTCCATAAACACAAAAAAATCAATATTGGTTTCAGAGAAACAAGTCATATCAGACAAATCTGATCTCTCTCTCTCTCTCTCTCTCTCTCTCTCTCTCTCTCTTTTTCTTTCCCCCATCCTCAATATGACATCCCTTAAGATGTTTAAACAGGGCTATCATATCACCTCTTAACCTTTTCTTCTCCAGGCTAAACATCCCCAGCTCCCTAAGGTGTTTCTCATAGGGCACAATTTCCAGACGCTTCACCATCTTAGTTGCCCTCCTTTGGACATGCTCCAGTTTCTCCACACCTTTTTTGAACTATGGTGCCCAGAATTGGGCACAGTATTCCAGGTGGGGCCTGACCAAAGCAGAATAGAGTGACACTATTACTTCCCTTGATCTAGATGCTATACTTCTTTTGATGCAGCCTAAAATAGCATTGGCCTTTTTAGCTGCCGCATCGTACTGTTGACTCATGTTCGACTTATGGTCTACTTAGACTCCTAGACCCCTTTCACATGTACTTTCATTCAGCCAGATGTCCCCCATTCTATATCTGTGAATTTCATTGTTCTGCCCTAAGTGCAGTACCTTACATTTCTCTGCGTTGAATTTCATTTTGTTAGCTTTGGCCCAGCTTTCTAGTCTATTCAGGTCATTTTGAATTTTGATCATGTCTTCTGGAGTATTAGCTACTCCTCCTAATTTGGTGTCATCTGCAAATTTTATGTATGCCCCCAATTCTGTCATCCAAGTCATTAATAACAATGTTGAATAGGACTGGGCCCAGGACAGAGCCCTGTGGGACTCCACTGGGCACTTCTTTCCAGGATGAAAAGGAACCATTGCTGAGCACCCTTTGAGTTCGGCCGGTCAACCAATTACAAATCCATATGACAGTTAACTTGTCTAGCCCACATTTTACAAGCTTGTTTGCAAGAATGTCATGGGGAACCTTGTTAAAAGCCTTACTAAAATGAAGGTATACTAGGTCCACAGCATTCCCTTCATCTACCAAGTTGGTAATTTTAACAAACAAACAAGCCACTAAACTTTATAAGAGAGAGTAAACCTTTGACCATTCCCAGTGGCCATCTCCTTCTCACACTCTGGTTGCTTTCCCTGTGGAGGCAGTTCCAGATATCAACCCTCCACCCCGATGAGGTACCATTGTATACACTGATGTAAAAATATTCTCCTGCTGCTACCTAAAAGGGAAACCTATTCAATGACACAATTTCAAATGAATTGTCCAAGTCCCTACAAACACAGTATGGGGTAGGAAAACAACAGCAGCAAATAGATAATGGAGGGAAAATTCCTTCCTGGCCTCTAGATGACCAGCAATGCACACAATGTACTGAACATGGATGGATGGGTCACAAAAAGAAAAGAAAACCTACTCTAGTTGGCAACAGGCTTAAATAGCCTTCACACTTGCCCCAATCATGTGACACAGCTTGACCAAGCAAGTGAAGCTGTCACTCCCATCTGGCATCTGCTCATGAAAGTCAAGAAAGAGGCCCCCTTGCCTTCAACAGCTTTGCTGCATGGTTTTGGGACCAATTTTCCTAGTTGGACAATTAGAAAGGCTGAATATTTATTCTGATTTCTAAGAATATAATTGTCTTATGTAGTATTCCCTCCCCCCTCCCTCTGACTATTATCATGGGCCATTAATTTTTATGGGGATTTTTTTCTTTTTAATTTTAAAGCAGCCTATTTGCATTAAAAAGAACTACAGTTTTAAATAATAATAATAATAATAATAATACACAAACTTTCATTTACACAGTAAAATTTTCCTTTTATTTTGGTATTGTTTCTCTCATTTTTCAGCATTCTGTTTCAACTACAAATTTTTGAGAACATAGATTCCTGGAACGTGGAATAAAGAAGACTCCAGCTGGACCAGTCCAAAGATCTCTCTAGGCCAGGATCTTGTTTCCAGTCATAGAAACAGTTGCTTTGGCAGCCTCTCTTCTTGAAGACTCCTAAAGCTAGATAATCAAAGAGCTTGGTTATCCTACAGTCTGCTAGGTCCACTTAAATAATAGTGATTATTGTGGTTGTTTAGGAGATTGCAGAGCACAGCCAGCCATTTTTCAATAAAGCTCTCTTTGTATGGACCTTACCAAAGATTGTGTGGAAAGCTTCATTTTTTTGCAGATTCCTTTGTGCCTTTGGCAGTGTGACTCCTGGAAGAAAATGACTTCATCACTAAACTGTGCAAAATTGTGGTATAGGGCTGACATACTGGGCTGTTCTAGCACAAAGCCTTCTTATTCTGACATGCCTGAGTTCCCTGTAATTTGTTTCCATGGTTGCTGGTGGCTCCCATGTCAGTGAAGCTGTGAATCCATTCTGAGTTTTAGTCTGTATGCTCAAGAAGATATCCAAGGTACAGAAGCTATCTTGAGAATTAAAACGTGACCAGATTCAGTGCTCTACTAGCATGGAACCCAAGAATCATGTTAATAATAATAATATTTTATAATATTTATTTATATGCCGCCCAATCACAGGGAATCCAGGCGGTTTACAACAGAGGGGATTATACAAGCAATAACAATAAACATGAATTAAAAAACAAATAAATGGCAATGCATTAAACAATAACAATAAAACCAGATAACAGTTAACAATAACAACTAACAAAAATACATAACAATTATAGCTACAAAAATACATAGTAATTATAAGAACAGTAAAATTAGCAATGCAAAATACATAACAATTAACAGACCAAAACAAGAAGAAAATAATCCTCATTCAGAGCCCCCATCCCAATCCTAAAAACAATGTGAACTATACACACTCTTAAAAAATAAAAATAAAAAAGGGAGGAGGGAGACAATACTCCTCCTTAAGTCCAGGAGGCAAGGCATGGGTGTAGCCCAGGTGGGAAGGAGGGCAAACAAACACTCTCTCAGCCAGTCCTCACTGGCAGATGCTGAAGAGGAGGAAAGGAGGGCCATTCCTCTCCTTAAGTCCAGGAGTTGAGGCATGGGTGTAGCCCCGGTGGGAAGGAGGGCAAACAACCAATCTCTCAGCTGGGTCTTCACTGGCAGATTTTGATCAGTTGTTCTCTTCCTGATGGATTATAACATAGAAATATCATCACTGAATTGTAATATAACTGTAACTTTTAAATCACTTTTATAATTATAAGTCATGGCATCAAAAAGTGGTGGAGAAATATCTCAGATTTTTCAAGTACTAGAGCTTGCTGTATACATGAGACTTCCACCTCAAGTATCATTGAATACTAAAGTCAGGTTTGTCTGTGCCATCATTTCAGATTTCTATAGATATGGTTGTGAAAGTGGTCAGTTAAGAAAACTGACAGGAAGAGAAAAAAACTTATTATTGCACTTAAACTAGTGTACTTTGGACAACACGGCTCATTAGAAAATATTATAAAGTTTGCCAAAGTGGAGGCAATAGGGAAAGAAGACAAGACTACAGGTGGATGGACACAATCAAGGAAACCTGAGCCCTGAATCTTCAGGGTCCCAGCAGGTCTGTCATTCATATGTTTAAACCAGCATGATGGCACTTATTAAGAACATTCAATAGTGAGGAGAAGAAGAGGAAGACATATGAAAGATCAGCCCTAGACTACATTTGTGAAAGGGATCTAGGAATCCTAGTAGACCACAAAAGTGAACATGAGTCAACAGTGTGATGGTAAAAAGAACAATGTGATTCTAGGTTGCATTAATAGAGGTATAGTGTCTAGATCAAGGGAAGTTAATGTACCACTTTATTCTGCTTTGGTCAGCTCTAACCTGGAATACTGTGTCCAGTTCTGAGCACCACAATTCAGAAAGGATGTTGACAAGCTGTAGCATGTTCACAGGAGGGCAACCAAAACAGTGAACAGTCTGGAAATTGTGCCTTATGAGGAGAGACTTAGAAAACTGGGTATGTTTAGTATAGAAAAGAGCAGATGAAAGGTACTATGATAGCCCTGTTTCAATATTTGAAGGGGTGTCATATTGAGGATTAGAGCTAGATTGTTTTCTGCTCTTTCAAAGAATAGGACATGGAACAATGGATGCAAACTACAGAAAAAGAGATTCCACCTCAGCATTAGGAGGAACTTCCTGACAGTAAGAATTGTTCGACAATGGAACACACACCCATGGAGTGTGGTGGAGTATCCTTCTTTGGAGGTGTTTAAACAGAGGCTATCAGAGGTGCTTTGACTGTGAGTTCATATATGACAGGGGGTGGTCTGGATGGCCCTTGTGGTCTCTTCCAACTCTATAAGTATGATTCTAAGTCATTTTGAACAATGTGGTTTTAGTTCAAAACAGCAAATTCAGAGAGAAGGCCTATATGACATTGACATCATGCACTGGAAAAATGATATGGTAGTGAAACTACACTTCTTAACAAAACAAATATCAGCCGTGAGTTACAATGCAGTAAATCACACAGATTGACAGGGTCTTGCTGCAATAGTCCACATTGACATTGACAATGACAGTGATGACTTCTGCATTTTACAGTGAATAAGGGGAAATATTGCCTCTAATGAGCTGAAAATAGATCAGAGATGGGTGGAAGGTTTCAGAGAAATGCCAGAAGGTAGTGGCAGCTAAATGAAAAAACTATTCATTTTTTATTTTTGTGTCTAACACCTACTGTGAAAGAGTTTACAGTTTTATGACACAACTGTAGACCAAGGCGAAAAACAGGCTGAGTGATATCATTATGAAGGATAAGCTGCGGGTGAAACTGAACATTGTCAATACTTATGTAAGCTTTCTATGGGATGAAGCAGATGGGGCAAAGGGAGTTCTATGGGGTGAAGCAGATGGGGCAAAGCCAGAGGCTGTCCCACCGCAATCACTGTGGAACCTCATTGGGGCCATAGCAAAAATAATAATAATAATAATTATTATTATTATTGTTACACCATAGTACCAAGGGTAGCTGTTGTTGAGGTCCCAAACAGGCTGCAAAGAGGAACAGTAAGAAACTGCTACTTTTGCTGCAGGTTTGGGCCGTGTCAGATGCCCCTGGCACAACCTCCATGAGCCCTCTACATGATTCAGGGTCATACATCACTTCAACTCCCAGATCAGCCTGATGGTGGCCCTTTTGGACTGTCTGTTTGGGGCCTATGCTTAAAAAGAAAGAACCCAGATCTGCTAATAACAGCAACAAACCCAGTAACACATTGGAAAAGCAGAATGTTGTGAACAAGGCAATCTGTCTTTAAAGTATATAACAATTGTCATGAAAAACAGCAGCAGCAGCAGCAGCAGCACATTACATTTCAAGTATTCCAGAATGAAGGTGTTGTGCTTGCTATCCAGCTGCAGAAAGTAAGAAAATAATTAGCTTAAAGGGTCACAGAAACGGCCTTCACCATTGGCTGTCTTTAGAGTCTTTCCTGAGGTTTCCTGGTTTATTTGTTTTGTAATTACTTTTAACTTGTTTTTATTTTTTTACAATTACAACAAAATGGCAAAGAAAGAGAATATTGAAAGAATAAAACATAAAAAACAAAACAAAACAATGAAATGAATAAAATAGATTAAATGAAACATGCTTCTCTGTGTTTTTGAGGTTAAATAGTAAAGGAAAATTAAAGAGGTGAAAATGGGCATGTGGATTTAGAAGATTAAAGACATATGTAGAAATTATATTTGTTTCACAATGAAACACCTCCAGAAATTTCCTTAGCTTGAGACCTAAACTCTGGAAATAAAACAGAAAGCTCATACAAAATGAACTGCTGGATGATTGAAGCTGCCAGTCACATGTCTTTCCTTCTCTGATGGATCTCATCCTTGTGCTTACCTTCTGTGAAGGAGTTCTGTCTCTTTATCATGCCACCTCTCTGAATCAGTCAAAGATTTAGAAGGTCCCGTATTTGCTTTACAGTAAAGTCATCCCTCCACATTCAAGGGGATTGGGGCAAAGGACCCCCCCCCCAAATGTTGAAAAATCACAAATAACCCATCCCCCCATTGACAGGGTAGTGTGTGTGTGGGGGGGGGGGTAGAAGCTGAGCTCGAGCTTGGCTCTCTTCCCTGTCCCTGCCGCCCTGTAACTGGATCAGCTGAGCCAGTTATAGGGCGGCAGGGAGGGGTTGAAGAGAAGCATGCACCCACTTCTCTCTCCCTTCCTCCAATGCCTCAGAGAGTTAGAGCAAGTCTGAGGCATCAAAAGAAGCTGTGAGGGAGAAGGAGGGGGCGTGACATTCACCAATAATTAAATTCATGAAAGTCAAAGCTGTGAATACAGAAGGACAACTGTAATTCTGAAGGGATCCCCCCCCCCAACACACACACATACAGCTCAGGATTTCAGACCTGTCTGAATGTGGCGTGCATGCCTATTATTAATTTCCTTCTTTATAGGTTGGTACTAGTTAAAGGGAATAAAAACTTGATCCTTTGAAGCCTTTACTTTTACCATACCTATTCATAGTAATAGCAACAGTAAGGGGGAAAAATCTGTCTTTGGTGAGCAGGGCAGAAATAGATTTTGATGGTTTACTTCTAATGAAACCTTATATTTAATATTGCTTAAGTGTAATTTCTCTTGCCAGTCCTGTCACATTGCTTAGAAGTCACACTGGAGGACTAATCATTGAGTAATTAGCACTAGTTGACTTGGAGTATTTTGCTGCTATCCTCCAGAGTAAATAGCTCAGCATCTAGAATTTCATATTACAAACAGGCCAATTATGGCTAATCATGTTCCTGCAAAATGATACACACTGCATTGCTAAATCATTTTATGAATGGTTGTTTACACTGCTTAAGCCACAACATCATGCAGGCAAATGGAGCAAATTCGGGGCAAATAACACATTTGAACCTGTTTGCCTTTAAAAGCCCTGTAAATATTCTAGCATATGCCCAAGATATGCTAGAGAACTCAGAACAAAAGACAGTCTACCCCTAATTGTGTATGTCATAAACACCTGAATCACACATTATGATGCAATCACATGGAAGGTTGCACAAGGACTGAGCACTTGTCTCTATGTTTTAAAAAATGTTAATTGTTCCTTCACAAAAGACCTAGGGACCTGTTCACAACAGACTGAGATTTAGATGTTGACTCAGAATATATTCTGCATTTTATACTTCTACCTGTCATTCCTTAAAGGTCAAAAAAAGCCCACAAAGTTATATACAACCCAATGTGCTATATAACTTCTATAAGCAACTTCTCAATTATAATCCCCCATATTTCTAATTCTTGTGCTGAAATCCAAGACATGATATCACCAAGATAATTAAACCATGAAAAGCCCTCCAAGCTATTAGAGGCCATTATATCCCCATCGTACCCATTACATGAATGAACAGGATGTGAAAAATGGATTATTATTTCCACTAATGTACTAAAGAGGAATATCAAGTTATCAGTGTTAGACAATTCCACACTCATTTGCAATAGCAAGTAGACAAGATCTCTCACATTTAATAAGAAAAGGTTGTAATCTCTAAAAGTAAATCATTTGTGTTTATTTCTACATGAGCTGATAGCAGTTAGTATCATATATATATGAGTCAACATGTAAGCATAACAGTCTCTTTGAGCCTACAGAGCTGCTCTGTGAAGCTGGTCAGAACTCAGGTAGACTTTCTAGCTTCTGAAAAGGAGGCCCATATTGCAGCAGAAATATTATATTCTTGCTTAGTTAAAAAAAATCCATCCAAAAATGATATATCACTAGAATAAAGACAAAATCTTATCTTACCCTTTGGACTTTAAAAATACTTTGAAACCAGCTACAGCATTTACATATTTTAGTTCATCACCATATTTCTTATTACTGGAAAATTCAAGAAGACATGCCTCTCACCTGTTAGTGAAAATCAAATTTCTTACCAAATGCAAAGAGTCTAGAGTTGTACTCTAAAATACTTGCTTTAAAAAAGGGAAAGACATTAGGGAAGTTATCTCACTGCCCTTTTCTGTCCTTCCGTCTTGAGCTAGGTGTGGGATGAAAACTTTTAAACATTGATTTTATTGCACACCTCTGTGCCCAAGCAGGAGAAATCATGTACCTGTTCATGACATCCTGTACCCAACCTGGACTTCTCACATATTTTACAAAGAACAGGAAAGGGCATTGCAATAAACTCCTAAGAATTAGGATCCAGGCCTTGAGATATCTTTGCTATAGTCCTTCTGGGACAAATGACACCTTCCATTTGAACATCATATTCTGGAAAAGGCACCATTAAGGATTTTCTGCTTTCTAGTGGTGTGATTCTTTGAGCTAAAGCAGAAAGGAAGAAGTATCTCTATCCCTCCTATAACACTACATGCACTCTAAAATGGGGATAGAAAATTTGAAAATATTTTTTAAAAAAACTAAAAAAAATCACACTATCTGCTTTATCACACTAGGGGGCAAACAGGAATTAGACTAGAGTTAAACGATAATTAAACAGGAAATATTTGATGTTTATCATAGACATTTCCTGTTTAACTCTCATTTAACTCTTGTTGAAATCCTGTTTTCCCCCTGGTGTGATAAAGCAGTATGTTTCATAGGTATATGGAAACCCTGACAAAGAGAGTTTTATTCTGTGCAATAATTGTGCATTTTATGTGTTCGAAACACATAACAACATTTTCTGTGTTGGAAACAGCAGAAAATGCTCTTTTCTGTGTAAAAAAACAAATAAGAATTTTCAGCAGAAAATGTCTTGAACTTTCCTGCAATGGGAATAAAATTGCCAAAATCACTCATTCCTTTGAATGCTAAAATTACTTTCAATTGCTAAAAATTACTCATTGCACTGAAGATACCAGCCCCAGCTTCAGGGGAAACATAAAAAAACCCTCTTCTAGAACACGGGCATATAGCCCCCCAAACTCCCCCCCCCCCAAAAAAAAGCTATGGATGCTGGCCGTGAAAGTCTTCAATTTCACACTCATTGCTTTCTTTGAGAATAAAATTAGCAAAGATTTACACCCCTTATCCAAAAACTGGATTTGCAAGGGTGTAAAACTTTCGGAGCTGGTCTTTGACACACCATGGACAGCTGTGGGTGTGTGGGTGTGCAATGATACTATTAATATTGTATAATATAATATAGTCTTCTGCAAGCCAATGAATTTAAATGGTCAGTCATGATATTAAACTTACAAGTCAATGAATATTAATCAGTTCAGTCACAGTGAAGTTAGCAGTTTGTCAAAACCTAGTTACTTGTAAATACCTAATAGAATGAGATTGCTAACTGAACCAGATCAGTCCTTTCTGCAAAAGGGCTTTGAAGACAACTGAAGTTTGTGTTAAGATAAATTTGTCATACCATTAAAAAAGAATCATAGGTTGAAAAAAGTTGTCTCCTGTGTTGATCTATTTCTGATATTTTGTATTTTATTTTCTCTATCGATTTGTGGGTGGTAAGTTTTCTAATACATTCTGAAAACAAGTAAGTAACTTTAAACTTTGTGAGCACAAATCAGATCACAACCTGCAAAGTAAATGTCAAACCAACCAATGAGCTCTTCTTTTTTGGGGAAGAGCAGAAGCTAAGAAGATGACTAGGTGATTTTTAAAAAGGCCATACACATTTAATACATCACTTTTTTTTTCATTGTTTAGATGCACCAAAACAGATGTAACTAAAAATCCACATATTCATACAGGATTACCAGCTATAGTGTGGCTAATATTTTTTCTTGTAAAATGAATCAATTCTCTGATTTACATGCTAATTATATATTCTATACAGGGCTATGAACAATTCTATTAAACATGCTACCAATTAATGAAACATTAAATTTAAATTATTCCTGCTAGAGGCACAATTTATTAAAAAAAATCCCTAAACAGCTATTTAATCTCAGTAGCTACCATTATATAGCTTCATTCTGCCTTTGAAAAATAATGGGAAAGAATTTTATTAATGATATTAATACCTATGTTACACTGGAATGATTGCCTTTCAAATATGCAGGCTAAAAATCTGTAAAATAAAGTAAACCTGACCCAAAATATTGGTTGCATCTTCAACTTTGACCCCATCCCATAGGACTTCCAGGGCTAATATTGAATTGTGAATTGTCTGTTCTCTAATTTTTTAACTGTAATGCTCCTGCTTAAATGATATTATTTTCTATTACTGGAGGTTTCTTATATTTATCATGTGCAATATCTGACAATTTGCTGTAAAATGAAAAATGATTAGAATGAACTATCTTATATTGCAAACCAGTGTGGTGTAGTGGTTGCAGTTCTGAATTAGGGCTCTGAGATACTAGAATTAAATCCTGAATTCAGACATGACACTCTGATGGGATTATGCTTCCTCCAAAGAATCAGGATTATAGCTTGGGATGTTCATTTGAACCAGCATTCTTATTACAGCTCCATAAACAATCCTTATGACTTCAAGCAACTTTTCTTTTCTTTTTTCAGCTCCAGCTAATAACACCAGTTGTGACTATTTCTGGAGAGAGACAGTTTGGCCACATTTATATGTTTCCTGATAAGTTCCTGTTTTGATTATTGTAAGATATTACATATCTACTTCTCTTTCAAACTGACAGAAAATTGAAAGTTTCTACAGAATAGTGGTTTAAGAATAAATTATCTTGAAATATTCCTGCCCGAAACAGACAGGCAAATAAAGCGGCTTCCAGCCACTTTGGGGGCATGGTGTTTAGACAAGGCACACCCCCAAAGCAGCTGGAAGTCACACTGAGATGACAAAGCCTGCCTTTTCAGGAGCAGATTAAATTTTCTCCTGTTCAGGACAATGGTGGCAGCCTGCTTTGAGAGCAGGCCATGCAATCACCATGGTCCTGGGTTGATTGAAGCTGGAGCAGCCTCTGATCGCTCCTTTTGGACCATCTGCTTCACTCTTCTGACTATGCCAGTGTTTTATCAGCTGTCCAGACTGCAACATTTCATTGGCCACTGTATACCTTCAGCTCAGCAGTATCAATGAACTAACACAATAGAGGTCATCTCTCACCATGACATATGCTATCTCTTTCTACTTGTTTCATAGAACAAAACACAAAAATAAGTTTTTTTAAAAAATCTGTGGGGAGCAGTTCAAAGGTTTATTTGTTTGCATTCTTCCTTGGTCCTAGACATTTCTAAATGATACCTCTGATTGTCCTTCCTGTCCAGGAAGGGCCTAGCAGCAATTCCACCTCTGGACCTTCTGCACTTTGGCCACCATAGTCATGAGACCCTTGGGTTTCTTTTCTACATTTAGAATATTTCCAAATGTTGCTCCTCAACTGTAATTATATTCATCAACTGTTCTGAAGAGAAAATTTTTCACAGTGCTTCCATCTTCAAATGTGCAATAATTACTCTTTAAAAAAAATCTATAAAGATTCTTCCAGTGCTCCGTCTGAATTCTAGTGTTTTTGTTTCACTTTTATTTCCAAACTGCAAATTGCATAAAACTGCCATGGCCAGGTGTACTGAATAGTACTGTTCTTCTATTTCTGGGTGGAAATGACTTCTTCCACATGCCCATCCAACTATGAAGTGTCAATAGGGTGAGGTCATATTCATTCGCCCATCCATCAAAATAACAGCGAAATAATTTGAAAATATGAACAAAAACACACTTATTGTTGATGGACAGCCACACATCTCTTCTCAAGTGAACTCCAAACTTTACCAGGAATCCTAAATGACACCCTCTAAATCACCTGAATTGTTTAGTTTCACATCCACAAACAGGACACTTAACTATCTTGGTGAACTTTGCTCACTGAAGCATAGGCATATATTACAGTTAGCTTCCTGTTTCTTTATATGAATGGGAGTGGGGGACTGTTTCTCATCATAGAATCATAGAATCATAAAATCATTGAGTTGGAAGAGACCACAAGGGCCATCCAGTCCAACCCCTGCCATGTAGGAACTCCAAATCAAAGCATCCCTGACAGATGAACATCCAGCCTCTGCTTAAAGACCTCTAAGGAAGGAGACTCCACCACCCTCCGAGGGAGTGTGTTACACTGTCAAACAGCCCTTACTGTCAGGATGTTCCTCCTAATATTGAGGTGGAATCTCTTTTCCTGCAATTTGTATCCATTGTTCCACGTACTAGTCTCTGGAGCAGCAGAAAACAAGCTTGCTCCCTCCTCAATATGGCATCAAATATTTAAACAAAGCTATCATATCAACTCTTAACCTTCTCTTCTCCAGGCTAAACATCCCCAGTTCCCTAAGGTGTTTCTTATAAGGCATGGCTTCCAGGCCCTTCACAATCTTACTTGCCCTCCTTTGGACACACTCCAGTTTCTCCACATCCTTTTTGAATTGTGGTGCCCAGAACTGGACACAGTATTCCAGGTGGGGCCTGACCAAAGTAGAATAGAGTGGCACTATAATAATAATAATCATCATCATCATAATAATAATCATCATCATCTTTATTTCTAGCCCGCTCCTCTGTGAGTACAATCGGAGCGGGGTACAACAAGATTAAAACATACAAATTAAAACACTTCATTGACCCATTCCCAGCCACCCACCCCTTAAAAATAAATTAAATTAGCAATAATTTAAAATCAACAACATTAAAAACATGACTCATCCTCCATAGTTCTTACATTGAGGAAAAAAATAGCACCAGACAAGGGGTCAAATTCAATTTATAGGTCCCATTTGGAGCTGGGATCTAAGAGGTGTCAGGGAAGGCCTGCCGGAAGAGATGTGTCTTCAGAGCTTTTTTAAAGCAATCAAGAGATGTTATAAGGCGCATCTCATCTGGCAGACCATTCCAAAGTTTGGGAGCGGTCGCGGAAAAAGTCCTCTGGGAGGTCTGCGACAGCCTAGTTTTCACAGGCTGTAGCAGGTTCCTCCCAGAGGATCGGAGTGTGCGGGGGGGGGGGTTCATACGGGGAGAGGCGGTCCCTGAGATAAGGTGGACCCAAGCCATGTAGGGCTTTAAAGGTTAAAACCAGCACCTTGTACTGCGCCCGGAAACTAATTGGCAGCCAGTGGAGATCCTTGAGCACCGGTGTTATGTGCTCTCTCCTTGATGTTCCAGTTACAAGCCTGGCTGCCATATTTTGGACCAGTTGAAGTTTCCGGGTTAAGCACAAGGGTAGACCAGTTGAAGTTTCCGGGTTAAGCACAAGGGTACTTCCCTTGAACTAGACTCTATACTTCTATTGATGCAGCCTAAAATTGCATTGGCCTTTTTAGCTGCCGCATCTCACTGTTGAGTTATGTTCAGTTTATGGTCTACTTGTACTCCTAGATCCCTTTCACACGTAGTTTCATTCATCCAGGTGTCCCCCATTTTATATCTGTTCATTTCATTTTTCAGCCCTAAGTGCAGAACCCTACATGTTTCTGTGTTGAATTTCATTTTGTTAGCATTGGCCCAGCTTTCTAGTCTATTCAGGTCATCTTGAATTTTGATCCTGTCCTCTGGGATATTAGCCAGTCCTCCTAGTTTAGTGTCATCTGCAAATTTGATAAGTATGCCCCCAATTCTGTCATCCAAGTCATTAATAAAGATCTTGAATAGCACTGGGCCCAGGACAGAGCCCTGTGGGACCCCACTGGTCACTTCTTTCCAGGTTGAAAAGGAGCCATTGTTTAGCACTCTTTGGGTTTGGCCGGTCAACCAATTACAAATCCATGTAACAGTTAACTTGTCTATCTGACATTTTACAAGCTTGTTTGCAAGAATGTCATAGGGACCCTTGTCAAAGGCCTTACTGAAATCGAAGTATACTATATCCACAGCATTCCCTTCATCTACCAAGTTGGTAATTTTATCAAAAAAAGAGATCAGGTTTGTTTGGCATGACCTGTTTCTCTGCTAAACAAACCTGATCCCATCCAAGCACTCACACTATTTTCTCTGAATAGTAATCCAACCCCAAAATGGCACGGATTTTTTTTTTTTTTTGGCTCAAAATACTACATTATGTGGTTGAAAAAAGTATACTTAATCAAATACGTTTTTCTCCATCCTGTGTTTTGTCCATTAAAATCCACTGGACAGGTGGCTGAAACTCAGATATTTTTAAAATATGTTTGATGTGTTGACATAAAATGCTTGGACCTTTTTCTGTTTGAGTTTTGCAAAACAATATGACTTTGGGATACTAAAATTCACTTCCTGCCTGGATGAGAGTTGAAATGAATCTTCCTACACTTACGTCAGATCGCTGAAAGTAATTTTTATATACAGGTTGATCATAAGCTGAGACAACTTCCAATGATAATTTTTTGTCTGTTGTCATTTGATGAAATATCCCATTTCACATTGCTTCTACAATTTTATAATAAACAATAAAAACAAAAATGAGCAAAGAAGACATAAATAACCAGCCAATTAGTGCATATTTGCTGTACCTGTTACATCCTGATGCAGAATGTGTTGACATTTTTTAGTTTTGTCAGCATCTTGCAACTATTCTAGTACAGATTTGCATTTTAATGTACTATGGAAGTAATGTATTTCATTGTGTTCATACCTATTTGCCAGTTTTGTATGAGACACTTCAATGAGAATTCTTTATAGGTGCTGGCTTCCTGTCATTTGTGTTTCCATAATTGCATTGTGTTATGGAAATGTTCAGTCTGGTATCAGATTTAGAATTTAAAAATGATCTCAATTCTTATTATAGAATTCTTTTGTTTTCCTTCTCTGGTTTTAATAAGCTAACTGATTGGAACTCATAAATCAGAATGCAACGTGCATACATTTTGCTGGACTCATCATCTCATTTCTACCAAATCTACACAATGGTTGTAGACTCTGTGGTCCTTCAAAAATTGTACTTTTACAACTCATATTATCCTTGACCATAATCTATGCTGGTTGAGGTTGATAGGAGTCCAATAACATTTGCTTTACATCAATTTTTTGGCCAAATAACTCCAATTTCCTACTATTAATGTCAAAGTTATATCAGTTCTTCTGCTGATCTTTTTGAGGACATGTAGAATTCCATAAGGACTTTACAGTGCACATCTTTTTAGGGCTGGACTTTGGGCTCAGTGGTAGAGCACATACTTTCCATGTAAAATGATCCATATTCTGTCTCTTTTGTTACTGCCATATATGTCTGGGAATAAATGAATACTAGAATGTTGATAGGTAGGTGAACTGGCATCCTTTACATATGTTGGACAATCACTGCCATAATTCCTTACCATGGATTAACACCGAATTTCCCCATTATGCTTTTTCCTGATACTGCTAACAATCCCCAGAAAGTTATTACTACAACAAGAATCCATATCTTCTTCAAGCCATCAGAGGAGGTAGCAGCCAGCTGCTGAGAAAGTGCAGTGGACATCAAGAATGATAAGAGCGAGTGATGGTAACACTGCTAGAGGAGTTGTGCACCTCTGCTTCCTGCTTATCATTGATGAACTGGCACTACTTCTGCCACTACTTTAGCAGGTCATAGAATCAAAGAATTATAAAGTTGGAAAAAACCCACAAGGGCCATCCAGTCCAACCCCCTGTCATGCATAATCATAATGAAAGCATCCCTGGCATATGGCCATCCAGCCTCCGTTTAAAGACCTGCAAGGAAGGAGACTCCACTACACTCGGCTGGAATGTTTTTCACTGTCCAACAGCTCTTATTGTCAGGAAGTTCCTCCTAATGTTGAGGTGGAATCTCTTTTCCTGTAGCTTGCATCCATTGTTCCATATTCTGGTCACTGGAGCAGCAGAAAACAAGCTTGCTCTATCCTCAATGTGACACCCCTTCAAATACTTAAACAGGGCTATCATATCACTCCTTAACTGTCTCTTCTCCAGGCTAAACATACCCAGTTCCCTAAGTCTTTCTTCATAAGGCATGGTTTCCAGACCTTCACCATTTTGATAGCCCTCCTCTGGACACACTCCAATTTGTCAACATCCTTTTTGAATTGTAGTGCCCAGAACTGGACACAGTATTCCAGGTGAGGCCTGACCAAAACAAAATAGAGTGACACCATTACTTCTCTTGATCTAGACACTATACCTCTATTGATGCAGCCTAAAATCACATTGGCCTTTTTAGCTGCCTTGTCACACTGTTGGCTCATGTTCAACTTGATTTCAGTAAGGCCTTTGACAAGGTTCCCCATGACATTCTTGCAAACAAGCTCGTAAAATGTGGGCTAGACAAGGTAACCATTACATGGATTTGTAACTGGTTGACTGACCGAACTCAAAGGGTGCTCAACAATGGCTCCCTTTCATCCTGGAAAGAAGTGACCAGTGGGGTCCCACAGGGTTCTGTCCTGGGCCCAGTGCTATTCAATATCTTTATTAATGACTTGGATGACAGAATTGGGGGCATACTTATCAAATTTGCAGATGACACCAAATTAGGAGGAGTAGCCAATACTCCAGAAGACAGGATTGAAATTCAGAATGACCTGAATAGACTAGAAAGCTGGGCCAACGCTAACAAAATGAAATTCAATGCGGAGAAATGTAAGGTTCTGCACTTAGGGCGGAAAAATGAAATGCACAGATATAGGATGGGGGACATCTGGCTGAATGAAACTATGTGTGAAAGGGATCTAGGAGTCCAAGTAGACCATAAGTTGAACATGAGTCAGCAGTGTGATGCAGCAGCTAAAAAGGCCAATGCTATTTTAGGTTGCATCAATAGAAGTATAGTGTCTAGATCAAAGGAAGTAATAGTGCCACTCTATTCTGCTTTGGTGAGGCCCCACCTGGAATACTGTGTCCAGTTCTGGGCACCACAATTCAAAAAGGATGTGGAGAAACTGGAGCGGGTCCAAAGGAGGGCAACTAAGATGGTGAAGGGTCTGGAAACCATGCCCTATGAGGAACGACTTAGAGAGCTGGGGATGTTTAGCCTGGAGAAGAGAAGGTTAAGAGGTGATATGATAGCCCTGTTCAAATATTTGAAGGGATGTCATATTGAGGAGGGAGCAGGCTTGTTTTCTGCTGCTCCAGAGACCAGAACGCGGAGCAATGGATGCAAGCTGCAGGAAAAGAGATTCCACCTCAACATTAGGAGGAACTTCCTGACAGTAAGGGCTGTTCGAAGGTGGAACACACTCCCTCGGAGTGTGGTAGAGTCTCCATCCTTGGAGGTCTTTAAGCAGAGGCTGGATAGCCATCTGTCGGGGATGCTTTGACTGGGAGTTCCTGCATGGCAGGGGGTTGGACTGGATGGCCCTTGTGGTCTCTTCCAACTCTATGATTCTATGATTCTATGATTCTATCTACAAGGACTCCTAGATCCCTTTCACATACAGTCTTGTTAGGCCAGGTCCCGTCCCCCCCCCCCCCCCCACCAATCTATATCTATGCATTTTATTTCTGTGCAGTACCTTACATTTATCTATCTTGAAATTCATTTTGTTAACTTTGGCCTACCTTCTAAATTTATTCAGGACTTCTTAAATGTTGATCCTGTTCTCTGGGGTAATAACTACTCCTCCTAATTTGGTGTCATCTGCAAATTCGATAAGCATGTCTTCTTTTTCTCCATCCAAGTCATTGAATTATTGAATCATAGAATCACAGAGTTGGAAGAGACCACAGGGGCTATCCATTACAACGCCCCACCATGCAGGAACTCTCAATCAAAGCATCCCCGACAGATGGTCATCCAGCCTCTGTTTAAAGACCTCCAAGGAAGGAGACTCCACCATTCTCTGAGGAAGTGTGTGCCACTGTCGAACAGCCATTACTGTCAGGAAGTTCCTCCTAATATTGAGGTGGGATCACCTTTTTTTTTTTTTTTTTTTTGTAGCTTACATCAATTTCTCTGGGTCCTGTTCTCTGGAGCAATGGAAAACAAGCTTGCTCCCTCCTGAATATGACATCCCTTCAAATATTTAAACAGGGCAATCATATCATTTCTTAACCTTCTCCAGACTAAACACACCCAGCTTCCTAAGTCGTTCCTCATAGGGCATGGTTTCCTCACTATTTTAGTCACCCTTTTTTTGGACATGTTTCAGTTTCTCAACATCCTTTTTAAATTGTGGTGTCCAGAACTGGACACAATATTCCAGGTGGGGCCTGATGAAAGCAGAATAAAGTGGCACTATTACTTCCCTTGATCTAGACACTATACTTTTATTATGCAGCCTAAAATTGCATTGGCCTTTTTAGTTGTCACGTCACACTGTTGACTCATTTTCAACTTGTGGTCTACTTGGACTGCTAGATCCCTTTCTCGTGTACCAGTTTATCAGACAGAGCTCCAAATGTTGTGCTTCCATCACTCAACGTGATCAAAATGGGGCAGAATCATCACCAGTGTGATCATACCTGGCACTTCTAAAGTGAAAGGGAAGAGTTATCACTATGGAATCGTCAGGAGAAGCCCTTGTCTTATTATTAATGGATTAATCCGTTAATAAGAAAAGGGCTTCTCCGTGATGATTCCATGGTGATTCCATGGCAAAAACTCTTGCTTTCCAATTTAGAAGCAGCTGCGGCATGATCACACTGGTGACGATTCTGCCCCATTTGATGATGTTTGGGTGATGAAGGTGCCGCATCTGATAAACTCCTTAGTCTCGTTCAGCCAGGTGTCCCCTGTCCTATATCTGTGCATTTCATTTGCTGCCCTTACATTTCTCTGTGTTAGCTTTGGCCCAGGTTTCTAGTCTATTCAGGTCATTTTGAATTTAGATCCTGTCCTCTGGGGTATTAGCTACTCCTCCTAATTTGGTGTCATCTGCAAATTTGATAACTAGACCCCCAATACTGTCATCCAAGTCCTTGATAAAGATGTTGAAAAGCACGAACCAGGACAGAGCCCTGTGGGACCACACAGGTCAGTTCTCTCCAGGATGAAAAGAAGCCATTGTTGAACACCCTTTGGGTTAGGCCAGTCAACCAATTACAAATTCATGTAACAGTTACCTTGTCTAGCCCACATTTTATAAGCTTGTTTGCAAGAATGTCATGGAGAATCTTGTTAAAGGCCCTACTGAAATCACAATATACTATATCTACAACATTTGTGCCCTGTCTAGCCCACATTTTAGAAGCAAGCATGCCATGGGGAACCTTGTCAAAAGCTTTAGTCAAGTTGACATATGCTATATCTACAGCATTCTCTTTGTCTACCACACTGGCAATTTTATATATATATATAAAAGGTCAGATTAGTCTGGCATGAGTTGTTTCTCATAAAGCCATGTTGACTTTTTGTGATAATGGCATTGCTTTCTCAAGAGTCACAGACTCTGTTTAGTGATCTGCTCTAGAATCTTTCCTGGTATTGCCCAACTCACTTCTTCCCCACTCCCACATATACTCAGGGACAAAGCCCCCTCCCCTTACTGTCTGTAATCAGGGCAGACTGATCCTATTGCTCTGCCCTTGGTATTCCACTGTTCCAAGGTTGAGAGAGCCTTCAGGGTTAATAGGGGAAGGGAGCTGAGGAAGATGTCTAAACAGTGAACCAGAGAGAAAGGTGAATTTAATTTTGCTACTCTACTGTTTCTAAAGAATGGAAATGATGGCACGTTTGATGATGTGGGCTCTTGTCCATGATGTTGTTAGTCCTTAAGTTGCTTTGGAACAATGCTGGTTTTGTAAGAAATAAGAAAAAAAAATTATATGGAAGCATATCATAGAATGACTTTGACTCATTACACTTTGGCCAGGATGCAAAGCTGTGTCTTCTTCTTGTGCAAGATGTTTGGAGCAGTACAGATGAGGATTGTCCAGCTCTTCCTCAAGAAGTACATTTATATGGACAGCTAATACTGTGCTATTGTCAATAAAATATAATTTGTTGAACTACCAACCAAATGTATTTTTGAAATGAAATCCTACCAATGCAAGGAGAGACCTTCACTCTGAAACATGGGTCTTCTCCTATGTTGCGTGTCTGAAGGGAGAATCCTGTAGTAGATATACTATTGTTCCTTATAAAATTAAATAAATTAGATGTATATACCTAATCTTCTGAGTGAGATGCTTCTTTGAACAGTTTTATGTTTTATCCAATTTTAGATGTTCCAGTATCATATTGCAAGTGGTGTGGGTATGTAATATTTAATAAATCTAAAATGTCTTGCCCCATAAGCACCTGCCAATGCATAGCTTCAAAATCTTATATTAAATTTTAACCTCATGCTGTGAAATTGTGTATATTGGGTAATCGACATCCCAGTGCATTTTGTTTGCAGCCAATATGAAATATCTATGTTTTGGGACTTCAGAATGTTCAGTTGAAAAACACTGTGGAAAGCAGAAAAGAATGCATCAAGTTGTTTCTTTGTAAAACAAACTGTACTGCAAATCCCATATTGTAAATTGAATAATAAAATATATTCGTTGACTTGTGGTATATGCTTAAAGCAAGGAAAACCTATAAAAGAACCAGTCACAATAGACCCACAGTTCTTCCAATTTTATTTCCACCTACATTTTTCAGTGACAACGTTTCAGCTATTTTTATTATTTTAACCATGTCCTTGAAATCCTGTCAAGTATAGCAAGGCATAGCTTTAGAATTAACCCATCCAACTATACCACAGATTGTGTAACCATTTAGTACTCTTGCCTTGTTCAGGTGCACACCTGAATCCACATAGGTCTAATCTGGGCATGAGGATGCAGGTGGCATGTAAGCCCTACCTCACTGTCCTCAAGCACTCATCTGTAAATTATATCTTTGCACTTTAAGCACGATGATTTGAAAAGGTCTATTTATGGTTGAACACAGTTACAAAACTCCATGAGCAGAAACCAAACTTGTAAGAGTTCCCATTCAAAGAAGTTTTAAGACTGTGTTTAAAGGAACATGGTTACATAACCCTTTTCAGAACTTCATAATCAATACACATTACTGGAATAATATTTTAGAGCATATGAAAGGATGGTATCAGGGACTCTTTTCATAATATATTTCCACTATATAGGAAAATAATATTTGGAACCATTAATGTTAATAAGTGCAGCATATGTGACCCTTCTTTCTATGAGGGAGGTGTATCTATTCTAGTATTTCACAAGCATAATACAATTAATTACAATAGCAATAAAACAACATAAAACAAAATATTACAAATTTTAAAACATACAGCAAAAGACAGGGGGAAAGTGGAATAACTTTTGAAACATTATTTACCCCAGCACTAATAAATAATAACAATAACAATAATAATAAATTTTATTTATATCCTGCCACTCCCTCTGAATCGAAGCAGCTTACAATAGCACAAATACATCAATAAAATATATAATACATACATAACCAATGCTACATAATCCCCTATCAACCCATCTTATAACAAAAACAGCAATTTTATAAAGTTTAGATTAAAATTAGTTAAAATGAACATAATTGAAGCGAGACATCTTGGGGCAGACAGGGACTATCCATATCAGTGTAACAGGAGGTCAGTCTGGAAAGGCCTGTCAGAAGATAACCATCTTGATGGCCTTTAAAAAAAATATTATTAAATAATAATAATAATAATAATAGCAACATAATCAAAAATCAAAAATCTAACATCAACTTTCTAAAAATCTGTAGCATTATCAATAGATAGCACAGCCAAAATTGAACCAAAATATTTTGGCTTCAAAGTAATTTTATAGGATGCTATTGACAGAGTCAACAAAATATCCATTGAGAAGGAATTTCACAACCTAGGGGCCACCAATGAAAGGCTTCTTCCCAGTGCACCCCCATGTCTCCTTGTTCTTTCTTATCCAAATCTGAATAGGGAGGGTTGAGTACTGAGACTGGCAAAATCACCCCATGTTAACTTGGTCTGAGTGGTATCTGGTGGTTCCAACATGAGTGAGGTCATTGGGGCAAGGATATTCTCTAGTTTTAATCCAAACGTCAAAATAACTTTCCAATGATCCTGTTCTGGGGACATTGTTCTACATCTTGGACAAATGTACAGTCTGGACAAAAACTTGGGGTGGATTCACCAGTCAATGACCTGAAAATGATCGAACATCAATTATTCATCCAGTATTACTGTGGAAGGCTACTGAGCCTTCAGGTACTGCTAAAGGTTTTCAAAATGTTGAGACATACATTAAAAATGCCTTTTCTACAGTCACTTAAAATATTGAATATAGCCCCCTAAAAGACTTTTTTCTCTAAAAGACCACTCCCTAAAATACTGTATGTATGTATGTATGTGTACATATGTGTGCATGTGTGTGTGTGTGTATATATATATATATATATATAACCACAAAAAGCAAAGAAAAATTCTGAATGCTACAAGAGTGCAGAAGAGTGGCCATATATAAAAGAGAGAGCTTTTGTACCTTTAACATTTATATTGATGATGACAATTTGACAGGTGCAGTATTCCACTCATTAATTTAAGTCAAACACATTAACAGCATATTTAAGTGCCTAATACTTAATTGTTTCTTAAATATCTCCATTAATCATTTGTATTTAATATTCATTTCCTTTATTGTCATACTAATTTTTTCTGCACTTTTTCTGCACTTAGGACGGAAAAATGAAATGCACAGATATGGGATGGGGGACACCTGGCTGAATGAGACCACATGTGAAAGGGATCTAGGAGTCCAAGTAGACCATAAGCTGAACATGAGTCAACAGTGTGATGCGGCAGCTAAAAAGCCAATGCAATTTTAGGCTGCATCAATAGAAGTATAGTTTCTAGATCAAGGGAAGTTATAGTGCCACTCTATTCTGCTTTGGTCAGGCCCCACCTGGAATACTGTGTCCAGTTCTGGGCACCACAATTCAAAAAAGATGTGGAGAAACTGGAGCATGTCCAAAGGAGGGCAACTAAGATGGTGAAGGGTCTGGAAACCTTGCCCTATGAAGAACGCCTTAGGGAGCTGGGGATGTTTAGCCTGGAGAAGAGAAGGTTAAGAGGTGATATGATAGCCCTGTTTAAATATTTGAAGGGATGTCATATTGAGGAGGGAGCAAGCTTGTTTTCTGCTGCTGCAGAGACTAGAACGCGAAACAATGGATGCAAACTGCAGGAAAAGAGATTCCACCTCAACATTAGGAGGAACTTCCTGACAGTAAGGGCTGTTCGACAGTGGAACACACTCCCTCGGAGTGTAGTGGAGTCTCCTTCCTTAGGGGTCTTTAAGCAGAGGCTGGATGGCCATCTATCAGGGATGCTTTGACTTGGAGTTCCTGCATGGCAGGGGGTTGGACTGGATGGCCCTTGTGGTCTCTTCCAACTCTATGATTCTATGATTCTATGATTCTAATTTAATTCTTATGTTCTAATTCTGTCCCTATATGATCAATTTCTATTTTATCTAAAAACATCATCATAATAGCCGTCTAAATCCATTGTTGAGAATAGCGTGGAAAAACAGTGTCCTAGTGGATTTCTGTTGTTTTTTTCCCCATTTTTGCAAACGTTTCCATACTTGCTCTTGTGGTCCCTAGACATGTTTCTACTTGTACAACTACATGCACAACTAGGAACCACTTGAATAATTCAGAAATGAAAGTCTCTGAGTACAACATTATTTGATCTACTGAAATTACATTGTTTGATATCCAAATTATTATTAATTTAATCACTAATTAATAGCTGATAAAGTTATGCAGATCTATCATCTGATGTATTTAGGAGCTGATACAATATCTTAGAAAGTGCAATATATTTCTAGACTATTAGGTACAGTTTGAAACCACATGCTGCATAAATAGAAAATGACAGGCAGAGAAAGGGCATGCCACAGAAGAGTTTTATGTCACTCATATCGCTAGGTTTCAATTTGACTATTCTTTGACTTGTGATTACAGTGTCATAAAAATAAGGTATCACATAGAACTACTTCCATTGCTTACAATAATGATGGGTGAATTTATCCTGTCAAAAATCATAAGCATGATTCTTTTCACTGTGAAAAAATACATACACCAACTTTTAGAAGGTGGAATAAAAGTTCTTAATTTTATGTCATGATATGTTTGTCAAGTCTTGTACATATACATATCACAGACATTTACCATTAGAATGTGCTGCCCAAACCAATTCAATGGTTCTCCAATACCTTTTCATTAAGGCATTAACTTTCAAAATCTATCTTATAGTGATATCTTTATTAGGCCAACCATAAGGTATAAAATACTTTTTTCTTTTAGATTTTGGAGATCACAGGCTTCTTGATCAAGAAAAAATGGTAAAACAGAAGGAAGGAGAAAAAAGTGGCATATATTTAGGGTTTGTATGGCATATATTTAGGGTTTGTATGGGAAGCATCTGTACAAAAAGTAAGGCCTCCCCCAATCTTAAAACAGAGGCAACAATGTTTATGTTCTTTATTTGAGGTTATAAACTACCACCCTCTGAGAAATGTGTTTGCCCCTATCTAGTGTAATGTCCCAGGCCACTCTATGAGAAAAATCCAGTTGGTCTCACAGGGAAGTTTCTGTAGTGTCAAATGTGGATGCAAATTTAGGTGTTCAAATAGGCAAAGCATATCAGCTGGGGCCAGATGATGGGGCTTTACAGACTGCCCCTTCAGGGGCGAGTCTGCACCACCCCTTTGCATGCCAGATTGGGGCCAGGGCAACCACAATAGCAGTGCAGAGGCCTCAATCTGCCTCTTTTCCAGGCCACCAGCAAAACACTGCTTCTCTGTGGTTGGAAAGGGGTGTCCTTGGGGCTTTATGCCCCAAGGGCACCCCACCAGCTGCAGCCGTGGGAGAAAGGGGCTGCACAGCCCCTTTTTCCCTGGCATCACTCTCATGGCAATCTGGTTGCCATGATTCCTGCAGGAATGATGCCTCTTGCGGCCTCGCAATGAAAAGGAGCTGCCTAGAGCACCTCCTTCATTGCAGCGCTGCAACCAGGAAGTGGTGCCCTTGTGATGCACATTGGCAGTGCCAGCATCATGGTGGTCCCCATGTGGATGTGAGGCCGCCATGAGGCTTGCGCCATACTACACTAGGATTAGGGATTGTGTAGTTGCTGTGTGGTCCCTAACCCTAGTATTGCCACCGCCATGCCACAAAGTGGCCGTCTGTATTGGGCCTACATGTTTTACCTTTGTTGGATGAAGAAGTCCTCAGAAAAACCTGCAATATATTGCAATATATATTTCCTACAAACAGATGGTTTTTAGATGTTATGTATTAATTAAAAATATATGAATCCATTGTATGTTGTTCTTTGTGCATTCATTTTAAATTGAATATGATGGAACTTTGGTTAATTGGAATGTGGTAAAGTATTATTTTTTTCTAAATTCCTGTTTTCAGATGGAATAGTGTACATGCTTTTCTAATGTATTGTAGTCTTTAAAACTGGTTATTCTAACACATTGATTCCATTTACTTTGCTGCTTTTGCCTCTCGTGCCTAGAGTGCTTCTTTTCTCTAACATTATACAAGCTGGTATTCTTATGTTTGCAGTACAATTGGAAATGTGTTGAATTGCAAGCATGTAATTCTCTACAGGAGTTTGTTTTACCAAACATGAGTCTGAAATGAATAAAGAGAGGCGGGGTGGGGAGGAGATGTTTCAAAACTTTTTCTAAGAAAACCAAAACCTCCCAGGATGTGAATGGAAGATCCAGGTTCACTTCAAGAAGGTACAAATTTTGAGAACAGAACTTTTAATTACTTTTTGCATTTATGTGTGTTCTTGTAACAAGATAAAATGCATCTACCATTTTGATAGCTTGAACAGCAAATGCTTTGGGACTATTTCCCAAGACTTAAACTAATAGATTTACTTGGAAATAAAGTAAATGGCTTACCCTCCATCAATTTGTCTCATTGTCTATTGCAAGAATGGACAAGACTCCTAAGCCTGTTTTTTCCCCATGCAAAGCTTGCACACTCTTTACTATTTCATTCACATGTACACATACACACATCAGAAGTTAACGTCTGGATTTGATCTTTTCTTTCCTTTAGCTTATTTGCCAGTCTGAGTGGCCTTCAGAGGGTCCACATTGTGACAAAAGTCTTCCCAGATCTGCCATAGTAGCCACAACTGCTATAAGAGGGAGGAATAAGACTTTTGGTGTTTTTAGAGAAGTTTTAATGTTCAGATCAAGATCTCAGCCTACCCGTGTATCCCTGCCATCAGAACTATGAAGGATCAGGACCTGGGAAAAACCTATTTTGACACAGCTGTAAAATAATCTCCAGTGGTGGATCCACTTTTCTTCATTCATGCTTGATTTCTAAAAGATATCTAAGGATTATGTGTGTGATTGAATTATTTCTTGTTTTTGTTTGTGTTATACTGCTTCATGATTTTGTTTTCCCCATGTGTTTATGTATCCTGAATAGGCAGCTTCAGCAGATCTGGGGTATCTGGGCTGTTGTCAATTAAACTGGAACCATAGTGCCATAACTGCAATGTGAAAGGATCTGCTGCAGAAGTGTGTGGAACTGCACAACCAGCAATGATTAATTCATTTTCTGTTTTCAAAGGAGCACCATTTAGCTAAAGCAAAAGTATCATCACAACTGAAGACCTCCAGAAATGGTAATTCTCCTTGTTTTGAACACCCCCCCCCCCCCGGTTGATAAATGGAAAGACAGCATTGATCCAGGACTTAATCCTTGATGAGCATGTTGATCTGGCTTGTATTATGGAGACATGGCTGGATGGGGAAGCGGGACAGGACAGTAATCTCTCCCAACTTTGTCCAACTGGGTTGTCCTTACAGCAGCAATCAAGGACTGGAGGGCAGGGAGGCAGAGTTGCACTATATATATATATATATATATATACACACACCCCACCCCTTTCATGCCAGCCACAGAGGCTAGTGAAACATCAAGAACAAACTCTTCTAGAACATGGCCATATAGCCCAAAAAACTCACAAAAAACTATGGATGCTGGCCATGAAAGCCTTCAACTTCACAATAGGGATTCTGTTGGTGTACCACCCACCCCGCTGCTTAACAGTCCCCCTTCCTGAGCTGGCTGAGTTGGTCTCAGTGATGATGTTGGAGTGCCCTCAGCTTGTTGTGCTGAGGGACTTCAACATCCATGTGGATGTTGACTGTGCTGTCAGGAGAAGCTCAGGACTTCATGTCTGCCATGTCAACCATAATAATATGGTTGTCATGGCAGGCCACCTTTTTTGCTCTGGGCTGCATGACAGTGATCTGGGAGTGGAGGAACATTTGGTAGTTCCATTGTCATGGACTGATCAGTACCTCATAGGATTTGGACTCACTTTGACTCAGAACCTCTGCAGGGTTGGGGGGGGGGGCGGTTAAGGTGGTTTACCCCAGGAGGCTTATGGATCTGCATGGATTCCTGATGGCTCTTGGGGAGTTTCCAGATAACTGTTGAAGCCCTGGCTGATCTCTGGAACTGGGAAATGGCCAGGGCAGTAGACACAATTGCCTCTAAGTGTCTCCTCCCACAAAGTAAGCCGAACGAGTCCCCTGATTCACTTGGTATCTGGTGGTGATGAAAGGGAAGGAGACTAGACTGATGAAAGGGGAAGACTCAGAGCAAGTCTGATCAAACACAAGCTGGAGCTTATTGGAAAAACCACACCATGGTGATGGTGGTAGCAAAGAAATTATACTTCTCTGCCACCATTGCATCTGCACAGTGTCATCCAGCAAGCTGTTCTGATTTTTTATAGATTCCCAAGAAGAAAACGAAGACCACAAGACAGCTCACTGTGAAGAATGTGCAAGATACTTTGCAGACAAATTCACTTAGATTTGTACTGACTTGGGTGCTGCAGTTGACACAGGTCAAGTGGATGTAATCTTGGTGCTTCTTGTCCTATATTATTGGATAAGTTTCAGTTTGTACAGTTTGAGGATGTGGACAGGTTCCTTGGAGAAGTGAGGTCCACCAAATACATACTGGATCCTTGCCCTTCCTGGCTTCTGAAAGCAGCTAGAGCAGAATTGGCTAAGTGGGTAAGGGGAGTGCTTCACTGAAACAAGGGAGGTTTCCATCCTGCCTAAAAGAGGCAGCTGTGAGGCCATTACTAAAACAGATCTCCCTTGATCCCACCATCCTGGATAACTAGCAGACAGTCTCTAACATTCCATTCTTGGGCAAGGTTTTGGAGTGAATGGTGGCCTCCCAGCTCCAGGGTTTTCTGGATGAGATGGATCATATAGATCCATTTCAATCTGGCTTCAGACCTGGTTAAGGGGAAGAGACAACTTTGGTTACCTTGGTGGATGACCTACTCAGAGAACTGGACATTGGAGTATGTCACTGTTGGTCTTGCTAGATCTCTGAGGGGCTTTCAATACCAATTGACCATGGTATCCTTCTAAGCCACCTTTCTGGGATGGGACTTGGGACACTATTAAACAGTGGTTCCAGTCTTTCTTGGAGGGGTGGACCCAGAAGGAGGGGATGGGGAAATTCCTGTTTGATCCCCCCCCTGGCCATTGGCCTGTGGGGCCCCTCGGGGTTCTGTTCTGTCCCCCATGTTATTTAACATCTACATGAAACCACTGTGAGACATCAGCTAGAGTTTTGGGGTACAGTGTCACCAGTATACAGATGACACTCAGCTTTGTCTCTCCTTTCTTCTGATTCCAAGGAAGTTGTCTCTGAAATGAACCAGTGTCTGCTGTCAGTAATGGATTGGATGAGGGCAAACAAATGGAAGCTTAATCCAGACAAGCCAGAGGTGCTGCTGGTCAGCTGTAAGGCAGATCAGGGAATAGGGACATTGCCTGTGCTGGATGGGGTTACATTCCTCCTGTAAACTCAGGCTCACAGCTTGGGTCTCTGTCTGGATTCAACTCTGAGCCTGGATGCTCAGGTTTCAGCAGTGGCCAGGGATGCATTCACATAGTTAAAACTAGTACACCAGCTGCACCCATTTCTTGAGACATCAAATCTGGCTACAGTGACACATGCCTTGATTACATCCTGTTTGGACTACTGTAACATACTCTACATGGTGCTGCCTTTGGAAACTATTTGGAAACTTCAGCATGCGCAAAACACTGCAGTGAGAATGCTGACTGGAGCCATTTCCAGGGAGCATGTAACTCTCTTGTTGAAACAGCTTCACTGTCTACCTGTTCATTTCCATACACAATTCAAAGTGCTGGCTATGACCTATAGACCCCCACATGGATCTGAGGAGTTTATCACATGGGAGGAATTTCTCTCAATTTCAAAAGAAATGGAAGTGAGGCGAGTTCGGAATTGAGTAAATTAGCTAGTTCAGCTAATTTATGTGATTGCGTATTGACACTGCATTGTGTTCAGAACTGCCTGAAATTGCCTCCCAGTGCCCAAAATTGCATGTGATAGTTTCTCACGCAATCATGTGAAACCCCACAATTGTGTTCGGAAGGACTTCCCTTTGCCCAAAAATGTGTGTGATCAGCTTTTACGCAATCACGCAAAACCCCATGATTGCATTCAGATTGCCATTGGACTATACTTCCAATTCCTTTGTGTGATAAACTCCCGAGAAACTGTATCTCCCCATATGAACCTGCTAGAGCCCTAAGATCTTCAGAAGAAGGCTTCCTCTCAGTCCCACCACCATCACAGGTTTACCTGGTCAGAATATGGGAGAGAGCCTTCTCTGTGGCTGCTCCCACCCTTTGGAATTCCCTTCCATGAAAGGATAGGCTGGATCTTTCCTCTTTGCCTTTGGCTGGCAAGTGAAAATGTTTTTATTTAGCAAGCTTTTAAAAAATCATGACAGGGTGGCTTATTTGGGGTGTATTTTATGTTTCAACTTTTGTATGTTTTTATGTAATATTGTTTTAAATAGATGATTTAAATTCTTTTAATTTTTTTTTTTACTGTGATGTTCTGAAATGCTTTTATCTTTTAATCTGCCTTGGACACCTTCCTGAAAGAAAAGCAGCATAGAAATGAAATGACATGAAATGAAATAATAAAATAAATAAATGGATATGTCCAAAAGGCTGAACAAATTGGCAAGATAACCATGGCAACCCATGCACCTTGTGGTTCTTCCCTCCATTTCTTCATTTCAGAATTCAAAAGAAAGTAGATTTTAAACTATACTCTCCATAAATGTGTTAGTGTAAATTTGTACATGAATTGAAGAATCTATGATTTGGCAGTTAGACAGATATTCAAAGTAGGGGTCGTTGGCCGAGAAAGAAGGTTGTTTTAGGCACTAGTGGAGAAGGAAGGAAAGGTTCCACATTTCCTAGAGGGTAGTAAAGAAGCTACTACTTAATACTGTCAAGCTGATCAAGATATATTTTCCCTCACTGTAATTTTTCACTATGACACCTGGCAGGAAAATATGCTTTTCCAGTGGATTCTTTGCTGCTTTCTTCCTGCCTGTCAACTATTGGCCTTTTGTGCTATTTTTCCAGTTCCCCTGGTATCATTAAAGCTATTGTCCACAGTAAATGGTGCCTCCTGATCTCTGGAATACTGCCTCACTTCTGCATGTAATTCAGTTTAAAGACCTCTTGATTTTTTTTTATCTAGTCTCTTTTAATTTATCTGAACAAGATTATAATGTTATAAATATCCCAATATTACTTAGCTTTGAATAACCACATAACTTTATTCATTCTTGTTTAACCATTAAATAAGTGCTTTCCTCTTTTTATTCTTTTTTCATGCTGGTTCTTTTTTCATGAATCGTGTCATGATTTTTACTCTACAAGTCATTTCAGTTCTGATTACTGAAATAAAACTATTTGTCAATATTCTCTTGTGCCACTTTGCAAAATTCTCACTTCTTACAGATTTTTTACTTCACACACACACATTATACTTGCACCCCAATTTGGAGTGGAGCAGTAATCTGTACTTTGGGCTATAATCAACAACTCCAGAGACTTCTTTGATTTTAGAATATGCTTAACTACTCATAAAAACTGGAATATCTGACTATGTTGCAAAAGTACTTATTTGTAGATTTCTAGTTAATTTCTGGGACTAATCCAAAATACTGGATATCACACTGAAGAGATTCCCAGCTTGTGAACAGTTTATTTTAGGGATGCAAATCTCCAACTATTTTTATCATATGAATAATTTCTGCAGTCTTCTCCTGAATATTGAATATTTGAAGGGATTGAGGAGGGAGCAAGCTTGTTTTCTCCTGCTCCAGAGAATAGGATCTGTAACAATGGATGCAAGCTACAGGAAAAGAGATCCCACCTCAACATTAAAAGGAACTTTCTGACAGTAAGAGCTGTTAGACAGTGGAACACACTCCCTCAGAGGATGGTGAAGTCTCCTCCCTTGGAGGTCTTTAAACAGAGGCTAGTTCGCCATCTGTCAGGGATGCTTTGATTGAGAGTTCTTGCATGTCAGGGGGTTGTACTGGATGGTCCTTGTGGTCTCTTCCAACTCTATGATGTTATGATTCTATTTACAGTTTTAACATGTTGCCTATGTCAGGTGCTTTAGGGAATTATTCTATGCAGAAAAATAGGTGAAAATAGATGAAAATTATGGTTATGGTTTTAAATTGTGGTGCAGTGATTTGAGTGATGGATGACAACTCAGGAGATCAGGGTTTGATTTCCTGCATGGCCATGGAAACTCACTGGATAACCTTGAGCTAGTCACACACTCTTAAACCACCCCAAAAACTGTAATAAGTTCACCTTAGGGTTAGTATCAGTCAGAAATGATTTGAAGGCAAACACCAACAAAACCACAACATGTGCAAAACCATAATTTTCCCTCCAAATTATGTCCCCACCCATTTTCCAGAGACACATATTTTGGGACAAAATTATTGGGGGTAGATATTTGTGTGTGTGTGTGTGTGTGTGCACGTGTGTGCATGTGTGTGCATGCAAAATTTAAAATATGATTTTGCATTGTGTTTCTAGAAAAAGTTGTGTGTGTGTGTGTGTGTGTGTGTAAAATGTATATTTTTTTGCTGAAGAAATCACCCCAATTTCTTAAATATCTATTGTCCATAAACACATATGCTTGTCAAAAATGCACACCCCCAAAAATTGCTCAAAATGTGAAGAGCCCTGGTGGTGCAGTGGTTAAATGCCTGTACTGCAACCACTCACTCAAAAACATAAGGTTGTGTGTTCCATACTAGCCAGGGCTCAAGCTTGATTCAGGCTTGCATCCTTCCGAGGTCACTAAAATAAGTACCCAGCTTGTCGGCATCAATTAGCTTACAGTTGTAAACTGCTTAGATACTGCTAGTTCAGTATGAAGCAGTATATAAATGAAATGAAGCTGTTTTGATTCTGTGTAGAAACCACTTCGTGATGAATAAATACTGAGCAAAAACTTTGCAAGTGTTGTTCTTGCTGTGTGCCTTCAAGTCATTTCCAACTAAAGGTGACTCTAAGGCAACCCTATCATGAGATTTTCTTGGCAAGTTTCTTCAGATCAGATTTGCTATTGCCTTTCCCTGAGGCTGAGAGCTTGCTCAAAGTTACCCAGTGAGTTTCATGGGTGAGCTGGGAATCAACCCCTGGTCTCCAGAATTTTAGTCCAATATTCAAACCACTATGCCACACCACCTCTCTCTTCTATGTTATTCTTCAAAACTCTATTTCCAGTGTTAAGAAACCAATTTGATTTTTGTTTTAGTTTCATTGTTATTGTTATTGCTTTTGGGGGGGGGGGCTGGGAAGTGAATAACAGAGAATATACCGAGTACCTCTGTCTGCTCTAGGTACAAGGGTTTTAGGACACCAAGAGCTACTTTGTCCTGGAAGTATTGTGCCCTCATTAGAGGATTCCTCATCAAAGGAAGGCCCAGAGATCCCAAGGGGTTCTCATGCCTGCATGGTTCAATGCTATGGAATCCTGGGATTTGTAGTTTGCTGTGGCAGTGGTTAAACATATCACAAAACTAAAAATGCCATACTGCCATAGCACTGAGCATTGACTGTTAAAGCAGTGTCAAACTGCATTATTTCTGCAGTGCAGATATCACCTCAGAAGAGCTGCTTCCAAGAACTTAGTATGGTGATTCTTTAAAAAGTAGGACAGATTAGCCCTGCCAAGGAGGAATTCTATATAGCAGGAAAGAATGCTAATGTATGAGGAGCCCACATAAACACCCTTCAAACTAACTAAGCTTCAATTAGAGAAAAGACACTGTGGATATAGAAACTGGTGTAGGAGCATGAAGAAAGCAGTTCTACTTGTGCCACTTCTACATGAAAATAAAGATTAGAAAAACCTAAAATAAACTGCCATACTGCTAAAGATAAGTTTCTTCCTCTCCTCCTCCTCCTCCTCCTTCTTCGCTGCCCTCAAGTCAATTTCAACTCATGGCAGTCCTGTGGGTGAGACATCTCTGAGACTCCCTGTCCTCAACTGCTCTCCTCAGGTCCTGTAGGCTCAGGGTCTGTGGTCTCTTTGATTGAGTCTAACCATCTGGCATACAGTCTTCCTTTGTTTCTATAGCCTTCTACCTTTCCTAGCATCATTGTCTTTTCTGATTGTTAATTTTTATTCATGATATGGCCAAAGTACAACAGCCTCAGTTTAGTCATCTTGGCTTCCAGACAGAGCTCAGGTTTGATATGAACCCATCTGTTTGTCTTCTTGGCTGTCCACAGTATCCTCAGAACTCTTCTTCAGCTCCACATCTCCAGTGAGTTGATTGTCTTTTTATTGGCCCTCTTCACTGCCCAGCTCTCACATGTTGATGGGGAATACAATGGTGTGAATGATTGTCACTTTAGTGTTCAGAGTTATAAGACAAGCTGCCCTTCCAACAAATAAACAAACCAGGTAGCAAATTTCACCATACTTGATAAAACAGCAAAAATTGCTCCCTGATTTGCACGCAAATTAATCCCCAGCAAAAGTCACCAAAGATGTAATGCTGATTATCTTATCTGTATTCCATAAAACAACAGACACATGAAAATATTATTTTTTAAGTTTCACTTTTCTTTGCATTGCTTTAAACAAAATTATGCAAGTTGCACTGAATACACATTGTATTGAGAAATTGTTAACCTGTCCTAACAGTTCAGTAAGATGAAACACTGGGGCAAACTTGACACTTTATTAGAGGGAGAGAAAACTTTAATTTTATTTCCACACATAAGTATGAGATTACAGAGATATAAAACATAGTCTACTTTATTTTCCTGCATGGGCTCATAAACAGTGTCTTTATTTTATTGTAGTTTGACTAAATTAAAGCAATGTTTTATTCCAAAAGTATGTGGCCTTGTACTTGTTTATTTCTGCCTATGCTGGCATAATGTGCCTTCATAGAACTGTTATTTCTCAAGAGAATTAAACAGTATTGTGCAGCAGTTCTTGAGGACTATGGATGACAGATAAATGTGATAACAACAAGATGTGAAGCATGTTTGAAAATGTTTAACACACTAAATTGCTCTTCCTTGGGCATATGAATCTCTAGAAAATATTTTCACTCACACTACACAGAAAGAGAGAAGGCCCTTTTCATCTAGTCAAATATAGCTTCAACTTTATTGTGTGTATGTGTGTGTTTTGTGTGCCTTCAAGTTGTTTCCAATTTATGGCAACTTTCAGTCAAACCTATCAAGGGGTTTTCTTGGTAAGATTTGCTCAGAAAAGGTTTTCCTTTGCCTTCCCCTGAAGCTGAGAGCATATGACTTGCCCAAGGTCACCCAGTAGGTTTCTTATTAATATAAACTTTACTAACCTAACTTTATTACTGTCAAGGGATCATTTATGAATAATTGTTCTACAGTTTGATGAGCTGTATACATAGAGAATTACAAAATAAGGTCACCTTGTTAATATGAAATTAATAAACATTTTAGTCCCAGAACCCTGAATCCCCAAAAACTCTCAGGGAACAGAAAAACCCTATGGCAAATTGTGTTAAAATAGTGGATAATCAAAAAGTACAACTATTTCAGTACTGCACTATGATAATAGTAGATACTGTATATAGGCTCTTTAATGTTTTTGCCACACAAACACACACACACACACACACACAAAACCCTTACCAACTTTCTGGTGCATATACACAATTCAGTGTGTCTAACAATAAGTGAAATCCATAATACAGTAGAGTCTCGATTATCCAACATAAACTGGACTGGCTGATAGTTGGATAACCAAAAATGTTGGATAATCCGGAAGGTCCAAGGGAAGCCTTGAAATCACTATGAATTGCAAATGTATTGAAGTTTTATTGCAGTAAAAGTAAAAGTAAATGCAAAGAAATCACTGATCGACATTGTGACGTACAGTATAAACAGTTCAATCCCCTGAAAATTTAAAGAAATCACAGAAAATTTGAAGAAATCACAGCAGCCGCGATGTTGGATAATCTGGAATGTTGGATAACCGAAGGATGGATAATCGGGACTCTACTGTAGGAGATAATAAGTAAACATGGCCTACACTAGGGTGAACTTTTGATAGTTTGAAAGTGGTGAGTGGTGGCTTGAAGGTGTAATAGGTAGTGGGGATACATAAATTGAGTTACCATATGTATATGTATATCTACCAGTGAAGAGGACTCGGCTGAGAGAGTGTTTGTTTGCCCTACCTCCACTTGGGATACTCCCATGCCTTGGCTCCTGGACTTGAGGAGGAGAAATGGGCCTTTTTCCCTCCTCCCCAACATCTGCCAGTGAAGAAGACTTGGCTGAGAGAGTGTTTGTTTGCCCTACCTCCACCTGGGCTACTCCCATGCCTTGGCTCCTGGACTTAAGGAGGAGTCTTGTTTCTCTTTCTCCCCCTCCCCGCCCACACACACACACACTTTTCTTTTCTTTTCTTTTTAGACTGTGTATAGTTCACATTGTTTTAGGATTGGGATGGGGATTGAGAATGGAGATTTTATTTTTACTTGTTTTGATATGTTAATTGTTATGTATTTTGCTTTGTTAATTTTATTTTTTTGTTTGTTACTATGTATTTTTGTTGTTGCTATAACTGCTTTGTATTTTTGCTTTGTTAATTGTTATTCTCTTTTGTACCCCACCCACTGAGGTTTGGTTCCAGGACCCTCCATGGACAACAAAATCTGTGTATGTTCAAGTCCCACTAAATATAATGGCACAACAAAATGGTGTCCCATATATAAAATGGAAAATTAAGTTTTGCTATTTGGAATTTATATTTTCTGGGAATATTTTACAGCCATGTATGCTCAATTCAATGAAGCAGAGGCTGGATGGCCATCTGGTGGGAAGCTTTGATGAAGAGTTCCTGCATGGCAGGGGGTTGGACTGGATAGCCCTTGTGGTCTCTTCCAACTCTACGAGTCTATGATTCTATGAAATCCATGGATAAAAAATCTGTGGATAAGGAGGTCCAACTGTACAGATCAAATTGGCAGACACTCAGCAACTTGATGGAATACTACAGTCCAGAAGATATTCTCAAACAAATGATTGCCCCCAGGGCTAAAAAACAAAACAAAACAGTGGCCACTGTTGTGATGTGCTATTCTTCCACCCACAGCTGCTAGTCATTCTGGAAAATTGAAAATGGCAGCTGATTGGAGCTATAAGTTGTGCTCCTCTGCAAAATTACAGGATCCTTCCTTCAAATTGCTGTAACAATCAATGCATCTTTTTTATAATTTTGCTCACATGAGCTAACTGTCTAAGGTTGTAATCCTATACCTAATTATCTATGAGACTGGCCCATTGAATTAAACATGCATACATCTGTACATCCTTGCATTGATAATGGGCCTTTATAGACTGCCCAAAAGCCCTTGCGGCCCCAATCCGCCGCTTCCCCAGGCCACAGAGAAGTGGCAATTGCTACTTCTCCATAACATGAAGCGGGGTGCAGCAAGCGCCCTGGGTGCCTGCTGCACCCCACCATCTGTGGCGCTCTCGAGAAAGGGAGAAAGGGGCTGCTGCCGCATCCCTTTCCCTTCGGCATCCTTGGCACGGCTGTGTGAAGACTGCACCAAGGATGCAGAAGCCAAGAAAGAGCTCTGTTTTGGACCTCCTTCTTGCACCACAGAAGGGGTGCCATAGGTGTCCTCCTGTGGCATGGAGGCATAAGGCGCACGCTGGTCTGTGTGGATGTGGCACGCACCTTACATCCCCAGCACACCACACATGTGGACAGTACCATCCAAAATGGCACCATCCATACATGCTAGGGTTAGCCTGTGAGATAACCCTAGCACATAACAAGGCGCCTCTTCCTGTCCGTCTCTTTTGGGCCAAAGTTCACTAGAGTAATATTAGTTAGAGGGTGACTACATTTTTGTGAGACATGAGTGAAAATAAATTAATCCCAAAACATGTGAAAAAGGAGAGAATTTGGAAAACATTTCCAAGGGGTTGTGGGACTTTTTATGTTTCCTTTAATAATTCATGCTATGACACACATGTTCAACTCTCTGATAGGTTTAGTGGCTGATGATGATTCATGTCAGTGAGGTGATAAATCTGCATTTCAAAGAGCTATCCAAGGTACTGTAGTCTATTCCAAAATAGATTGTACACATTGGCTAGATCCTTGAAAGTCCAAATGAAACCTAAAAGTGGATTCACAGCTCTGCTAGCATGGCAAATATAAGCCATGACTGCATTTGTAAACTAAGGAGGTTAACAGACTACCTCATTGGAGTGGTGTCTCACTGCCCCTTTTGTCATCAGATTGAGGCAGTTTGCCGATGCTATCTAGCAGTTTGCTGATGCTAAAAAGAATGGCAAAATGCCACTCCTTTTAGCGCCAGCAAAAAGGCACCCCTGACCCCACCACTGTGGCTTTTCAGTGCTTGTTTGGCACAGTACATTTAAACATGTGGTCAGGTGCACAGCATGATGGTGGTATCAGGGTAGTGTTGGGGCATGTGGACACCACACACCCCACTCTGCTCCAAGGCTGGAGTTAAGTGCTGGTCTGTTCAGCCTCTTAGTTCCTGGTACTTTGCACCATGGTTCCATGAAATTACTTTGCACAGAGATCCACTCTGCTTTTGGTCTTCATTGCTTTGCTTTTGCTTCAATAGTGTTTGAACAGAGCAAGGTTGTTTTCATTTCTTCAACTAATCAGCTCATTTAGATGCTGTCCTTTCCCCATCATGAGCTCCCAAATCTGTCTGAATTACCACACAGAGAATGAAGCTGGTCCAGACATCATAGTGAACCAGTTTCTTCATGTCAGCTACAAGTACCTCTCCTTGGGCTTTTCCTTCAAATGGGATAA
This sequence comes from Urosaurus nigricauda, assembly GCA_034509955.1. NCBI lineage: Eukaryota > Metazoa > Chordata > Lepidosauria > Squamata > Phrynosomatidae > Urosaurus > Urosaurus nigricauda. Next base: position 64,290,954 of record JAOEGL010000003.1, read on the forward strand.
AGTGTCTCTCCCTAAGTTCTCCTTCTTCTAATTGGAGATGTTAGTCAGATGCCTGCATGTTGTTTCAGTCCTTAGTAGAGATAGTATGCTGGGGAGGATATATTTTGTGCCTGTGATCTCACTGGAATGGAGACATACTGGTCCGTTTTACATTGGCAAAAAGAGGTGTGTTGAAGGCTGCTTGAAAACCCAGCCTTTAGATGAGAAAAAGGGAAAGTGTGCCATGAAAACACTATTTTGGAGTTTTAAGGGAGAAGAAGTGCTTTAAAAAGGAGCTGGCCGATTTTACATTGGCAAAAAGAGGTGTGTTGAAGGCTGCTTGAAAACCCAGCCTTTAGATGAGAAAAAGGGAAAGTGTGCCATGAAAACACTATTTTGGAGTTTTAAGGGAGAAGAAGTGCCTTTAAAAAGTAGTTTGATTTCCCCACTACTTTTTTAAAAAGGGTGCAGCATTGCTGGCCCGTTTTACACGGGCAAAAAAAGGCGCTTTTAGGGCTAAAAAGCCCGCATTTAGGGTTAGGGAGGGCGTAGCCTTTACACCCTCCCTAAGCCTAAAACGCATGGACGCCGCCATTTAAAGATGGCAGCGTCTACACGGTGGCGCCGTACAAGCGTCATCACGTGCACAGCGTTTTGACGCGCTGCGCACGTTTTGACGCTCTGGCGGCGCGGGAGGGCGCCAATCGCGCCCTTCCCGCGCCGCAAAAAAAGAGCTCGATCCCGGAGCTCTTTTTTGCGGCGGGTCGTTGCGGCAGGATGAGGCCTCTGGGGCTGCCCGTGTGGCAGCCTAGGCCTCATCTCGCCGCTAGAAGGGGCGAGTTTGGACCGCCCCTTTTAGCCAATGTAAAAAGCACCCCTATTGCATCTAAAGGCTAAGGTGTAGTTGAACGGTTAAATGGGGCTCTGTATCTTTAAAGCGCCCATTTAAAGGCAGCGATACAAGTGCGGAGGGAGGGAAGGTGCCAAGACAAGAAGAGACCTTCAGAGCCCGGCCAGAGTGCACCTGCACCTTCCTTCACCTCCTCCCTTTGGCTGAGAGAGTGTGACTTCTAGGGAGACAGCAGGGCACTGGAGGCGCTCAGCCAGGCCAGGGCAAGCTGACAAGAGGAGGAGGAGAGGGGGAGGGACCTGGAGCACCTCCGCTGCCCTGCTTCCCTGCAAGTCACACTCTCTCAGCCGAAGGGGGGAGGAGAAGGCAGGCCCAGGCACACTCTGGCCAGGCTCCAGGGCTCTCTCCTGGCTGCCTTCCTCCTCCCTTTGGCTGAGAGAGTGTGACTTGCAGGGAGGCAGGGCAGCAGAGGGGCCCCATGTCCCTCTCCTCCTCCTTCTGTTTCCAGCTTGCCCTGGCCCAGCATCAGGAGGACCTGGAGCACCACCGCTGCCCTTCCTCCCTGCAAGTCACACTCTCTCAGCCAAAGGGAGGAGGAAGGCAGCGGGGAGGGAGGGAGGGAGGGAAGGAGTCAGGAAGAGACCCCCAGAGCCTGGCCAGAGCACGCCTGGCCCGCCTGCTTCCTCTTCAAAAAGAAGGCTGGAAAAGTAGGACGTGTCCTGGCAAAGGAAGACGTGCCTGGTCAACTTGGAAAAGGGGGGCCTCTGCTCAAGAATGGAGGACATATGGGAATCCCTCCTGGACAGAGGGCTGAAACCTCAAGACAACTCAATATAATGCTCTGACAGAACACAGACTACAACTCCCATGAGCCTTTGCTACCATTTCCCAAGATGCCTTAATTTGCAACAGAAAGCCGACCAGTATGTTCACATGTGATGAATTCTTTCGTATTGACTCTGCATTTTCTTTTTGTGTAGATGCTCTCTTGTTTTGTGTGTGATGAGCTTGTGCGTAATCATGTGCATTTCCGAACTGACCTCACTTTCTCCCTCTTTCGGAATGGTCCTGTACTCCCCCATGTGATAAGCTCCGACTGTATGGTGTACCTGCGCAATTGCGCAATTCGCAGCCAGCAAGGGAAAAAAATGTTTAAAGCGCGGCTAAAAGCCACATTCCTTGCCGCCCATGTAGCTGCTCCGCCTGTGTTTGTAGCGTTTTGACAGCTTCCCATGTAGTTGCTGAGCCACAAAAAAAACCTCAGTCTAGCTGCCCTGTACTTTTTAAATGCACACCTGGGGCTTGCTGTCTAGCTGCTAAGCATTAAGGAAAGTGCAACTTCATGTCACACTTTCTTGCCAATGTAAAAAGCCCCCTCGGATTGCAAAAGAGGGGTCCCTGTTAAGATGCAAATGAACTTTAAATTTTCTGGATGTTGAAAATCTCCCTATTGCAGCATGGTCAGAAGGAGGAGAAGCCTGCCTGCACAAAATATATCCTCACCAGTATCTCATCTCTACTAAGGACTGAAACAACATGCAGGCATCTGAATAACATCTCCATTTTTTTCTTCTTCTTTTTCTGTTTGGTTTGTAATATCTTGCCTGATGAAGTATCTGATGGAGCTTCAAAAGCTTTCAACAAGTATATTGAGCATTTCGGTAAGCCAATAAATGTATCACTGATGATTTTTTGTTTGCAATTTCTAGATCTGAATTCAGTATAAAACTATACTCTCAAACAGGATGAGAACAAGAAAAAACACCCAGTGGTGGTGATTTAAAACTACAGTACATGATGCAAATAGGTGGTGCCGATATCTTCCCCAGGTATTTTTTTTTAATTAAAACTCCTAACAAAGCAAATTAACTACAGGTCCATTCAAAAATATGGAAAGGGGGGAATTAAACATCCAATAGCTCATCTATGTGCATTTGCTTTCTTCTACACATCTGATTAAGTTGTTTCATTGAGTAAAATGGTGGGCTAAGAAAAGAATGAAGGAATATTTGCTAGCATACACCATCAGACAAAACTTTTCTCCTGGTATGAGTTAATGCTCCTCAATGCCCATGTTTAAACAGCATGATTCAGAATAAATTTTAAAGGTAAAAGTTTCATATTTCAAATCTTAAAATAGCCCAAACAGAGGGCTCATCTAAAGTGTTGTTGAAGAATATGCAAAAACTTAGCATTGGACTGTTGAATTACTGAGCCAGAATTCCAGTGAATTTGAATGTGTGTAGGGATTTTATGCATAGGTTGATTTCTTTGTAAAGTCTTACCTACAACAGCTTCCATAAAGAAGAATTAAAAGCTCCTAATTCCATCCTTAAATATATAGTCCCATCTTTATAAGAATCAGACATATGCAACTAGAGATTTCACTGGTCAAAACTATAAATAAATAATTTTTTTCTCTGTGTGTGTATGTTGACCCCTCCGGACATGATTTTTTTTAAAAAAAATATTGGAAACCTGCAGGTTTTGCTTCTGTACAAACTGGTTTTATTCTGCGTTTTGTTCTCGATACCTACATTACAATTCTTAATCCCAAAGTAATTCCTGATAACACCTGTCATTACCAAGGACTTTTTAATTTCTTCTCCCCAGGTTAGTTTAAAATAATCCTGTATTTTCCAAAATGAAATGTATTTCACCTTGGCAGTCTGTTTGAATTATTCTGGAACTAGCTAAGATGGTCACTGCCAGTAAAACACAGCTATTGTTTCCAGGGGACAGATTCTGTGGTGATGAAGTAAGGAAAATAAGAATTTCAGCACTAATGCTTCAACAAATCAATATTTCTAAACTAATTTAGCACTATGGCTCTAAACCTTGAAACGTAATAAAGAAGGTTTTGTGGAAATTGCTGAGAATCAATTTCTGATGTGTTGCTTCAGTCTAGATATGACACGTGATCAGTGGGAAAGGGATAGCAGAAGGAGGGAGAGAAACACAGTATATTTCAAGAAAGATTTTTCATTTTTTTAAAAAAAGAAATTGATTCCCCCCCATTGTATTTTAACCAAAAAAGTTGTGCAAAAACAAAACTTAGTAAACACACTATTTTGCACTAAGAACAAATACATTTTGTACAAAAGCTGTAATTTCCTGTGCTAAAATTTTATAATTTTTGTACAAACTTGCTTTACATCCCTAGTTTAAATATATTTGTTTTTAATAACATTGTTCCCCCTCCCAATGCAAATATATGTCATTTTTGCTCAACAAGCCAAATACATTATTAATGTTAATGAATTCTTCCAGGTGAGTTGTTTTCATAAAAAATTACATGGTCAGGATCCTTTAAAAACTAATAGTGAACAGCAGCTGTGCAATTCTTTGGTTCCAGCTGAAACAATAAATCATAATCACTTCATCTGATAGCCAATTGTGATGAATCAGTTCCGAAGTACACTTCTCTGCTATAATTTTCAAACTGTCCATTTTTAGTCCTGGAGATGGATATTTCTATCTACATGGATTTTCTCTTCCATTCACTCTGCTTCTTCAGCCATGGTTTGTTCCTTTAGAAAGTCATTTCTTACATTAGTAAATTTGGAGGACTGAGGGAGAATGTAGAAGTAAGTAGTTACAAATATTTGGTTCTTGTAATGAATTTCTTTTTCAAACAAGGAAGGTTTAATTAAATTCTTTTAATATTATAAATTAGTAAATAGATAAAATTATGTCTTTTGTCGAACAACTGCAGCTTTAAATTACTTTTATAGTTAACAGGTGTGGTCTCACTAAATGGTGAAAGAGGGATATCATAAGTCATTCATTTTCTCATGTAATATTGCCATTAAAATTTGAACTTAGAACTTTGGATGTTCCACACAAGTCCCATTCTAACAGCAATTGTATCAGGTTTTTTTTTTTTTAAATGGAAACATACCTGTTCCAGAGCAGTTATTATCACATATCTTTGCAATTTTCAGAATAGGGCTGCAGGCTGGGGCTGTTGCGACCATTGCACTATCTTTCAGACTTTCAGACTTAACCCAATCTCCCTGCCCTATGCCTTAACCGGCATGTCTTTTGATATTTTTATTTTTAATACTACTACTACTACTACTACTACTACTACTAATAATAATAATAATATTTATTTGCATCCCACCTCTCCCTATATTAGATGGAGGTGGATAACTATAGTTAAAAGGAATAAAAATCAGACATATTAACACATTAAAACACATTCACATTAAAAGATACTTTTTATTTTTTATTTTTTTAGATTTATTATTTTTATTTTTCCTTTTTCATACAATTCCAGAGTTCTGCTAATGTGATTTCAGTTGAAAAAGAAAGAAAGAAGAAATGGGGCAGGGGAATACTGCTTAGGAATTGCAAGGGAGAGGGGGACAGAGAGAGAGAGAAGGAGACATTGAAACCATGTGATTGAAAATACTATAACTGCCCCAGAAGTGATGTTTCACACATGGGGACTAGTAAAATTGCAAACTCATTAACCCCCCCCCCCCGGGCATCAATTAGGACAGTTGCCTTAATTGCATTTATCACACACTGCAGCTCTGTCTAAATGAGATTTAAAAGTCAGATGTAGTAATTGTCTTATTCCTTTAAAAGTGTATTTGTTATAGTGAATATATTTTGGGAAGTCTTTGGAATGATTATTGTGGATAGTTACTTATAAAGTAACTTGCAAAGGTTTGGGGAAAGCCATCATGGCTTTAGGTAATAATAATAATAATAATAATAATAATAATAATAATAATATTTATAACTCGTTCCTCTGTTTCAACAATCGGAGCGGGGTACAACAGGAATAAAATACACAAACTAAAAACAATCCAGTCACCCAATATTCAACCTCCCACCCCTTAAATCTAAATTAAACTAAGCAATAGTTAAAACCAGTGAAAAGATAAAAGTTATACAATGCAATACATCATTAAAAAACAACAATTCCTTGAACATCATGGCCAAGGCTCGAGGACGTAGTGCTAGGGAAGGGAAGACCCAGTCAGCAAGATTTCTAGTTTTGGAGCTGGGAAGTTAGGAAGCTTCTGAGAAGGCCTGTCAGAAGAGTTGCATCTTTAAAGCTTTTTTAAAGCAATCAAAGGATGTCATAAGACACATCTCATCTGGCAGGTCATTCCACAGCCTGGAGGCAATAGCTGAAAAGGCCCTCTGGGAGGTCTGTATCAGCCTGGTCTTCATGGGCTGAAGCAGATTTCTCCCAGATATTAAACTATTTAATATTTGGAAGACTTGAGTATTTAGTATTTGGAAATAATAAGTAACAAGCAAACTGATCACTTTAATTAGTTATTTTTGAAAGGGATAACAAGATGTAGTAAAGTTGCATTTCAAAAGTGAAACAAGGGCAAGTGAAAGCAAAAAAAAAAGTGTGCATGTGTGTGTGGTGAGCAATAATTTCTAGTTAAGTTTTTTCTATTAAACTTTAAAGGACACAAATTGACTTTTTCCAAGTTTAAGCCATTTGTTTATAAATAAGATATTTCTCCAAAGAAGTGACAAGTAACAAAAATATCAATTCATGTAACAGATAATTCAACAAATTACTTTTCTAAAACTATAACTAGAAACCTCAGTAAATAATCTTTACATTAATTTGTTGTTGTCAAGGGCCCTTGAGTTGATCTCATCCCATGGAGATCCTGTGCATGAGACGTCTCCAAGACTTCCTGTTCTCCAAGACTTATTTTCTCCATTATTCTGCTTAGTTCCTGCAAACCCATACCTGTGGCCTCCTTAATAAAGTCCATCCATCTAGCATGTGACTTTCTTCTCTTTCTACTTCCATCCATCTTTCCAATCATTATTGTTTTTTTTCTAGTGAGTCACACCTTCTCATGATGTAGAATCATAGAATCATAGAGTTGGAAGAGACCACAAGGGCCATCCAGTCCAACACCCTGCCACACAGGAACTCCAAATCAAAGCATCCCCGACAGATGGCCATCCAGCCTCTGCTTAAAAACCTCCAAGGACGGAGACTCCACCACACTCTGAGGGAGTGTGTTCCACTGTCGAACAGCCCTTACTGTCAGGAAGTTCCTCCTAATGTTGAGGTGGAATCTCTTTTCCTGTAATTTGTATCCATTTTACATTTACATTTTACATTTTACATTTACATTTACATTTGTATCTGATGTATGACAGCCTCAGTTTTATCATGGTGGATTCCAGGGAAATTTCTGGCTTGATCTAATCTAGGATCCATTTGTTTGTCTTTTTGGCTGTCCACAAGATCCTCAACAGTTTTACATTTATGCAAATTCCTCACTTGCCTGGAAGACATTATCATTGTACAAAAGGTGGAAGAGGCAGCGAGGAGATCAGTGATATCATATCTAATCCTAACCAACAGGGATGACCTGATGAATGGGGTGCAAGAGGTGGGATCCTTAGGTGGGATTGGCCATGTTCTCTGGAATTAGTTATACAGTGCAAAAGAGAAGTCAGGAATAGTCAGACACATATTTAGGAAAGCTGGTTTCAATAAACTCGGCAAAATACTGGGGGTCATCCCGTGCTCAGGAATAGTAAAAGAGAGGGTAGTTCAGGATTGATAGGAGTTTCTGAAAAGGGAGATACTGAAGGCACAATTTCAAGCTGTTCCAATGAAGAGGAAAAATGGGAGATATCTCAAGAAAGTAGGATGGATGACTAAGAAACTTTAAACTGAGCTAAGTTTTAAAAGGGACATGTATAAAAAATGGAAAAAGGGGGAAATCACCAAGGAAAAGGTCAATCAAATTGCTAGGGTAAAGTCAGAAAAGCAAAAACACAGAATGACTATCTGTCAGGGATGCTTTGATTTCGAGTTCCCGCATGGCACCAGGTTTGGACTGGATGACCTTTGTGGTCTTTTCCAACTGTATGATTCTATGATTCTATGAGTTTGTCTTGCCCAGGGTCAACCAGTGGGTTTTCATGGCCGAGTGGGGCATTGAACCTTCATATCCAGGGTCCTATCCAAAACCCCAAAAAAAACTCACATTGGCTTCCAATTGGTAGAAATCAATTATCACACTGTAAAAGTCATTACAGAAGAGACTTACTTACTTGACTGTATTCCATGGTAACAGGAAAAAAGTGGTCTATTTAAATGTAGCAGTTAGTGCACATTTCTCCTTCTGCTTGAAAATCAAAATGTAAACAAAAATAATCAGTCTTTTCCCCTGTAAAATACCAATCATATATCATAATTGCTAATAGAAACTATTTCTTCACAAAATTTTCATATCCAAATGTAAAAATGAAAGAATTTCAAGAGTTAAAGGAAAAGAATAATTGATAACCATATTTTTTTTTTTTTAAAAAAAAAATAAGAATAGTCTTAATATGTGCAGAAAAAATAGAACGCTGTGAGGTTCAATTAAAGAAAGGATTTAGGTCAGTACTCAATTATTTCAGTCACTTTGTCTGCCTCTAATGCATGCATATTTTCTACTTAAGATAGTAATTTGTGACCTCCCATTTTGCCTTCTCATGCTTTCACCCACTATTCTCTTCATATCAACACATTTTCTTGATGGAATAATTTTGACTTGTAATTTGAAAAAAAAAGTATATTACAGCCCTTAAGCTACAGTCCATTAGTCTCAGATATGTAGTTCCCACATCTTCACTGGCAATGAATTTAGCAAACTAGGAAGTAACACTCTATATTTGAGGGGGGGGGGGTTACTTATAACAGCTTTCTCTTTTCAAAAAATATAAAAATAAAATTTAAGATTGCAAATCAAAGATGCTTTTATAAGAGACACAGTCTTGTACAAAAACAAACTTTTGCTCAAAAAGTTTGCATTGCTGAAGTAGGAGGAAAAATATGAGGGTCTGTGGGTGCATCTACACTTGGCTGTTTGTTGTGGCACCAGAGCTCTCTGACAGAGAAGGCTAAAAATTTATTCATTTTATGAGATTTATACCCTGCCTTTCTTCCAAAATGGCATTCAAGTCAGATATATGGCACATAGTTCCACCTCTAAAACCATGTCACCACTTTCGTAATCTCTTCTACCTGAGGATATCATTTCACTCTATCCATGTTGCAGATGCCCCTGTACTAGACCACCCTTGCTTTCATAGCATTATCAGCAAATATTGCTCTTGCTGACTTCTTATACTGAATTCTTCTGTGATACAGATTAGATAATATTTGCTTTTTAGATGTTAATCAATTAACTAGAAAATGAAATAGAAAACCCAGTGAATAATTAATGGTTTCAGCATGGAGCTGAGAATCCACAGGGAGGCAAAAGAAAAAAAGAAATATCAAGGAAGTCTTGAAACAAGCTTATTCATATTGAAAATCCACACAGTGAGCAAGCAGCAATCTCACTAAAGTGTTTTAGTTGTTCTGTATGAAAAAAAGAAAAAACATATGATGGGGGGGGGGGTTTGTCGGTTAATAAATAAATAAATAACCAACCTCCAAATCCTACTTTTTTCATCTCTCTTTTCATACAGAGCAACTAAAACACTTTGCTGTCAAACCATGCTATTATTTCTGAGTTAGTCCAGTTGCCTAGTATAAATCCCATAAAACAAACAAACAAACAAACAAACAAACAGATGGCAATACAGCCACTGTTTAAAAACCTCCAAAGAAGTTCCCATAACATTTCAAATAGCTCTTACTGTTAGAAAGTTCTTACTAATATTAAGGTGTAAACTTTTTTCCCTGTAGTTTAAATCTATTGCTCCGAGTCCTATTCTCTGGAGCAGCAGAAAAAAAGTTTGCTCCATCCTCAATATCACATCCCTTCAAATATTTAAACAGGGCTATCATATAGCCTCTTAACGTTCTCTTCTCCAGACTAAACATACCCAACTCCCCAAGTCTCTCCTCATAAAGCTGGCTTCCAGACCCATCACCATTTCAGTCACCCTCCTCTGAACATGCACCAGCTTGTCCACATCCTTTTTGAATTGTGGTGCCCAGAATGGGACACAGCATTCTAGGTCCTGACCAAAGCAGAATAGAGTGGCATTATTACTTCCCTTTATCTAGACACTGTACATCTATTGGTGCAGCCTAGAATATCAGTCTGGATTTTTTTAGTTCAAAATTAGTAATTAATTTTTTTTTACAAAATCTGAAAAATGCATAAATGGGACAGAATAGATTTATGAATACATACACTTGAAAGCAATATGGACCAGAAACAGACTAATACATAACTAGTCATGTTGTACTGTAACAACATTATAGACTGCAGGATGGTGGCAGTGATCCAAATGAACATTGAACTGGATATGTGTGCCTGATTTCACACTCCAATATGCAATCTAAAAATTAGGCAAACTGTATGAAGTTGCAATGTATAATTTTATTTTGCCCTTATTGTAAGATGAATCCATCAAAGAGAAACAATCCATGATTGTCTCCTCTCACAATTCTGATATGTCATCATATTCATGACATGAAGATCACATTTATGTGGTATGAGGGATTATATCAAGGAGCAGTGAGGAAGAGGAGGCAGATGAGGGGGGCATCAAAAACATAAAAATCAGAACCATATCACTAATATATTTTTATAATATGATTTTGCTCTTTGTGAAGAAACTGAAAATATTTTCACTAAAAGTGCAAAGTCTCCAAATAAAACCATGATAGTTTCATTTTAGGTAGAAAATGGGGAATGTGTGTGTGTGTAATACACACTGTGAATGATTCCCTCGCCCCCATGAGTAATAATTGGTTTTCTTACTCATCTAGAGAAAATGTAAGCTACTGTGTTTATGAGATAGAATGTCAATTTGACTATCATTTGTGAATTTTGTGACCATGTGCCTTACCTCTGCAGCAACATATTGTAATTGCATTTTCCATTATCAGCAAGATACAACACTCCCACCTTCCAAATATATGCTGGGCTGAAAGGCTTTTTAGACCTATCTGATATGTTAGTTGCAGAAACCTTTACAGCCAGCCCACCACAAAATGGCAACGTAATCACTGCAAGGAGTTATAAAATAGAAATTACTGGATACACAGTCTCCCTTAGCTAATACAAGAGACAGATTTGATGAACAGACACACTTGCACAAATCATTTTTACACTGCATAAATTCTTTGGCATGACAGCTGTCACAAGGAATGCCTTCTGTTTCGAATTACAACTATTCTATATTCTGGCTACAAATATCTAACATACACAGAGCTCCCCACTAACACCTGGAGTTGTCATAGTCATAGTTTTAAGTTACTATTTTGGGGGTATGTTGTTTCTGAAATAAGGCAATAAATGAGGCATAAGATAGAAAGTCCACTAAGCTACCAAAAACACATGTCACAAATACAAATGTAAGACAAGTAAGTTTGATCAGTATCATTAGTTTTTTTGTCCATTTTTCAGGTTATGTGGTCATGTTCTAGAAGAGTTTATTCGTGATGTACTGGCAAAACATCAGGAATAAACTCTTCTAGAACATGGCCTCATAGCCTGAAAAAATCCACGAAAAACCATGTATGCCAGCCGTGAAAGCCTTCGACTTCACGTTGGACATCTCTACAGGGAGAAACTGTTCCAAGACACCAGGAGACTGGAAAAACTCTGGACCAGGAAAGCACATCTACTCTGTTCACTAACCTTCTTCCTACTCTGCAGAGACACAGATATCATACCACACTTTCTCACAGCAAAAAGGACCTTAACATTCCCCACAGGCCAACCATATCTACAACAGAAAGGAACATGCACTGTTATGGGAGAGGTACACACCATCTGCAAAGAACACAGACAAAGAACTTTAGGAGGGTGAAATAAATCAATAAAAATTAATTTCTAGAGATAGCCAATACATATAGTCAATATGTTAATAGCTAGAAGGCTTGGACATGAAATAAGGGCAAAGGGCTGTTTCTGAGATGGATAACTGAACAGGTCAAAGAGACATCTTCATGGCCTCTTCATGGTATCTCTGGTGCCTTGAAGTCTACATTAAGCCAAAATAAGGAATGTCTAACATGCCAGGCTGGAACAGTGAGTTAAAACAGTCCTGATAAGGAGGATTGATGGGTACCCACATGGGGTTCAAAATGTATACTTTTCTGTAACCTATGAGTGAACACAATATACCTATATTTAAATCCTATATACCAATCAATGTGTAGCTGAAGAGTTCTTTGTCTGAATCCCTATTAAAGGGAATTGCACCTTCAAGCTTTGGAAATTATTCCTCTGAAACACACTGGATAAATAAAACTTGCTGATTTCTTGCACCTTTCTGGGGCCTCCCTGACCATTTTCTAGGATAACTGCTATAAGTGTGTTCACTCCACCTCAGCATCAGTCTAAAGATGAATACCCAAGACTGGGACAAAACTTACAACCTTACCTATAGGAAAATGGAAAAAGATATGACAGACCACACTGAAAGACAATAAACAAAAATTCAACAAATGCCTGAAACCCTTGCTGGACATATCACAAACCATCATCAATCTCAGACAGCAGCAACTTTCCAAAGAGGAAACGTCCATCCTGGCCAAAAGAGGCAACTTTGCAGTAATCACCACCAGAATCCCAGATGAATACATCATTGCCTAGGTTGAATCCATCCTCCACCATCTCCCAGAGAAGGAAATGGAAGAAATAAGAGGAGAAACAAAAAATCAAGGAACTCCTGGATCCTGCAATATACAAACTGAAACAAAATCAAACAAACAAAATCGCCAGAAAAATGAACACTTTGACCAAAAGCTCCTCGAATCAGCCAACCACACACCAAAATTTGTGAAAATCTGAGGATCTTCCACCAGGACTGTATGGACTTCCCAAGATCCACAAGGATTCCATTCCACTCCAACCCATAGTGAACACCATTGGATACCCCCATAAGACTTGGCCAAGTTTCTGGCCTCACAATTACAAACCCATATAGGGCAAACTTCCCACTACATCAGAGATTAAGCACACTTCATAGAAAAAAAATTAACGACCTTGAATTAAAAAGTAGAGACATTCTAATCAGCTTCGGTGTGGTCTCCTTTTTCACCAAAGTCCCCATAATGGACACTATGGGCTGATCTAGACTGGGAAAAAGGGGTGTGTTCATGCCTGCATCAAAGTGTAGTCTTTAGATGACCCACACTGAAAGTTTGGCATGAACGCACTTCTTTTGCATTTTAGTGGGGAAAAGGCAGCTTTAAAAAGGACCTGCTTTTCCCAGCTTCTTTTTAAAAAGGGTGTAACAGTGCAGCTGCATCTAAATGCTGCAGTGCAACTGTGCAGTTTTTTTAAAGCTCCCAAACCTTAGCTCCAGCTCTACTCCGAACCCTAGACATGTGCAGTAGGGACTCTGGGATGCTGTAACTGTAATGCAACTGTACATAAAATGTCAATTCATTCATAAAATAAAGAAGTTTATTCATAAACTTAAATTGTAACAGATTTAATATCTTTTTAAGGGGGGAGGGATGCAGTTTGTTTTATTGATTTAATAGTATTTTAATGTGTAAGCAACCTCAATTGATCTCAAAGGGGTGGGGTATTATTAATAATAACAACAACAACTATTATTATAAAGTAAAGGGGTTCATTCATGGTGCACCGATGCAACTGTGCACTTAAAAAGGGGAAGCAAAACCACAATGATAATTTGACAGATCTTCATAACTGCACAGTTCATGTGTGATGTACCTGCACAACTGCGCAGTTTGCAGCTGGCAATACAATTGCCTGTATGATGTAGCGGTGCAACTGCGCAGTTCACTGCCGGCAAAAAAAAATAAAATAAAAAAATTAAAAGTTCAGTGCAGCCAAAAACCCCGTTCCTTGCCACCCATGCAGCTGCTCCACCTGTGTTTCTAGCATCCTGACAGCTTCCAATGTAGTTGCTGACCAACAGAAAAGACTTCAGCTAAGTCGTCCCCAGACCTCCTCAGTGTAGCTGCCCTATACCTTTTTATTACACACCTAGGGCTTGCAATGTAGCTGCTAAGCATTAACTGTATTAATTTATTTATGCTAATTGGTTCCTCTGTTTTTGTCCATTATTATAACTATCTCCAGTTCTCTCCCCCTCTCTCTCTTCTCTCTCTCTCTTTCTCTCTGTTATTTATAGTTGTATGTATATGGCACCAATGACAGGGATTCTATGCTGCACAAACAGAACCCCTGTGTTATAGGTAATACCAACAGTGGACAATTTTGATTCCGTGTTCATCACATGGCATCTACTATTATGTGTGAGACAATCTGTATTATCTTTGATTTAGACTTATGCTTCAGAAACCTGATCATCTTATTGCATAATGAGGTGACAAAAGTCTTTAAGGGTTTCAGACCCCTCCTGATATCTAATGTACTGTAGAGGACTGTAATATAATTTGGCTCACAACCTAGAGATTCTATTAGTACCCAGAATTAGCTAACTTGAGCAAAATGCACTCTGATATATTTTACAAGCAATCAGAATAAAATGTGATCCAGAAACACAGGAGGTTGCATAAACTGTATAATATGCTGTTGTAAAAAAATAAACTAAACAGTAAGATTAATAAAATGAATGTGGAACCAATTACCTCTTTTTATCTATACATAGAATCAAATATTTCAAAAGGAATACATAATTATTACTTTACTAGGTTATCTGTGTAATAATAATAATAATAATAATAATATTTTATTTATAGCCCTCTCCTCTGTATCCAATTGGAGCGGGTTACATCAATTAAAAAATACAAGATAAAATATACACAACCCATACTCAACCACCCGCCCCTTAAAATTGAATTAAACTAACATCAATTAAAACAACATAATAAAAATTACAATTTAAAACAGTAACCCATTGCATAGACATCAGGGTCAAGATGTTAAAGTGTTAATGGGAGAGCCAAACAGAGCCGGGAGGTTAAGGACTTTCTGGAAAGGCCTGCCAGAAGAGATGCATCTTCAAGGCTTTTTAAAAGCAATCAGAAGATGTAATAAGACGCATCTCGTCCGGCAGGTCATTCCATAGCCTGGGAGTGACAGCTGAAAAAGCCCTCTGGGAGGTCTGCGTCAGCCTAGTCTTCATAGGCTGTAACAGGTTTCTCCCAGAAGACCGGAGTGTGTGTGTGTGTGGGGGGTTCGTATGGGAGGAGGCGGTCCCTCAGATAAGATGGACCCAAGCCATGTAGGGCTTTAAAGGTTAAAACCAACACCTTGTACTGCGCTTGGAAACTAATCAGCAGCCAGTGGAGAGATTTGAGCACTGGTGTATGCCTGCAGCAAATTAGATCAACACAGTGTGTTGGTTAACATGGTAACTTTATTATAGATGCCACTGAACAATAGGGGAAAGATTGAAACCCTTAGTATTAATGATTGTAGAAAATAAAACCTTGGATAAAAGAGATATTTTCCTGCAGACATCATAAGTCAATAGCAGGATGTGGGGAAATATGTCACACTAGTAAATATAAAATAAGATAAATATAATGGTTTGGTAAAACACAGGTTAATAAGAATTATCTGTAGCTGTCTACAAGTCAAGAGAAAGTTATGTAAAAGAACAACAAAATCCTAAAAACAGCCACCAGTGGACCCTGATAAAGGAAGAAGATTACAAACTGACAAGATCTGCAGAAAACTGAGTTCACATGCTTGAGAATGCCATCAGTTTCCTCCTCTCACAGAGGGTCTGAAAATCATAAAAGAAAGTTGTAGTAATTCCTTGCTGCATATCTTCTGACATGTGGGTTATAAGGGTACTATTCCACATAAAGAAATCTTGGGGAGATGTTTTATATATAATTTCAATACAGGAATGTATAAATATATTTGAATATCTAACCCTCATTAATCTCCCACAATATCTTAAGCACCTTAAAACCCACTGTCTAAGAGAAAACTATGCCAATTACTTGAAAATATGTGACTCCCTACCTAACTGACAGAAGGTTGTCATCCTACAGAAAAATGAAGAAATTCCATAATCACTTCATTTAAATTGCTCCACAAGCATCATAAGGAACTAAGTAGGGACTTAAAGTCACCTTCTGTTCATATTCAGGGAATAGAAAACTAAGCTTTCTTATTGCTTATTACACCAGATATATATGAAGAAAAGGGGGGAAACAACAACAGAAGCATAGATAATGAATAAGTGTTTTTTTGTGGAGCTTTCAGGCTATGTGCTGATGAAACATCAGAAAGGAACTTTTCTAGAACATGGCCACATAGCCCGAAAGCTCCACATAAAACTATGGATGCCGGCCATAAAAGCCTTTGACTCCACAATGAATAAATACATTGTCAAAATGTGCAGGACTTCAGATGATCTGCCCAAATGCTAGAAGACTGCTGATGTGCAAGTTTGTGACACTTAGTAGTCCAAAGACATGAAAACTCTAGTAACAGTAATGATGACCACTAATATCTCAATGATTAAAGTTTCATTCACAGCTATAAAACCACAGTGACAGGAATCATCTATCATCTGCTGGATGACCTGGATCATCTGAATCATGGGGCAAATTTTATTTATTTATTTTAGAATTGTAGTCATCTAAAGAACTGAACAGGTACTTCTTCTGTTATCTGTTGTCCTTGCAAACATTAGGCTTCTCCACAGGGCCTGCGGAGACACAGCAAAAAGAGGGGAGAAATGTGCTGGAGAGTATGGTGGCTTCCCAACTCCAGACATTCCTGGATGAGATGGATTATCTAGAGGGAGTGTGTCCCTGTTGGTTTTGCTGGACCTCTCAGTAGCTTTCGATAGCATTGACCATGGTATCCTTCTGAGTGGCCTCTCTGGGATGGAACCTGGAAGCACTGTTCTACACTGGCTCCATTCTTTCTTGGAGGGGCACTCTCAGAAGCTGGTGCTGGGAGATTGCTGTTTGACTCCATGGCCATTGGCCTGTAGGGTCCCTCAGGACTCAGTCCTGTCCCCTGTGCTTTTTGACATCTACATGAAACCACTGGGAGAGGTTATCTGTAGTTTTTTAACAGGATGTCACCTGTATGCTGATGATACCCAGCTCTATTACTCCTTTCCACCTAATTCCAAGGAAGCTATTCTGTCCTAAACTGGTGTCCGGCTCCTGTAATGGAGTGGATGAGGGCAAACAAATTGAAGCTTAATCCAGACAAGACAAAACACAAACCCAGGAATAGGGATTCAGGTTCATAGTTTGGGAGTACTTCTGGATTCAGTGCTAAGCCTGGAAGCTCAGGTATTGCTGGTGACCAGGAGTGCTTTTGCAAAGCTAAAACTAGTATTCTAACTGTGCCTGTTCCTGAAGAAGTCATATCTGGCCACATTGGTACACACCTTGGTTACATTCTATCTGGATTATTGTAATGTGCTCTACATGCCTCTGAAAAGTGCTCAGAAACTTCAACTGGCCCAAAAAACTGTAGCTGATAACTGTAGCTAGTTACAGGGAGCATACAACTCCCTTGTTGCAAAGCTCCATTAGCTGCCAGTTCATTTCCAAGCACAATTAAAACTGCTGGTTTTGACATATAAAGCCCTATACAACTTGGGTCCAAGCTATTTGAAGGACTGTATCTCCATGTATGAGCCTCCCCCCCCCCCCACAGAGTATTGAAATGATCCAGAGTGTCCCTTCTTTCTGTCCCACCACCTTCTCAGGTGAGTTTGGTGGGAACGAGAGAGAAGGCTTTCTCAGTGACTGCTCCCAAGCGTTGGAACTTCTTCCCTAGGGAGGCTAGGATGGCTACATCACTACTGTCCTTCCAGCAGCAGATAAATACGTTTATTGCACCGAGCTGCAGCCCGATCCAAGAACAGCCCAAAAGAAGCTGGGATGGGGTTGGAACGAGTGGGGGACACATTTTACCACACACACCGTGATAAGGGAAGAAGTTCCAAAGGTTGGGAGGAGTCACTGAGAAGGCCTTCTCTCGCGTTCCCACCAAACTCACCTGAAAAGGTGGTGGGACAGAGAGAAGAGTCACTCTGGATGGTCTCAATATTCGGGGGGGGGGGGGAAAGCTCATACAGGGAGTGTGTAAAATCTGTCCCAGGGAGGCAATTTTTGAGAACTGTTCAGAACAGTTCTCAAAAATTGCCTCCCTGGGATGGATTTTGGAATGGAATGGGAATGGAATGCATTGAGTGAGGGACAATGTGTGCGGTAAAATGTGTTCTCCACTTGTCCCTCACTAGTTCCTGGCCCCTTGCATTCTGTTCTCGGAACATTCCAGGGGCCAGGAATGCGATAAATTTAAAATATGTTCTTGTGCTGGTAGGGCTTTCCAAACTGATAAGGGCTAGGAATGTTGTCCTAATGAAATTTAAGTTTGTATTTTTAACATATTCTAATTTAACCCAAACCTATTTTTACTTTAAAAATAGTTTAATTGTTTTTTTTAAAAAAATTATGTTTATTAATTTTAATATTGTATTGTTTTTAAATTGTATTGTTTAAAATCTGCTGCTCACTGCCTTGAGTCCCTATATTGGGAGAAAGGTCAGCTATTATTATTATTATTATTATTATTATTAGAAAGCATTGTAAATAATTATAATATTTGCATGTAAAGCCAAGGGTAGAAATTAGGCATTTTCTTAAAATTAAAGGAGCAGTCCAGTTTATTTTGTATTGTTGTTTGTGTGCCTTCAAATTGTTTATGGTAAATCTAAGGCAAACCAATCAGGGGTTTTCTTGGCAGGATTTGCTCAAAGGAGGTTTGTCATTGTCTTCTCCTGAGACTGAGAGCATATGACTTGCCCAAGGTCACCCAGTGGATTTTATGGCCAAGATGGGAATCAAACCCTCATCTTCAGAGTCGCAGTCCAGTATTCAAATCACTACACCACACTGGCTCTCATTCTATATATAGTATACAATATTTGATAAATACTGTCATTAACAAGAATCCTCATTATTGAAGATTTATTACCAACATTGGATTTTCCATTTTTAACATGAATTATTTGTACATTTGTATCCAGACTAATTTCCTTGACTCATTTCTGAAAATTTAATTCTGTTGTACTTGGCCTTTATTGAGCACAGTCTGGATCTTTGCTAATGTTTTAATTAACAAGAAAAATATCTCAGTGCCCTAAAGCACACCCTTTTCATCCTCCTGATTGCCTTTTTATGAAAGAAGGATTTAGTCATTTTACACAAGCAGTAAATGATTATTTTCTCATATAGGCCAAACTGAAAAGATTCTGTTCATAGCTCACTTTGTTTTTTGTACTTTGCTTCCTGCTTAGTCCTCTGTGTCAGATTTCTTTCCACCCGTCTTTGTTAAAAAATTAATATCTGACCATTTCTCTAATATTTTCATTTTGGAAAAAAAAATCTGCAAAGTGGAGATTTAAAGAGAAACTAAAGTTATTCTAAGGGGCGAAACAGACAGCCTTGAAGGGGTGGCTTGGAGCCGCCACAGTTAAGGCTGGATTGGGACCACAGCAAACAGATGTGTGGTCCCATTCCAGTCGGGCCTTGTGAAGTAAAAAAATGGACAATCAATTGTTAATTCTAACTATTGCGAACCTACTGAATCAATGGAATCTACAATGTGTTAACTGGTCAAGTTCCTATTGTTTCAATGAGTCTCCTCTAAATGGAACTAACAATTAAATTTAGGACAATAAGGTAGCTAGTTTGTCTGTTTGCTTGCTTGTTAAAATACTTATATTCCACATTTACCCAAAAATCTCAGAGCAGTTTACAGTAAAACCAACTTAAAATAATAAATAATTACAAAAGTTTAAAGATATTAAATATATTAAATGATTTCTCAGTTTAAATTAGTTAACCTATTTAATAATAAGCTACAATACTTTGGTAGATGTCAAAAAGACTAATATTTGTCTGGTTTAAGAATAGCAATTAAATCCCATTGTAACAGAACTATTTTTTTTTTTTTTTTAGGATTAAATACCAAGTTAAGAAAGGATTTGATGGATCTAGAGAAGTCACAAATCTATTCTCATCACTTGCAATATGCGCTGTGGTGTATATTCACAAGAGAAGGGAGGGGTTTAATGACTATTACATCTATATGAATTAGACTTGTTCCTGCCATGGGCTGTTCTGTGTTTTTGTTTCAACAGAATAAACTAATTTTGTATAGAACTCAGTAATGAAACCCAATGTTATTCTTAGATTATAATGGCAAGGAGATGTTTAACCACTGACAATTATTTCAATGTCTTATTTTTTTTTAATCAATCCTTGGGGCAATGGTGATATGTACTGTCCAATTGTCCTTTGGAAACTTCCGGTGTGGGGAAAAAACCTTTATGCCATTAGGGTTACAATGATTCCGAATAATAATAAGAATAATACAAGAAGACAAGCAGGTGAGAACATACTGACTTACCAAGAAATCTGAGTCACAGAACTAAAATTCCTACCATTGCAATATTTTTCTTTACTTTTCCCTTCAGTCTCAAAAGTCTTCACATGTGTTTTTTCACTTTGACATTATAGCACAGTTCTAATCCCAGAGGGCAACTTTCCATTTATAGTATTTTATAAGTCTGCAACTTATACATTAAGTTCAAATCTGAAACTTTATCAACTGCTGTCAGAAAAAGTCATGTAAATCCATGATATATCCTTTGCCTACTATAGCAAAATATCCTTAAAGCATTCTCATAGGTTAATGGGGCATGATATTCTTTGCCTGAAAGTACAATGACTATTTTTTCCTTAACTACACTGATCTTCTCCAAATATCTTTACATCAGTCTTCAAAATAGTTCTGCCGAGGGTCTGCAAAATGCTTATCAAACTGTGTCTCCAGAGTAACTAGCCATTCCTAATAGAATGTTAAAGTTACCAAATTTTGTTATAGTCTTACAATCGAATTCACGTAGAAAGAATCCTAGAGAATGTGGAAATAGTTGTTCTAACATAACACCATTTGTGATAGAACGTACATGAGAGAAAAATTGATCCAGTAACCTCAGATAGAAAGAGTCTAAGTCCGATGGGGCAAAATCCTCCATCCAGGATCAACCTGTTATTATTCCAGGAAGCCATGGAATGATACTGTTACAAATCTAAATTGGATATATTGTAAGAAATTAAATCCGTGGAAAGGCAGCTACCTGGCACTTTTCTGAGTGTCAGACTAGGGGCATTTCTACACAGGCGAAATAAAATGATGTCATCTCATGATCATATTGAGCAGTCCAGACAGTGTACAGTATGATTTGAGCTGAATCAGTCCCTTTCCAGTGTCTCACAGCTTTAAACTGGAGAAAGTAAAATGGTGATTTACTCCACATTTGTGTGGAAAATCTAGATATTTGCATGTGTGTGTGGACTGTGCTCCATAGCAACTTTGGTGAGAGACCAATGGTGGGAGGAGTTGGGTCTGGCAAGTCTGGTATGTATTGCCATTGCCATTTTTTTCTGTTTTAGTGTATGTTCATCCAAGAGATCAGTGGTGAAGAGTTAGATTGGGATACACATCCTTCACCCACTCCCCACCATACTCAAGGGTTAGGTTGCTTTTACTTTACTTTTTTTTTTTTTTTTACTCTTCCCCCTCTGATCCTCTCCCCACCTGATCAACATTATGTTGTCTTTGCTTTCATTTCAGTGGATGAAGTGTGCATATTTCCTCTTCTCTCTCACCATCATTCATTCATTATCGTGCTTGTGTGGAGATCTGCAATGTATGTATAGGATGATCAGAAGGAGAGAGTGCATGAGATGGGGAGAATTGTGGGGAGGAAAAGGGAATATGCATACTCCATTCACTGAAGTGAATACCAATATGACATAATACTGAAAAATGCAAGGTAGACCATTTTTTTCCCAGCAGTGTGGACACACTCTGGGAAAAAAATTTAAAATGACAATCAAGGTAAGCATCAGTAGTGAGAACTGCCAAACCTCTTGGACTCTAAAAACTAACCAAAAATGTCCTGAGGTGACTAATAGGCATTGATAGGCATTCAGCCCTGGTGGCGCAGTGGTTAAATGCCTGTACTGCAGCCACTCACTCAAAACCATAAGGTGGTGAGTTCAAGACCAGCAAAGGGCTGAAGCTCGACTCAGGCTTGCATCCTTCTGAGGTTGCTAAAATGAGTACCCAGATTGTTGAGGGGCAAATAGCTTACAATTGTAAACTGCTTAGACACTCCTTAAGGGTATGAAGCAGTATATAAATGAAGCTGTTTGTTTTTTTTTTTTGTTTGACCATATCAAATACTTTCACCCATATTGTGATTCATCCACACTATTTGGGGACAATAGGGGACAGAATTTGCTTTCTGAGCTCATCACATCCACATAGTGATCTGTAGGTTGACCATCACATAAAAGGCTCCAAGTTCTGAATTTTAAAATATATAGGCTGTACAGACTGCCCAAAAGGGGTGGTCTGTAGGAGCCCCCGAGAGGTGCTGGAATGGGGCCTGGGCTGCCTCACCAGCAGCCTCAGAGGCCCTATTCTGTCACTTCTCCAGGCCATGGAGAAGTGGCAAACTGCCGCTTCTCTGTGGCCTGAAAGCAGGGTCCAGCGGGTGCCCTGGGTGCCCGTTGCACCCCACCATCCTCAGCACTCCCGAGGGGAGAAAGGGCCCCCCGCTGTGGCCCCTTTCCCTTGGGGTCCTTCGTGCAGCCATGTAAAGGCCACACCAAGGACAAGCAGCAAAAAGATGCTCCATTTTGGAGCTCCTTTTGGCACCGCAGAAAGGGTGCCCTTGGCGGTGCCATGACGTTAGGTGTGCACCGTGTTGTATAAACATGGTGCACACCATGACACCATCATGGCGCACACATATAGACGGCACCATTTTAAAATGGTGCTGTCCATACACGCTAGGGTTTGGGAGCATGCGAATGCTGCATGCTCCCTAACCGAAATCATGCCCCATGGATGGCCCTTTTGGGCCATCTGTATTGGGCCATAATCTCTGAGCATTATGCCCCTCCCCACAATAAATGGAAATCATACTCAGATGAAGCATACAACTATTCCCTTGTATCTCAACATGATTCACATATGTTGTATGTAGCATCTTCTGGAATATTGCCAAGAAAAAGCTTATTTATGCATTTATACAGTTCTTTCTGTACATTCTGTCAGGAAAGGTTCCTCTGCATAGGCAACTACTCATGAATTATAAACCCTATGCATTCCTTGGATCTCTTTAATGTGCCACCATTAAAGATAGACAGATCTGCAGATTTATGGCATTAAAGATCTCACCATTAAAGATTCACAGATCTGCCAAAATCAGGGGGTGAACACACTCAACAATTTCAGGGATGACACTGTTGCAGGCCTTGTGACCATGCTGTATTTTCAGTCTTGTGCATGAAGAAACTGCTAAAAACTGGGAAGGAGCTGCATTTGACAAAGTGTTACTGGAGATTTTGAAAAGCCAGCTTCTTCTTTAAAAAAACAAACAAAAAAAACCCCCTTCTGATATGCTTCCTTCAATGTACTGGAAAATTAGAGGGGAAATTGGATTGCTTTGTTGTTTTTGTACTACAATTTATCTTTTAGAAATCATTTGAGAAGGTAACTGCAAGAATAAATTATTAAATGTTTTGTCTCTACCCATTTGATTCTTAAATTGGAATGTATCTCTTTTTTGATCTGTTAAAAATACATGAACAAGATAGTTAAATGTCATGGCTGTTTCCTTATCTCTATTCAGTACGTTCTTTTTTATTTTTGCTATAAGAAATGTGAATTCATTATCCTTTATCATTTTCCTATTGTCTTTATACTTAAATCCTGTTTTCATATAAAAAGAACTCTTTGTATTGTGTGATGATAACCAATCTAGAATGTAATTTGCACTGTCTATTTTAAGTTTCTGTATTATATTATTTTATTGATCTCCAGTTTCCAAATCATTAGTTTAGTTTACTGAGCACTATGGAAATACATAAGGTGCAGATTTTTGGCTTCTGATCAGTCCACATAAGGCATGTAACACAAGCCATTATGAGGCAATCTAACAACTAGAAAGACCACTGTTGAATTTATTCCAAGATAACACAGCTTGTTATCTCCCCCCCCCCCCCAACTTGTGTTCTGTTTGATAAAATGTGTTTCAAGAGTCCATATGAGACATTTGATAACTGATTTCAAAACACATTAAAGTAGCTTATTATCTCCTTTCATCCAACAAAATAATCTTCAATAATTCAGAATTTCAGCATTTCCTCCCCTTGGTACTGTTTGTTGGCTTGGATCCTAACTTGTTCCATTCACAGA
Source organism: Urosaurus nigricauda (assembly GCA_034509955.1). Lineage (NCBI taxonomy): Eukaryota > Metazoa > Chordata > Lepidosauria > Squamata > Phrynosomatidae > Urosaurus > Urosaurus nigricauda. The sequence continues at coordinate 64,314,957 of JAOEGL010000003.1, forward strand.
AGGAGATTTGGATTTACAGAAGGACCCTTCTGCTCACAGAAGAATGCCTTTAGGGAGTATAGTTCTGCAGTCATGAGCACAGGAGCCTTCCCTTTATGGAACAGAAACACCAGGCTCCAATCTGGTGAGTCCTGTATTGAAGTATTTAAAAAAGAATTGTCCCCAAGATGCTTTTGGGTGATTGCACAAGGAGCGCCTGAGCAAGAAAGATGGTGCAAGTAAGCAAAACTATGGAAATCCAATTAGAGGAACGCCTTGTGGAGATGAGATAAAAAGGCATTGTTTTAAAAGTTTACATATAAAGCCTTCTTTTAAAGTAGGGATGGCCATCTGTGGTGTATTTGGGAGCCAATTTTCTGCCACTGACATCCTCTGGGAGCCATCTAGACTGCCCAAAGTTCCCTTATAAAGAAAAATAAAACCAGAACTGGCTTCTTTTAAAACACTTCTGATTTTGAAAATCAGTAGTTGTTGTTGGTGGTGGTAGTGGTTGTTTAAAGCTAAACAGTCCAGGGAGAGACTGGAAGCTCTTTAAAAGGTGAATTGCTATTGGGGAGCGATGACTCACTTTTGTTAGAGCAGAAAAAGAGTTATGCAGTGAGTCTGGAATTAAGAACTACAAAAACATTTTACCCATCCTGTTTCAAAGACTCTGGCTGATCCAAAGAACAAAATGCTTTGTTTATTGCATGTTTGAATGTAATATTATTAATAATGTATACTTAGCTTGGAGTAAGCCCCACTGAGGCCCTATTCATACTAGCCCATTTCCTCCTGGTAGAACTGGGTAGATCCGGTTGCCCCCATACCGAATCTCCCCGGAAAGAAGTTCCCACAACCCTTTGCCCCCATAGATGTAAATTGCCCCGCTGAAGTTCACACTCACAAAAGTAGTGGTTGAAGGAGGAGCCTCTAAGTTGGCAATCAAATGATGTGTCATGCTGCCATTCGTCAACATTGTGAATGCTTCCCCTCTTTTTTTTCTTTTTCTTTTTTTAAATCAAGCAGCAAAAAAGCCAGCGTGGGGCTCCCTTTCCTCCCCTCTCTGATCGGGCGCGTTTTGACATCTTATGCGAATGCATCATGCTGGGCTGAGTGAGGGGGACATGAAAGTGATTTGTGACTGTTGTGGGCTCCCTCCCCCCCTCCTCCTCCTCCTTGCTGCTGCTGGCCCCTTACCCGGGCCTGCAGGAGTGTGCCGTGGCTGAGTGGGGCTGCCTTACCTCCTCCTATTCTTTCTCCTTGCTGCTGCTGGCCCCTTAACTCGGGCCTGCAGGAGTGTGCCATGGCCCAAGTATCATGCTGGGGTATCTGCATTCTCATGTTTTACCCATGTGAATTAACTATTTTTCCATTCAAGAGGATTACCACTTTTTTCTTTTTTTTCTTTTTTTCTTTTTTTTGACACAGGAGATGGTCAAGAACATCATAAAAGTACCTAAAAATAACAAGCAAATTAAGCTCTCTTTTTTTTAAAAAAAATGACAAAAACAAAATAAAACAAAAAAAAACTTCCAAAGTCAACTTTCAGTCTTTTAATCCCATAAGATAATTCTTCAGAACCAAGGGCTACAAATCCATTAAATATTCATGGACCCAGGGGCAGATTTAATACTAGAGGCCCCTAAATACTACTCATTTGGTTGCTTCACCCAGAAGACAACCTGAATCACAATTCTGAATTGCATCCTCTTCAACTGGGAGTGAGGGAGATTCCAACACTTTCTTCATACATCAAGGGACCCCACCATACCAGATTAATCTTTTTGCTGCACCTCTCCCAGGTAACTAATGTTACACAATCTACCCTCTTAGATTCATTTCCTCAGACGACCCCAGAAGGCATCTTCCCAGTAAGTGACACTGATACCTCTTTCTCACTACCTGTTTGTCTTACCTTGTCTCATTATCTGTTTCTCCAATAAATCATCATCAGCTGCAACACAAAACAATCAGTGCTGGTTTAGACAAAGGAAATGTACCCAGGCGGGCAGTTGGTAGCAGTGCCGAAGGGTGGAACCTTCTCCTGATACATAGTTAAAAGGAGACATCCTGGGAACACCTCCCTAAACAATATAGTCTTTAACTCAACTTTGAAACTTGTTAGAGAAGTGATGAGGTGTGCATGTGGGGGAAGCCAAGCCCTCCCTCCAGTCCATCTGCCTTGGTCCAGGCTGAAGAGGGAGAGAAGAACCACTGGACCTTATCCCCTTTCCCACCACTATTCCCTTCTCCTTTTGTGTCATTTTTTTTAATAAGATTCTAAGCCTGAAGGCAAGGAACTGTCTAATTAAAAGACTATATACAGCACTGTGTAAATTTACAGCACTATATAAATAAAGGAGGAGGAGGAGGAGGAGGAGGAGGAGGAGGAGGAGGAGGAGGAGGAGGAGGAGGATGATGATGATGATGATGATATAAAGATTATCTTAAAACATGAGTAGGTTCACACAGAGATAGGCAGCCTTTCAAATAATATATAAAGAATACAACTAGGCTTGGATGGAGAACATCAGTACTTTGATGGCCCAGAAACAGTTTGGCAAGTAACATATGTAAGATAGAATTAGTGTAGTATGGACTGGCTATCTAACCCTAACACAGTTATAGCAGTATTCTGGACAATACAAAAATTATGAATAATCTGTGCCATAGCATGCATTAAGTACTTGAGTCTAGTTGTAACTATAGCATTGATATCTAAGGCTTAGATTCCTTTTCTTATATATGACTGCAGCTGGTATAACATATGAAATTGATAAAAGACACCCCTGATGAGCTCTGCAGACATACAAATCACAAAAAAACAAAATTAAAGAAATTATTTTGAAGACCAGTGAATTTGTACCTGGTATCAGATGTATCCCTCTGTCAAGATCAAAATATTTCACTTCCTAGCACTTTCCTAAAATACATCTAAAACCCAATCTATTCAAGGACCTATGTGTATGTAGAATTATGCCCGAGTATCATTTGCTGAATTGGAGCCACAAGCAAATGCATAAAGTTCTAGTTGCCAATCCAAAGAGAATCCAGTCAGCACCTTTACTGATTTAAGTAGGATGCACATCTCCATTCACAATCTTAGGTGACTAGTCATGTATTCATATCCAAATGTATTGTTTCATTCTTGATAATACACTTCTGATGTTTCACTCTTTGTTGAAAATGGCGTTGTTGTTGTTGTTGTTGTACTATCTTGTTGGGATGAAGCTTCAGCTTATACATTTATTACTAACACAGAGCTACCTCAAACACCCCTTTAGGAACTTCATGGCTTCTCTGGCATTAATAGGTAGAAAACATAGGAAGACGTCCATGTTATTCACATGTTGATGGAAGTGCATGATATGAGAAAAGGTTTGTAGGATTTGTGGAGTGATTGTACACATCCTTGCTGCTGATATGTCCAGGGGACATGCCCTGTACATTTCCTCTATATGAGGACAAATTTGCATGCAAAGAGCTCCCCTACTAGGGGGTTCCTGATGGGTCAGCTTTGGAGCTTACAAATGATACTGCTTTTGGCACAAATTGCATCATTGAGACAAGATGTGTGTGTGAGTGTGTGTGTTTGCACATATTTGCATTCATGTGCTTTCAAGTTGGCTGTCAAGTTATGTTGACCCTCTACATTTCATAGGGTTAATAGGTCTGAATTTTGACTCTTGAAGGCACTCCCACCAACCTAGCTTATTTTCTTTCTAGCACTTGGTAAATCAAAAATTAAGCATTTCAGGGAAACTAACCCTATGAAATGTAGAGGGTCAACATAACTTGACAGCCAACTTGAAAGCACATGAATGCACATATGTGCAAACACACACACTCACACACACATCTTGTCTCAATGATGCAATTTGTGCCAAAAGCAGTATCATTTGTAAGCTTCAAAGCTGAAAATAATGTAATTTGTGATTCATTGCAGCAATAAGATGAGGTACAGTTTAAGGACATGGATTCAAACTTAATTGAATTCCTTTGCTTATGTTGAATTAACTCAGACTCCTAACATTATTAAATGTAATTTATAGCTGTTTAATACCTGTAAGTCAATCAACTTAAGGCACATTTTCTGGTTTCTTTTTTTCCTTTTCTTTTTTCAAGTCAGTAGAGAGATTTCTTCCCTTTTAATTATACAGTATAATTCATCCATAGCTAATGCTAATAGAAATATCATGCTTTCTCCTGTACAAGGCTAGACTTGTCTTTAGAATCAAACATTAGATCACATCTTTGTGTGCATGGGTGGAACTGTTGAATTAGTTTGAGTGGTATGTACACTTTTATTTAGCCTAGAAGATGATGGAACAACTTCTATATGGGACAAATATATCTTTCAAAATAATCTGACAATAATCAATCCAATAATTAATACTGATATATAAAGGACCCTCAGCAGGGATTATGTAAATTCACACCAAATTCCCATCCAAGTTATTTGTTTGGGTGCCAGCAGTTCTAACAGCCAAAGCTTAAATAAGAAAATCTATCTCAGCTGAAAATATGGAAGGAGTCCATATGCAAGATGATTATGATGATGATGATGATGATGATGGTGATGATGACAATGATGATAATAATTTATAAATTATTATATTTATAAATATAATAGATTTATGCAAGTATAAAATTGTAACAGTATACTGTAAAATTATAATATACAATTGGAATGAAGCATATAGAATCACCTGGAACTGATATGAAAGAGTCCAAGCCAATGCAGCCAATGTTGAAAAGAATCAACCTTATCCCAATTGAACCAATAAATATCCAACTTGAGTTGTTCAGCTAGAGTCTGGGGATAGCAAGTTCACCCCATTATCCAGTCTTGCCAGCAAGATATCTTTGAGGTGCAGAAAAGAGGGAAGGAGGTAGTCTTCTTGACAATTCCAGCAGCGCAGCAAATAAAGGACATCAATCATAGATTATATAGATATAGATAATGAAAAGAAGTTCCTCCCTAATTGTTTTGGTGTTTTTGTGGGGTTTTTTTTTTTTTTTTTAGCTATGTGGCCATGTTCTAGAAGAGTTTATTCCTAATGTTTTTTCCACAGATGCTGGTGAAACTTCAAGAATAAACTCTTCTATAACATGGACACATAGCCCAAAAACCCACAATGAACTATGGATGCTGGCCATGAAAGCCTTTGTCCTCCATAATTATTTTTTCCTGTAAGCAACTTGTGTAATACTAGTGAGTTATCATTATAGTCTAAATCCTACTTTAAGTACTAGAACAGAGTTTAGGACAAGAGGCCACTGTCAGAACAGAACATGGAGAAACAGAATGGATCCCAACTGATAAGGCTGCATTTTATCACCCTACCTGTACGCAGAACATATTGTATGAAAAGCAAGTTTGGACAAAGAAGAAAGAGGAGTGAAAATAGGAGGAAGGAATATCAACAATCTAAGACACCATAATACTAGCAGAAAACCTCCCAGACCTGGAAGAATTGTTAAGGAAGATTAAGAAAGAAAAGTGCAAAGGCAGGCTTACTGTTGAACATAAAGAATACAAAAATAATGAGGATGGAGAATCTAGAAAAATCCAACCTAGACAATGAATAAATAGAAACAGTAAAAGAGTTCTCATACCTGGGATCGAACACTGATAGACTGCAGTCAGGAAATCAGTAGAAGATTAAGAATAGGAAAAGTGGCTATGAAAGAACTATATAACATTCTAAAATGCAATGATATATGAGATTATGAGAACAGCAGTTCTTAACCTTTTGTTTACCAGGGACCCCTTTAAATATATTTTGTTGCCACAGACCCCTTCCTCAAGTCATTATTCAAGATTTAAAACCCAAAATATTTATTTGATATCTATTTAAAGTTGCTCATCAAAGGTGTCCACATTTAGAAAAAAATGGAGAAATAAGTAAATGAACCCATTCTTAGCATAATATTTTTATTTTAATGATTCTGTACAGATTTAAAGTGATGATGAAAATCATAATACAGGCTGACTCTCCCTTATCTAAAATGCTTGGGACTGAAGGTGTTTTGGATGTCAGAGTTTTTCAGATTTTGGAATATTTGTATATACATAATGAGATATCTTGGAGATGAGACCCAAGCCTAAAAGTAAAATTAATTTATGTTTTACATACACCTTATATACATAGCCTGAAGGCAATTTTATGCACAATATTTTTGATAATTTTGTGCATGAAACAAAGTTTGTATACACTGGACCATCAGAAAGCTATCTCAGCCACCTATGTGGGCAATTGTGTATTTTGGAATATTTCAGATTTCAGAATTCCAGTTAAGGGAGATTCATCCTGTAATACCTGAACACTGAACTATGGCCTAATGTTACTTGTTAATTTTAATTACTTATTAATTAATTGATCGATTAATCAATGAGAAGGCTAGAGCTACACGTCACTTACAAGTCTTGTTTTATCATTACACAAGCCTGAAACAGATGGGCACAAAGTGGCGCTGTGGCGGCATTTTTAGGGTTTGGAAGCACGCATCATTTACATGCTCCTGAACCCTAACACATGATGGCACCGTCGCCATTATGTAATGCCGTTTACACAGTATACGTAATGGCACCAGTGCAACTGCACAGCTTCTGGACAGAGCTGCGTAGTTGCGGAGGCACAACTGCGCAGCAAAAAAGGAGCATCTAGCTGCTGCAGCGCAGTTCCACCACCTCTCTGGGTGCTCTGTAAAGCCCCAAAGTCTGCTTCAACTCATAACTCAGATTTTTTTTCTATCAATTATGCCAGGAGAATAATAGAAGAGTGCTGAACAACTATTAAGTAATGTTTTTCCCCTTCAACAACAACAGTAGTCTCTTCAAAGGCACACACCTCCTAAAAAAGCATTAGAATTCCTCAGTACAAGACATGTTCTCAGTTAAAATAAGAGCTATGAATTATTCCCAGGAAACAGCAAATGGTGGCATGGCCAGGTAACTTGCAGTGAGAGAGGGAGCAAGCCAGGTGTCATAACTCATACTTTTATCCATTTTCAGCTTTTCTGAGAGACATTTTTATTTACCCTCTTGCAATTGTGACACAGGTGGACAGACCAGTCCCCATCACTGATGAGGCAACAACTGTTTCTGTAAAAAAAAAAAGGCTGGGTGCATCCTGACTGTGATGAAAACATTCATTGCAGCCTCCCACCAATCCCAGGGGACAGGGGATGAAACTTCTGGGTTTGTAACAGTCTCTTCCACTCTTTCCAAGCTGAACTTTAAAGGGTCTTTCCCCCCAGCCCAGACTACCCCACCTGGATCTAGACCTGGCCTATCAGATCCTGCACTGGCAATCCTCTGCTTTAGGGACACATCTGAGAAACCTTGCAAAGCAGCGTCTCAGCCAGACATAGAAGTTACTAGCCTTTTCCTGGGCAAAACATCCACCTTTTGGAGTAGTTCACCCCATCCATCTTCTTTTTCACAAGAAATATGTCTCCCTTCTTTTCCACATACTGTGTCACTCCACTAGCCCCCTCCCTCCATGGTCTTAGAGAGCCAGCTCCTCCACACTTCACACACTCCTATCAATAAAATCTTACTCGCCCCCCCGCACCAGATCCCCAACACTCACTGCCATCCCTGTTCACCCTCAGTGCCTCTCTCAGCACAGTGTGGACCCTGAAAACCCTCAGAAACTTTGTCATTTCACTGGAGGGAGACAGCAGCTGTAGTGGGGCAGCCTGGAAAGACTTACAAGGATGGAGAAAGGAAAGTCTTTTCTTTTGCCTCTGACCTGCCCACTCTTCCACCACTGCCTCATGCAGAAAACTGAATTTTCTGCAGGGAAAACAAGTCTCTTCCAGGGAAAACAGCAATTCTTGTCCAGAAAAATATTTTTTCTGTGCAGAAAATGCTGTTTTCCATGGAGAAACACTATTTTCAGGGCAGAAATATTATTTTCTATGGAGAAAATAGTGATTTGTACAAGAAACTTATTTTCTGCACATAAAATACTATTTTCTGCACAAGAAAGTGGTTTTCTGCACCTCAAATGCTAAATAACCCTGTTATTTCCATGCTAAATAACCCTGTATATTTTTTTACACAGCATAAATCCCACACTACAAAGATATTCACCGATGGGGTTTTCTACATCAGGGTTTCCTGACACTTGAAAAACCCATTTTCTGGCCAAATTGTTACTTTAAAAAATTCAAATATCCTTTGTATCCCTAGTTTCCAGGCACAATTCTGCCTCCCCACATGCATCACCAGTCACTCACTCACTGACCCTTGACTCCAAATGCCCACTCCACTAATGAGAGGTTCCCTTTTTGCATGCTTCACAGTCTGGGTCCAGCAGCCCAGTGTGTGCCAGTGCCCAGCTGCCAGCCCCTTTCACTGAGCACATCAGGAGGACAGACCTGCTTGTTGCTCCTCTGCCCAGGAAGGAAAACAAGCCATGGAGCAGGGCACCCCATTCTCATCCCTAAACAACGGGAGCTCCCTTGCCCACCTGCCTGCCTCCTTCTGTTCCCTGGTCTCCTCACTTTCACACTCTCATACAAAGCCTGCCTGTTTCACCTCCTGTATTCCAGGTGAAAGTCCCATTTCCAAGAAGCCATTGGTTGCTACATCACTGAAAGTGGAGATTGCAGTGCTGCCCACAAAGCCAATTGGCTAGGACAGCTATGGACCCCCTGTGAGGACATTGTGGTTTCCTGGGGGGTTTGCAATGCACAGGCTAAGGACCACTGATTTAGAAAACTGTGATGAAACCTCAGAGTTTGAAACACATGCTTTGTTTTTTTGCAATCAATGGAAGAGGAAATCTCTGTTGAACAAAAAGGAATATAGGTTTAAAGAAACAAAATACACCTTTGATACTGAGTTCTATATATGACTGTACAGTGGTTTGACTTATTTTAAGGACATATCCTAATTTCCCATCCAGAGTAAATAACAAAGTAGAAGCTGCTAAATGATCAATAGCAAAATATTCATTTTGCCTGAAGGTCTTTTAAAGAATGTCACATTCAGACTCAAAACTCTGATTCTGCTTAAAGCTATTAAAAGAACTAATGTGGGGATTAAAAGTGAGGTAATGGTGCCATTAAGATAAATGACGGTCACAGAATAAATGATAATTTGGCAGGGATATAAATTACCCTGAGTTGATTAAGTTAATGAAGCCTGTAAGGAAAGAATCAGATAGAATTTCTCAGTATTTGAAGAAAGTTTTGGAAGATCTAATGTAAAAATATATTATTAGTATCTTTTATACAAGTGTTATTTTGGTTACCTTTAAACCACAGTAGTTCTGTATTATACTCTGAATTTCAACATAGCTGTTATGGAATTAAATTTCAAATACATCATGGAACATATTGATTAATTCATACTGAATTTAGATGTAACTAAGACGTGTTATCCAAAGGAGTGTGAAAGGTCTAGTTAGAGAGTTACTCATAGTAAGTTAACTAGGTGTGTAATATATTTTGTTGGAAACAACCTAAAGGCAAACAAAATGACAAATATGTACTTTTAATGAAACATTTTTATGGTATTCCTGAATTTACCCTAGTACCTGATGAAACCAAACATCCATGTCTTAAGGATCTGATCACAAAATGTTTCATTAAATAAAATAAAAGCATTTATTTCATTTAAATATAATTCATTTAAATATAATTAAAATGTATGAAATTGTGTGCTTGCAAAGCAATACTTGCATATTTGTAAGGCTGAATTATGGCTCTAAAAAAAGAAAGGGCAAATTATACTTTTAAAAAAATATTAAAAGGAATATCCTCCCAGTAAGATTTTGTTTGTTTGTTTGTTTGCATATTCAGAAGGACCTTGGGATGATACATTTTACATTTACAAAATGAATGATGTTGAAACAGTAACTAGCTTGAAAACAAATATTGGAATAGATTCAACACATGATAAGTGATAGGAAATATATTGTAGATGTCTCAGATTGCTTAGACATTAGATAACTGATAAAAAAAAACACATTTCTCGGTAGATATCACTACTGGATTTTAATGTACTAACTAGTTTCAGGAAGAATGTTCGGGACAGACACTAGCACTCTAACCTTAACCTCCAGCAGAAGGCACAAGTACTTTTTCAATTGCTCAAAGCACAAATCTTTGCATTGCAAGTAAAATAGACTCTGATGTGCTCCCAGATAGTATGCCTCTTTGGCAACATATGCAACTTTTTTTTCTGAAATGTATTCAGTTCCCCCAAATCAATTTTATTGGCAATTATTACAAAACACAACTCAAGCTGCAGAACATTTCAGCCTTCCTGGACCTTTGCTGTTGTTGTTAACTGTATTCTTGTCAATCTCGACTCATGGTGACCCTGCTGATGAGACATCTCCAGGCCCCCCGTCCTCTACTGCTCTGCCAAGCTCCTGTAAACTCACATTCATGGTCTCTTTAATAGAGTACATCCATCTAGCATCTCTCGATCCCTGCCCATCATGGCTGACCGTACAGGGAGGGGATGAAGTGATGACTCTACTTCAGCGTGTCATTAATGCATCCCTTAGGGAGGGTAAATTTCCATCTCAGCTTAAGCAGGCTGTTAAGCCTCTTTTGAAGAAACCCTCCCTCGACCCCCTAGTAAGGAACAACTACAGACTGGTCTCCTTATTACGATTCTTGGGCAAGGTGATCGAGAGGGCAGTTGCCCTCCAGCTCCAGGCAATCATGGAAGAAGCCGATTATCTAGACCCATTTCAAACTGGGTTCAGGGTGGGCTACAGAGTTGAGACGGCCATGGTCACCTTAGTCAATGACCTCTGTCTGGGCACTGACAGGGGAAGTGTGACCCTGTTAGTTCTCTTGGACATCTCAGCAGCCTTCGATACCATTGACCATGGTATCCTTCTGGAACGCCTGAGAGAATTGGGCATCGGAGGCACTGTACTCCAGTGGTTCCGGTCCTATCTCTTGGGCAGGTTCCAGATGGTGAAGCTGGGAGACAGTTGATCTTGTAAAAGAGAGCTGACATCTGGCTTCCCTCCAAGGCGCCATCCTGTTTCCCATGCTATTTAACATTTACACAAAGCTGCTGGGAGAGGTCACCCGGAGACATGAGGTGCGATGTTATCAGCATGCTGATGACACCCAAATCCATTTCTCTGTGCCTCCGACTGATGCAGTTACTAAGGATGGCATCTCTCCTCTTAACGCCTGCCTGGACACAGTAATGGGCTGGATGAGGAAAAACAAGCTTAGGTTGAATCCAGAGAAAACAGAGGTACTCGCAATAGGTTCTCCTAGCCTGGGGATGGAGATTCATCAACCGGTCCTGGACAGGGTCACACTTCCCCTTAAGGACAAGGTTTGCAGTATGGGGGTGCTCCTGGATTCATCTCTACAACTAACATCTCAGGTGGAGGCAACTGCCAGGAGTGCATGGTATCAGCTTCGGCTGATACGCCAACTGCATCCCTACCTGGACAGGAAGGACCTAGAAGCAGTAGTAAATGCACTGATAACCTCTCATTTAGATTTCTGTAATGCACTCTACATAGGACTACCTTTGTACCAAGTTCAGAAGCTTCAACTGATCCAGAATGCAGCAGCCAGATTAATTACGGGGGCCTCCAGGATGGAGCATATAACCCCCGTGTTAAAATCTCTTCACTGGCTGCCGATCAGCTTCCGAGCGCAATACAAAGTGTTGGTTGTTACCTTTAAAGCCCTACATGGTTTGGGCCCAGGTTACTTAAGGGAATGCCTCTCCCTATATAATCCCCCCTTAGAACATCAGGAAAAAACCTATTAAATTCTGTTGATGCGAGACTAATGCTAACTTCTCGTACGGCATTTTCAGCAGTCGCTCCGAAACTCTGGAATGACCTGCCGGAAGAGCTCTGCTTGATAAACACTCTAGAAGCGTTCAAATAGGCACTAAAAACAGAGCTCTTCCGGCGGGCATATCCACCAGATTGTGTATAAGACTTTATTGAACCCCTGTTTGAGAACCCCTCTATTAGACCACATAGTTGATTTTAATTGATTTTAATTAGATAATTTTAAATTGTTGTATTGTGATTGTTGTATTGGTTGCACTGTATTGCTGTTTTATATGCTGTAATCCTGCCTCGATCCATAGGGAGTGGCGGGAAATATAAATAAAAAATTATTTTTAATTATTATTGCTATATAGCATGTGACCTTATTCTATTTCTACTCCCTTTCACCTTTCCTAGCATTATTGTTTTTCCAACAATTCATACTTTCTTGAGATTTGTCCAAAGTGCACCAGCCTAAGTTTCAACTTGGCTTCCAGGGATATTTCTGGCTTGATCAGGTCTAGGACCCCTTTGTTTGTCTTTTTGGCTGTCCATGGAATTTTCAGCACTCTTCTCCAGCATCACATTGGTAAGGAATTGATTTTCTTCCTATCCTCTTTCTCAGCCATCCAGCTCTCACATCCATACATGGTAATAGGGAATACAATAGCTTGTATGATTCTAACTTTTGTATTGAGTTGTATATCTTTGCATTTTAGGATCTTTTCTAGTTCTTTCATAGCTGCCCTCCCCATTCTTAATCTTCTTCTGATTTCCTGGCTGTTCCTATCATGATAGGAATGTTCCCTGTATTTATCAATGATTGATCCCAGATATGAGAACTCATTTACTCTTTGTGTTTCCTCATTGTCTACCTTGAATGTGTGTAAGTTCTCTCTTGTCATTATTTTTGTTTTCTTTACATTCAACAGTAAGCCTGTTTTGATCTTTCAAGGTCTGTGAAGTTTTCTGCTAATATTATGGTGTTGTCGGCATATCTCAGATTATTCATTTTTCTTCCTCCCATTTTCACTCTTCACTCATCTGTGTCTAAGCCTGATTTTTTTATAATATGTTCTGCATATAAATTGAATAGGTAGGTGATAAGATGCAGCCTTGTCTGACCCCTTTGCCAATTGGGAACCATTCTGCTTCTCTGTGTTCTTTTCTGACAGTAGCCTCTTGTCCTGAGTAAAGATTCCTCATCAGGACTATCATATGTGTTGTCACTCCCATGTCTTTAAGGCCGTTCCATAGCCTTTCATGATCTACATTGTCAAAGACTTTCTATAGTATATAAAGCACATGTGGGTTTTCTTTTGAAATTCCTTGGTGTGCTCCATTAGCCATTATATGTTTGCGATGTGATCCATAGTGCCTCTTCCTTTCCTGAACCCTGATTGGACCTCTGATATTTGTATGTCCATGTATGGTTGGAGTCTATGTTTCAGAATTTTGCATAATTTTGAGCATAATTTTCCTTACATGGGAGATTAGTGCTATGGTTCTATAGTTGCTGCAGTCTCCTTTTTTGTTGAAAGGTGAGCACATTGATCTTTTCCAATCAGTTGGCCATCATTTTGTTTTCCATATCTGTTTATATATGCTGGTTAGCACTAGAGTTGACTCTGCCAGTGAGGATTGCAGCAATTTGATTAGAATATCATCTGTTCCTGGTGACTTGTGTTTTGTTTTGTTTTGTTTTTGATATTTCTCATATTGCAGCTGCCACCTTGCTTTTTAGAATTTGGGGTTCATCTTTATATAGCTCTTCATTCCATGTGTCCTTCATATTGTCATCTCTTTTATATAACTTTTCTGTGTATTGCATCCAACATCTTTTTATTCCTTTATGTTCATTAATTATGTTATGTTTATTGTCATAGAATGTCCCCATCCTTGGTTTGAACTCTGATTTCTTGAATTTTGTGGAATAGGTCTCTCATTCTTCCCTTTTGGTTGATTATTATTATTATTATTATTAATTTCTCTGCATTGGCTGTTGTGGTAGTTTTCTTTATTTTTATGCACTAGCCATTGTACATTTGTATTTATGGTTCTTAGTTTATTCCTATCTACTTTTTGTTTTGTTTCTCTTCTCTTCTCTTCTTTATTGCTTGTAGTGTTTTATCTGTCATCCATGTTTTCTTCACTTTCTTTTTGTCTACTGGAAGTATATGTGTGCATTCTTCTTTTATTATGTTCCTGGCTTCTGACCAAAGCTCTTCTGGTTCACAGTCTATTATGCTTAGTACTAAAATCTGTTCCTTATATTGGTGATGAGTGGATATATTGTTTAAATCATATTTTGTATGATGACAGGTCTTTCTTTCTTTCTTTCTTTCTTTCTTTCTTTCTGCCCATATTTTTGATAAGAGTAATTGGTGATCTGTGCCACAGTCAGCACCTGGTCTATTCTTTGCCACCATTATAGAGCTTTGCCATCTTTTACTTCCAGTTATATAATCTATTTAATGTTGGCCATCTGATGATGTCCATGTGTATCACTTTCTTTCTTGATGTATGAAAAAAAAGTGTTTGCAATGAATAGGTTGTTGGCGACATGAAAATCTATCACTTACTCACTTGTTTTGTTTCTCTTGCCTAATCCAAATCTTTCTACTGTTCTTGATTCTTCTTTCCTTCCAGCTTTGGCATTCCAATTTCTGATTTTTCATTGTATCCTATGAGTGCCTTTCCAACATCTTTTCTTAGTATGAAAGCCAACCCATTTCTTTATGTGTTTTCATTCCCCGAGTAGAACACTGTGTAGTGGTCTGATTCAAAGTGGCCCATTCCTGTTCATTATAACTCACCTCCAGTACTTCTATGTTCATGTGTTCCATTTCAATTTTTATATTTTTACTAGCTTCTCTTGGCTCATGCTTCTCACAATCTGCATCTGAATTTTTCTGTGCGGTGTTACTTCAGATTGCATTTGTCTTTCTGAGAGTGTTTACTACTTCTTTTGTAATGTTTCTCTGCCCTTAGCTATTATTGCAATTGTGTTTTTCTTTAGTTTCTATCTAACTCTCTGTTAGTGCTCTTATCCTGCCTGTATATTACTTGAGATGTCTTGTAATTGGGTCTTCTAGGTGATGGGGTCACACAAGGAGGGCCACCTGCACCTCCCTGTGTGCAGTGCTAACAAATATTAGCTATGATGTCATTCCTGTCTTTTGCTTTAGTGACACCCACCACTGCTGCTGCTGTCCAGTAGTTGTTTTTCTATGTCATCCTCCCCCCCCCCATTATTGTTGAATTGGTTGTTTCCCTAGCTGTCTCCTCTTTCCTTCCTCCTTCTCCCTTCCTCCCTCATGTTCTTCTTCCTTTCAGTTTCTTATCTGTCTCTTGGACTCTGATTGAATTTCCTCTGGGTTCTCTTTATCATCTCTCCTCTGTCTCTCTTCTTTGGCCTTGTGACCTGCCAGCTGCTTGTCCTTTCCTCCTTCTGGGAAGCTGGGGGGCACTGGCTTCTCTAGCCAGCTCTTTCCCTTTCCCATCCTCCTGGCTGCTTCTCTTTTTCTCCTTCTGGGTGGCTGGGGGGTGGGGAGCCAAGATTATCTGTGCCCTCCCTCTCCCACTGTCTCACTGGCTTATCTTCATGGATATACAGTTAGGGTTTTACAGTTGCAGTCCTCAAACAACAAAATTAGAAATGAAGACTAGAAAGATAAACAGCTGAATTATATTCACAAATCCCAATGCATTGGAAACAAAGGCAATGGATTCAATACACAATTAATATATTATTACTAGATGCCACACTACTGCAAAAGGAATGGTCTCAGAGAGAGTTGTGAACCCTTGGAAACTGACTTTTGGTAAACATGTTTATTGCTTTCACGATTTCACCCAAACTAATTACTGCAAAGTTCTTTTGAATTGGTAATTGACTTTTGGTAAGCAGATTTATTGCTTTCCTACCTCCACCCTCACTGACCACTGTAATGTTCTGGAACACCTGTACCCCCTTATCTGGCCTTTGAACATTTAGGGCAAGGAACATGATTGACATATTTCTGGATCCTATTATATTCTAACCCAACTCTCACAACTGTATAAATATGCTTTTTAACCCAAGGCTTTGTACTTCATCTGAAGAAGTGGCTTTATATCCACAAAATCACATGTTAATTTTTTTTTTTTTAAAAAAAAATAGTCTTAAAGGTGCTACTACGTTCCCTTTGTTCTCCATCTCCCCTCCTCCTTTTTTATGTTGCAAAAGACTAACATGGCTATTTCTTTGAAATCTTCACTAATACCAATATCCAAACTATGGCCCGATCTAGGCGGGCAAAAAGAAGCGTTTTAAGGGCTAAAAATCCCGCCTTTAGGGTTAGGGAGGGTGTAGCGTCTACACCCTCCCTAGGCCTAAAGTGCATGGATGCCGCCATTTAAAGATGGCGGTGTCCATACGAACACGCCGGAAGAGCATCATCATGTGCGCAGCGTTTAGATACGCTGTGCACGTTCTAACGCTTTTGCGCCGCGGGAGGGCGCCAAAAAAGGGCTCCAAAATGGAGCTCTTTTTTTGCAGCGGGTCTTTGCTGTGGCCTTTAAATGGCCGCGGCAAAGACCCAGGGAGAAAGGGACTTCAGCAGCGGCCCCTTTCTCCCTTCAGCCCCACCGAGGGAAGCAGAGTGCAGCGGGTGCCCAGAGCACTTGCTGCACCCCGCTTGGAGGCCTTGGGGAACCTGCAGTTTGCCGGTTCCCCACAGCCTCCAAAAGTGGCAGGATGAGGCCTCTGGGGCTGCCCGTGCAGCTGCCTCGGCCTCATCTTGCCACTTGAAGGGGCGAGTATGGACCGCCCCTTTTGGGCGGTCTAGAAAGCCCCATTAATTTTGGCATGCTTTCTGAAAATTCTCAAAAATACCAGGGCCTTTCCTTTTACTTTCTCTCCCCTCTTTCAGTTAAGCAGCATGGTACAATAACCTAATTGTTGGACTAAAGCTCTGGGAAACCAGGGTTCAGATGCCTGCTCAGCCATGGAAATCCACTGGATGACCTTGAGCAAGTCACACTCTTTCAGACTTGGCAAATCTTCTCTGAATAAATATTATCAATAAGAGGGCTAATGGAATCTTATGGTCCAAGTAACACGAGGACAAATGTCCCCCACCACTGCTCTAATTTATGGTGATAATGTTCTCATCTATACAAAGATAAGTGGCAAAATAACACATGCTGAACAGGGGTACTATATGGCAAGTAGGGATTAAATTATCCAAATGATCATATATAGCATTTTTAAACCAAAAAAACCCATACTTTTAACAATAATAATCAAGATCCTACATCACAGACTTGGGAGTAAAATGGATGGGCAGCTTGGAGTGGCCACTCTAACCCTAATCGACTCTCAATCAGCACAGGAAACAAGGCCAGCCAGTCCCATGGTTTGGAATGGACCACCAACAAGGAAAGGGTTGTGTGGGGTTTTTTTGTTTTTTGTTTTGTTTGTTTTTTTGTTTGTTTGTTTGTTTGTTTTTGTGCTCTGTTTGCTGCCAGGTTTGGGCAGCATTAGCCAGCTTTGGCATGGCATTTGGGTGACCCAGGGGCATGCGTCATCTGCACGTTATGCCCCCAATTGGCCCAAAGGCAGTGCTTTTCACATGTGTTCCGGGTCAAAGTTAAGAATACAGAGACATATTGCTTTATCACACTAGAGGTCAAACGGGATTTAAACAAGAGTTAAACTATAGAAACCCAGGAAATGCCTAATTTTTATCACATGACATTTCCTAGTTTTCTCTAGTTTAAGTCTTGTTTAAATCCTTTTTGCCCCCGAGTGTGATAAAGCAGATAGCCATGTTAATCTGGAATATCAGTATGCAAATGGATCTTGTAGCACCTTTCAGACTAACTGGGTCTAAGAAAGCTGGACTGGGGCTGCAATAACCCCATGACATGGCCAAGATCCAGCTTTTTGCTGGCTCAAAAAAAGGTAGCAAAATCCTGCTCCTTTTTGAGCTGGCAAAAAGCTGGCTTTTGCAGCATGTGGCATGTAAACGGTGCCCCACCAGAGTTCTGCTAAGCTGGCGCACATGAGGTCAGGTGGATGGTGTGATGCAGCATGTAAAAACCATGTTCTTATGCCAACCCAAAGCCAGCGCAAAGTCTGTTTCATTCTTTGATCTGCTTCTTCACATGCACCATGGATGTAGACCAAGTCTATGAAAGCTTATTCTACAATTTATTTTGCACATTTTAGAGGCACTGAAAGATCCTTTTAGATAGTTAAACATACTTATTTATCTCTCATCTCCTGACCCAATTCTCTGAATCTACTTAACAGCTAGCAGCCACACTGAGTGGCAGAAATTCATTTTCCTAGTGATTGGGTTTAGCAGGATGCAAGATCTACAGCAATGAGTAGTTCTGATAGGCATCCCGCCTCTGATATTGCACTGCATATTATTGGTGGAAGAAGGCTAGAAACCCTCATCCTGCTGTGCCCTGCTCTCCTGAAGAACAATCCTCTTTCACTCTGTACAGCAGGGGAAGTTTGCAATCATGGCTATAGTGTTACATACTTAGACATAAATCTCAAACATCAAATATGGAAGTCTATGCTTTCATTACTGCTCAACAGAATGCCAGCCATTGCTTTTGCAATGATTAGCATGAACCCAATACATATTACCCACATTTACAAACTGCAAAAAGTCACCAAAACTAACAGAGAGAGAGAGAGAGAGAGAGAGAGAGAGAGAGAGAATAGCAGGGTGAAAACATTACACTATAAAGGACCTAAAAATAAGGAATGAAAAGTGTGGAAATACACAAGAAAATAAAACCAAGGAAATCAGTGAGATTGGGAAAGGAGACTTAGCAGCTTATTTTCTTTGGTACAGAGACAAAAAAAGTCTCTCAGTGCTATTGTAGACATTGGTAATTAGTGAAATAGAAGTGCTTATGTTTGGAAGATGCTGCATGTGAACAACACAAATGCCATTCATAATATTATGAAAATGTGTTTCACTACCAAAATGTTTGATGTTTCTTCTCTTAAAAAAGAAAATGTTGACCTCAGTAGGAGGGCTGCATGATTATGAGGATACTCATATGAATCAAAAGCAATTACTACAATTTGCATACTTAAATTAACATAATTGTTTTAAATACTAATGACTTAAAATCTCAAGTGGGTTTTGACCTATAATTGTCATAACTATAGGTTATGAAAATAGACAACAATTCAGATTTCCCCTGATGAGCTATCTTGATTTAGACATAATTCAGACTGAGTGCTTAATTATTTTTAAGAGCTGAACCAAATGTTGCATCAAGGGATAGTTATTCAAATGGAATATGTGTATTTTTTATTTTGTTTGTTTTTTAAATCAGTTTCTGTATACAGCATACCTGCAGCAACTTTCAGAAGACTTAATAAGTAGCTTGTAGTTTACTGTGTGGCTCAGTGGTTAAATGCCTGTACTGCAGCCACTCACTCACAAACCATAAGGTTGTGAGTTCAAAATCAGCAAAAGGGCTCAAACTTGACTCAGGCTTGCATCCTTCCAAGATCACTAAAATGAATACCCAGATTGTTGGAGGCAATCAGCTTACGCTTTGTAAACCACTTAGGGAGTGCTTAAGTGAACTGATAAGTGGTATAGAAATGTACTTGCTATTGCTGGGTGAAAACATTGCTCATTAAAAGGAAAACTGTAGTGTTCAAATGATTCTGGGCCTCTTATCTGCCTTTCTTTCTTGGGATGACTTTCTTGGGGTGACTATAATGAAATGAAATGATATATATAAGTGTAATGATACAAAAGGTGTTCTATATACAAATTGGATATTCATAGAATCATAGAATCGTAGAGTTGGAAGGGACCACAAGGCCATCCAGTCCAACCCCCTGCCATGCAAGAACTCTCAATCCCCAACAGATCGCCATCTAGCCTCTCTTTAAAGATCTCCAAGGAAGGAGACTCCACCACACTCTGAGGGAGTGTATCCCACTGTCGAACAACCCTTACTGCCAGGAAGTTCCTCCTAATAGTGTGGTGGAATCTCTTTTCCTGTAGTTTGTATCAATTGTTCTGGGTCCTGTTTTCTGGAGCAGCAGAAAACAAGCTTCCTCCCTCCTTAATATGACATCCCTTCAAATATTTAAACAGGGCTATCATATCACCTCTTAACTTTCTCATCTCCAGGCTAAAAAACCCCAGGTCCCTAAGTTGTTCCTCATTGTCATAATTGTTGTTGTTGTTCGTCTTGTTGTGTGCCATCAAGTTGTTTCCAACTTATGTGGACTCTACAGTGGATTTTTGTTTGCAATATTTGTTCACAGGGGATATGGCTTTCCCTTCCTCTGAGGCTGAACATATGTACCTGGATTTAAGTTCCATTACATTTAATTAGCCTACTGAAATAGCAGGTACATTTCTGTGCCACTTATCGATATACCAGCCAGTTTACAAAGTGTTAGCTAATTGCCCCCAACAAGTTGGGTTGTCATTTTAGTGACCGACAGAAGGATGCCAGGCTGAATCAACTCAGAGCCCCTAGCTGGCACTGAACTCACGACCTTGTAAGTTTGCAAGTAAGTGGCTGCAGTACAGGCATTTAACCACTGTGCCACCAGGGCTACTGCTGAATAGACTTATAGTGGCTCAGACTAATAAAATGAAAATAGGACATAGATGCAGTCTGACATCCTGTTAGTGAAGCATAAAAACATAAATCCAACTTTCACCTGTGTACTGAACTTTTTGTGCATTGCAGAGGGCAGAATTCTCCTTCTCCAATAACCAAAATGTTCCCAGGAATTCCCTTCCTCCTTGTATCCTTCGTGGTCATTTAGTGCCTTGTAGAGAGTGGAAAGTATAAGAGAAACATTTGTCTATATTTCTACAGCTAGCTATAGACCAAAAGAGGCATTCTCCTGGACTTCATGGGGATCCTCCAGAGGTCTTAGGTGATGATGTTGTCATTGCACATCTTATTATAGACAAATAGTTGCTGCTTCAATGCCCCTGGTCTTTATCAGAGACTAAATGGCCATGGCATAAAGGCCTTTGCAGGAAGAGGATGAGCCCTATGAGAGGAAAGAGAAGAGACATGGTATTTTGCTGCTTAGTTGGAACTTTCCACTACATATCCCAATTCACCATTTTCACCATGATGAGGATTCCACAATATCACCATTTTGACCATGATGAGGATTCCACAATATCTTTCCTATCAGTATGGAAAGTCTGACTTTGTTTATTGGTACTTGAAATGAATATTGATCTACATGGATTCTTTGTGTTTTAACAATTTATGTATCATGTCTTGCTTTATTTTAAAAATAATAATAAAGGGAGTGATGGGACTTTCAAAAACAATGATAATCTGTGATATAATTAGTTTGTACTGTTGTTTGTTATAATATACATTATATAGAAATTATATAGAGAGCAGCACACCAAATCCATGATTGTATTTGCTACACAGAATTCTTCTCTATAAACTCCTAGGTCCGTTTTACATTGGCAAAAAGAGGTGTGTTGAAGGCTGCTTGAAAACCCAGCCTTTAGATGAGAAAAAGGGAAAGTGTGCCATGAAAACACTATTTTGGAGTTTTAAGGGAGAAGAAGTGCTTTAAAAAGGAGCTGGCCCATTTTACATTGGCAAAAAGAGGTGTGTTGAAGGCTGCATGAAAGCCCAGCCTTTAGATGAGAAAAATGGAAAGTGTGCCATGAAAACACTATTTTGGAGTTTTAAGGGAGAAGAAGTGCCTTTAAAAAGTAGTTTGATTTCCCCACTACTTTTTTAAAAAGGGTGCAGCATTGCTGGCCCGTTTTACACGGGCAAAAAAAGGCGCTTTTAGGGCTAAAAAGCCCGCATTTAGGGTTAGGGAGGGCGTAGCCTTTACACCCTCCCTAAGCCTAAAACGCATGGACGCCGCCATTTAAAGATGGCGGCGTCTACACGGTGGCGCCGTACAAGCGTCATCACGTGCGCAGCGTTTTGACGCGCTGCGCACGTTTTGACGCTCTGGCGGCGCGGGAGGGCGCCAATCGCGCCCTTCCCGCGCCGCAAAAAAAGAGCTCGATCCCGGAGCTCTTTTTTGCGGCGGGTCGTTGCGGCGGGATGAGGCCTCTGGGGCTGCCCGTGTGGCAGCCTAGGCCTCATCTCGCCGCTAGAAGGGGCGAGTTTGGACCGCCCCTTTTAGCCAATGTAAAAAGCACCCCTATTGCATCTAAAGGCTAAGGTGTAGTTGAACGGTTAAATGGGGCTCTGTATCTTTAAAGCGCCCATTTAAAGGCAGCGATACAAGTGCGGAGGGAGGGAAGGTGCCAAGACAAGAAGAGACCTTCAGAGCCCGGCCAGAGTGCGCCTGCACCTTCCTTCACCTCCTCCCTTTGGTTGAGAGAGTGTGACTTCTAGGGAGACAGCAGGGCACTGGAGGCGCTCAGCCAGACCAGGGCAAGCTGGCAAGAGGAGGAGGAGAAGGGGAGGGACCTGGAGCACCTCCGCTGCCCTGCTTCCCTGCAAGTCACACTCTCTCAGCCGAAGGGGGGAGGAGAAGGCAGGCCCAGGCACACTCTGGCCAGGCTCCAGGGCTCTCTCCTGGCTGCCTTCCTCCTCCCTTTGGCTGAGAGAGTGTGACTTGCAGGGAAGCAGGGCAGCAGAGGTGCTCCAGGTCCCTCTCCTCCTCCTCCTGTTTCCAGCTTGCCCTGGCCCAGCATCAGGAGGACCTGGAGCACCACCGCTGCCCTTCCTCCCTGTAAGTCACACTCTCTCAGCCAAAGGGAGGAGGAAGGCAGCGGGGAGGGAGGGAGGGAGGGAAGGAGCCAGGAAGAGACCCCCAGAGCCTGGCCAGAGCACACCTGGCCCTGCTGCTTCCTCTTCAAAAAGAAGGCTGGAAAAGTAGGACGTGTCCTGGCAAAGGAGGACGTGCCTGGTCAACTTGGAAAAGGGGGGCCTCTGCTCAAGAATGGAGGACATATGGGAATCCCTCCTGGACAGAGGGCTGAAACCTCAAGACAACTCAATATAATGCTCAGACAGAACACAGACTACAACTCCCATGAGCCTTTGCTACCATTTCCCAAGATGCCTTAATTTGCAACAGAAAGCCGACCAGTATGTTCACATGTGATGAATTCTTTCGTATTGACTCTGCATTTTCTTTTTGTGTAGATGCTCTCTTGTTTTGTGTGTGATGAGCTTGTGCGTAATCATGTGCATTTCCGAACTGACCTCACTTTCTCCCTCTTTCGGAATGGTCCTGTACTCCCCCATGTGATAAGCTCCGACTGTATGGTGTACCTGCACAATTGCGCAATTCACAGCCAGCAAGGGAAAAAAATGTTTAAAGCGCGGCTAAAAGCCACGTTCCTTGCCGCCCATGTAGCTGCTCCGCCTGTGTTTGTAGCGTTTTGACAGCTTCCCATATAGTTGCTGAGCCACAGAAAAAACCTCAGTCTAGCTGCCCTGTACTTTTTAAATGCACACCTGGGGCTTGCTGTCTAGCTGCTAAGCATTAAGGAAAGTGCAACTTCATGTCACACTTTCTTGCCAATGTAAAAAGCCCCCTAGTGGACTACCCGAAGTTTTGCACTTATCTGAACACAATTCTTGTTCTTTGTTCTAAATTCTTTGTACCCTTGTTCTATATATGAGGATTTTTTTATTCTATTAATCCTGACTAAACTATTGTCTTTCTTTGCATTATCAGTTAAATTGACTCTTAGGGACACATTATATTAAATAATTAAATTCAATAGAATTGAATATACTTTGTATATTTGATGCATATTATTTGATTTTCAAATGATTTGTCTAAACTTGTTCTTTTTCTTGTTTTTGTTGTGGTTTTTTTTTTTTTTTTTGGTGTATATGTCAAATGCTTGGTTGGCTATTGTGTAATAAATCTTTGTAGATGTGTATTTGTTGATTGACACATCACATAACATAAATTTATTAATCAAAATCATCACCATTACCATCATCATAATCACAAAAATTGCATAGATAAAATATTGAAAGTGTATCTTTCCCCTAACTAAACCAATAAAAATCAACGTTGTTTCTTTTTTTTTTAAAGCCAAACTGCACTTTATTGATAAGACCAAAAAGAAAAAGAAAAGTTGATGATCTCAGCATTTCCCTTTTGTAGTTAATTCATGTTCCAGCATTAGAAAAGACAGAAGAACTCAGCCTCCTGAGAATGTTGGAATTGCAAAAGTGAATATTTTATGAACAAAGGCTCTGCCAGATGAACTGGAGGTAGCTGTATTTTAAAGAGGGGGGAGTCTGTAGTCAAAGCCAATCTTTAACTTTATTGATTTGGCTCTCCCAGTCCCTAAGCTGTTTTCCTATCTTATGGACAGAGACCTGATGCAAAACATATTAACTGAACTGAGAATTAAAACAAAAAGAACAGGCAGTCTAGACTTTGTTATTAGTTTTGCCACTATCCAGCCACACAGAGAAAGTATATGCTGCTACATCCAATCAACACTTGACATTTAATGAAAGTTGCAACTGTTTATGATTGATTATTTTCTAATTTGCACTGCAGTTCATTAAACTCCCTAGCCTTGATCCAGTGCTGTTACACTGCTGTTTGATATAGTCAGAACAAAAGCCTTACCCAGGCTTTTGAAAGAGAGCTTGGAAAAGTTGTTGTTGGTACCACAATTTCTATAATTCCTAAACAGCATGGACAGAGGCCATGAGGGGTGGAAATTTTGGTGAACTGTAGTCCAAATAAATAAATACCTTTTTTCCAAATTCTAAGTTGTGCAGTAATCACATGGAGCAGTTTAGTGTGACCATGCTGTCTGATCCCACCTCCCACACCTACCTTCTGTTAGACCACTTTAAGATCTGAAGAAGGATGTCTACTCTATTCTAAATTATATGGAATGTCTACTTCCCATCAAGAGCTAGCACAACTGTTGCAGGATGGTCCAGGCTGACTAGAATGAGAGTGGTGTAATCAATTAATTGCAGTGTGAGAGACAAACATCAGAATGGATCTAGAGTCAAATCTAAAATTGAGTGTACAGTAGAAATTTAAGTTTGTCTTCAAGTGAAATAGCAACACTTTTAAGTTAACATTCAAGGATTTAGAGAAGGGAAATAACACAGATTAAAGTATCAGATGGTGACTTTTTGTTCTTTTTTAAAATTTGTCTGTCTCATTGTCCCTTGGTAGTATTGGTTGTTTTGTGATTGCCTAAACATTGTAAAGGAACCAGATATTTATATAATCAGTAATAAATAATAATAAAACTTTTATTTATATCCCGCTTGTTGCATATACAATCAAAGTGGCATACAAGAGTTAAAAATACAATTATATACATATATAAATCCCCCTTAAAACAAGATTAAACAATTATAATATTAAAATTCCAACATTAATTAAAAACTCTTATTTACACTATTAAAATGAACAGTATGCCAGGTTGTCACAACCAGAGCTATCGGGAGATATATATAGTGGATATATAGTGGAGAAATGTAAGGTTCTGCACTTAGGGCGGAAAAATGAAATGCACAGATATAGGATGGGGGACACCTGGCTGAACGAGACCACATGTGAAAGGGATCTAGGAGTCCAAGTAGACCATAAGCTGAACATGAGTCAACAGTGTGATGCGGCAGCTAAAAAAGCCAATGCAATTTTAGGCTGCATCAATAGAAGTATAGTTTCTAGATCAAGGGAAGTTATAGTGCCACTCTATTCTGCTTTGGTCAGGCCCCACCTGGAATACTGTGTCCAGTTCTGGGCACCACAATTCAAAAAGGATGTGGAGAAACTGGAGCATGTCCAAAGGAGGGCAACTAAGATGGTGAAGGGTCTGGAAACCTTGCCCTATGAAGAACGCCTTAGGGAGCTGGGGATGTTTAGCCTGGAGAAGAGAAGGTTAAGAGGTGATATGATAGCCCTGTTTAAATATTTGAAGGGATGTCATATTGAGGAGGGAGCAAGCTTGTTTTCTGCTGCTGCAGAGACTAGAACGCGGAACAATGGATGCAAACTGCAGGAAAAGAGATTCCACCTCAACATTAGGAGGAACTTCCTGACAGTAAGGGCTGTTCGACAGTGGAACACACTCCCTCGGAGTGTGGTGGAGTCTCCTTCCTTAGGGGTCTTTAAGCAGAGGCTGGATGGCCATCTGTCAGGGATGCTTTGACTTGGAGTTCCTGCATGGCAGGGGGTTGGACTGGATGGCCCTTGTGGTCTCTTCCAACTCTATGATTCTATGATTCTATGATTCTATATATATATGGCCGGGGGCTGTTATGGGAAGGCCAGCAGGAAGAGATCTGTCTTGATAGCTTTCTTTGATGACCACAACTGGACAATACTGGATTTCATTCATTCAGCTATATGAAATCATTTCCCCAAAGTTTTCTTACTCCGCCTCCATACTTTCCATTCATTTTTAGTCTGGAGAAAGAAGACAGAAATAAAAATAAAGGGACTGTTTTTGTTTGTTTGTTTTTTTGCACAAAGTGTTATGGATGCAAAGGGTTTTACTGCAGTTACAGTCTCAGCATGAGAGAAATAAAATTATTCCTCTCCTTTCATAGAGCCTCACAGAAAGTGACATACCAAAACTTATTTAGTGAGAAAATAGACATGTGTAGTCCATGACTGGGAGAAAGGCAGGATGTAAAACAAACAAACATTTATAGACGTCTTTGTACAACACCCAGTCCATTTGGATGCTAGAGAAATATGAAACAATGAGGATAATAAAATAGTTGAACTCTAATATTATATAGTAGAAAACTAACAACAGGCAACAAGAATAAAAGAGAGCAAATTAGTATGATAATTTAAACAATTAAAAATGCCTAGAGAAATAAAAATGTCTTAACCCAGCACTGAAAAACTGTAAGGTATGTACTAGTCATTTCTTTTTCTTTTCTTTTTTTGGAAGGCATGCTAAAGGTGGGCTGCCACAACTCAGAAAGTCCTCTCTTTCTGATTATATAGTGCACTTTGCATAAAAAGCATTTGCAGAAAACTGACTGGCATGTGGAGATGTGAAAGAAAGTCAGTGCAGCAACTAGCTAATGCTAAGGTTAAGGAGCACTGTCACCTATATCTATAGAAAACAAACTAAAGTTTTATTAATGGAATTCCATTAGAGATACAAAAGTTCTTTAAAGTTTCCAAGCTAAGTTAGAACAGGAAGAACAAGGCTCTTTTATCCTGTCTGTTCAGGTTAGTTTCCCCTGTGGAGTAGTGAGAGAACAAAAAGGAGGTGGAGAGAACAGATGGAGTGATCCCTTAGAATATATGTCTATATCATAGTGAGGTTAGGACAAGGGGCTAAGACAACATGCGACTTTGGTTAACTGAAACACTATTTAACCCTATCATTACTGCTCCAAGACACATTTGACTTATTGAATACTGAGGACCGATGCATTTCTAACACTCCTCCTCAATAATGTCCACACAAGTCCACATGATTACTTTTCTCTCGTAGAATGTGATATTACATCTCCGATATTCCAGACTGTACTCACCCCAAGAAGCGGTGAGATGGGGCCAAGGCTGCTGCACTGGCAGCCTCCAAGGCCCCATCTCGCTGCTTCTGGAGGCCGCAGGAAAGTGGCAAACCGTCGCTTCCTCGCAGCCTCAAAGCAAAGTGCGCCAGGCGCCCTGGGCGCCTGCTGCACCCCGCTTCCCTTGGCAGGGCTGAGGGGAGAAAGGGGCCGTTGCTGCAGGCCCTTTCTCCCCGGGTTTTTTCCACAGCCGTTTAAAGGCAAAGGCCCAGAAGCAAAAAGGAGCTCCATTTTGGAGCTCCTTTTTGCGCCGCAGAAAGGGTGTGTTTGGTGCCCTCCTGTGGCACAATGGCATCACGACACGTGCAGCACTTCTAAATGCTGTGTGGGTCATGACGCCATCATGGCACGTCCATATGTGCTAGGGTTTGGGAGGGACTAAATGCTGCTCCCTCCCGAACCCTATTCACGCTGCCCAGGCACCGCATAGTGCCCGTCTAGATCGGGCCTATATTACGTCTCTAGGCAATATATCTCATCTGTTGGGCAATATTCTAGTTAAATAAGTGCTTCCTTATTTATATGCCTCTCCAGTGAAGTGATATTTTGTTGTAACATGTTTAAATTGAGGGTTGATCTCTGTCTGTTAGAAATGTGTCTATCTTTGATTGTCTTCAAATATCTGTGTTGCTGTTCCAAAACCCAACAGTAACCTATTAGACAATTTAATTGTTTACATGCTTCTGAAGCTGAAGTAGGTGAGGTTGCCCTGGTCTTTTTCTTTTGTGCAGTCAAATAAATTATTCCATATCCATTAAAGAAAAAGAATGCACTTGTAGATTTCTAGTCAGTGTCATAATTGTGGAAGGTGGGATATAAATCCAATAAATAAGTAAATACATCAGTCATTGCCCTAATCTGTGTCTACATATCCTATTAGGTTGAGATAGGGATTTGCTTGTAGGTTACAGATAACAGTATACAGTTCTCTTCTGGTATTTGACTACCTTCTTCAGTGCATTTCAATAACATTTAATTTGTAAATTGGTTATGTTTCACAAAATCCCAAGAGCTGCTGATCTATCCTGTCTTTCACTTTGTGTATGTACAGGAGCTTCCCAATGGTTTATCTGTACTAGCAACTGCTTGACAATTCTTCATTATCTGCAGTGGTTTCCAGTAATTGGTCTCCATAGGAGTGCTAATTGGATGTGCTTCTGTCTATTGAAGATGCTTTAGTAGTTCTGATATCTTTTGTTTTTGGTTAATAAAATTAACTTCTATTGTCATCCCTTTCAAGACAATATGTTGTGTTTCCCAGTTGTTTCAGTTCTATTTATTTGTTTATAGGATCTATGACTTCATCTCTGTATCTGTTTTCTTTTCAACAATCAAATCATCAACATGATTCAGAATAAATATCCATTTGTTGTTTTTATATCTTGAATCAGACTTTATTTGGATAAATTTATTTTCAAGGAGAATTTTACTGAGCTTTTCCTTTTATACTCTGCCTGCTTGTTTGAGTCCATAAATACTCTTTGGGAGTTTATACACAAGATGTTCAATATTTTTATCTACAAAGAATGGGCTGTTCCATTTAGATATCTTCTTCTATTTCTCAGTGTAGAAATGCAGTTTTTGTGACTAGATGTTCAACATACAGTTTTAAATAACAATCATGCTTGTACTGTTTGGTAGTGTTTATTTATCAATAAACAACAGAACAATTGTTTGCCTGATAGGATGTTCATCATAAGATAAAATGCACTCTTCTACTTCCCATTCCTTACATATTAGGGCTTTAACAAATATTAGATAAGTGGTTTTGCAAAGCAAATTAATAGTTCTTGTTCCTTCAAATTTAAGCATTTTTTCCTATCTAAGGGCTGGTACAGATGGCCCAAAAGCAGCATGGATTCTTGACTAGGGTTCCAGACTATGCAGACTATGGTTCGGGACCGCACAGTAACTGCATGGTCTGGAACCCCAGTATGTAATGGCAGTGGCATCGCCATGATGATGTCATGTGTGTGCCACGTCCAAACAGCTTGTGACATCTCCACACCACCCCAGGCCGCTTAGGGTGGCCTGGCTGCAGCATGGAAAGGAGGTTGCCCTGGCCCCAATCCAGCACAATCTTTTGGGCCTTGTCTGTACCGGCCCTAAGACACATTTAACTCTTTCAGCTTATTTAACTCTTGAAATGCTGAGTGATTTTGCATGTCCACCTTCCTCCAGATATTTGGTTCCTAAGGTCCTCCTCCCTACCCAGCTTTAAAAGTTAATAGCAGCACTTTGGTTTAACTTGATGGATTTGTTCCTCCATTAATATCCTATCACATAAATGAGTCTGTTTGTGATATAAATCTACATGGTTCTCCACACACACACACACACACACACACATCAGTATTGTGTTTGATGCACTGAGATATGAAAATTCTGTCTGTGATGTTTGATGGTTATTTTACACATGCAGCTTAACTGAAACTTAAGTTTCAGTTTCAGTGGCTGAGTAATATATAATATATGCCCCTTGAGACACTTAGCTGGATTAATTGGAATTCCACTCTTTTGAACTCAAGAATCTTTCAACTTAAAATATATTCCATTAAGTAAAAAAGAAATCCCAGATACAGCTTGCAGTGATATCTTTATTAGGGCAACCAAAAGAGACAAAATACATCATGGTAGCTTTTGAAACCCACTGTCTTCTTCATCAAACAAGAAGTTTTTTACAATGTCGTGTAAGAGAAGAACAGTGACAGTAAGCCTATACAGACCATTCCTTTGTGGTGGCCTGTGGGTGGAGCCAGGGCATGCTGGATATCCTAGCCCCGCCCCAGGGTGCCATTTTGACGTATTCCAGTCTACATGGCATGCACCACAATAGTGTGACTCTGGCACTTTATCTAAACAATGCAGTGCCAAAGGGGCATCAGAAAGCCACACTGCCACAGTTATGGTGCCCCTTGGATAGCACAAAAAGGAGTTGTTTTTGTGGCTCCTTTTTGCGCTCTCTGGAGGCCAGATCAGGGCCATGGCATGCACTTGCTGCGGCTATGATCCAGCCAGTAAAAGGTGGCTGCATGTCGCCCATCTGTACAACTACAATATAAGACTCACAAACTTTCATCTTACTCAAAGTGATACATAAATTAGACTTGAAATAGAGTAAATGCCAACAGAGGACATATCCTTTGGCTGCAAGGGGACTGGGAACAAAGGCAGTAAAAGAAGTAAATTAATTTCTCTGTTGGCAGCAATAAAGTACCTCTTTATGAAAATCCATACTGACTCTGAAGTTCCATACTGACTCTGACCTGTGCAGGCAACTTCTTTTCTTTTCTTTTCTTTTCTTTCTTTCTTTCTTTCTTTCTTTTTTACCATTGCCATTACCATTACCCTTAGCTGTCACTTGAATACACACATTAACATGGTAAGGGAGTTTAGTGTTTCAGAAAAGGTGAATGTAATACAGTCAGGAGACCAGATTCTGAGTCTATGGTCCGTTTTACATTGGCAAAAAGAGGTGTGTTGAAGGCTGCATGAAAGCCCAGCCTTTAGATGAGAAAAAGGGAAAGTGTGCCATGAAAACACTATTTTGGAGTTTTAAGGGAGAAGAAGTGCTTTAAAAAGGAGCTGGCCCATTTTACATTGGCAAAAAGAGGTGTGTTGAAGGCTGCATGAAAGCCCAGCCTTTAGATGAGAAAAATGGAAAGTGTGCCATGAAAACACTATTTTGGAGTTTTAAGGGAGAAGAAGTGCCTTTAAAAAGTAGTTTGATTTCCCCACTACTTTTTTAAAAAGGGTGCAGCATTGCTGGCCCGTTTTACACGGGCAAAAAAAGGCGCTTTTAGGGCTAAAAGGCCCGCATTTAGGGTTAGGGAGGGCGTAGCCTTTACACCCTCCCTAAGCCTAAAATGCATGGACGCCGCCATTTAAAGATGGCGGCGTCTACACGGTGGCGCCGTACAAGCGTCATCACGTGCGCAGCGTTTTGACGCGCTGCGCACGTTTTGACGCTCTGGCGGCGCGGGAGGGCGCCAATCGCGCCCTTCCCGCGCCGCAAAAAAAGAGCTCGATCCCGGAGCTTTTTTTGCGGCGGGTCGTTGCGGCGGGATGAGGCCTCTGGGGCTGCCCGTGTGGCAGCCTAGGCCTCATCTCGCCGCTAGAAGGGGCGAGTTTGGACCGCCCCTTTTAGCCAATGTAAAAGCACCCCTATTGCATCTAAAGGCTAAGGTGTAGTTGAACGGTTAAATGGGGCTCTGTATCTTTAAAGCGCCCATTTAAAGGCAGCGATACAAGTGCGGAGGGAGGGAAGGTGCCAAGACAAGAAGAGACCTTCAGAGCCCGGCCAGAGTGCGCCTGCACCTTCCTTCACCTCCTCCCTTTGGTTGAGAGAGTGTGACTTCTAGGGAGACAGCAGGGCACTGGAGGCGCTCAGCCAGACCAGGGCAAGCTGGCAAGAGGAGGAGGAGAAGGGGAGGGACCTGGAGCACCTCCGCTGCCCTGCTTCCCTGCAAGTCACACTCTCTCAGCCAAAGGGAGGAGGAAGGCAGCGGGGAAGGAGGGAGGGAGGGAGGGAAGGAGCCAGGAAGAGACCCCCAGAGCCTGGCCAGAGCACGCCTGGCCCTCCTGCTTCCTCTTCAAAAAGAAGGCTGGAAAAGTAGGACGTGTCCTGGCAAAGGAGGACGTGCCTGGTCAACTTGGAAAAGGGGGGCCTCTGCTCAAGAATGGAGGACATATGGGAATCCCTCCTGGACAGAGGGCTGAAACCTCAAGACAACTCAATATAATGCTCTGACAGAACACAGACTACAACTCCCATGAGCCTTTGCTACCATTTCCCAAGATGCCTTAATTTGCAACAGAAAGCCGACCAGTATGTTCACATGTGATGAATTCTTTCGTATTAACTCTGCATTTTCTTTTTGTGTAGATGCTCTCTTGTTTTGTGTGTGATGAGCTTGTGCGTAATCACGTGCATTTCCGAACTGACCTCACTTTCTCCCTCTTTCGGAATGGTCCTGTACTCCCCCATGTGATAAGCTCCGACTGTATGGTGTACCTGCGCAATTGCGCAATTCGCAGCCAGCAAGGGAAAAAAATGTTTAAAGCGCGGCTAAAAGCCACGTTCCTTGCCCCCCATGTAGCTGCTCCGCCTGTGTTTGTAGCGTTTTGACAGCTTCCCATGTAGTTGCTGAGCCACAGAAAAAACCTCAGTCTAGCTGCCCTGTACTTTTTAAATGCACACCTGGGGCTTGCTGTCTAGCTGCTAAGCATTAAGGAAAGTGCAACTTCATGTCACACTTTCTTGCCAATGTAAAAAGCCCATATAATCCTATCAGAGCCCCTCAAATCATGATGCCTAAAGGCACTGGACTAAGTTAAACCCATCCTATTGATAATTCAAACAATGAGAGACTTGATAGTTTTAACCATGAGACCACAGAGAAAATCCGAAAAAGTTTACTACTAGGCAACAGAAGTAGGAAGTGTTATACTGAGGGTGGATCTCTTAGAGATAATGTTGGTGACATTTGAGCTAATTCTTGTTGGTACTGAGCAGAAGGCACTGGTAAGCCACTTCTGAATGTGTTTTCCTTTGAAAATCTTATGATAATGAAACAGTTCAAAACGAATCAATACTTAATGCTGGAAAATGAGATCCTTAGGTTGGCTCTTAGCTACTGGGAGGGAGGGGCATAAAACAAAGACAAACAGTGTTCTGCGTAATGACACAGCTGGATTTAAGCTAGAGGGACCTTCAGCTGCTGATATGCTTACCTGTGAAAGGAAAGTCAGAAAGTGCATACAACATATAACAGGAACCTAGGATGTGAGAAGTGTTGCTTGGGGAAACTAGAAAGTATAAAATAAGCAATGGAATATACAAACATTGCAAGACTAAAGTGGAAGGTAATTGAACATTATATAACTTATGAAAAAGCAGATGGCATTAAGTATCGAAAGCAAACAGTGGATATAATGAATAATTTGACTGGACCATGCCAATGAGATTGCATGAAAAACCTATCAGTGCTCCAGTTGCAGAGGCAGAAGAGGAAGAAATTGATCATGCATCCAAACTGAATAGGTTGATAAGCATAGGCGCATAGAAATAAAAAATGGGAAAGAACATAGAATAAAACATTGTTGAAAAATGCATCCTAGGATCAAGAAATGAAGCAGAAAAGTGACTTGTAAATTTTTGTGAAGGCAATAGTTTGTTAATTGCAAACATATCCTTCAGACAACTGATCAGAGAAACATATTAATAGACATATCCTTCAGACAACTGATCAGAGAAACATATTAATAGACATACCCTTCAGACAACTGATCAGAGAAACATATTAATAGACAGTTGTACTGAGACAAGGGGAAATATTATGGGTTATAAAAAGGCTACAACTTTAATACAACTGCAAAATTTCATAAATCAATCACTGTAAAAGAATAAAATCTTTCCTGTGTTAACAAGGTGTGTGCATATGCAGGTCAAGGGGGGCACAGGGCACAGTGTTTCCATGATCAGCATTTAGGCCTACAGGACTGCCTCCTCCATCTGCACATCAGTGCAGATCTTTATCACCAGCCAATCATTGTGATAAAACCTAATAGTCAGATGTAGGAATCCCCTGTATCTGCCCAGACTGCTGTTGTCCCTTTGGGAGTTCCCTTCCCCCAGTTTAGGTTGTGCACGATAGCCCCTCTTCCCATACCATTTAATTGTGACAAAGCAATGTGCTCAAAAGATTGAGTCAGATTAGGGAATACACTACACCAATGCAAACAACAGCCAGTATATACCCTAGCAGCAAATACATCCAAGATACAAATTAACCATCACACACACACATATTGAAGTAAACATCCAGGGTAAGATCCCCTCAAGGAAGGTGAAAAATCCATGCTTCAATAATATTGGAAAATTCCTTCCCAGCCCCTGAAGGTGAACCAGCCAAAGCCTGGGGATACCTAAAATGTAATTTGCAGCCAAAGGTGTGTGGATGGGTTTTGTGGACGGTCTAATTGAAAATGTCCAACAGCCATGTATATGGCCTTATATGCTCATGAGATAATGTTTCAAGTCTTGTGAGATTTCTATTCTCACTTGACTTCCCCCAAAATCTAGCT
Organism: Urosaurus nigricauda; assembly: GCA_034509955.1. NCBI lineage: Eukaryota > Metazoa > Chordata > Lepidosauria > Squamata > Phrynosomatidae > Urosaurus > Urosaurus nigricauda. Next base: position 64,349,348 of record JAOEGL010000003.1, read on the forward strand.
TGAGGTTTGATCACTCATCCTCTCCTCAGAATCTCATAATAACTTTGCCATTAAGAGATTTGGGGAAATAAGGACTCTGCCAGCCACCTGGAGTCCAGGGTGACAGCTGAAGGGATGCCAAGTGAAACAACCAACTCTTCCTGCCTCTGGGCAAAATCATGGTAACTCATCCAGATAGCTAATGCAGGAATCAAATAGACTACATAATTGGAAGCAGAGGGTGGGGAAACTCAATTTCCGTGCTGTTCCCCCATCCCCCCCCCAAAAAAAAAACCCCAAGACTAGGAGTATATTGTGGCACATATATTTTTTTAAAAAAAATAATAAAGCTAAAGAAAAACATTAAATCAATCATACTGCCAAAATGCAATCTAAAGAACATCCCTTTAGAATTTCAATATCATGTCAAAAACAGATTTGCACTACTAAACCAAGTCAACCGTGAAGCAGAAAAGCTGTGTTTTGAATTTTGTTTTTATCTTTAAACAATTGTATAACTTTAAAAATTAATGAGGAAGGCATCAAAATTGTTAAAAATCATCATACTTTATCTCAGTCATTATCAAAATAGAGACTGTAGTCAAGATAACAGAGGGACAGCTTAGAAAAGCAGCAGCTATGAAGGAAGATGCTCAAGTGTAAAGATAATTCACTGAATACCAAAATGGGGATCATCCATGTAGGGATGTAGCCAGGATTTTGGGAAGGGAGGGGTCCAGACTAAGTGCCACCATTGGACAGGGGGGTGGGTAAACACATTGCAAATACATCAGGATATTAAAGACATTTTTTGTGAGTATTTTTACATTTAAAACCCTCTTGGTGAGATCACACTCTCTCAGGCTCAGGGGAAGGCCATGACAAAAAAAAAAAAAAATCCTCTCTGAAAGTCCCATGATAGGTTCCCCTCAAGGTCTCTATAAGCTGGAAACAGAGGCACACAAGAACAACAACCACTTGGCAGTAGGCTGCCTCCTCCTGCTCCTGCTCCAGCTTTTGCTCCTGCTCCTGCTCCTGCTCCTCCTCCCCTGCTTTTCCCTCCCTTCCTCCTTCTTTCTCCTTTGTTCTTTCTCTGCCTTCCTCATCTTCCTCCCACCCCCATCTCCACTGCTCTTCTGCCACAGAGTTTGCCTCCCTCCTCTCTCTCTCTCTCTCTCTCACACACACACACATACACACACATACACAAGCTCGAGCCCTTCATTTTTTTAGCTTTTCCCTCCGCTATCTTCCTTGTGCTCCCCTCCAGAGATCTTCTTAACTGTTTTCCCCACCACAGAGACACTACAGCAGCAGTGGAAGTTGAGAGCAAATCTCTAGGCCAGCTCCCACTGTGGGAGCACTGTAATGTAATAAACTACTGTAATGAATCTTAAACCATAAATCTATACTACATGATTTACTTTTAATGTTTTTTATAACAACTAGAGCCATTGGGGAAAACTTATATTTTGTGATTAGATTACGTTTGGTTGATATTATTTTTAACATAAATTAATGGAAGGGGGCTCCAGACCCTACAGACACCACCATCACCACCCGGCTATGTTATAATATTTCTGATTTCTATGCAAAACTGTGACAAATTAACAGAAAGAAAAGCTAACTGGAGAAAAATCGAATCATTAGAAATGGGGTTCCATAAGTAATTTCTAGAAATACAATGAACAAATGAATGGATCCAATAGCAAATTATGCCTAAACTCTTACTAGATACTAAAATGACTAGACTAATTTTCTTTGCACATATTATGAGGCAAGATGACTCAGCGACAAAATGCTTTGTCTTGTAGTAAAAAAAGATTAAGACCATGTGTTGATTAAATCAGTCAAGGAAGACATAGTCCTATGTTTGTAAAAATTGAGCAGGTTTGTTCTTAATAAGGTCATCAGAAGTGTCTCATCAACAAGATCATCATGAAATGAAGCTGACTTTACTGTGCATAACAACCAGAAACAAATTGCTTACAGTACAAGCAATACATAATTACATTTTTAATTAAACAGGATGAAAACATACTAAATAACCATAACTGAATGTGAAGCCAAAGGTTTTCACAGCTGGCATCCATAGTTTTTTGGGGGGTTTTTTTCAGGCTATGTAATCATGTTCTAGAGGTGTGGGGGGTATATATCCTCTGTGAACCTTTGATGGGGGAGAAATGATTAAAATGGATCACACAAGGATCACACAAGGATCACACACTATATACACCCCACACACCTCCATGCCACCATTCTCTGAAGATGCCAGCCACAGATGCAGGTGAAACATCAGGAATAAACTCTTCCAGAACATGACCACATAGCCTGAAAACCCTACAAATAATCATAATTGAAGTTGTTCAGTGTGTTATTTGGATACATAGATGGAACATTATAGTATTTTGTTAAGAGAAGATCATTATTTAGTGATTACTGTTGAAGTGAAACCAAGCAACTTTTAATAGCCAATCATGTATTAATTTCTTGATCAATGAGCCATTGCTCAGCTACACAATAGCTCCTCAGTGCAACTAAATCTTATGAAGGACAGAGTAATAAAATAAAGAATGCAACACATATGTCTAGGCAATAGACATGATAGATAACAATATAAGTTACATCAGAGTGTAATCATAATTAATTTATATCATGAACACCCCCCCCCCCCCCCAAATACTTATGTTCTAGATATCTCAGTAGAAAAGTTAAGTCAGCCCTCAACTAATTTCTGTTTAGCAGCCCTAGTGTTTTGTGCTGTGGAAAGAGTTTTTAGATTAAAAAGGGAGAAGAACTTTCTCTTACAGTGAGCACTTTTTAATGGTATGCTTGAATGCATTTTTAATTTTTAATCTGATTGATATTAATTAAAGATAACATCTTACAAAAGAATTGTGAGCTATCATATAAATGCTGTATAGCTGATCATTTCAAATGTTGCCAGTTATTCTTAATAACTAGTTAATAACTAGATTAAGATCTTACTAGAGGGTGAAAAGTGTGTGTGTGGGGGGGGGATAAATTCCCAATAGGCTAATCTGGAAAATAGTTAATGGAAACTGCCTTAAAAGAAACCCAGACATAGGCCTAAATGTAATTATTAGTCACAATTAAAGCAGATCCACTGAATCAAAGTCCTAGTCAATGCATATAATTAAGTTAAATTTAAATTTAAAATTAAATTTAGGCCCTGATATTAGCAATTATCATAAAGTATAGTATTAAAATAAATACAAGCTCATTTTACATATACACACCATTTTAAGGTGACAAATACAATATGTTTTGATTTAAGAAATAGCCAGGTACACCAGGCTAATATGGTAGAGAATTATCTCTGAGACAAGCAGAACCAAGCCAAGATATTTTCATTCTTGAAATGGAAAAGCAAATTGTACCTCCCAACCCATACTACCTAAGGCTGGCCAAGTTATTTTGTCCTGTGTACAGAAAAATCCACAAATCCTTCTGCCTGGGAAGAAAATTAAAAATAATTAAATATTTTGCTGTCCAGGATAGTTACTGAAGGGGACTGTCTCACTCCACTTAAAGTTTTCTTGTGCAAACGATATTTTTGTAAAATAAACAAATGTAAAATAATCACAACAAATTACAAACAACTTTCACAATCTCATTCAGTGAGAGAGGAAACTTTTGAAATTATTTGCCCTTTCATGCAAGAAATAAGTGAAGATTTACATCCCTGCTTGGTACTAACAAGGTTACTTTTTCATCTCCAGTAACAAACTGCAAGGCAAGCATGCACATTTGTGTTTGCTAAACTACCAGGTTGGCAAAAACAGCTAATGAAAATTCAGCCCTCTTATAAATTAGCTCTTTTATTCAGAAAGTCATTGTCAACAAGATAAATGTTCAGTGTGCTTGAGCCAATGTGACAAACTTTATAAAAGCCATTAATATCTAGCTTACACCAGCAGTACCAAAGATAGTCTTTCTCCATTATGACTCCCAGCTGATTTGGTTTTACTTAACACTGAGCCAATTCCATAGGATGTTTAGCATTAGACATAAATAAATTATCCATTTACTTGCATCAGTTCTAGATAATACTTTTGTAATACAGAAGGGCAGCTCGTCTTCTATCTGTTTTTCTTCCAACTCATTCCTGATTTTTATCCTTAAAACTCATGGGACAAGGCATAGTGTGAAGGCATCTACCTAAAATTCCAAACAAGATCTGGTATCTATTAATTTGAATGACCTTCCTTTTGGAAAGACAGATACATAGCTGTTTATACTACAGCAAAATATCTCAACTTTCTTTTGGTACATTTCATCCATACAGCTAGAAAAACATCAAATTCAAAGGTATCTGTAATATCCATGGGGGAAAATAAAGTGGTTGCAGTCATACAAGTTAGAGTGAGAGAGAAACCATGATCACAGTGGGAGGCCTGAAAATTGAAGTAAGCAGAATGTGAAAAAGACTTCAGCTCTCTTGCCAAACACTTCTATAAAGCATAGAGAAGGGAAGTTCATCACTTTGTTCACCACAAACTTGCAATAATATCTCAAAAGACAATTTTAAAAAAAATCAAGAAAGTGATGAATAACATTTGCTTTCAATGGACAAAAAGCCATATCAGACTACACGTTTTAATCCAAAGCATTACAATTATATCCTCTCCATTGATGCCCCCCTGTTGTGGGGGAGAGGATTGTGTACTCTAATGAAGCTGTGAGCTATGCTGGTGGTGGCATAAACAGCCACCGGTAGGGTCTCCCATGCAAGACAGGTCACAACTGAAGGGTCTGACCAAGAACGTCAAAAGCACAGGATGGGCTCTTTAGCCTTATGGCAACCATCCTAAGAGAAGGAAAACTGCAATCCCAAATCCGGGCAGATGGTGCTTGTCTAACCCTTCAAGGTAAACCATCTAAGAGAAGGAAACTCTAATCAAACCTACAATGCAAGGATCTCGCTGCCACAATCTATGCTTGCTTGTCCTCAGCAGGCGAACCTTTGGTTTAAAGGCTGAGGCCAGTTCTGTGTGTGCTGCACTCCACCAGAAAAATCCATTGCACAGGCTCGAAGGATACATCCGATCCCCCCCCCCCCCCCACAAATGTCCTGTAGTGATAGATGAGGAATGAAACAGCAGGTGAAAGATGAACTAGAAGCTGCAGACCCAATCATGCATACAAGTGGTTCAGGACTTTGGTTGCTCGAAACTGTCGAGATGACAGTCTTGTTTGGCAGCATCCTGAATGACCATACAACCTTTTTTAAGGAGAGTACTGCTTCCTCCATACGGAGAGGGGCCTAGAAAAGGTGGCCTAATGAAAGCTCATCTCCATCTAGTCAGTTGCCTAGCCACGGCCAACATGTGGTCAAACAAAAAGCAAAGATACAAAGGCACACACCGGCCTCCAAAGGTGCAAACAGACTAACACTTGCATCAGAACCATGCAAGATTCTGCAGATAGTGGACATCCTGAGCGTTGTTCTGCTCTAATAGCCCATGAACTATCCTGACTTAATATTGACATCACTGCTCTTAGTGAGGTTCGTCTCCATGAGGAAGGCAGCCTTAAAGAACACGGTGCTGGCTATACATTCTACTGGTCTGGGAAGCCTAAAACTGAAAAATATCTTTCAGGAGTAGGCTTTATGATTAAAAACTCCATTGCCTTCAAATGCAAAACCCTGCCAACTGCCATTTGTCAGCCTTGCCAAAGCCTTCGACATTGTGAGTAGAAAAGGTCTGTGGCAGATCCTGGAATGACTAGGATGTCTCCCCAAATTCCTCAAAATGATTATCTTGTTACATTATGGCCAGCAGGCACAAGTCAGATATGGTGATGCTCTCTCAGAGCCCTTTCTAATAACTAAAGGTGTGAAACAAGGTTGTGTTCTCGCTCCAACTCTATTTACAATCTTCTTCAGCATGATGCTCCAAAGGGCTACAACAGATCTTGAAGAAGAAGACGGCATCTATATACTGATGGTAGCTTGTTTAACTTGTTTAACTTAAGCCGACTGAAGGCTCACACAAACACTCTAAACTATCTAGTCCATGAGCTGCTTTTCGCCCATACAGAAGCAGCTCTGCAGCACCTAACATCCTGCTTTGCAACGGCTGCAGAGCTGTTTGGGCTGGAAGTCAGCCTGAAGAAAACAGAAGTTCTCTACCAGCCTGCACCACAGGAAGAGCACTATCATCCCCTCATCACCATAGGCAAATCTGTGCTTAAGTCCATTCAGCAGTTCACCGACCAGGGAAGTATCATCTCTTCAGATGCCAAGATTGATAAAGAGATTGATCACAGATTAGCAAAGGCATATAGTGCATTCGGAAGGCTTCACAAAAAGAGTCTGGAGTAACAAACACCTGAGGCGATGCACAAAAATCAGCGTCTACAGAGCCATTGTACTGTCTATTCTCCTCTACTGTCTGAAACATGGGTTATCTATCTCCAACATCTACAACTCCTCAAATGCTTTCATCAGTGCTGTCTACGCACAATCCTAAATATACACTGGACTGACTATGTGACGAATGTTGCTGTCCTGGAGCAAGCAGGGATCACCAACATTGAGGTCATGCTATTGAAAACACAGCTGCGCTGGGCAGGGCACATTTCTAGGATGGAGGACCACCGCCTCCCAAAAACAGTACTCTATGGTGAACTCACCACAGTTCAGCATAAGACGGGTGCCCCAAAGAAAAGATACAAGGACTCCCTGAAACAACAACTCAAGCTCAGCCAAATTGATCACCAACAATGATCCACCCTGGCCTCACATCGGGAGGCATGGAGACCCACTATCCACAATGCTGCAGCCTCTTTCGAGAACTCACGCAGAATGAGTCTCGAAGAGAAACGACAACACAGAAAGAACCACAACTTGGAAACATCACCCAAGGAGACTTTCTGCTGTGCTTTCTGTAACCGGACATTTTTATCTCGGATCAGCCTTTTTAATCATCAACGTGCTTGTAGAAAGTGTGGTATGAGTCCTTCCTGAATCTTTGTTAGCAAAGAAAAACCAGAGAGAGAGAGAGAGAGAGAGAGAGAGAGAGAGAGAGAGAGTTACAAGATTGATTCATAACCTGTAATTCCTTTTTGTAGTTCTACAGTAATGTATCTTCTTGTCTTGGGCGACTTCAACATTCCTCTCGAGACCAGCCCTTCCGATCTATCTGGAGCAGCCAGGGAGTTCATGGAATCCATGACAGCCATGAACCTATCCCAATTGGTCAACGGGCCTACCCATTGTGCGGGTCATACTCTTGATGGGGTTTTTTGTACGGAACAGGAGTATCCGTGGGCGGAGGTAACAAAGACCTCCACGCTGTCATGGACGGATCATTTCCTGATCAAGACGGAACTAAAAGCCATTTTTCGTCCCCCCGGGGGTGGCGGACCCATTTGAATGGTCCGCCCTCGAAGGCTAATGGAACCTATTGGTTTCCAGAAGGTCCTAGTGGGTTTGTTGGTTGGGAATGCCGGTGATTCTGCTGAGGCTCTGGTTGATACCTGGAACACCGACGTTGCCAGAGCCATCAACATGATCGCCCCCAAGCGTCCTTTCCAGCCCGCTCCTAACCGGAAATCCTGGTACACAGAAGAGCTCAGGGAGATGAAGCGGGCTGGACAATGACTAGAGTGCAAATGGCGGAGGACTCGCCTCTTATCCGACAGAACTCTCTATAGACTGCATCTTCGCATCTATGGAGAGGCTTTGCGTGCAGCATGGAGATCCCGCTGCTCTGCACGCATTGCGTCTGCAGAGTCCTGCCCAGCAGAGCTGTTTAAGGTGGTGGGGGAGTTGACGCAGGTTCCCCCTGCGCCAAACCCCCTACTAGAGCCTACAGCAGCCTGCTGTGAGGCATTTAACATCCACTTTGCAGATAAAAATCTCTCGGATAAGAGCCGACTTGGACGCCAATCATTGTCCAGTGTCCATGAGTGAGGTATCCAGTAACTCCGTTGCTGTCAGTTTACTGGATGAGTTCCAATCGGTGAGTACCGATGACGTGGACAAGCTCCTTGGATGTGTGAGGAAGATGACTTGCTCCCTTCATCCAGGTCCATCCTGGCTGGTCGTCCAGGGAGGAGACATATTGAGAACATTCCTTCGGGAGGTGATCAATGCGTCTCTCAGGGAAGGCAGTGTTCCATCCTGTCTGAAGGAGGCGGCCGTTAGGCCCCTCCTGAAGAAGCCTTCCCTTGATTCCCTGGACAGAAACAACTACAGACCAGTTTCCTTGGTGCCTTTTCTCAGTAAGGTGATCGAGAGAGCCGTTGCCTCCCAACTGCAAGCTGTCTTGGATGAAACCGATTATTTCGATCCGTTCCAGACCGGCTTCAGGGCAGGATATGGAGTGGAGACTGCCATGGTTGCTCTGACTGATGACCTCCGCTTGAGCATCGACAGGGGTAGTGTGACCCTGTTGGTGCTCTTGGATCTCTCCGCGGCTTTTGACACTATCGATCACTCCATCCTTTTGGATCGGCTGAGAGAGTTGGGGATCGGTGGCACTGCACTCCGATGGTTCCGATCCTTCCTCTCTGGCAGATCTCAAAGGGTGAGACTCGGGGACAGTTGCTCCTCTAAGATCGAGCTTAGCTGTGGCGTCCCCCAGGGCGCCATTCTGTCCCCGATGTTATTTAACATCTATATGAAGCCGTTGGGTGAGATCATCCGGAGGCACGGAGCTCAGTGTCACCAGTACGCTGATGACACCCAGATATACTTCTCCGTGACCAGATCATCTGCTCAGACCTCCAATGGCGTCTCCCCTCTCAATGACTGCCTTGAGGCTGTAATGGATTGGATGAGGAAAAACCGATTGAAGCTCAATCCAGACAAAACGGAGGTGCTCACAGTCACAGGCCCGAAACCAGGCCTGGGAATACAACTTCCAGTCCTGGACGGAGTCACACTCTCCTCAAAGGACTCTGTTCGCAGTCTGGGGGTACTGCTTGACCCGTCACTTCACATGACAAGTCAGGTGAATGCGACAGTTAGGAGCGCCTGCTATCAGCTTCAGCTGATACGCCAGCTGCGCCCTTTCCTGGAGATGAGGGATCTGGAAACTGTGATACATGCACTGGTAACCTCACGTTTGGACTACTATAACACACCCTACATGGGGCTACCCTTGTGCCTAACCCGGAAACTACAACTGGTCCAAAATATGGCAGCCAGACTTCTCACTGGAACATCTAGGAGAGAGCACATCACTCCTGTGCTTAAAGCTCTCCACTGGCTGCCGACCAGTTTCCGGGCACAGTACAAGGTGTTGCTTTTAACCTTTAAAGCCCTACATGGTTTGGGTCCATCTTATCTAAGGGACCGCCTCTTCCCATATGAACCCCCCCCTGCACACTTCGGTCCTCTGGGAGGAACTTGCTGCAACCCATGAAGACCAGGTTGGTGCAGACCTCCCAGAGGGCCTTTTTGGCTGTTGCCCCCAGGTTATGGAATGACCTGCCGGATGAGATGCGTCTTATTTCATCTTTAGAAGGCTTTAAAAAAGCCCTAAAGATGTACCTCTTCCGGCAGGCCTTCCCAGAGAATGTAAACATCCCCTGGCTCCAAATCTAGGCTTTAGAGTGGCCTTTTCTTCCAGCCTTCCTTCTCTGTTTCTACTTCTACATAACCTTGGCTGGGTCCATTTTTCTCTTGTTTTTATTACTATTTTAGCTAGTTATTGTTTTAATTCAATTGTGATTTAATCTCTTTTTAAGGGGGGGTGGTAAGGGAAAGGATGGGATATTTTACTTGATATTGTTTTAATCCTTGTTGTAATCCACCCCGATTGCTTGTTCAGAGGGGCGGACTAGAAATAAATATTATTATTATTATTATTATTATTATCTTCTTTATGGGTTCTAAACTTTAAAAAAAGGAAGCAGGAAGAAATAGGGAATGGAGAGTTTCACAATAGAAAACAACAAGGAGAGGACTTATCCAAAGATCCATCTTTCAAACTGCTATTTTGAAATTTAATTGTAAATTTTGTTGATCAGGGATGACCAATCAATTTGCCAGGCTGGTGGATAAAACCATTCTACTCCTTTATTCAGGATACAGAAAAATCAAACGGAGTATATAGGATCCTGGGGGGGGGGGGGGGTTCTGTCCAGGTGGTAAAGTGGCAGCAAACAGCAAGTCCAGTTCAGGATAAGTGTTCAGTGACAAAGACGGGGTTGTGGAAGAGGCACAGGTTTAAATCTTCTTTGTGAAGTAGACAAGGTTGGGAGATGCCCTCCAAACTGTATACAAATTAGCAACCACATCATCACATTTTTTCCATTAATCTGGACACAAGGAAATAAAGACTTACATTTTTTTCTTTGAAGAAAGCAAAGACTGTCTAGCAAGTTTTTATTTTTTAAAGACATCTACATACATACATACATAGAAATACAAACCTATATACATACAAACATACAAGTGTTTACATACATACAAAACATCGTACATGCAAATCTAAATCTATACTTTCTTGCATTAGTTTGTCTTCTACTTCTACCATCTACCTCACCTTATTTTCCTATCATTTATTTTAAATTCCATATTATCTGTACTGTATTAGTTTAGCATATTTCGTTAAAACATATAATTTAATGTTGTATCACTTATTAATAAACATGCCAATTAAAATACTAGCCTAAAGCCATTTTATCTTAATTTCATTATAATAATCAGTTTAAAATCTATGTTACATTGTTCTATGAATTGCCCATCCTGTACAAAATTTTCTCAATAATATCTGTCATCTAGCTAACGGTCATCTTAAATAGATCATACATTATTTTATGTGCCTTATTCAATTCTACCTTTATGTATTAATCATTCCTTTTTTATCAATTGATTCCTTTATCTTTCAGGCAAACTCTCCTTTTAAATTAATTTATTGTCATATTTCATAATCCTAATGCCTCTGTCTCATACCACTTCCATTCGTTTTAACATATTGATTTTAGATAATCCTCACATACTTCTAGAAAAATTTCCCAACTCTTCTCATCGTAATTTGTACCATATATCTTGTTGGAGAGTTTATCTGTTTCCATAATCTCAATCAAACCCACTAACCATTCTTCCAACATAGGTGGCTCTGTTTGTTTCCTTTTTTTTTTTTTTTTTGCTCTTAATATTCTTGGGGAAGATACCATATATAAGAAGATTTTCTGATGTTTACCCCTTACTTGTGGGTTTAATTTGTTTGTCATATTCAGTAAACAGATTTCACGAGTCATGTCAAGTTTCATCTTGAAAACCTTACATATAATAACAAAAATCTTACCCCAAAATTCTGCAATATGTGGGCAATCCCACCATATGTGCAACCAGGATCCTGTTTCCATCTGGCACTTCCAGCAATTGGGACTTTGAGTTTTATAAATTTTATGTAGCTTTACAGGGGTTATATGCCATCTAAGTTCCATTTTATGATAATTGTCCCTGATATTTTGATTTTTTATATGCTTATATGTATTACGTCTAACAAATTGCCAACTATCAAGATCTATTTCTCTTCCTATTTCCTTTGCCCAGTTGACCATGTTTTCTTTGATCACTTCTTTTTCTAATTTCCATGTTTTATATAATCTGGATATTTGTTTTGGTTTCTCATCTAGTAAGATTTTATCTAATTCATTTTCCTCCATGAGAAATCCATCCTGATTTTTGTCTTCCTTGAACCTTCCTTTTATCTTCCTGTCTAGCAAGTTTTCTTTACATCTTAGTTATTAATTTTTAAGATTTTTAGGCTTCCAAAACAACTCCAGGCTTCTAATTTAATATATTTTTCAATATAAAAATACAGTGGTCCCCCAGGATATGAAGCCCCCGGGGAACGAAATCCCCAGGACCCGAAATGGCCGGGGCCAAAAAAAAAGCCCCCGGGATCTGAAAATATCCCCAGGTTATGAAAGAAAAAAGCAACCCGGGCCCTTTAAAACAGCATGCTCCGGCGCGCTGTGCACCAAAAAAAGCGGTCCCCTGGGTTACGAACACTTCCGGGTTACTAAAGTAATCCTGGAACGGATTACTTTCGTAACCCGAGGGACCACTGTACTAAAAAATCAGAAAAAATAAAAACCTTTAAAAATCCAAATTGATTTAAAACTAAATGTAGATTGATATATTCTTTAAGGAATAGCTAATAGCTTAACAGCAGGTGCTCTTCAGATATCATGCAAGTTACACAGAAATGAATTTGGAGGTCAACAGCAATTTCCCAGGAGAACAAAAGTAAAAATCATGTTGAAGTCTTAGGGAAGAACAGTGCTGTAGTGGACCCAGGGCTCTTATGGTTGAAGCCCCAGTACTACTGGATTAGCAGGGCCCACAACAGTATCTGCCACCCCACTCCAACTCCCCTGTGGATTAACAGCAATCTTCAAGCAAACTGATTTTTTTTAAATGTATATATATCCCACCTTTCTAGTTATCCCTGTTGTAATAAAAAATACCTGGCTCTGGCATTACACAAGCCTTATTCTTGGCAGGATTTTTAAAAGGCTAGAAACTGTTTAAACTTTCATAACCAGCTGAATGTTTGAAATTTCTAATGGGGTGCTGTTATAGGGATCGTCTTGTGGAAAGCTTGTGATACAAAAACTATTGCTACAGCACAGGGGAACAAACAACTTAGGGGTGGAAGTAATTTTTATTTGTGTTAGAGTACTCAGTTAAAACATTGACTGGTGCATTACAGTTAAAGAAAAGAAGTGAATTCCAAATTAGTCATTATTAGGAAATTAATAAAATAATCCTGTGGGGGGTGAATGGTGAAAATTCTGTTTTAGTCAGGAGGGAATTTAAAAGGGAGGGATAACCCTTTACTGAATCTTTGAATCAAAGAGACTACTAATGACCTTTCTGAGAATTTTTGTCCAATATTTTAGTAACAAATCAGTTCTGATATAAATCAGGTAAAGATGAAAGAAAAAAACCTAAAAATGTTTTTAACTCTTATTTAACATTAGGTTAATTATGGCGAATGTTAACTATAAATTGAAAGCCAATACTGTGCTTGCAGAGGGATGTTTCTCCCATTTCCATTTTTCAACCAGTCCTCCACATGATGCACAAAACAAGCAAAACTTGTTGTTGGGTTTATGGTTGGTTGTGACAATAAGGGGAGACTACCTATTCACACTGTACCATTCCATTTTAATGAACCTTGGATACTTATTAAGGTTTAAAGAAATAGAAAGGTTTAAACTTTGATTTACAAAGCTGACTCATTTCAAAAGAACCTATTTAAGATTAGCTAAAGGTTAGAATCTAGACACACTAGATTCTGTTTGTAATGGGGAATAGAGGTTAATGGAAAAAAGAGAGCACTCAGCATTTGCATGCTCCTGAGCCCTAGCACGTAACGACACAGGCGTCGTTACGTAGCACCATTTAGATGGCATGCGTAACAATGTCATTGCACCTATGCAGCTTCTATATGGAGCTGAGCAGTTGCTACAGTGTAAAGGCACCCAACGGTGCCTTTTCCTTTTAGTGTGTCATAACTGCAATGCTAAAAAGAAGCAGGGTTTCCCTGCTCCTTTTTTGCTGCGCACCTTAGCAGCTCCCAGCACTTTATTCAGGAAGTTTACATCTACAGTGTCTATAGAATTGACTAGCTTCTTTTTATGTTCTATGTTGTATGTATGTAATTGTTCTTGGATTTTAATCTGATATTGGTTTAATTTAATTTTAAGGGGTGGGAGGTGGGGTTTTGGGTTATTGGAATTGTTTTATCTTGATGTCTTTTAATTATTGTAATCCACTCCGATTGATGACAGAGGAGTAGGCTATAAAAAAACTTATTATTATTATTATTATTATTATTATTATTATTATCATCATCATCATCATCATCTAGCTGCTACGGTGAAGGTCTGAAGCAAAAAGAAAGGAAGCTTCAGACTATCCTTTTTGGGAGGTCTGTAAAGCCCCATTAATTCAGCCACTGACTCAATATTCCAGCATCATGAACCTTTCTTGATATAGTTATGCTAGTTTTTCTATAGGTGTTTGAGTAGTTAACTCCAGAAAACACAAATTTTGATATCCAAAATAATGTGAATATATTTGAAGGAAATATAATCTGAGTCTCACTTACACATCAGAATGTGTGGAATATAGGTATTGGATAACAGAATTTAAGCAAAACGACCAAATGTCTGAAAACACTTAGTATTTTATCTTTCCATTTATCACGAGGGAGATATGGTTGGATTTTTTAAAAAGAACTTTGTGCTTCTTTTTGGAAAAAGCTGGCATTATGTATAAGCACTTCTTTTAACTACTAATGCATTTCAGAGTTTTGTTAAAATCCTAGTTTAGTATCTGGTTTTGTTGTAGATGCCATATAACTTTATTTCTTTGTGCACTTTTCTTTCTAATACAGTGGTCCCCCGGGTTACGAAAGTAATCCGTTCCGGATTACCTTTCGTAACCCGGAAGTCTTCGTAACCCGGGGGACCAATTTTTTTGGTGCACAGCGCAGCGGAGCGTGCTGATTTAAAGGGGCTGGGTTGCTTTTTTTTCCCCGCAACCCGGGGATTTTTACGGATCCCGGGGATTACGTACCCCAGGGGATTCGTAACCCGGGTGACCACTGTATCTGTAATTTTAATTTAACTATTTTACCTCTGAATTGTGAAATATCCTAATGGTAAATACTGTGAATTCATAAAATACAATTTTCTAAAATAGTTTTTTGGGGCTTAACCCTCCCCCCCCCCCAGTAATTTAATAAGACTTAATTTTATCACAGAACCTACAGAACCTTACTCTTTGAATAGCATCTCTTTAAAGGTAGAAAGATAAATGCACATTTAGATTAAAAGCTGAAAGCTGCTGTTACTTGTTGACAGCACTTTAAACACTTTAAAACACAGTCAGTTTCAATCCTTTCTTAGCCAACATTCTCCATCTCAATGACCGCTTTATCTCTCCCTTTCTGTGATAACACAACCAGCAGCTTGTTTATGCAATGTCAGAAAGACCAAGGTTTTGCTATAAAATTCTGAAGATCGATTGTCATTGAGCTGTGCAGCGAAACTATGATTGTCTCATGTATATGATTGCCACTAGCAAAGTAATTGTATAGACAAATAATAGTGTTTTCAACTATGTATAATTTTGTTTGATATTTTTCTATCATCTTATCAGGAACAATATGTCATTGTTTAGGATGAGGCCTTTTCTACTCCATTGCTAGTGTTATTTATTGACATTATAAACAAAGATGTTACTAACAGCTTAAAAGCAATTTTGGTGACAATAAACAGGATGCTTAGTGCAGTGCTCTGTATTTTTTGAGGGGGGGGGATTACTGAAGCTTCATAAACTGGTTTCAAGAACTGCAGGAAGGATCCCTGAGGCTTTTTTGATTTTGACATTGTGAATAGTAACCAGTATTGTCCCTTAGCAAAAGTGTGTATTATTCTGGAGATAATAAACTTAATCTTAAATTCTTCTGTCTTGCCCCCCCCCCCACCAAATATTTTGGATTCCCATTTAATGTCTGTCTTCTACAGCAGGTATAACACTTATGACATCCTGCACTAACGAATATAAAAAAAACTAACTCTAATGATCCAGCCCTAAATATATGTACAAAAGAGTAACTCCCATTCATCTGAGCAGAAATTACTTCTAAATAGAAGAGCTTAGATTATTCTCCATTTCTACCATATTCTGTTGATCCATTATTCTGATAGAGTACAGAAAAGGATTGTAGCCCTGCTTCCCTGTTGGATATTTCAGCTACATTTACATGATACCTAGGTATATTGTAGTTCTGTGTTTTCCTAATTTAAAAATACAATGACAAGTTAGAGACCATGATGCATCATCCAAGTAAAACAACTGTCCAAATATATTACACAGCATGCACTCTTATGAACTATGAGTGCTTTCTGGGGAAAGATTTAGGTTAATGTTATCAGTGTAAATGGGGAAAAAGAATTTTCAGTGAGCACTGAAAGGAAAAAAAAAAAAGAATTAGTTTAAAGCTTGTTGTTGTTGTGTGCCTTCAAGTTATTTCTGACTTATGGTTACCCTAAGGCAACTTTTTGAGGGATCTATGCAACCCTATGAAGATTTTCTTGGAAAGATTTGTTCACAAGAGGTTTGCCATTGCCATTCTGTGAGCCTGAGAGAGTATGACTTGCTTAAGGTCAAGCAGTGGGTTTCCATGGCTGAACTGCAATTTGAAACCTGGTCTCCAGAGTCATAGTCCAATGCTCAAACCACTAGGCTATGTATTTGTACATCACTATATATTTTGTTTGGTTCACCTACTTGTAGTGAAAAGACCCCAGAAACTGCAAACCCTGGAGACAGAGAAGCTTATCACACTAGAGGGCAAACAGGATTTAAACAGGAATTAAACAGGAAATGCCCTATGTTAAACATAAGGCAACAGGAAATGCCCTATGTTAAACATAAGGCATTTCCTGTTTAATTCCTGTTTAAATCCTGTTTGCCCTCTAGTGTGATAAACATTGATAGCCAATCAACGAGCACCAGGTGACCAGCCAATTAGAAGCTGGCTGGAGACCCCAGAAACAGCAAACCCCAGAGACAGAAACAGCCAATCACAGAACACCAGGTGTCCAGCCAATGAGGAGCTGGCTGGGCAGGGCTATATAAGAGCCTGAGCAGAGGGAGACAGAGGTTTTTGTTTTAGTTGGAGTTTTGGCTGGGGAGAGGGACACCACTGAGGGGAGCTCCCTAGGTTCCTGATTGGGACAGGTGTAGGTTAGGTTTTAGGCCAGACAGGGTCTGTGTAGAGTCCAGGAGAGGGACTGATTAGGCTTTAGGTTGTAAGCCAGTTGATTTAAGCTGAGAGTATTTGACAGATTGCCTGAGGGCAGAAGTATTGTGTCTATGTAACTGTGGTAAAGTAACTAAGAAGAAAGAAATGCAAAAGCCTTGAAAGTAGTTTACTGATTACTTTGATGTTTGTTAATAAACTTCAGTATTATTTTATTACAACATGGTCTCTGTGAAATATTGTGGCTTGCTACTAGAGATAACAAAGCCTCAGAAAAGATAGGCAGTGGTGGAGAAGATCTCCACAGAAGAAAAAATACAATTGGTGGCAGCAAAGGTGAAGATAGGCATTCTGTGTGGGTGGACTGAGAGAGTCTGAGTGAGTGTCCACGCCACCACAGAAGTAATTTGGTGGCAGCGGTGGGATGAAAAGGCCCAGGGTGCTGTCATCATAGAAACTTGGTGGTTCTCACCACACTACTCTCTGACAAAGGTGCTAGTATTGGCAAGGTCTATATAAATTAGAAAAGTGAAATTTGTTATGATTATTACTGGGAGAGGGAATTGAACTTTTTTCTACACAAACGTTTTGTACATGAATCTTGTCCCATTAAAAAGTTCATAACAAGATAAGGCACAATAGGTTGTAGTAGTTCCAAAGCAGAACAGGGGAAAATGTCCATCTGTAGTCAGGAGCAGTATCTAGAAAATGTTAAAATAATGATCTGAAAAACAAATAAACCAGAATATATATCCAGAATCTATATTCAGAAATTATTTTTAATATTAAAAAGATATAGAAAATAGGGCTGAAGTAGCATTTAGGCAGAACTTCACTGGAGTGAATAATGCTGATTTGGAACAAGCTGAAACTTCTTCAAATCATATCATATTAACCTGACAGTAGTCCCAAGAAATTTAACCAATCTAGAGATCTGGATATCAAACATAAGTGGGGAAAGCCAAGCATGTCCACATTGGGCCTGTGTGTCAGTTTTTGAATAGTCACTGAGGCAATATAGCCAGGTATCTCCTTCAGGACTTCTTAGGGGTTTCTGCATGCGCCAAAAGGCCCAGGTTGCCCCCAGCCTCATGTTGTCCTGTTTAGATGATGCAGGCTAAAACCCCAGGGCAGAACTTTGCCCAATGCTGCCACATGTGGATTTTTTGGATCTGGCCCAACCCTGGGGCAGTGAGTCAAAAGTGAGTCATATTGACCCATTGTTTTCCATGGAGTTTCTTGGAAACTCCTGGCAAATCTTGGCTGTTTGATGGCACCATATGCCCCTTACCACTATCAGTGCTGCACATGAGTAGACCTCCCCATCACCACATCTGTTGCAGAAATAGGGTGCATGACCATGTGATTGGAGCCAACTACCCCATCTCCATGGCAGACACAGTGACGGTGAAGGGAGTCTACTTGCATGTAATACCAGCAATGGAGGTAAGGACCAGAAGGGGTACCAGAACCATGGCCTAGGGATAGGCAGTCTTATAAACAACCTCCTGACCCTCTACCAGCCTGGGGAATCAATCCAGGTTGATCTCCTGGTCAGGAAAGCATGGGTGCAGCCTGTCTGTTGAGCCTCCTAGTAAGCTAGCAGTGGACTGAAAAAGCTGTAGTGAAGTTTTGTGACTGTGTTGTTTTTTTTCCATCACATCTAACATATCCATTAAGATCAGAGGGGAGCAAAGGTTTTTGCTTTTAAAAAGCAAGGATTATTTTTGAGTCCTCCTGAGCCAATTTGGGCCAAGGAGAGACTTTTTTAAAAAGAAACAAAAACTGTTCACTTCCTGTTGTTAAAAAGAGGGGGGAAATGCCTCTACTAGACCTATAATGGCCCTGTGCCCTAAAACATGGCATAAAGATCCCATGCGTTCTAGAGGTTTTGGGGAAAAAATTTTTTAGTTTGCTTGAAAGGTATGGTCCTCCAAGTTCTGCTTAGCCTTCCTTAGTTGTCTACCTCTGATTTATACCCAGTCAGCTATTGAAGGACTTCCCTAATTAAAAAAAAAAAGTCCAGTTTGTGGAAGGACAATTGAGAATTGCCTTGCCCTGGGCATTCTGGGAAAGGCCACAAAGTGGTCATTAGTTACCTTCTGTAAAGATTCACTGAATCAAGTTAATCCTGCTTAATCTGATCCAACAGATACTATTCCCATTCTTTCACAGAAATGAAGCACTTTTCTTCAAGAACAAATTATGGAATTATTATGAAAGACTGGCACTTTGAACTTGCTTAGAAATAGGTTCTTCTTCAACTTCTATTATTAAAAGAGATGTCCTCTGTGAAATAAAACCATTATACATCAACTTTTCCTATTTAAACAGTAATATTTAATCTGGATTGTGTGGTACTTCCAAATATGTCCACTGTAAAAAGCCAGACCCGATTAATTTTTCCTTTGTATGATATAAGCATAGGAGGCTTCTCATAACCTCATCTTGATAGGCTTTTTACTTTTGTTAAGCAATAGTAATGAATCCATGTTTGTTTGTATCCCCTGAAAATAGTGATTCTTATACTGCTTTCACTTATTTTTTTTTTTAAAGCAGCAGAACTGTTGTTTTCATATGTAGTTGAACTGCTATGCATTGGAAATATTTCATTAGATTTTTTTTTCAGGAGCAGAAATCAGTAGTGTGATTGATTAAAATATCACAAATACTTCTGAAACACAAAACCTAAGATAGAGTTAAAGATGGCAGGGAAATAACCCTTTGCTTTCAAGTGTTCATGCTACCAGAAATATGTTGACAAACTAGAATGGGCTTAGAGAAGAACAGCAAAAATGATTAATGGCTTACAGGGATGGATTTGCAAAGAAAAATTAAAGAAAACTTGCTACGTATGGCTGAGCAAAAAATATTATGCAGGATGAGAAAATGTGAGAATGAAATGATGGATCTTTTATTTTCTTATGATGCCCAACCACAAAATAAAGAAAGCAGACATATAAATTGGATGAAAAAGGTCCATTTTTTGGACATATATCCTATTTAAAGTTAAACTCTTGAACTTCAATTTTTTGGGGGGCGGGGATGAAAAGCCTGGTACGGGTCCAGCTGAACCCAGATGTCAGTCCTAGACTGCCTCTTCAACCATCCCTTTGGGCACAAACACTGGACGCTGAGGTAAATTCAGTGATTCGAATTGCATCTTCAGCCAGTCCTAGGGAGGTAAACATAAATAACTCTCCCCAAACTCTCTTGAGTTTGTAAGGTTAGGCAAAAACCCCACGTCTACCTCAAAGGCATGTTATTTCCCAACTCCAGGTCCCTTGACCTGTCTAAGCTGTTCTAGATCCTTACCTTTCACCACAAAGAGGTGTCAATGGTGTGCACCAAATAGTTCTTTATCCCCCATATGTGTGACCTATAAGGGACAAGTGTCTGCTTAGTCCCTTTCCCTCACTAGGCTATTCAAAATGTATTTCAAACCATTTTGAAAATCCCTCAAAAATATCAATTGCCCTCCTCTGAAAGGTGAGCACCATCTGACCTGTAAAGCTCAGGGAGTCTACACAAAATAAACGTGTAGTTAATTACAAAGCCAGATGTCCCTAACAGAGAATTTTGTATTTCTCTATTAACTCATTTTCTGGTCACATCCAATTTGTGTGGATTACCTTCCCCTCTCCACATCTGTAAAGGCAAAATATCTGACCAAATCAGTCTTACATCAGACCATATATGATGTACAGTATCAAAATCATGTCTTGCTTGCCAAATAAAGGCTTTTCCTCTCATCAAGCCCAGTCATTTCCACCAAGGTTTATCAGCAGCAGGTCAGGTTGAGGACCGACACGCCCTCAAACATCTTGAGCAGACCATTCCAACACAGGCCTCATTTACCCAATCATTTGACTATGGTGATGTCACTGAGACCAAGGTGGGAACCCATATGGCTGGATCAGGCCTGGCGTGCTACCCAATAGATCATACTGTGTCCACAGATGAGTACACGAACTCTATAAAAACATAATTTGAAAACTAACGAGAAACAAATATTAACAAGGTTATTTTAAAAGATGAATCAAGAGCACACATTTTCTGAATGCAGAAGATCACCACCCACCAATGTGTTTAATTGTTGTGCTTTCTATTCCCATAGCCACAGCCGTGGATGCTGCTGCAAAGAATGTGTATCAAATTTTACACTTCTAAGATCCAGGTAAGCCAAAGCTTTAGCTGCCACTGTCCCAAACTGAAATGTAGTCCAAGGGGATTGATCAGTGTGCTGAAACAATAAGCCTGGGACTTGTCCACGTAAGGCTAAATATTCTGCTAATGCCTGAACTGGGCAAAGATTAATCAAAAGACATGGGTTTAAAGTGATAGAACTCCCTTTCCCTTTTTGATGTCACATTATGGTTTGTTAAAAACAAATTGTTAATTGACAAGGCACTGTTGGCAGTGTCATTTTTTGATGACACAACCAACTCGCTAATTTGCAATGCCCCAAAGAATACAGTCAATGCTGCTTCATGAAACAAACTGGCTTCATAAGGAGAAGAACATAAAACAGTCCACTGTTCCCTCAAGCCCTTAAGAATTCTAGGTGTGATGGCTGCCCTAATGTCATGCCTAATGCTCCATATCTTGGCCCATCCTTCCAAGGAGTTACAAATTCTGAAATCAGCCATGTGATCAACCAACCCGTGGACCTTGGCAGCAAAGACTAAGGCAGACAACTTATTTGTAATGGTTTCAGGCATGATCCCTTTATTGTGTAAATGTACACAAAACTGTAAGCAGTGTTCCGCTAGCCCAGGCCGCAAGAGGCTTAAGCTGTGAGTGGGTTGAAACCTCTCAAAAGCCTTGCATGTTTCTCTGTAGTGTCTGCTGTCCAAAAGCAAAGTGCTTATTGCCCTTGCCACCTTACTCTTCCAAGCATCCACAGTTCTTCTGGCATCACTACTGGGTTGGGATCCACCCCCAGAGCCATCTGTCTGAAACAACACATCTAATAATTGGAAAGGGTGTCAGCAATTTCATTGTCCACCCCTTGGACATGAAAGACTGTGAACAGGATGTTATGCATCAAACATTTAAGTACAAACTCCCTAAACAAGCTCATTATGTGAGGGGACCTGGATGACAAATGATTGATTACCTGCACTGTCACTGCATTATCACACCAAAAAATGGACAGACGAATTGGTGAATTCATCTGCCCAAATGTGATCTGCTACCACTATGGGGAAAAAAATCTAGAAAGGTGAGGTCTGTGGTAATGCCAGTGAGCATCCAATCATGAGGTCATAACCGTGCACACTAATGATTGTTAAAGTACACTCCAAAGCCACTGGAACCTGCTGTATCGGAGGCAACCTGTAAAGCACCATGGAGCCTCAATGTATCCCTCCCAAAAGATACAATGTTGAAGGATACCAGGAATGAAAGCCACATATATAAATCCTGTTTAATTTCATTGGTCACCCCATATCCTGTGATGGAGTTGAGCCACACCAATGGTCTCGGAGCACAAATGCCTAAGAAAGACTTGGCCTTGGGCAGCTATCTTACAGGCAAAATTCAAGTGCCTAATCATTTCCTGAAACTCTCAAAGGGTATGTTTGTGTAACAGCAAGAACTTAAGCTAACTGATATTAGAGGATTCTTATCTTGTGGTAGCCTAGAACACTGATTTATGGTGTTGATTTCAATGCCCAAAAACATTAGACAGGTGGTGGGGCCCTCAGTTTTTTCATATGGTAATGGGACTCCTAATATATCCGCAAGCAGTGATTCTGTTGCATCAGGAGATGGCATTGTCCAGATCTGCCTCCCCCAACAAAAAATGTCTAAATAATGAATCACCCCTTGGAGCCCAGATTGCATATGTATGGCCCACTCTAAAAATGTAATAAAGGCTTCAAATGCTGAGCATGATGTGGAACAACCCATTGTAAGGGCCCTATCCATATAAAATTTGTTCTTGAATGTGAAACCCAATTACTCAAAATCCTGAGGGTGAACTGGTAACAATCTGAATGCAGATTTAATATCGTACTTTTCAAGCTCAGCAGCAAGGCCTTTACTACATACAGTGGCCAGTGCAGAATCAAAAGAAGTATATTACACTGAGCAAAGATCTTGTGGGATACTGTCATTGACTGAATTGCCCTTCTGCAAAGATAAATGGTGTATTAACCTATATTTCCCTGGAGCCTTTTTGGGGACAATACCTAATGGAGACACTCTGAGATTAGGTACTGGGAGTGAAGAGTAGGGGCCAACTCCTCACCCTTCATCAACTTCCTTTTGAATCTTTGCCCTAACTATATGCTCTAAGCTCAAAACTGAGCACAAATTCTTCGAATTATAAAGTCTATGTTGGCCATAAAAGGGAATATGAAAACCATCTTGGAATCCTTTCCTTAGATATTTGGCTGCTGGCCAATTGGGATAAATGAGCAGCAGCCAGAATAAATATCCCAGTTTAAATGGGCTGGGCCCCTTTTGCAGGTGGATTGGGAGCCCCTGGTTTTGTTTGCAGCATCCCTGAAACCTGATGAAGATTTTGCTTTGGGGCACTGCCAAAAGGAGTGGGATCCTTTACATATAGAGCATTCATGCCAATATCTGCAAGAATGTCTATTACAAGAACCATGTACTCCAAAATCCCAGCAGATTCTGGAAGATTCTGTAGTAGTTGGTGGATTTTTTACAGAAGAACTGACCTGGGATTTTTGGACTATGTGACTGCTATGAGCATGTTCACCCTGCATGTGTCATACTGGCATCCATAGTTGCGAATGGACCTGCTCCCACCTAAGTGTTGGGGTCCTAGCCATTTTCATCCTAAAAGCCTCATCATATTGAAGCCACACAAAGCCGACAAAATCTGCATCAGGTCTTTGAATTATGTCTATATATCGTATGAATGAATATGCTCTGGGTGGTTGCAATCTAGCTATGACTTCTACATATATGAACATACCAGATAACCACTTTCTCCAATTCCTGTCGACTTTTCTCTTGCACACCTTGTTGTGCTCCTTCTCATTCATAACTTTCCAATCCTTTTTCTCAACTTCACAGTATAGAAGGGAGAATATATCAACAAATTCCCCTTTTAGGATCTTTTTCACCATGACAGGTGTAAAATGTTCACTTACTATAGAATACAGTTCACTATAAGGTATGGCAGGATAGTAGACCTGTGGTGTGGGCTGGAATATAGCTGGATTGCCCACCAGAGCAGGGAATGAAGCCAGAAAGTTCATATAGGTGGCAGCAGTGATCAGATCTGGTGGTAAACCACCTCCAAGCGACCCTTGAGCCAGTATAGACCCTTGTGGCAAATATGATATGGGTGTCAGTGACTGTTTATTGACTGGGACCCTATTGGTGACTGCATTCTAGACCCCCTATGGCCCTGCTTGTAACCAGTAAATGCAGGGAGTTTGTGACGCTGAATAAACAGGAAGCTTACCTATACCTGGTGCAACCACTTGCACCCTTTTTTGGAAGGCATTCTGACCACGAATTTGCAAAGTAAAGAATCTTAAAAAAAACCTTTTATAACTTGGAAACTGGATAGTAAAGGACCAACAATGTACAAATATAATCCTATATGCCCAGGTTTAACTATATTTAGCAGTTTCTTGATTTAACACTGAACTTAAATATACACGTATATCTCTGTGTGTAAGTGTGTGTGTGTATCTATCTACTAGGGATTTAGCTTTAAGGATGAGAGAATGCACCAAACAAAATGGCCGCTTGAGTGGTTGTGTGACTAAAATGGCACCAGTGCCCTAAAACAAAGTGGCACCTGCCTCAGAATGAAATGATCCCTAGATCAATACAAAATAGCAGTCTGAAAGTGAGGGGGGTGCCAAAATAGGCCTGGGGGAAGCCGGAAAAGAGGTGACCAAATTTGGTCCCACCGCACACTGCCACGTTGTTGGGAAAAACATTGGTCAACTCCAGGGCTGGCTAAATATTCAGTGTGCTCCCAGGGAAGTGCCTGAACACCCGGTGGGTGATGGGGGGGGGGGCTGCCTGAACAACCAGTGCATATTTCAGGGGCCCCCACCTGAACACCCAGCATGTGGGACATGCCAAAACAAAGTACACAGTATGTCTCCACACCATCGGGAGAGCTCACTCAGCCAAGTGGGACCCAAGCACACAGCATGACGCTGCACTGCTGAGAGGAGCAAAGATCAGACCAAATTACCCAGGCAACCTGTGTGCACCCACACCATCAAAAGCAGGCTGGGATGGGCTGAACAAGGCCCCTGATGTGCTTCCATGCCACCAGGACAACTTGGGGAACCTCCACACTGCTTGGAGAGCTCCAGGTTGAGCTGAACACAGCCCAACAACCGGCATGCCTCCATGGGGCTGGGAGGGCCAAGGACTGGGGCAGCACCCGTGACAAAGAAGAGACGCAAGTGGCTGCAGGCCACCCAAAAAGGGAGCTGCAACCTAAATGCCCCAATGACCCCCTGCCATACTGGAGTTTACGGAATTAGGCAACCAGGACACAAATGGGAGAAATGACTCTGCATCCAACACAAAGTAATCTTAAACAACCCCTAACGAGATCCAAGATAGATAATATTTAGCCAAAAGTGGTTCCGTTGAAAACAAAGTACACAGTATGCCTCCACACCACCGGGAGAGCTCACTCAGCCAAGTGGAACCCAAGCACACAGCATGCCGCTGCACTGCTGAGAGGAGCAGGGATCAGACCAAAGTACCCAGGCAACCTGTGTGCACCCACACCATCAAAAGCAGCACTTTCAGGAAAAGTGGCAGGACAGGGGACAGTTCCCCCTTAAATACATGACCTCTGACCCCCACCACATGTCCAAGCTTGGCCCATTGGGCCTTGCTTACTTTGAAAATCCTACTCTCCTATCTTAGAGGGTATCAAGGCCACACCCTCCCTCCATGGCTCGGCTTTTTATCTTGGTGTGAATTGAACCATTATATGGGTATGAAAAAACATTCCTTTCTAAAGTATAGATGGGTATCCAATTCTGTGTGTGTGTGTGTGTTGGTTTTACATTAATATGTTGCAAAATTTCATTTTGTCTGTCCTCTCCTCCATTTCAGCTCCACTCTTTTCAGATTTTCAGTCTGATCTCTCCTGTTCCTTTCATTATGTATCTAGTTTAAGTCACCTTTGGACTTCTTTTGACCCTTTTCCAGATTGTCTTACCTGATCTAGCTCACCTAAATCAGTAACTCTTCTACTTCCTCCCTCCTTAGTGTCTGACATTCCTTACCTTTGAAAATATAGGCCAAAGGTCATGATTTGCATCTTTCTGGATCCTATTAAATTCCATCCCACTCCTACAGCTGGGTAAATGTGCTTTATGTTTTGAGGCCTGAATATCACTCTGCACTATAATTAAAGAAGTGTCTTATATCTATGAAAGTCCAGGTTAAAATAAAGACCAGTTAGTCTTAAAGGTGCTTCTGCATTCTCCTCCCCTCGTCCTTTTTATTACCTTTGCCAAAGAACCTACCAATTACAGTTATTTATTTTTGTTTATTTATGGTATTTATACCCCGCTCTTCAGCCCTAAAGGCTATCAGAGCGGTTTACAATTATTTTTAATTAGACAGTTCCTTGCCCTCAGGCTTATAATCTAAAAAGACACAATACAAAAGGAGTAGGGAATGATGGTGAGGAAGATACATTACCATCTCGACCAGCCTCCTCTGACACTGGCACAGCTTGGGTAGTTAACAATCAAAGATTTTGTTGCCGTTGCTATCACAAAATAACTTTATGATTACAGTTCCTCACTAGGGATTCATATAAGCATGTGGGCTCATATTTTGAATTAACACTTTTTTAAAAAATGTATTTATCTCTGTGTGCATGTGTCTCTGTGTTGTGGAATCCAGCTATTTGGTATAAATACCAGCTCATGGAAACAAAATAAAAAACCAATAGCAACAATGCAACAAAAGTTAAAATACAAACCAATCAGCATAAATAAGCATTGATAGAGTAGGTCAAAACTTTAACTTCCTCTTTAAGCATGGTCCATATGGATTTGCACATGGATACAGATGCAAGGATGCCATTTTGCCATATAAGACAAAACTGATAGGATGCTTACTGAAGTATCATCTAATATTTAAAAGTATTATAGCAACTGACCCACTATTTCAGCTTTGGAAACAACAAAATAATTGGCATGGAATGGGAATGTGACAGATTATTAAATATTGTGATATTATTTTCATTTTTTTAGGCTGTGGAGGAGCTTCACGGTGAAGTGCTAGCCTTTAATGCTTATAAAGCTGACATTACCACAAAAGACAACACAAAACTGGATTACTGTCAAAACATAGACTTGTAGATGATTACCCTTTGGGTGCCTGAGGCTGTCAGTGAATGCTCCAGTTGTGCTGCAGTGTTAAGCTAACTTATGCTGCTGGTAGTTCTTAATTTTTTAAAAAATCTCTATCTATGGTATATCACCCATGGAGCTAGGAGAATAACCAGGAGAAGACAGCTATGCTCATCAGAGTCAGTCACAAAGTGACTCTTGACATCTTATTATTGATTTTCATTTAAAAGACCAGACTGAGACAGACTTAATACAATTCATCCTTTGATTCAGTGCACACAGATATATATTTCCAAAATGCTGATGAATCAGCTTCTTGGGAAAGGAACAGTACCATTTTACAGGCTAGTAGAGAAAATACTCACTAGAATATAGACTTTGGAGATCTTGAGGAAGTTTAATGAGTAATTTCTTGGCATTTGATAATGAGAAAAACATACAACAAAGAAGATGGTTTTGCTATGCCATGTTCCTTGTATTTCCCTTTTATACTGACTGGGCCTCTGATAATTCTACACCACAAACAAAGAAATGGACTGAAAGGTTAATTGTCTTCAAAAAATTAGCCAATGTGTTTAGCCTGGTTTGGAAACAGGAGTCATAATGTGGAGACTAGATTTTTTTTTCCCCTTTGGAGTTGTTGATGTAAATAAGCAGAAGTGCACAGTTCAAGCAATCTCTGATGCCTCCGTCACCGGCAACCCCAGAGCTTTGGCTTTATCAGGAATCCTCCTCCTAGTTGTTGATGAAAACAGACTGGAGCCAAAACTGTCTCCTCAGAGGTTTTTATTCTTAAGTTGCTGTATTTACAATTATACACACGCTTGTCCAACAAATCTCTCCAACCATCCACTACAGAACAATTACTGAAACCATCCTCACTGAGGTGTGCAGGCTGTTTATAGACTTGTGTCATGTGGTCACAAACCCAACCTCATCTGGTGATTCTCCTTCCTTGTGTTGCCTGCTTTGTTGTCCCCTCAGTCAGGAAGACTCTTGTTGTTTACATTAGGTCTACGTGCAAGCAAGCACATACTGACCTTGAGTACTGTCTGCTTCCAGCCTTCAGCTGCAAAACAATTCTAGCCATAATTCCTGTTTTTCCATTTCTGAACATCTGTACATTTCATACTCAGGCCTCAAAGCCTAACAGGAGTGAGCCTTCTTTGCACAAGAGAGAGAAAGAGAGAGAGAGAGAGAGAGAGAGAGAGAGAGACAGAGAGAGAGATCTATTCCATTTATCGTTTGTGGTTATCTCCTTGATTGGTTTGTGTCTTCCTACCTGAATAAGTTTGTATTGCTAAGCCTTTGGCTTTCAACTCAGCCATTAAACAACTCTTGCTAACAATCCCAAAATTATTTACTATAAGATGCTTCGTATAGACCAAGAAATATGGATATGTAGACATGTCCCTAGGAACCTTATGGCATCCACTAAATTTCTGGTTAATATCGTTGGTGCTTAGTTGGTGATGGAATGTAATAGGATCCAGAAAGATCAAATCTCCCACTTCAAATCCCACAACTCAAAACAGGAGGAGACTGGAAATGTCATCTTCCTTGTGCCCTGATTGGCAACTAAACAAACTAAACTAAATACATCCTTTGCCAGATATGGCAGCTGGCAGGAGGGGGGATTTGGGCCAGTGGACATTACCTTTGTACCTTTAACTCAGAAATATTTAGCTGGTTTTGGCTACAATAAAAGCATATCTAAATCAATATATGACTTTGGTAGGATATATTTTCACAGAAGAATGTTTGTGCATTTTTTTCTTTTGTTTCTGATTTCTGCTCTCACCAACATCTTCAGCTAAAACAAGGAAGTATGATGCATAAATAACAATAACACCTAAAACAACATTTAAATAATTATTCCCTTCAATTTTAATGGACAATGGTTGATTTGAAATTGTAGTTGTGGCTTTAAACTGTTATTTGAGCAATCTCAACACAACACCAACATTAATTATGATTAATTTTATTCAGAAACCAAATTAGTTTACAAAAGATAAATTTATTCAAATTAGGCATACATCTGTAAATTAGCAATCAAGAACTTATGAAGAGCTTCTAATCTTGAATAGGACATTTGTAATAACAAAATTATATTTTGCACATTACCTACATATAATTAATAGCTTACCATTGCAAAACAACTATATTAGCCTTATAAGAATGTTTATGTGCCAGTTATTTTGCAGAAAATCATTATCACCAGCATCACCAGCATCTAGATGAGAAACATAACATTTAAATTCAATTCAGATTCTAAAATTCAAATGCTAGAAAGATAGGATTCAAACTGAAAGTGAATCAAAACATATTGTGCTGTTATATTCCCTATTGACATTACAGGCATCCCTATATAAACATTCTTGCATATACATGTCATGTGTGTAAGTCAACCAACGATGGAAGCTAACTGCATTTTAAATTGAACTCACCTCATTTGTATTTCTAATGTATAGATGGGAACACAGCTATTTTTCACAATGCACCTTTCTCTGTATACAAGATATAGTTCTTGAGCACAAAAAACTTGTACTTTAGAGAACGTTGCATAAAAATGTGTGTTATGTTTATAATTTATCCATAAAATAAAATGAGTTTGAAATGGATATGCATTAATTTCCTCTTTCTCCCCCTCCCCTAAAAAGACCTGAGGAGAATGGAATAATAGGGAGAATTATTTACCATTTGGGAGTAAAATTATTTTCAGAGCATGTGGAGTTGAGTTCAGAATGGAATGCATCCTAAATGAGGTCCATGAGAGTACAGAAAATGTGTCCACCTTGATACAGGTGTATAGCACTTCTAGCAAAATTGCCAGGGAACCAAGAAATGATATCCAAAGCTATTGCCTCGAATGTCTGATACAGGTAGGAGCAGAACCAGTGAAATACAATGCCTTCCACTCCCAGGGCATTCTGTCCAGAATATCATGCTTCATTATAACAAAAGACAGACTGAGAAAAAACAAGAACATATTGTGTTTTCAATTCCCCCCCTTTTGAAGGTCACTTATCAGCATGACCAAGGCCCATTAGTCCTGATTCAATAAACTCTGAATCCAGTTACTTGCACTTTCACTGCCACTATTTTCTTCTGGACTGAATATATCTGAAAACATATTCATAATCATGGTAGCAAGATGGATATACATCAGCTTGAAGTCTTAATAACAATGTGTAAAATAGGGCTGTACAGGAGCCTCTTGCTATTGGCCCTGTTTTGATGAGCCAAATAAACCAGCCTCTCCCTGGCATTTCAATGGGGAGTCTGCATGATGCACAGCCCAAACTCTGAGTCTGGCATGAACACACTGGAGTACATCTGACCTGTTCAGCACCAACCTTGAGCATATCAATATTAATACAGACTAAAACCAGCCCTGTTTGCTCTGGGTTTTCCTATAACACCCAGAGGCCTCCGTTCTGATGCTGGGTGGCTGTTTTAAACATGTCCTACTGTTTCACCCAGCACTATCACCATTGACAAGAGTAGCTCACTCTGAGGTCAGGATGAAGCACCAGCCATTCGACCAACACTGGACACATCAGAAGCAAGTGATTTATCATGGTCACCCCCAGCATCAGCTGGCCCAGCAGGACACATGTGTAAACAGCTGGCTGGCATCAGAATGTAGAGCTCTAGATAGCAGGGGAAGATCCAGGCAGCTCCAAAGCCCCCAGAGTATTCCAGTTTATGCAGATAATGCCTCATTCCAGAAACTGATTCAGCAGTTTGGATCCAGTCATATTCCCAGTTGACACAGATCCAGTTTGATCTAATTCAAATGTTCAATCCAAACTGCGATTGAACTATCAATGACTGCAATTTTTTGGCTCTTTCACACATTTGCATAAAATTGAGGGACATCACAAATTCCAAAGAAGTGAATGACCATATCAATTTTAGCACAGGTAGCTTTAGGACACTTCTATTTTGCACCTTTCCAAATAAAATAAAATAATAAAATAAACCAAGTAGTTTGAAATCATGTTGATTGTTCAGTCTTGGCAAATCACATTGCCTTTTTTATGGATTTGTCCTCTTCAATGTCTCTCTGTGATAGCATCTAGGAAATCCCTTGCATCCACAGCTGAAGAACTGGAGGGAAGAAAAACTGCAGTCATGCAGATAAACATAGAAAATCAGAAACTTTACTGCTTCTGTTTTGATTTAAATATGCTATTTTGTGTCTTTCAAAATTATGACATTAAGAACTTAAGAAGGATATTTGATTAATATGTATGTATGCATTGAATAGTCTATCCAGAAGATTCCCATGCACAGAATTCTACATTAACCTGTAGTATAGTAAGCTGTGGATTTTTTAAAAAAGAAAAGAAAAATATTGTTACAATAATCTCAATATGGAAAAAATAATGTATTTTGAATCATATGACTCTTGTGTGCTGTTTGACTGTAGACTCTCTGTATCTATCACTTAAGTTGCTATAGTACCCAGATAAACTGCTATAGAACTTAGCTGTTCACAGTTACACTTGTCAGCTTCTATTACAAACCAGGAGAATCTGAGAGCTCAAGCTTTGTTAAGCCAGTTAATGAACATGTATTAGTTCCCATTTTGCTCGTAATCACAGCCAATGGGCTAGCAGATGCAAATGTGTTTGAAGGTCATTTGTCCCAAGTGAGAGTACATGAGAGAACATTGTTCATGTCAGTGTACTCTTTGGGTATAGATCAGCAATGTAAAAACCTTAGGGAGCAGTCACAAAGCCTAGGGGAAGAATAGGTTGGAATCATTGAAGATAGAAGCAATGAGAGCTAGCAGAGGAGACTCCAGAAACTTTCTTTCAGGGGTCTTCTGTCCAGAGTAATGCTGGAACACAGTTATTCTCATGAAACAGAAAGACTGTGGAGAGGAGAACTGTGAGATGACATTGTATTGAGTCCATGAGCAGATAATTTCAGAGAAAGCTTAATAAAGTATATCAAATCTATAATTTGTTTGAGGAGACTGGAAGGTCCACATGAGTAGAACTAGTTACTCTTTTAAACATACTATCATTTCAATCAGTCTCTGGGCATATGTTGAGCTTCATCCAAGTCATTCTGAGAGAAATTTTATCATCCAAGTCATTCTGAGAGAAATTATTATTATTATTATTATTATTATTATTATTATTAATTTCCCACCTCTCCTCAAGGCACAATTATAAACACATTGGGCTGATCTAGACTGGCAAAAAGGGGTGTGTTCATGCCTGCACGAAAGTGTAGCCTTTAGATGACCCACACTGAAAGTTTGGCATGAACGCACTTCTTTTGCATTTTAGTGGGGAAAAAGCAGCTTTAAAAAGGACCTGCTTTTCCCAGCTTCTTTTTAAAAAGGGTGTAACTGCACAGCTGCGTCTAAATGCTGCAGTGCAACTGTGCAGTTTTTTAAAGCTCCCAAACCCTAGCTCCAGCCCTAATCTGAACCCTAGACATGTGCAGTAGGGACACTGGGATGCTGTAACTGTAATGCAACTGCACATAAAATGTCAATTCATTCATAAAATAAAGAAGTTTATTCATAAACGTAAATTGTAATGGAATTAATATCTTTTTAAGGGGGGAGGGATGCAGTTTGTTTTATTGATGTAATAGTATTTTACTGTGTAAGCCGCCTCAATTGATCTCAAAGGGGTGGGGTATAAATAATAATAATAATAATAATAATAATAATAATATAAAGGGGTTTATTCATGGTGAACCAATGCAACTGCACACTTTAAAAAGGGAAGCAAAACCACAATGGTAATTTGACAGATCTTCATAACTGCACAGTTCATGTGTGATGTAACTGTGCAGTTCGCAGCTGGCAATACAATTACCTGTATGATGTACCGGTGCAACTGTGCAGTTCGCAGCCAGCAACAACAACAACAAAAATATTAAAGGTTCAGTGCGGCCAAAAGCCCCATTCATTGCCACCCTTACAGCTGCTCCGCCTGTGTTTCTAGCATTCTGGCAGCTTCCAATGTAGTTGCTGAGCAACAGAAAAGACTTCAGATAAGTCGTCCCCACACCTCCTCGGTGTAGCTGCCCTATGCCTTTTTATTACACACCTGGGACTTGCAGGGCAGCTGCTAAGTATTAAGGAAAAGACAACTTCATGTCGCCCTTTCCTGCCAATCTAGAAAGCCCCATAGTTACTACAGAGAGAGCTGACACCCTTTTTTCATATGAATAGTATAGAGTCTATTATGCAGTTCTGAAATGTAAAAGACTGTTGAAGCCAGTAACCAAAAAAATGCATATTCTGTATGCCACAGAGAACAATGACCTTTCACATTCTTTCTACTGGAGAACTTAACTGCATTTTGATTCACCATGAAATTAAACATGAAGAAGAAATGATGATCTTATCAATATCGAAAAACTGAATGTTTGCTAACCATCTTGTCTAGGTTTATGTAGGAAATCACTCTATTAATGATCTGTTCAAAGCTAGGTTAAAAGCAAATAAAAAAAACACAATTTATCTAGTTCCTGTTTATTTTGAACTTACTTTTTGAAGAAAGATCAGGCAACAAAGCATTATGGGAGAAAAAGAGTTAAAGCTTTAGTTAACTGTCTGCAGAGGTACACTACTACTGGAGGAGTCACATGTGGATTTGTTGCCATGAGGGCACCAAATCCTTCCTGGATTTTGTCCCAGTTCATTCCACAGCTGCTCTGAGATGAATAGCACTCTGCCAGTGTCAATCTACAGTGCTGCATGAGCAGAATTCAAATTCAATTTGGAGCAGATATAGGAGGAGCAGTAGTAAAATACAGAGTTGAAAGGACACATATTCTCCAATGAATCTTGTGGAGTTACATAAATCCATGGATGAAGACATGTTTAAACATTTCAGCCATTCACAGAGTACTGTAATGAAGTAGATTTACTCCTAGGTGTTACATCTTTAATAGAAACTTTAGTCCCAGAGGCATCATTGTAACTAAAGAATAGGGATGGGTTCCTATGCCACAAAAAACAAGAGCAGCTTGAACATATTTCAACAGGTTTTTTTCTCAGAACTAAAGATATGTGAAATGAAGAAAAAGAAACTCGAGAGCATTGCATGAGTAAACAAAAACATTTAGAATATTTTTTTTAAAGGCTTCTTCCAAAATTTATCCAGGTATGCGTTTTTCTTTCTTTCACCAACCTCCTTTTTTCTAATTGTATCCATTTTGGTGTCCAAACATACAGATCTAATTAGCTACTGAGGCTTACCTGCTCTCAGCCTTTTTTCTCTGCTTCACTATTCACACAGGATCCGTAAGGGTTTCCAAAGGCAGGCTCTGTTTACCTTGCCTGTTGTAAGTAGACACACCGGTCTACAGTTACATTAGCTAGAACAGAATTCTGCTCTTTCCCTGCTCAAGCTTTATTGCAGTGTATACTTATATACTTATATACTACTGCAACCCAACACCAAAAATTTTCTGCAACTCCAGCCACCATTCTCCTAATGTTGATGCTGTTTAAACAAACAAACAACACTTTCCTCTGAGTCCTTCCATCAGAAGTTCAGTACATGGGGGCAGGGTCCTTAAATTTTCCATTACTGATCTTTACTCAGAGAATTGTATACTACATCATACTGACTTTGTTTTACCACTGTTAAATTTGTATACATTCATAAGCCTGAAAAAAGAGGTCCCAAGGGAAGGAGATTAATTCAGTATGCCATATTTGTCCAGGTGGATGCTCTTTGGCACTTTCCAGCTTCAACATTTCACTGTCTACCAAAGATTATGGTTATTCTCGTATCCTTTGTATTTGTGACCATTTTTGGCAACAGGAAAATGTCAGTTGTATGACATGATATTGTAAGAAGTACTGTCAGGAAAAAAAATACATTCTTTTCATGAGAAACTGAGAAAGCAGAACCAGCTTTGAAATTACAATAGAAAGAACAGCAAACAATAGGACTGCATTTTGGTTGACCTCTTTGATTTTAAAACTTTATCATATGACAATTTATTTGCAGCAGAGTGAACACCCATAGTTTTAAATGTAATTTACTGTGAAAGCTTTTGTTCACCATCCCTAAAATTTTATTTGATATCAGATTATTTTTCACATACCCAGTCTTTTATCAATAGTTCCTTTAATAATACATTTCAGGTTTTGTTTTGGTTTTTGGTTTTTACTTTAAAACCTAAGGATATAGCTTGAACTCTGGCAGCCTTTGTTTTCACTATCTTTAAGTATGGATTTAGCAAGACTGAAAACAGATCATGTTAAAAATGCAGGCAGTGATATTTTCTGTTATAGTGTCTCTGAGCATTATAATGTATGAAGAATGACAACAATGTGGTAAAAGGTTTTGCCTGCAGCTTACAAATAATGTGTCATACCACAGTCACATCAAGTTGTGGTTATAGAACTATTTTTTTCTGTAAGAAAATCTGCAGTTTTGGATGATCAGAGAGATTTTAGGCTTTCCTTTATAAGTATTGTATTCTAAAGGTCTAAAAGGATTGTGTTGCCTTGCATAAAGTTTTCATGAGCCCTGTCTTATGATACTTCTTTTTTTTATTGAACACATATACCTTTTAAAAATAGTAATATAAAAACAAGTTCACAAAGATAGGAACTAGTGAGAAAACCAGTAAATAAGTTATTTGTGCCCATAAAAAGCAATATTTTAAAGGGATTTTAATATAATATCTTTATGTTATTCTTCATAGAAAAGCTCAGACTATCCCTATAAAATAAAACCAAAGTGAAACAACTTCAAAGATAGAAATTGTATTTTTAAGGATTCCCAGGAGTATCTTCCACCAATTCAATCTAAGCAGCCATCATGGAAAGATTGATGTACATAGGCAGAGATACATTTCATGAGGTCGCTGTCTGTTCAACAGTATTCAAAAGGAGTTATTTGTCTTCATTGTAGTCTATTAACTTGTGGCTCAGATTTATCAAGTAAGATCTATCTTTCTTTTTAAAAAAATGTTATCTCAGATGGTTTAATGCATTAAAACATATTAAGGAAAAATTCTTACTTAGTAGTTCTTAATCTTTCCCTTTATTTGTGCTTTTTGGATATCTGCTAGCTTCTGAGTTAATTTAAAATATAACAATAAAACATTTTAGCATTCTGTCATGTTTCTACACAGTGGAAAAATGGCCTTACAATTATTTTGGTTACAATTGAAGCACACTTATTTTGCTTACAATTGAAGTATTGAGGCAAATGTTTAGATATACTCTGTAATATCAGATGTATTAGCCTTAACTTCAACAAAATAATTTTAAAGATAGATGGAGAAGCATTGAACTCTAAATGTGAACAATTTAGGGGGTAAATCTATTGCCTATAGCTGGTTCTAGCAGCAACAGTGCTAGACTCAATCATCTGCCTCAGTCATTTTGCTTTTCTAGTCCAGGTTTGTGATAACTTCGTATTTTTCCCTATTCATAAAATTGCATTCTATTACTCATTTTAAAAGCCTCTGACATATGTCATTTCTATACAACAAAGATTGTAAGAAATCTAAAGTACCATGTTGTTATCTTCGCCCTGTACAGTTGAAAAAATAACAACACAAACTGATATTCATTTCTCATTACATCACTAACCTCTTGTGTTGGATACTTAAATATTAACATTAGTAGGGTATCTATCAATATGGGAAGGCATATTCTATTGCATTAAATGAGGGATTTTAACTTGAATGCTAAGCAGATTTGAATTTTCACCCTGTCTTACAGGGAAAAATGTGTCCCCTTGGCAGTATTTCTTTGGTTGAATCAGTAAAGCAAGGTATTAAGGTGCCACAATGCAACTCAGATTATGCTGAATCCTACATAACAAATGATAAATACATCTCAAAGAATGTGTGCATGGAAAAATAATATTTATGTCCCACAGCCATTTTTCTAATCACTTTCTCATATGAGGAGAGGGTGCATCCATGGCCTAAATCAAATTGGTATTCACAACCAGAATAAACCCACTAAATCTGTAGAATTTATTGGGGTTGTCCATATGGACCACATGCCCTGTTTCAAAACCTATCTGTTCTGATAATGCATGAGGCCAAAACAGAAGGAAAACAGACCCAAGCCATGCTCCAAGGCTAAATTTTGGAACAAAATATATCCTGGTTTGCTCCACTCCAAGCCATAAAGTTTGAACTATTGCACCAGCTTGCAGACTGCACACTGGTGTGGAAGTTTTCTGGAGCAGGTGCCCTTGGCTGGGTGTCACAACCATGTCACTGCTGGCTATAATTTGTTTTGTCACATGCCCACAAATCAATCACATGCGTACATGGTGAGTAGCTACATAGAATCATGCTGCTTTATCACACCAGGGGCAAACAGGATTTAAACAATAGTTAAATGAGAGTTAAAGAGGAAATGTCTTGTGATAAACATAGGGCATTTCCTGTTTAACTCTTGTTTAAATCCTGTTTGCCCCCTAATGTGATAAAGCATCATATGGAGTTGATATAGAACCATATAGAGTTTATCACACAGGAGGAATTTCTCTCAATTTTGAAAGAAATGAAAGTGGGGCCAATTTGGAATTGAATGAATTTGCTAGTTCAGCGAATTTACATGATTGCATATTGATGCCGCATCGTGTTTGGAACTGCCCGAAATTGCCTCCCAGTGCCCAAAATTGTGTGTAATAGTTTCTCATGCAATAACATGAAATCCCATTATTGCGTTCAGAAGGACTTCCCATTGCCCGAAAATGTGTGTGATCGGCTTTCACACAATAATGCAAAACCCCATGATTGCATTCAGATTGCCATTGGATTATACTTCCATTTCCCGTCGTGTGATAAACTCCATAGAATCATAGGGGCAAAACAGATGAGAAGGAAAAAGTGGCTTGAAGCTGCCTTTTCCGAAAGTACATTGAAATCTCACCAACTGCACCACCAGCTCCCAAGGCAGCTGGAGTGCTCAAGTCAGGACCACATGACATGGCTTCAAGCCAGGAAGAAGCTGAAAAAAGCTGCTTCTTTTTGAAATGGCTTTTCTCTACATAAGGACACTTTTCTGCTGGCTTCAAGGCATGTGTCATCTAAACGCCACACCTTCAGGCCAGCCTGAAATCATCTCTTTTTGCCTGAATGTTTAGCCCCATAGAGTTGGAAGAGACCACAAGGACCATCCAGTCCAACCCCCTGCCATGCTGGAAATCACAATCAAAGTCTCCCCCACAGATGGCCATCCAGCCTCTATTGAAATCCAGACAAATACTAAATCCAGACAAAATGGAGGTACTAACAGTTACAGGCCTGAAATCAGGTTTGGGAATACAGCTCCCAGTCCTAGATGGAGTCACACTCTCCTCAAAGGACTCAGCAGTCTGGGGGTACTTCTTGATTTGTCGCTTCACATGACTTGTCAGGTGTATGCAGTGGTCAAGAGTGCCTATTATCAACTTCGGCTGATATGCCAGCTGCACCCCTGGACTTGAAGGACCTGGAAACAGTAGTACACACTTTGGTAACCACACTCTACATGGGACTACCCTTATGCCTAACCCGGAAACTCCAACTGGTCCAAAATATAGCAGCCAGGCTTGTTACCGGAACATCAAGGAGAGAGCACATAACACCTGTGCTAAAAGCTCTTCACTGGCTGCCGATCAGTTTCTGGGTGCAATACAAGGTGTTGGTTTTAATCTTTAAAGCCCTACATGGCTCAGGTCCAACTTATCTTAGGGACTGCCTCTCCCTGTATGAGCCCCCCCCCCCCCCGCCACAAGCTCCGGTCTTCTGGGAAGAACCTGCTATAGCCCATGAAGACCAGGCTGTCACAGACCTCCCAGAGGGCCTTTTCAGCCTCTGCTCCCAGGCTATGGAATGGCCTGCCAGATGAGATCTGTCTCATTACAACGTTAGATGTTTTCAAAACAGCTTTAAAGATGTATCTCTTCTGGCAGGCCTTCCCAGAAACCGTATAATCTTCCCGGCTCCTAGAACTTCCCAGATAATTCCCAGGCCTTCTGCATTTTGATGTCACTTCATGCTGCTAAGAACTGTGGGTTTTAATATGTTTGTCTTATTTTATTTTATATTAACTTGTTTTAATCTTTGTTAGTTTAATTCTATTTTAAGGGGTGGGAGGATGGGGATGGGATTGTTGAACTATTTTAACTGGAACTCTTTTTTTAACCTTGTTGTACCTCGCCCCGATTGTCCAGACAGAGGGGTGGGTAATAAATATTATTATTATTATTATTATTATTATTATTATTATTATTATGACCTTCAAAAAGAGAGACTTTCCACTGTTGAACACCTCTTACTGTCAGGAAGTTCCTCCTAATGTTGAAGTGGAATCTCTTTTCCTGTAACTTGCATCCATTGTTCTGGGTCCTGTTTTCTGGAGCAGCAGAAAACAAGCTTGCTCCCTCCTCAATATGACATTCCATCAAATATTTAAACAGGACTATCATATAATCTTCTCTTCTCCAGACCAAACATACCCAGATCCCTAAGTCATTCCTCATAGGGCCCTTTCCAGGCCCTTCACCATTTTAGTCGCCCTCTTTTGGACACCCTCCAGTTTCTCAACATCTTTTTTGAATTGCCCAGAACTGGACACAGTATTTCAGATGGGATCTGACCAAAGCAGAGTAGAGTGGCACTATTACTTCCCTTGATCTAGACACTATATTTTTATTGATGCAGCCTAAAATTGCATTGGCCTTTTTAGCACCACATCACACTGTTGACTCATGCTCAACTTGTGGTCTACTTGGATTCCCAGATCCCTTTCACACAGCCAGGTGTCCCCCATCCTATATCTGTGCATTTCATTTTCCACCCTAAGTGAAGTACCTTACATTTCTCTGTGTTAAACTTCCTTTTGTTAGCTTTGGCCCAGCTTTCTAGTCTATTGAGATCATTTTGAATTTTGATCTTGTCCTCTGGGGTATTAGCTGCTACTCCTAATTTGGTGTCATCTGAAAATTTGATAAGTATTTCCTCTATTCCTTGTGGACAATTAGAAAACAAAATAAAATAACCAAATGCCACAAACAGAAAAATGACACACTACCTCAAATGTTATGGCTTGATCTAATGAAACTATGGTATTTTTACTTTGGTGAGGTACTTAGAATTCTCCACTAAAGAGTTGTAGTCATCTCCCCTGCTCGATGAAAGATCTAGAATTCTTCAGCTCTTTATATAATTTTAAGTACCTCACCAAGTTTTTAATCCCATAGTTCCATGGGGTGCACTTTGCACAATCATAAAGATTCTTGAAAAGTATGAAATCTATTTATAGTCATCACTATTTAAAACCCACAGAAGTTTTGATGAATTCTTAAGCATAAGCCTATCTTAATCTTAAAAAAAGCAGGCAAATTCGAACAGATAAGTGACTTTATCATCATTTCACAGAAAAGCCTGTCAAAAATGAAGAAAGTAATTTCATCTTACATAGGCATATGGATTCCTTTTAAATGAAAGTTGGTGTAGCTGCTTCAAAAAGGTTAGTTACAAAGTTCTGAGAGAGCCCTGGTGGTGCAGTGGTTAAATGCCTGTACTGCAGTCACTCACTCAAAACCATAAGGTTGCGAGTTCAAGTCCAGCAAAAGGGCTCAAGCTTGACTCAGGCTTACATCCTTCTGAGGTCACTAAAATGAGTACCCAGATTGTTGGAGGCAAATTAGCTTACAGTTGTAAACTGCTTAGAGACTGCTTAGGCGATGTGAAGTAGTATATAAATGAAGCTTGATTGTTTAAAAAATTGTAAGCCTCTCTGATAACCTTGGCTGAAGAGCGGGGTATAAATAAAACATTATTATTATTATTATTATTATTATTACTACTACTACTATTAATATTAATATTATTCTGGTTAACCTGTTAACCAAGAATTCCACTGTTGGAACAATGTAATGATAATTGTCGTTTTTTGTTGTTGTGTGTCTTCGTTTCCAACTTATGCAACCTTCAGGTGAATATATCATGAGGTTTTCTTAGCCAAAGTTGTTCCAAGGGTGTTTGTCTTTGTCTTTCCCTGAGACGGAGAGAGCATGACTTGCCCAAGGTTAGTGAGTTTACAGGGATTAGAATCCTAGTCTCTAAGTGCAGAGCCTGAGTAGATCAGTAGGATACCATGGGCACAGGATGCCAGTGAATGCACAGGGAAGCCATTGAAATCCATAAACACCTGGACAACTTCAACAACAAAGAAGAAAGCCTTAAAGTAAACGAAGTTTGGCTACAAGTCCTAAAAAATATCAAAATCAAGACCCAGTCCATGCAATGAATACCACCCAGATTGAGGGGGGTTTCCTAGCAGACAGTGGATAATTAAATAAATAGACACCCTGAGGCCTTGCCATTCGACAACAGAACAA
The DNA here is from genome assembly GCA_034509955.1 of Urosaurus nigricauda. Lineage (NCBI taxonomy): Eukaryota > Metazoa > Chordata > Lepidosauria > Squamata > Phrynosomatidae > Urosaurus > Urosaurus nigricauda. Next base: position 64,390,784 of record JAOEGL010000003.1, read on the forward strand.
TACACAGATTAACATGCAAATCACTTCCCCTCAAATAGCAGTATATACACTCCACTCTCTTCAATGATGGCATTCTCTGAAGATTCCAGGCAGAGTTAATAGAGAAACATCAAGGGAAAAAACTCTTCTACAACATGGCCTCATAGCCTGAAAACCCCACAAGAAACTAAGAATCATGATAGTTCAGGATTTATTCTGAATAGAATTCACACAAAATTCAGTGTTATTATTCCCTCCCACCACCACCACACACACACAGAAAACAGTATTTTCTTCTGGGGTTTTTGTGTGTGTGTGTGAGTGTGTGTGTATTCCATGTGCAATTTTTGTAGTAATTTTGTAATGAATGTCAAATAGAGTTCAAAAACTGCTCAGTTTTTAAAGTCTTTTAAAAATCCCTTTATCACTTCCTTCAAGAAAAAAAGCTGTGAAAAATTGCAGCCTTAGACTCAAATGCCTATTGGCTCTTCTTTGTGTGCTCCGTGAGAAAGTTTCCGCATAAAGAGAGCCTCATTGTGTTCCCCATTACTTTTAAGATTAGTAACAGGTAATATCAGTATTCCTTACTTTCTGATTAGTAAAGTAGCAAAACTAACCAAATTTAATAAGGTTGTTTGCACCAGTCAAATTCAAAAGGTAAAGCAATAGGTAAAGTTAAAGCTGACAGATAAAGCACAGGACCATGTTATAAAAGGATATAGTATTGAAAGCTATGATTAATTTAAAACATGTAATTATTAGTAAGACAATTTATTTTTATGATGATTGACAGGGATAAGTTTAATGACTTCATGATTTTGGAAAGGGAATGCAGAAGGGAAGGATAGAATAGAGGGAGAAGAAAAGTAGTGATTACTGTACAGGATACTGTATAGCATATAAGAAGCATAAATTATCATACGTAGCAGCAATAAAATTGTCATTAAATGTGTGTTTGTGTGTGCGCACAAAGGTGTGTATATATTTAAAAAATCAGAACAGAATAGTGTGGGTCAGAAACAGAGTAGCAATCCCAGTTCAGCACTACATTGGTTAAAAATAAAAGAATTCAAATCCATGCTTATAGGAGGGTTTTTTTAAAAATACTTTGATGGTTTTATACTCCGTAACACCATACAACCTGTATAATAATTACTTACTAAATATTACTGTGATGGCACACAGTCACCTAACTCTTTTCTCTTATGTCAACACCCTGGGTCTTTTTATCTCACCAGTGCCACCAAATTGTGACTCTATTTCTAACTGTTTACCTCACTTAAGTCACTTTACCTTTCTTCTGACTTCCAATCTATTTGTGAAACTGGTTCACTCTTCCTTTAACTATGCAGTAAAATACTTTGACTGTTAGTAGCATGGATATTCAATCAAGCTGCAGACAAGTTTTTAAAAAAATAATAACAGGATTTTATTCAGCAGATGTTTCAGACAATAGATAGTTATGTGTGAATAAGACATTTATTATTTTATGTATTTATGTTACTTTTTTCACTTGGGAGTTTTACTTTCTTAGAAGTTTACGGCATTGCTAAATAACCTGGCTTACCTTTCCCAGTTTGAATCTTAATTTGGGATTATCATACTCAAAATGCTGCTGATGCTGCCAGCTGAGTGCAGACCAGCTAACTTCCAGCTAGAAGCTGCACTTAGCCAGCTGATTTGCATTTTGAAAAGAGGTTGGCTGAGTTCAACTTCTAGCTGGAAGTTAGCCAGGCTGCACTCAGCTGGTGGCATCAGCAGCATTTTGAGGATGATCATACCTGGCAGCATCCCGAATTAAGATTCAAACTGGGAAAGGTAAGCCGGGTTATTTAGCAATGCAGTAAACTCCTTAGTTTCAACTTTGTTACAATGTCAGTTTCCTTTACACCACTCACCTCAGAGTAAGACTAAGAGTTACTGTTACCAAGGACCCTCACATAGTCCTTCTTCTGGCTTACTTACCTTCAACCTAATTAATAAACCTCCCACTATGGCTATATACATTTCTCAGGATATCTTTTCACTATTACTCCCTCACTTCGGGTTCTTCACAAGTATTAAATCCCTCATTCCTGGACTTTAACACTTAGTTTCTATCTACAAACTTCCAGAGTATCAAAATGTGTTGAGATGTTTGCTGAACTTAACTGTTTCTTCCCCAATATGCAACTTTCCACTTTTCACAGTTATTTCTTGGCCTAGTGCTATTCAACATCTTTGTCAATCACTTAGATGAAGGAATAGAGGGAATACTTATAAAATTTGCAAATGACACCAAATTAGGAGGAGTAGCTAATACTACAGGCTCAAAATTCAAAATGACCTGAATAGATTAGAAAGCTGGACCAAAACTAACAAAATGAATTTCAATACAGAGAAATGTAAGATACTACACCTAGGGTGAATTAACGAAATGCACAGATATAGGATGGGAGACACCTGGCTTGACAACAGTACATGTGAAAGGGATCCAGGAGTCCTAATAGACCACAAATTGAACATGAGTCAACAGTGTAATGCAGCAACTAGAAAAGCCAATATGATTCTAGGTTTCACCAATAGAATATAGTTTGAAGATCAAGGGAAGTAATAATGGTACTCTATTCTGCTCTGGTCAGGCTCACCTGGAATATTGTGTCCAGTTATGGTCACCACAATTCAAAAAGGATGTGGAGAAACTGGAGCATGTTCAGAGGAGGGTGACCAAAATGGTGAAGGATCTGGAAATCATGCCCTATGAGGACAGACTTAGGGAGATGGCTGTGTTTAGCCTAGAGAAGAGAAGATTAAGGAATGATATGATAGCCCTGTTTAAATATTTGAAGGGATGTCATATTGAGGAAGAAGCAAGCTTGTTTTCTGCTGCTCCACAGACTAGTGCATGGAACAATGGATGCAAGCTACAGGAAAAGAGATTCCACCTCAGCATTTGGAGGAACTTCCTGAAAGCAAGTGCTGTTTGACAGTGGAGCACTGTCCCTCAGAGTGTGGTGGAGTTTCACAATTTGGAAGTTTTTAAACAGAGGCGGAATGGCCATCTGTTCAGGGTACTTTGACAATTCCCCTTAATATAGTAATATATATATATATATATATATATATATACTTTTAAAAATCAGGAGTAGGTAAAAGGCATCCATGGGCTATATGTGGGTGCCAGGGCTGCTTCTCTATCCCCTAAGCAAGGTCAGAAGACTCTTTTAGCCCAAGAAATGTAGTAATGACAAAGTGAAAGAAAGGGGGTAAAAACATCAGAACAGAGGAGCTGTGTATGTTACACTTTAACTCAGTAATTTCAGTACTATCTTGAGCAATCATTTCAGGCCCCCCACTCCTTTTTTTAAATTTCCTGTCTTGTTCAGGAGGAAATTCCTCTCTTCTCCTTGAAAAAAAAGGTTTTTTTATTTGTTAAAAATCTCTGGAACACATTAGCACTCATTATATAAGCTGTCATAGACACATTATTCCATCCACTCCATGACCTCTTCTCAATTTTGCCTCCGGTTGTGTTCCACTTTATAATCCACATGCGATCTCCATCTCTATCTCCTCCAGTGCCTCATTTCATTATTATTATTATTATTATTATTATATTAAAAGAATGGTCCAAAAGCCCATGTTCAGGATGGCTGACATTGGAAGGGGGTGCCTGGCCACATGGGTCAAGCCAGGTGCCCCATTTCTGCCCTTATGGGCCATGTCAAGGGCCTTGAGAGGAAATGCAGTGGTGGTGACAGGTAAGTGATGGTGGCTCCATTTCATGGCAGTGGGCTGACATATGAACACCCCTCATAACTCTGCTGCCCTAGTGTTGGGAACGGACTTCAGTTGCTGGCAGGATACAAAGAGGTTAGCTTGTGGTGTCTTACCCATGCATATACAGGCCCATATTTGTAAAGTGGTAAACTGTAAAGGCACATGTTACAACTGTGTCACAATCCTGAAATTTCAGGAATTCAACCTAAGGATTATTCCTTGTAGTTTCAAGAGGTGATGGTGCAAGGATTAGCCTCTGCCTGTGTACTAAACATGATGCATTAAACATCAAGCACAGTTGCAAAGTATGTCATTCAAATAATAAAAAAGCATGTCCAATATGCCTTTTTTAAAATAAGCATTGTTCTTGCCATTAAAATCTGCCCCCTACACTGAGTAGAAGAGGGTTCAAGCCCTGAAATCTGGGAACCCTAGACATATTTGTTTCCATTAAGTAAGACACACTTACACAGACACACGTATACAAATACTTGCACTCAGAATATTAACTAAAGCATGGGAGGAGACTGATCATAAAGAAAGAATAAGCATGTATTACATTTGTGTGTGGCAGAGAAGGAGACCACTATGGAGGAATATGTTCCATGAACACATATGTAAATGTATAGACTAGAAGGACTGCTCTGGTTTTATGTTTTTTGTTTTGTTTTGTTTTTTCGTTATTGAGAGATCAGTACACAAGCAGCTGGTCATAAATATGATTCTGGCTCCAAAGAACATTCCATTTTATCTTTATATGTGTTCTGATGATGTTATGAGGAGGGGGCTTGAAGAAAATTTGGATTGAGTTCTGCATTTCAGTAGGGAGAATTTTTACGGGGTGAGTAAAATGTTTCAAAAAGATTAAAAAAGGTTTATTTTTCATATTGGTTCAGTGTTTTTCACAGTGCCAAACAGCTGCAGCTTCAGCTGCAACACCATTTTCTGATCTTAAGATAGCCTTTCTTCCCCATAATTATGATGTCATCAGATAATGATTTACATTTGGCTATGTCATGATGTCATGACCTCACTGTGAATAAATATAGCTTGCCTTCTGTGATATCAAGAGCTGAATCCAATTGACTACAATTATCAGATTCCTGCTACTAGAAAAGATAGTTATTTCTCAAACAAAATATGATGCCAGCTATACTAGCCATATATGTTAGGGGAGCTAGAATATTTGTGAAATATTTGTTCTTAGAGTCAAACCATTATTTTTAATGCTGTAGGTCAGGAATGTAAAACCATTCTTGAACTGAAGGGCTGGACCTGCAACATGATGCCAAAGTTGGAAATTCACCTATAAACATAAAAACATATTTCAGTTCTATGCATATCTACCCAGAAGTATACTTTCATGCAATGAGTATCAGTCCTACAAAATGCAGTTCAATACTTTCCATGTCTGTTCAGCATTAAGCTCCAATGCAACATCTGTCAGACTTACAAATCACAAGTCAGGATATTTAAAGAGCAAACTTTCTAATTTTTTGAATATATTTAAAAGGCTTGCAACTTTGATAAGAAAAACAAACTGGTTTTTTTTTCTTATGAAAATAATGTCTTTCCCTCATACAGTGCTGATCATGAAGTACCAATAGTGGTAGCAATCTTTTTCCTCCAAGAAAAAAAAAGTGAATTAGCCTTTCAACTGGCAACCAGGTACCACATGCAAGTGGCACACAAAGTTAATCACAGTGAAGTCTATTCTGGGAGTTACACTGATAGGAGAGGGATGATCCTGGGAGTCAAAATAATAATCTGTCTGCAGCTGGTTTTAAACAAGGAACTATAGAATTGTATCCCACATTTTTAAATCTGATTCTGAATCCAGGGTATTCAGAGTCACAAGTGGGTAAGTTCACAATGGAGCATTGTTGCTACTAAATGAATGCTATGTGTTGTGGGCATGGTACATCTGAAAGTCACCTGCCTTCTCTCTTCAGTGATGTACTCCCCCTCAAAAAAGAAATCCTTATACTTATCCCACCCTACAGCCATAACTATCATTTAATAGGAAGAATCTATGCAATAATGCACCTTCACTGCTTTTACTTATGTATATAAAAAATCATTTTGATCAAACTATTTCCCTAGACAGGCTTGTTTTGAGGCTGCACATATTATTTTCCACATGTTTCAAAATAAATGTGCTTCCATTTATATGCACTTTTGCTCTTTATATTGGTTTTAAAACTGCATGGCCTTTTCTACAAAAATGCCCTGAGGGAAATTATAAAAAGCTATCATTTATGAAATGGCCAACCATAACAACAGCAAACTAATCTCTGTTATTTAATCAAATCGGCCCATGGGCTAACTCTTAGTTTTGATTGTAAGTGCCAAACCAAAAGTGCAGTTGAATTTCCCTGGAAAAATAGGTCTGAAATCTGGTGTGCCTCAGGAGCATTTTGTGTCAGCATCATACATTCAGTCTTGCATAAAAGATCTGTGCAGATAAACTCTTAAGTACAATTACTCTGGAAGCCTTAACACTCCCAAAATGACTTGAGTGTTCTGTTTGCTGATGGTACATTTATTTTCTCCACTTGGTCTTTTGGAAAGAGAAAAAATGTTACAGACAATTAAGTGAGAGATAAATGCAATCAAAGTTTTCTTGGGATATAAAGCTAACTACATCAGCTCCAATGATAACAAAAAACATGAGGTATGAAAGATGAATCCATATGGACTAGTTTGCATTTCAATTGAGCTTAAAGAGACTTACAGACAGTGGCTCTAAACATCTCACTGTAATGTTTGAGTGAGTCCAAAGTATGACACTCTTATGAGTCATGTCTGATCTGGAAACACCTAACATTTCTTTTACATTTCATTCCCAAGTGATTTTTAAAAATAACACTATGAACAGTAACCTGAGTTTAACTTTAATTTCATAGTAATTCCTTCCTTATGGCTCATGGTTTACATTTTGTAACAATATAAATGAGAAAATGTGTTTATTGATATATCAAATTAAAATTTGTATATAAGCCCAAAATAATGATGCCTACCCCTTTTAGAAACTTTCACTAAATAACAACAACAACAACAACAACAACGATTTATTTATAGCCTGCCCAATCACAAAGAATCTGGACGGGTTACAACAGTAAAGAAAATACATAGCAAATAACAATAACAATCAAAATAACATAGTAAATCACAATAACAATAAATAGCAAAAAGTACATAGCAATTCACAACAACAATACAAATAACAATAAAAATACATAGCAATTAACATGGCAAAACAGGTACAATAGAAAATCAACCCCCATTCTCAACCCCCTTCCTAGTCCTGAAAAACAATATTAAACAATACACAATCTAAGAGCATTATAATCTAAAACCACAAGAAGGGGGGGGGGAGTAGGAGCTAGTGTCAAAATAGCGCAATCTGTGCTACACATCCCTGAGTGGTTACTAAAGCCCAGGTATAAAAAGGCACAAAGAAATACCTCCTGGCCCCTTGTTCGGACAGTGAGTGGTATAGAAGGGAGGGGGCAATTTAAGACCTTCTGTTGCTCCGCCCTCCAGAGTCCAAGGTAGGCAGAAGCCCAGGTGGAACATGCTGCTTTCTGAGCCTCCCAAAGTCAGCTGTAGCTCCTCTTCCAGGGCGAGGAGCCATCTCTGGGCTTGCTGTTTGCTGGCTGATGTTGTGAGGAAGTGGAAAAAGCAGGCTTTAAGACTTTGCAGCCTCTCTGACCCACCTCCTGTAAAAATGCCAAGTCCCTCTGCTACAGCCCAGGTGGAAAAGGAGCATTTGCTGGCTGAAGCATCATATTAAGACATCATAAAAAGTAAACTGAAAAATACTGCTTTCCTAGATAAAAATTAAAAAAAATGAAGATAACGATAATACAATATAACTCATTAAGCTGTTCAAATTCTCTTTAAAATAAATGAGGTGATTGAAATTAGTTATCAAAATACAAGAAATACTAAATTGATTTCAGTACTCTTTTTATGCACTGAATTCCAGGTCATTTTCTTCAGCTATAAATTTCTTATTGTATATTTAAGGAGAAAGTTCAGGTACTTAACTTGGCTTATTACCATCAGCTTCACAGTTTTACTTTATGACTGTAAGTGGAATTATTTTCAAGGAAAAGGGTATGTCTTTTTACATGGATTAGGTTGATGACAGTCACTATATGCATTCAGCTTCTAGAGAAAATGTTGCCATTATCCGGAAGTGTTTACAAGACATTTCAATTACATCTTTGCCCACCTTTTCTGAATAGAAAGTACATGTTAGCTGGTTCTATAAATGATAAATTATAATAAGCAGAAGTCAAAAGCCCACTCTTACTGCTTTATCACACTAGGGGACAAACAGGATTTAAACGAGAGTTAAACAAGAGTTAAACAGGAAATGCCCTATGTTTATCACAGGACATTTTCTGTTCAACTCTCGTTTAACTCTTGTTTTAGAGAATGGACTGGGGTCAGAATTCTCATTCTTATAATCTAAGGGTTCATTCCTCACAATGTCCCATGACTTCATCATTTTCATTAAAAATGTCTCTCTGTAAAGAATATGTAAAAATAATTACTTATACCTGCTGAGAAAGTATCTTGATAGATTGAGACATTAGATTTCTAGAGATATTTAGCTACTGTGAGATTTTTCAGGTGTGTATGTATGAAAATGTGCTTTTCATAAAGAATTCTCAAACTCAGAAAAAAAAATAATGTAATAATTAGTTGGAAAAATCTCATTTCACCATTCAGAAGAAACTTTCTGAAATTATCAATTCTTATGTGTCATTGTGAAATAATTGGAGATTTATATTTCTATCCCCATCCTCTAGCCACCCAGACAAAGGACGCTGAGGCTCCAGGGAAGCAGCCTGTTCCCTTTCCCAATTCCAGCCAGGACCTGAAGGCAGCCAAGGCATCCAGCACCGAGAGTCGACATGGCCAGGAGGGGTAAGCCTTTAAAGCCATCCCCCCAGCCCCTAGAAACAACACCCACCCAGGCAGAAGACACTGAGGCTCCAGGGAAGCAGCCTGTACCCTTCCCCAACTCCAGCCAGGACCTGAAGGCAGCCAAGGCATCCAGCACTGAGACTGGGCATGGCCAGAAGGGGATAAGCCTTAAAGCCAGCCCCCAGAAACAACAGCCACCCAGGCAAGGCCTCATAAGCCTTGCCTGCAACAGCATCAACTCCCACTCCATCAGGACTCAGGAAGCAGGAGTAACACCAGCAGTGAAGCAGTGAGTTGGGTGTGGCCTGAAGCCTTTTTCATTAAAAGGGCACTGCTCCACCCTTTCCCCCCACCTTTTTGAAGACCAGGCTGCCCATGGCTCCACACATCTCCCCCAACCTGATCCCTATCCATCCTCTCCCTACTTCCCAGCTCCCCTTTGTCTGCTCACTTTGTACTTCATGATCTTTTTTTTCTTTGTCTCTCAACCTGCTTGCTCTGACTGAAATTTGGCTCCCAGCCCACGACACTGTCACCTTTGCCGCCCTTTCTTATGGCAGTCTTTCCTTTACTCATTCAAGCCGCCCTGAGGGCGGAGAAGGAGGGGTCGGCATCTTATTGTCCAACTCCTGCCAATTTCAACTTCTCCCCCAACCCCCCAGCTATTGCTTTTCTTCCTTTGAATCTCATTCTATCCGGCTCTTTTCTCCTCTCCAGCTGCATGTTGCTGTCATTTATCGCCCCCCTGCCTCTGCTAACCAATTTCTTTCTGACTTTGAGTCCTGGCTCACATTTTTTCTTTTGGATTCTGTTCCCTCTCTGATTCTCGGTGACTTCCATATCCATATTGATGATCCTACAAATTCTTCAACCTCTCGCTTCAATTGTCTCTTACCCTCCTTCAATCTTTTACTTCACTCCAACTCTTCAACTCACTCTCTCGGCCACTGTCTCGACCATGTTCTTGTTACTACTTGGTGTCTGACTTCCCTCTCTCTGATCATCATTTAATCTCTTTTACTCTCACTTATACCCCACCCCCTCGCCATACTGTTCTCTGCCAGTTCTATAATCTCCAATCTGTTAACTCTAATCTTCTCACACAGTCCTTGGATTAATCTCTTGCTTCTCTTAATCTAGGGGACTCTGCAGACTCAGCTATGTCTTTTTTTAACTCCACTCTTTCCTCAACTCTCGACAGCTTTGCCCCTGTATCTATGTGCGTGTCCTCATCTTCTTCCATGACTAGGCCTCAGCCCTGGATCACTCCCATTGTTAGGTTTCTCCGGTCCTGCTCTCGAGCAGCCAAATATCTCTGGATAAAGTCCAGGGAGTGGACTGACTTTATCCATTTTAAGTTCATTCTCTTCCTTTTCACGAGCCTTATCTATGACAAAACAGAACTATTATAAACTATTGATATGCGCTAACAAGAGGCGCCTGCAGCGTTTCTTTTCTTGTTTCAACACACTACTAAAACCTTCTGCTCCCCCTGTTCCTTCATTATTTTCTCCTTCCGATTTTGCCAATTATTTCATTACAAAGATCACTACTATTCGGTCGGAGTTGGCTCTTTCTGATTTGGTTCCTACTGTCAATCTCCTGGTTCCTCCTACCCCCAAATGCTCTGTGTTTTCTCATGTTTCTCTGGATGAACTTTCTATGCTGCTGAACTCTTCCAAACCCACAACCTGTTCTCTTGACCCATTCCTTCTCGTCTCTTAATCTTCATAGCTCCCTCTTTTTTGCCCTTCCTCCTCTACATCTTTAACCTCTCTCTCTCCACGGGCTCCTTCCACTCAGTCTTTAAACACGCTCTAGTCTCCCCTATTCTGAAAAAACCTTCCCTCGACCCTTCTTCCTTGTCTAGCTATCGCCCAATCTCTCTTCTTCCTTTTCTTTCTAAGGTTTTGGAACAAGTCATTTACTCTTGCTGTCTTGAGTTTCTCGAAACCAATTCCATTTTGGACCCTTTCCAGTCTTGTTTCCGCCCACAGCACTCCACAGAGACAGCCCTCACTAAGGTCTCGAATGATCTCCTGCAGGCCAAAGCTAATGGCCTTTATTCTATCCTTGTCCTTCTCAATCTGTTCTCGGCCTTCAACACTGTGGACCACTGTCTCTTAGTTGACTTACTTTCTGACCTTGGCTTCTTGGGCTCCTTTCTCGATTGATCTGACAGGTAAGATCTAAACCAATCTTTTGCAGTGGTCTGGTAACTAAAAATTCAAGTGTATATACATGGCTACAGGATAAGGTTTCTGTTAATGTACCACCCATCCTCCTATGGAAACTTCTTCCAGCATGAGTAGGTAGAGGTAGTTTTCAGAAGTGGTATTGGTTTCCCTAAATGAACTGTGCTGGGAACTCTAACAATCATGATGGGCCCAATTCTGGACTTCATGACAACCATAAGCCTGTCTTAACTAATTTCAGGCCCTGCACAAGTAGCAGAGCAAAATCATGATATAGGTGGCCAGGATATGAAGTGAAAGAAATTAGAGTGAAGGAGAGTCATTGTCATTGGCAGATCACTCTTCTCTGTTGAAAAAACATTCATCAGATGCCACTGTCCCAGTTGGCTATTATTTGTAATAAAGACTCTGAAATAAGTGGTGGCAGTACATTAGGGTTTCCTGAATGAAAATGATTACTTGAATCAGTTCTAGGTTTTGATACAGAAACAGCCTGGTTCTCTGTGGTAAATAATCTATGCCAGCTGGACAGGGAAGTACATCCCTTTTGCTTCTGCTGTTAATATTGATTATGGTATCCTTCTGGCCCATTTTTTGATATGAGACTTTGGAGTACTCATATCAGTCTGAACAATTATGGAATATGGTCCTGAGACACTAGTGTTTGGACCCATGGCCAGTAACCTAAATTGCTCTGTACTGTTCTCTATGTCTTTTAATATATGCATGAAGCTGTTGGGATAATCCAGAAGTTGGTCTTATTGGTCTTGGATGTATTTATTTATTCCTAAACTGATATAGAGGAGGACATAAAAATGCTGAATAATTGTCTGGATACAGGGTATGACTGGATGTGGCTAAGGCTCAATCCAGGTGAGACAGAAGTTAGATTGGCCCCAGGAATGCCAATGTGAGTCTGAGGTATGTGGAATAACACTCCTTCTAAAATATCACATTCTTGGACTCAGAATTGTGCCTAGATGATTCCATGCCCCCCTAGGAACTGATTTTATCAAATTTCAGTTGGCAAGTCAGCTATACACCTACCCACAGTGGATAAATTGGCCACAGTGGTTAATGCTGTAAATTCCTCTTGGTTAGACCACACTAATATGCTGTATGGGGGCTGTCTTGGTTAAGTGTTAGGAAACTATAGTTAGTACAAAAATGCAACAGCCAGACCATATTTAGAGATTCTTCAGAGATGACATATCACCAGTCTTGTATGAACTGTACTTCCAATGTGTTTCCAAGGTCATTTGAGAGTGCTAGATGTTACTTATAAAGTCCTAATTCAGATGTTAGACTTGCATGGTCTGCAATTGCAATTGCAAGAAGGGGGTTAGCTATGGATCTTGAGAAACATGCTAAACTCCCAATGGCCCTAGAACCCCCAGATTTTCAGGTCACCAAATTTTGGGGGCTGAAAACAAAAACTTTGAAATTAAAAAGTCATTTTGATGTTACACTATATATTATTATGGGTGACTCCCAAGATAATCTAACAAGCAATTAGAATAGTTAATTTAAATAAATAAATATTTAAATCTATATCCAATGATCGGTTTATCTTACAATAAAAATGATTGCACCATTTGACTTGCTTCAAATGACAGTGTTGGCGATATCTTGTAGACTTCTGGAACTCCAGTGCAGCTGAAAATTATGCAGTGTAGCTCTGTGCATCCATCCACTTGCTGAGTGTTTAGAGGCTATGGAATATATATATATATATATATATACACACACACACACACACCTCTTCCTTCTATATAAACTAGGGTTGCAGGGTGTTCCTTATTGTGGGGTATGTATCTTATATAAGGGTCAGAAATCTTGTCCCTTGTGAGTATTAAAGAATACAGCAAAAATTCTGTATTTTCAGGTATTGGTTGAGCAGGCTTGGGTGTTCCCATGATATTTGAGGTCTCAGATTCTTCACAACAGTCCCTTCTATCATAAAATGCAAGGTGGTCCTTATATAGCTTGGGATAGGCCTGCATCACATGACCAAGACACTATCCCTTGTTACTATTTTTAAAAGGTGTTGTTGTGTGCCTTAAAGTCATTTCCAACTTGTGGCAACTCTAAACTAAACCTATTATGGGATTTTATTGGTAAGATTTGTTCAGAGGGAGTTTGCCATTCTCTTTCTTTGAGGATAAGCATGAATTGTCCAAGGTCACCCAGTGGGTTTCCATGGCTGAGAGCAGAACTGGTCCCATATTTCTAGGGGCTCAGTCCAACACAAAAACCAGTATATCACACTGGCTTTTGCAGAAATTAACTAGCAATTTTAATGTGAGCCTGACTAGAATCTAATTCTTTTACTGTTCATACTATAAAGCCTATTTCTTTAATAGGTGCAATCATAAAGTTCAGCAAAGTTTTGCAACTGTCAAGGCTTGCTTTTTCAAGAAGTTCTTGACAGATTGCTGCAGATTCAGCCACTCCACTATTCATTGTAGGGAACAGGTAATCTGTTAAAAATGTGTCATGTATAAATATTATTTCTTCAAGGAGGACGTCATGGGGATTGTTTGCTGGCATATTTGGGTCATCTTAATGATTTTCTGTAGTGCTTCACATTTTGCAAAACTTTAGTTTATATTGTCAGCTATTGTGCTACTCATCATAACTTTTTTATCTTTTTTTTTTAGTTTTACACAAAGAACACAAATGAAAACAAACATAACTTCCTAACTCCCTACCCAGGATTTATACTACATAACTGGCTTCTCACACTCCCACATCTAAAGCATAATTATAAACCTTTTCTCCATTTCTTCATTAAGATACCCACATCAACATCCACTGCTTCCATAGATTAACAAGTGCAAACAGCACCTTCACACATCATGTCTCAAAAGCTGCAAATAAATTGAATAAATGCTTCCCTATCTTTCACAAGGATATCAGATTATTTTTCTTTAATAATAGTAGATCATTTATCCACCATCTGTACTCATCATATCTTGATGTTTGCTTATTGTTCTGAGCTGTATTGCATATTATTCTGAATATATCATAACCAAAATATTAAGAAATGATTGCTGCCTCTTTGAAATAGAATGTATACAATAATGGTCTGGTTGTTGGTTGCAATAAGCAGAGTAGCTAGTCAGATATTCTTTTAGAAAGTTTCTTGTCATTCTAATAAGAGGTCTTATACTTTGTGACCACTATGCTTCAGTCACACCAGGAATTTAGCCACACGCTTGTCCATGGGAGAGATCCCTTCCTTGAATTTTCAACTGTTGTTGAAAACAAACAGAACCATTAGGTTGTATAAATACAAGGAAATGGTACTAGCATTACTCAGTGTTTGCTTCTCAAGTTATTTTGGACTTTAATTCTGAATTCTCTAACCATTGGTCACACTGGCTGGGGCTTCTGGGAACTGAAGTCCAGAACATCAGGAGAACCAAAGATAAGAACCTGTGCTCTAAAAAACTGAACAGGAAAATGTTCTTTTGCATTACCATGTCCTGGTTAATGACTACAAAGGAAACTGGAATAAGTTTCCAGATAAGCACACAAATATAGGATTACAGATGAGCACAAATAACATCCTTAAGTATTTTTTTTTTTGAAATCTACATTTCATTCTGTTAGTATTTAATGCAACTAAGATTGCAATTTCATCCTACTTCCTAGGATAAAAGTCGAAGTATGTGTATATCCAAAGTATGCATATATTTCAGCTAAATGGTTCTCTACACTAACAGCTCCACAGAAGGGGTGGTCTGTGACTGCTCCTTTAAGCACCGGGATGGGGCCAAGACTGCCAGACTGGCAGCCTCCACGGCCCCATCCCGCTGCTTGTGGAGGCCGAGGGGAAGCGGCAAACTGCCGGTTCTACAGCAGGTGCCTTACGTGTCGGCTGCACCCTGTTTGCAGAGGTGGGGCCAGAGGGAGGAAGGGGCCGCCGCTGTGGCTCCTTCCTCCCTGGGTCTTTGCCGTGGCTGTGCAAAAGCCGCGGCAAACACCCGATGCTGAAAAGGAGCTCCATTTGGAGCTCCTTTTTTGCATCGTCGAAAGGGCATGATTTGCGCCCTCCCACAGCGCAAAAGCATCATCATGTGCGCAGCACGTCTAACAGCTGAACACATGATGATGCTTTGAAAGTGCGTCCGTATGGACACTGCCATTTTAAAATGGCGGTGTCCATATGCTTTAGGCCTAGGGAGGGTGTAAAAGCTACGCCCTCCCTAACCCTAAAGGCGGCTTTTCAAGCCTTTAAAACGCCTCAAAGTGCCCGTCTAGAATGGGCCAGAAATCCCAGAATTTCCTATTGTACCTGAAATTGCACTGGAATTGCTTATGGCTGTAGACTTCTTAGACTGTTAAGTAAAATAAATTTTAATAGAAATGTAAACTTTCCCAAGTATTTAATACCCATATTTCAGTTAGAATTAGGCATTATTTGTGTTTACAGGTGATACAAGCCTGCACTTTGAGCCATAAACCAAACAGTGCAGCCATTCCTGGCCCTATCCCTTCCCTAAGGCCTACTTGACTCGAGACATCTGAGAAGAAAATCCAGTGCATACAGAATTCTACAGGACATAGAACCTCACTCACCCAAAGACTGCATCCATACAAAAGAAATAATGCTGTTCCATACCCTTTAACTGCCATGGCTGCATACTGGGATTTGTAGTTTGTTGTGGCACAAAAGCTCTTTGACAGGGGAGTCTAAATTTTAAACCACAAATCAAAGAACTCCATAGCATTGAACCATGACAATTAAAGTGATGCCAAACTGCATTATTTCTGCAGTAAAGACAAGGCCAGGGTCTCAACTTACCTATTTCAATGCCTGGAAGGCTACACACACAGAACCCCACATTCACTGGCTTCTCATTTGTAGATGTTCCCCATCAACATGTGAATGGTGTTGGGGGCAGGCAGAGTTAGGATCAGCTATATGCTCCACTCTTCTTGTCCTGTTTAC
Organism: Urosaurus nigricauda; assembly: GCA_034509955.1. Classification (NCBI taxonomy): domain Eukaryota; kingdom Metazoa; phylum Chordata; class Lepidosauria; order Squamata; family Phrynosomatidae; genus Urosaurus; species Urosaurus nigricauda. The sequence continues at coordinate 64,406,615 of JAOEGL010000003.1, forward strand.
TTTAGCTGGCAGAGAGTAGGGAGCAGGAGGTCAGAGTAAGAGTCCTAGCAGGGAGTAGGTTCAACTTACAGAGTGCAAAGCCTACTCGGTTAACATGAAGCCAAAAGGAATAAGCAGAGATTTAGTCCATTTCAAGGGTCTAATAACTGGAGTTTAATTTAAGATCAGAGTTCAAGAAATACAAAACACAGCAGCAGCATGACTCTCCAGGACAGGTTGTCAACCAAACTGAAGTGAGGTAGCTGACCTCTTTTGAGGAGTATCAATATGCCTCAACTATTGTCAATTAGCCATCTTCTTGGCATCCAGCTGGGATGAACATCTCAGGAATCCTTGGCATGTTTATCCGTAGGGAGAGGCGGGAAATACAAATAAAATTTTATTATTATTAGTCATCTCTCAGCAAGCCCCAGGACTGGCATTGTAAGATCTGCCTCTTCCTCCTCTGAGTCCTGTTTGTCATTGGAGGCTGTAGTATCCTCAGTCCAGGATACTCCCCTGAACCTCCAGGCACCACTGTCTGTCTCTGCCTCAGAATCCCCAGGGCAAGCCATGACACTTCTTTACATACACAGAGTTCTTCTCATGAATGCATCATGGGAAGGATGGTTTTCAAAATGAATACCAACTTATCTCCAACTGCAGTAGAAATCAGAGGTGCTTTATTTCTTGCTACTAAAGAAAAGATGACCAAGGGCCAAAACAGACAGTTCTTTTGCTCTGCCTTTTAGGCAATTTTGGAGCACAGTGTTTATATGCCGCACATCCAGAAACTGCCCAGCCATTTACACAGGTAGGGCTTTATGACGCTCTGGCAGCATGGCATTTACAAGCTGCAAGAGCATCATGAAGCCAGCTCCTCGCCACAGTGTGGCTGCAAAACCAGCTTTTTGCCACCCAAAAAAGTAACAATTCTTTGCCACTCCTTTTTTGGGCAGCTTCAAGTTGGGTTGGGGTTGCGGAATGTGGTTGCATCAGCCCCAATCCACCCTTGGATTGTGATATACTGGTTGTCTATTTTGCCCCAAATGGTGTTCTCTAAATATAGATATTTTTTATTCTACATGTATTCACATAACTATAGTATATTGCTGAATATATGTACCTCTGTTCTTTTTAACTCATGAACCCCCTGATGCTGCAGAATATTCATATTCTTATTTAAAAAAAAACAAAAACAAAAAACAGAGCTTATATTCATCCTCAACAACATGGAGCAAAGGATATACTCTCTACTAAACTGATGGATACAACCACATTTTCCTCAGTGCTATGTTTTCCTCTGGGCAAAGAGAAGTAGATAATACAAAGTAAAATGAATTGTCTCACTCTATCTGCAAGAGCACTCAAAAAGCAGCCTCAGGTGATTGCCAAAAATTAACATTGAAGCATTAAATTGAAATATTAGACATATTACAGACTCACATTTGACACAATAATTTTTTTTTCAATTATTGGTTGTGGCTACTATAAATTTTTTCTTATGATGAATGTTTATCCTGAAGTGCTTTAAGGTTCTGTGGTGGGATAGGACCTTATGATTCTAAAGTATCTAGATGATCGAGTATTCAGAAACATATTAAGGAGAATGTTTGAGGAATCTGCAACAGACATTTTACAAAAAATAATTCAGTTCATATGAAATTATATGCTATTCTTCAGAAGGAATGGATTGCCCTCTGTAACATGTGTTTGCTTATAGATGTGTGTGTGCATGTATGTGTATATACTATTAAATAAAAATATTTCATTTCCATCTTTCATTACATGGTGGGAAATACATTAATTGGAAAATGCTCATCAACTAATTTAAAGCACCTGGCCAAATCTATTGATTTCAAAATGGCATAAAAAAGAATAAAACATCTCTGTTACCACACTTTCAATGTCAATAATCAACCCCTTCCCCCCCCCCCCCAAAAAAACTCTTTGCTGGATATGGGGCCCAAAGTAGTCTCAAAATGGTCTGGAGAGCCCATGGGCTGGACTTTCCCCACCCACATGTGAAGCATATGAAGATAGTTTCCTGAAAAATTGTTTATTTGTTTTTTACAAAAAGAAAAGAAACATAAAATAAACCCGTTTGTTTTCCTCAGAAAGAGTGATACTTAGCTTTATTCTCTGTTTTGACTTGTTGGACAAATTTCATTCTATCACTGCAGATTATCAGATTTTTAATTGATTCCTGTAGGCTTCTAATGCATTCCTTGTGAAGTTTGAACCCGGTAGATCTCGTAGCTCCTGTTGTCCATAATCTCCCTGTTTTCCTCTGGCTCCACAGGGTTTCCATTTGGGCAGAATTATTGATGTGTATATGTGCATATATGCAATTTTAATCCATTAATACTTCAAGTCAAAAGTGTCAGAAATCTTGCCATTAGGCTTAAAAAGCCCATTATAATATTATGGGTATGTGTATTTTACAGTTCCTTTACATGGATGAGATAGTTTCAGGAATAATTTAAAGTATGTGGCTGGTTTTTATGTTCTAACTATAGTTTTTATGTTCTAACTATAATTTGAATTTGTGTAGATTCCTAGTCTATGTTCTTCCATAGATGAATTAATAAATAATATTGTTAAGTAGAAATTCACATTGAAAATGTAATGAGAAACATAGAATAATGCATCATAATTTTAATATAAGGATACTTATTACAGCATGAAAGCACAACTCATCAGTACTGAAGATATCTTCATCTTTCCTCTTATTTATTGGATTGTGCAATTATCAAAAATAATTTAAGAATTATTGTGTGGTGAGGCAGCTCAGTATTTGAAATTATTCCTATTTCAGAGAGAATTGTGTCAGTTACAGGAAAATAAAATGAACTATAATTAGCTTAATAAAAAAAGAATGTTTGTAGATTTCTCACAGACCTGATGTAGGTTTCTCACAAAGACACTTCAGAGAAACTGGGAAAAATCTCTCTGGTTGTAGCCTGGTAAGTCTGATTTAAACAAAATCCTTGAGAGATGAAGCTCAAACATTAGTTCAAAGGCAAGCTCTAAACACATGGATCTGCAGCTGAGGAACAGAATTTGATCCAAATTAAATCTGAGAGTCAATGAATATGTGAGAACAAACAAAACTTCAAACAGAATTTAAAAGATCTAGATAAAATAGAAAATTGGGCAAAAATTAATAAAATGAAATTCAGTAGAGACAAATGGGGAGTGGCACGATTGCTCTCTTTAATTACCACAACAGCTGTTACAGAGAGAAGGGGACAGGTCCTGTCATGCCCCAAACTGCCTGGAAGCCAGCATTTAGAGTTGGTCTCAAAGGTGGGGTCTTTTTATCTGTGTGTCTTCAGAAAGAGGCTGGATAGCTGGGGATGCTTGAGCTGAACATCTTGCATCCAGCAGGCAGTTGGATTTGATGGCCCAAGGGGCCCCTTCCAACTCTATGGAGTTTGTCACACAGGAGTTAGGGACCACTCTCAGAACAGAATGGAAGGAGCCTGGAATGAATGAGGGACGAGTGGGGGCACATTTTATCACACACACAAATCCCTCACTCCTTCTGTTCCATTACCCATCCATTTCCAGTCCGTTCCAGAGAAGGAGATTTTTGAGAAATATTCAAAACAGTTCTCAAAAAATCTCCTCCTTTCTGGAATGGACTGAGAAAAGAAGGGCAAGGAACAGAATGAGTGAGGAACTTGTGTGTGCAATAAAATATGTCCTCAACTCGTTCCGTTCCTTTCCTGGCCCTTTCCATTTAGTTCTGAGAGCAGTCCCTGGAACCTGTGCAATAAACTCCTATGAGTCTATGACACTATAAGTCTTGCAATGATTATTATCCATCTGTTCAAAACAAAATATGTCTGATTGATGCTACATTTGCATGACAAAGGGGTGAAGCTGATAGGCAAAAGGGGTGGCTTGAAGCCGCCCCTTTGGAAGATGGATTGGGGCTGTCTGAAAAAGGACTGGCAAAAATCGCTCCTTTTTAGGGTGGCAAAAAGCTGCCTTTTCCTGTTCCTCTATGGCCCCATGGTGCTTCAGAACACTAAGGCAGTGTGCGGTGTGAAAACACTGCACCACTAGACCATCATGAAGCCATCCAGGTCTCAGCAGCCAGGCAGCTTCAAGACATCTTGGGAGCATATGGCATCTAAATGCTATGTCCCCAAGCTGCGTGGAAGCCAGCATTTAGAGTCGGTCTCAAAGATAGATACAGAAGTACAGAACAACTAACTGCATTGGGTAAATATTAAATAATGGAAGATTACTATATGTTATTTTTAATACTGAATCTGAATGAAAAAAGGAGTATTAAAAAGCAAAAACCAGGGAAGGAAACATTGCTATGAAATGTTTAATAGAACAAGGCCACTCAGATTAACTGACATGTACTTACCAATTTTCTTTATTACAAGAGAATGCAAAAAATACTTGAATTTTTTTAAAAAAATGTCAATGAACATTTTTTCATATGTTGAGGAACTGTGATGAAAAGAATACTAAATAAGAAGAATTTCCACATAGAAATGTTAAATCTACACATAATTCACATGTGGTTGTTTTATGTAGGAAACAGGCATTTCTTCAAAGAAAACAGCATTTTCTGTGCAGAAAATAATATTTTCATGCAGAATTATTGTTTTCTTTGTAGAAAAGCTGCTTTCAGCACAGAGGATGCTTTAAATAGTGATGACTTATAATTCTCATGTTTATCATTCACATGTGCTTGTTTTACACAGAAAGCAGTCTTTTCAGTACAAAACATAAAATTTGTATGTGATTATTTTCCACAGAAAATACACTTTTCTATGCAGGAAACAGTCTGTTTTCTGTGGAAAATAATTACATTCAAATGTTATGCAATCCTGAAATGCAGTCAAAAATCATTTGGTTTTGAAAGAATTTCTTGCTGTGGAAAGAAAACTATGAAAGTTACTCATTGTTTCATCCAGGAAGAAAATTAGTAAAAAAAACAAAAAACAAACAAACCTATATACCTTCTAGTTTATCATTTTGCTGTTTTTGACCAAAGGTAGGACCTTATTAAATAAAATTATAATTCAGCTTATCATAACAAAAAGAGTGGTGGTGGTGTCGGCAATATTAATGATGATAATGATGATTTGCCATGTGTACAACTAAGTATCTAGGATTATCACATGTGTGAAAGTTAAATCTTGTTTACAAGGGTCACTCTGTGTGCAACTATCCTGTATTACTGCAATGGTTGGACTTTCAGCTCCACCTGTCAGGACTGAGGGATCCTGGAAAATGCCCAGATATGGCACAAAGGTAACAGATTTACTATAGGTCAAAGGAAACCATAATGACTAATCATTTAGACAGGACATAAAATCAGCAAGTGGCAGAAAGTGCAAAGTCATGCCACATGGGTGACTTGTATAAATGTAACACACTGGGATGATTCTGGATAAATGCCTGGAGATGGAAAATGTATATAAGGGAGGAACTCCAGTGCTCAGTGTAGGTGTTGAATGGTGTATTGTACGGTTGGCCCTCCTTATCCACGGATATTTTATCCACAGATTTGATCATGCACGGCTTGAAAATATTCCCAAAAAGTATAAATTCCAAATAACAAACCTTGATTTTCCATTTTATATATGGGACACCATTTTGTTGTGCCATTATATTTAATAGGACTTGAGCATCCGTGGATTTTGCTATCCACACGGAGGGTCCTAGAACCAAACTACAGTGGATAACAAGGGCCCACTGTATATGTGTGAGATTCTACCCGCATGAGTACTGATTTGTAAACAGTGGAAAAAAGATTAAAGTGCTTCTGACGGAGAGCTCAGCATGTCATTTGCTGCTTCTCTGTGTGAAAAACAGTGGGGGGAGATAAACTCATACTTGATATTTTTTTAACTTCATTCTGGTAAAGCTGATAACACAACATTTTAACTTAAAAGTAAATGATAATTTAATGTAAATCTCTAAGAGTTAAATTTTCCTCTTCTATTTCAAGTCCCAATTCAATATTTTAGCTCATTTATTAACTTTTTTTTTTTACCAACTCTTCTACCTCTAGAAATAGCTACCTCTCTCTTACTCTCTTTATGATTTGCTTCAGACCATCTGCATTGTCTGACCGACAGAAAAAGAACTAATCTAGATCATACTGAATTCTCAGAGTTATAATGGCATTATATGCATTTACTGTTTCCCCATCATATGGCAAGGTTTTCCTACACAATACTTCAGTTTCATTGCAGCCTTTGAAAGCTGTTTATTTCAACATGTGATTGTTCTTAAGACAAAAGAAATGAAGAACAGCAGCATTCATAATATGGATGGCTGTGCTTCCCAATGCAGGTTTTACACTTGTAGTTTCACACTAGAAAATGATTGATGCAAGAAGCCAAGAGCAGTTTAAAGTCTTGTGTGAAAATAGGATTGGTGAGCAGTCATTATTTGGAGTCAAGAAAGACTGCTTATTATATGCTTGGGAACTTATCTATAGCAATCCTTCCTATCTCATAAAATCTCTAATATATAGAACAATAAAGCTGCTGCTCTTATGATCCATAATTTATCAGACCACATTCTCTGTTGCTTATATGAACTTCCAAAAATGCAAAAAGCTATATAGACATACTAGAAAGTCCATTTACTCCAAGTATGGACAATTTATGTTATTAAAGTCTTATATTCCATTACTGTTAGTTATGCTGGCTAGGACTGATGGAAGTTGCAATCTGACATATGCAAGGCCACATGCATCCTGTTAAGATGCTGGGTGAGAATATTCCTATGTAGGCATTAACTTATACATGTGTAAAGCTAAAGTGGGGATAAAGTTTAGAGCATTCATGCACACTCTGCCACAGGACATCCTTGAAAACTCAATTACATTACAAAATTTTAAGCATTAAGTATGAAAGTCAGTACAGGGTTCTATGGCACTATGCAAGTGCCATAACTGGCAGCCCTGATAAGACATCATGGAAACCTATGAAAGTCTAGAATGCTGCCAGACAAACTGGCACAAAGAGTGTTAGGGCTTCTATGCAACTCCAAATTTCTTTGTCCACTTTAGCCTACATGTGAGCAGACAGATGCCTCCATTGGGCTAATATGTTTAGAGGATGTTAACAATAGTGTTCTGGCAATTTCCCCATTGGTCCTGAGGAGCAATCTGTCAAATGGAAGGATGGAAGAGAGGATGGTGCACAAATTCAGTGGTTTTGGCTGTTTAGAGTGGCAGCTGGAGAGGGAGGGAGAAAAATTGAGGAGGGAGGGAGAGAGCTATCCATTCTAATGTCTAGTGGACATCTAATAGTACTATCCCTTAAATGATCTCATATTTGAAGTAAGGATACTTAGAGATTACAACAAATTTATTATTCTCTTGTCTATATCTAAAGTACATGTTCCTACCTAATGACTTTTTAAATCCCCATTTTGAATATTGAGCAAACCTATGAAATGGTTTTATGGATTCCTTCATCACAGACTTCTTCCATGATACCTTGTCATTGACCTTGCTTGGTCTCCCTGAGTTATAAGATCAGAGGTAGCCCAGGTAGGAAATTGTAGCAGACTGGTAATCCATACGTGCCCTGCCCTACTAGTGGTGCTCATGTGCCATCCTGCTATGACCCCACCCACATGAGGCATGGTGACAATGATGTTCAGATGTCCACACACCCAAATGGGGCTCACCAGAAGTGGTGGCATCATGGTGTACAAGTGCCATTATGACGCTCCTAAAAAGAAGGAAAAACTGAGAGGTGATGCCCTAAACAAAAACAAGCAAGTGGGAAGACAAAAAGTTTAGGGGAATGAATGTAAAAAACACACAGTGATGTAATAAACAAACAAATGTATTAACTTAAGAGATAAAAACACAATCTGGCTGGTGAGCCAATCAGTGCTGTACTAGGTAAACTGCAAATCACACAAGTAATAATTCCCCTGTGTCTCATAACATAACAAAAGATTAATACAATTGAAAGAGACACATCTGAGGCTAAATTACAAGGGATAACACAGTTTATAATGACAAATAAAAAATATTAAAAATGAGACCAAAGACTGCAAATCACAAAGATACCAATTCTCCTGTGTCTCATAATCTAGAAAAAAAGAATGTGAATACAATGAAGAGAGACACCACTGAGACTGGATTGTGTGGGATAAAGCAGTTGGCTCATTACACATTACAATCCAAAACCTAGACCAAATGCGTTTCGACAGAAGCGTCTTCTTCAGTGGTCATACAAAACTTAAAAATTTGTTGTGTGGCATGTGGAACCACCCTGTCAAGAAAGGTAAGTGGAAGGTCCTCGTAGGCCTATGATAATGTCCAGGACTGGTGTGTGTGTGTTTTTTTTACATTCATTCCCCTAAACTTTTTGTCTTCCCACTTGCTCCTAAAAAGAAGCCTCTCTAGGCCGCTTGTTTTTAGGGAGTGTGTCGGTGGCGCACCATGCAGTTGGCACCAGCAAGGGGGAAAGACGAGTGTCATTGAGCCACCTGGATGTATCTCCCCTATGTAAGCTGACTTGGTTAATAATTAGTTATTAATACTAAAGAGCTCCCTATGACACAAAGAAGTAATACCATTGAATAGCCAAAGGACCAAGACCAGGACAAAAAGTAGACCTGAAGCCTCACAATATGATTTAGGAAAGCAAGTAGGGTTTAGCACTGAAGCCTGTCCTTTCCGTTTGCTACTGACATTCCTTTCTCTAGTACCTTAAGGAACTACATCTACAACAGACAATACATTTCTGAGGGGTGAATACACAGTAGATAAATTGAATTTGCTATGCATAAGGAGAAAAAAATGTGATGTAGTAAGTGAAGCTTGAGCAGCAATCGGGAGTTAGTGACCATGCAGCTTAACTTATGTTTGTATGGAGAATAGTTTTCCAGTCACAGTTTGTTCTGATGCCATACATATAACTGTAAAACTGTATAAAAATGTTGTTCTCATTAACAATGGGAGGACACATGATTTGCTACCAAGCTGTGTGTACCCAGTCTTGCAAGTTCCACAAAGAATTTCTCTCTCTCAGTTTGTGAATTAGGACCCTTGCATGCTGGGCACAAATCCTCATTCTGAAGGGCCTTTCAATTTTTATTTTGAAACAATATAGAAACCACAAATAAACATATTCAAACAAACAACATGGATAGACATACAAAAACATAAAATTACCTTCCAGTTTTTTCAGACTTCCATTCACTTCTGTCATATACAGTCAAGTTTTGTCAAAATAATGTAAGGTTTACCAGATTGTTTCACTGTTCTCTAATTTTTTAAAAAGTATTTTATTCATAACTTTCTTAATTCATTATCTCCATGTATCCATATTTGGAATTCTCTGTTTTCATGTACCTGTTGGAATTTCATTATGACTACCTTTTAATAGGTATTTATCCAATTTATCCAATTCTTCATCTCTGAGTTTTCTGGTCATCTTGTCTAGGTCTAATATCTCAAAGAGTTTCAAGAGCCATTCTTCCAAACACAGAGCTTTTTTTGTTTTTCCACCATTTAGTATAAACCATTCTGGCAGATGTGTGTGTGTGTGTGTGTGTGTGTAGGGGCTTTTTAGACCACCCCAAAAGGGGCGGTCCATTGTTGCCCCTTCTGGCGGCGGGATGACGCCGAGGCTGCCACACGGGCAGCCTCTAGGCCTCATCCTGCCACTTTTGGAGGCCGCGGGGAACCGGCAAACTGCCGGTTCCCTGCGGCCTCCAAGCGGGGTGCAGCAGGTGCTCTGGGCACCCGCTGCACCCCGCTTCCCTCGGCGGGGCTGAAGGGGGAAAGGGGCTGCCGCCGCAGCCCCTTTCTCCCTGGGTCTTTGCCGCGGCCATTTAAAGGCCGCGGCAAAGACCCGCCGCAAGAAAAGAGCTCTGAGAAGGAGCTCTTTTTTTGCGCCGCGGGAAGGGCGCGATTGGCGCCCTCCCGCGGCGCAAAAGCATCATAACGTGCGCAGCACGTCAAAACGCTGCGCACGTGATGACGCTTTTGAGGCGCCACCGTATGGACGCCGCCATCTTTAAACGCTACGCCCTCCCTAACCCTAAAGGTGGGCTTTTTAGCCCTAATCGCACCCCTTTTTGCCCGTGTAAAACGGGCCATAGTTTTGTGGGGTTTTTTGTTTTTGTTTTGGTTTTTTTTTTGCTTCTGTGCACATCCTCCAGATATGGTATAATGCTCCTTTTTATTTATCACATTTCCAATATTTGTTGTGTATATTCCCTTATATTTTACAAATCTTTTCTGGTGTCATATAAAATATAATTTATTATTATTATTATTGATTTCGATACCATTTAAATGAAGATATTTTGTGAAGACATTGCAATCTATCTTTCATCTGACTCCATCTGGTTGATTCAAGAGTCATTCATATTTTCTCCATAAAAAAATGCTAGAAATTTTAAACTATAAAAGTTGTTTGTTATTTCAGCCTCTGGAAATCCCAGTTTTTGGAGAAAAGTTTTCAGACTCATGTCACACTATAGCATGCCTCCTAAATCTGTTTCAAGACTAAGCTGTACATCAGTTTCTGTTTCTACTATGGAATGATTGTAACAAATTGCAGAGAAAATATTTTTCTCCAGAAACTGGGATTTTCACATTAATTCAGAAGATAGGCTTGACCAGAGGCTGAAATAACAAACAATCCTAACCATATACATTAGATATTCTATTTAGTTCAGAGATGTTCATTTACTATTAAATATGCTTACATTTGGGTACATCCAATTCCGGTCTCTACTGTCTCTCTTTTCTTCCTTTGTTTTATTATGTTTTGTCTTTCTTACTGCAGTTCAAAAGGAATCTATTCTATACAGCTGAGTAATCTAGCTTTCATTCTCTTCTAAAATCTTCACTTTATTTTTTGTTTTTAGATAGAATATTATTTTAGACAAAGGCTGTTTATATTATCATTTCCTAGCATATCACATGTACACCAGCAGTTTCCTCCACAGTATTGTTTGCAAGCAATGGAAGCTACACCTGGCTGATCTTTTATCACTGCTCAAATCCCCCAACTCCCAAAGTAATTTCTGTTGTCTATTGTGGCACATTTTGTCCAAAGTTCAAATGTGCCTGCACTATTATTGTGACTAAAATTTCACATAAGTCTTCAGACAAACCTTGTCTAGTACGTAAAGGTAAGTAACTGTATCATTTTCACCTGTGGAAGCTTTAGCTCTAATAGTAGTAGTAGTAGTAGTAGTAGTAGTAGTAGTTTATTTATACTTCCCTGCCTCTCCTTGATGATGTGTCAGTGTGCATATTATGTACACAGTGCCCCCCCCAACCATGTGCTTGCCTCTGAGGATTTGAACATCTGTGGACAGCAAGCTCCACTGAATTTAATGGCTTCATGTGCATGCAGTTTCAGGACAGCATCTGCACACACACACATACACATGCTGTAACTGAAAACCATGGGACTTGAGGTCCTGTAGTTTTTACCATCCCTGCAAGGGGTAGGACTGAATCCCCATGGATAAGAAGGGAACACTATATTAATATCAGTTGAGGCCGTAAACCTAACAAGAAGCCAGATCTCTGATCAGGCAGACTGTTATGTTGGCATAGGATATGGTTAAATGGGTTCTTTGGAGCTCAAAAATTGTAAAATGTATTGCGCCAATTGGTCCTCAGAGCAAGTCATTCTAGTTATGGTTCCCAAGAAGATTGTCTGTCAGAGTTTATTTCCATGGCCATAATTTCAACAATGCTGAAGGAATACCCTTTTAAACAAGAGTCTGCATATGAGCTAATAGCTCCCCATATGAGACTCGCTTTGTTCTTTTGGGGAGAGCTTTCTCATTACAAACTCATTTGGTGAGGATGCAGGAAATAACCTCTTGGTGCTTCTTCTAGGCTTTGAAACATTTCCCAGGTGAGGCTCATTTGGCCCTTTTTTTCTTTATTTCTTTCTTTCACATTCATTCATTCATTCTGGCAGCCCAAGACCTAGCATGTTATATTCATTTACTATGCTTTGAATGTGTCATTAAATGAATGTTTTAATTGGATTGTTTGCTCTTTTGGGGGGGGGGGGATAATATAATATGTGCCTTTAGCTATATTTTCTTTAACCTTCTAAGTCATCTCGGGTGTAATATTTGGAGAAAGCTGGAGAATGAAAGACTTGGAAAAGGTAGGAGAAAGCAGGGGAAAATAATGGTGGAGTAACTGGACCGAAGTGAGTGGGAGGGCCCTTTTATTTCAGCCAGTGGGACATCTTGCACTATTTCTTAAATATACATGGAAATTAATGCATATATAAATAGCCTCCTATCATAGATATGAAGAAGAAATAATATTCTAGACATGGATCCCTGGGTTTTCAGCCATGTGTTAAATCAGAATGAAATGAAAATACAATAGCCACTGTTGAAGCAACACATGACAGAAGAGAGCTGGTATCTCCATAGGATAAGTCATATTGACAAACAAGTTTTTTAGTCTGAATATTTTTATGGATTTTTAATGTTACAGGTTATAACGTCTTGTTTCTCAAGCTGAACTGCTGTACAAAGAATTTTGAATTGTTCTGTTATCGTTTATTTCTATTAACATACTTTCTGCAGAGTGCTATGCAGACTTTGTTGTCCACATCTTGTACTGTCTTCAGTTCACCTATGCTTTTCCTTGCCTCACATGTTCTTTGTGGAATTCCCATAGGCAGCTGTGGAAACACACTGCTGGACAATATGGATCTTTAGTCCAAGTAAATTTTTTCTTATAATTTAATGTTCTTTCTTTGTGTTCTTAATGCACAGATGCCCATTAGTAATGCATAAAGGGAGGGGAAAATGAGAGATGTAAAGCAAGTGAACTTAAGGAAGCAAAGATTAATGCAAATTGAACATGCTCCAGTTCTTGTGTTAGCTGTAGAAATTCCCTTTGTTAAGCAGAAGTATGAATGTTGAATGTTGGGCAGAAAGAACCAGAAAACTGTAAAGCAGAAGAACAAGGTGCAAATATTATCATCTTTTTGTAGACTCGAGGCTGAAACACTCTTTTGAACATTAATGGGAGTGGGTGACCACCCAACTATGCTATAGTCTGGACAGGATATAAAGCTTATGAGGGCAAGCTTTAACATGATTTTATTTCATTGATGTGTGTGTGTGTGTGTGTGTGTGTGTGTCTGATCCAAAGTGCTAACAAAAGCAGATGAAGCATGATTAATATTTGATGAATATCAATATTCATATACTCATATTTTACATTAATAGAACTTGTATCCAAACTACCATAATTGCTACTTAGGGACAATACTTCTTTTCCTCAAGTCAAAATAAGTTCAGGATAAACCAAAATATCAAAGATCAGATTCAAAAATTTAACTTGGCCACAGGAAAAGCATATCCTTCAGATGTTTCCTGGAAGCTTTTCATGATGATGTGGCATGAATGAAGATCCTTGTTAAATGGTGTCCATGTGCCACCATTCTGTTTCCCTCTCACTAAATCTTCTTTGCATGAGAAAAACATTCTGAGTTGAGCTGGTAGGGCTTTATTCGGCATGGAAATGATATTTGCTCCCCCCCCCCATGAAAAATGGGTTTCCTACACCTGGGAATCCCATTTTGGAATAATAGTACAATGGTGAGAATTTTTTTGCAGTTTCCCCCTGATATTTACACATCCCAAAGCAATTCTGCAAATATGGAAATTTATTAGCCAATATTTAGAAGATACACTCTTTCAAGTGGTGAAAGACATCTGTTAACCACAGCATGTAATTGTTCTCAACTATGTGTTTTGTATTTTCTATTATTTGTTTTGTGGTTGGTATTTAGAGGTTAAACATGAGCTTAATTTGCATGTGTGATTGGTGAAGCATGTATCTTTAGAAAAACCCATTGTGAGAAGGAAAAAAACATGCTGTTTCAGCCCATTCTGCTTAATGTCTTATTTCAATATAATTCTACATTTTTGTTGTAAAGACTATGAAATGTGTTTACATTTGTTACATTTATGATCATTATAGAGATTTCTATAACAACAGCCTACAGAGTCATTTACAGCAAAATATGCTTCCAGAAGTCATATATAATTATTATAGATCAGTCAGCTATAAAAATGGTTTCCTTGTAATAATGAACTGTTTTTGAAGCTTCAAGCATGAAGCTCTCCATCAAATAAAAACAGCCTCAAGATGCCATACTTGTCATATTAAAAGTTTTGTTGACTATGGAACATAGCCTGAGCAAGCTACAGAAATGTTTAACTTTCATCTGGAGAAAATGGGAAGCCTAGCATACCACTAATTCTGGGAATTCTTTAAGTAAAATATGTGTTCTGATTTCTACCTATTCTGCTGCATGACATGTCTGATAGGCAAATACAGGGTGATTCAAAATGAATGGTGAAAAACAGAATAACAGCTTTGCTTTTTCATCATTCATTTTTAATTACATTGTATTTGCCTATCAAGGCAATGAATAATGTCCCTGGATTTTGTTTTCAGGGGGGTGATACAGTGACAGCTTGCATATCTTTGGGTTCTGATTTTCTAGTGGACATACTGTCTTGGTGAGATTTAACACAAGTTTGATGTGCCTAAGGTCCTGTGCAGACCAGCCTTAAAGCCTGGCTTAGGAGTGGAGTCAGGGCATAGTGTTCATATGACACTTGCCCCGACTCCACACCCAGGGTGGCATGAAGGCACACGCTGCTCCACATGGCATGCAGCATCACAGCACTCCTCTGGCACTGCAGCTGCATGACACAATGCCAAAGGAGTGCCATAAAGCCATAGCACCACAGCTATCACACCCTTTGCAGGGTGCAAAAAGGAACTTCTTTTTGCACGTCCTTTTTGCACCCTGCAAATGCCAGATTGGGGGCAGTGGCATGTGGTTGCTGTGGCCCCAATCTGGCTGTAAAAGGGGAAGCTGTAGGCCACCCCTTATGGGCTGTCTGCACAGCTCCAAAGTCTTTGAGTATGGTATACTGAATATGAATTCAAAAATACTTTCCAGAGTCACCTTTTTAAAGGTGGTATAAACATCTATCATATGGATACATACTGTTAATTCTCTGTTATCATAATTATTCAAATGCAGCCCCTGTTTGGCTCTTACATGCTTGACCAGACTTTATTTAGATACCACTCAAAAATTATGTCTATACTTTCAGCAGGAAAGGGTAGATCAATCAGTATTTTTATAAAACAAATGATGATAATAACACCAATAAATATAAACAGCATTCCCTTTGTCTGGATACCAAATGTTCAGTTTTAAATATTTCTATCTGATTTTGATCTAGATTGTGTTAATTTTATATTTGCAGGTTTTAGAAAATAACAGTCTCTCCTTTTATTTTTGTGCAGCTCCTACTTAGATATAGCTCAGTTTGGAGACAATATGTTTCTGACACATTTCCAATGGTTTTGCTAGTTGGGGAATTTTGGAAGCTATAGTCCAAAAAGGTTACCTTGCTAAGCTTTGAGCAATGGTCATAGATAATGTCATGTGAAATAGGTGAGAACCTATCTGCAGATCTGCACATCTGTTTACATTTTAAAACCCAAACAATTACTTCAGTAGGACATAGAGTGAACATCCAGTTTTCATCTGCATTGGTCATGCACACAGAGTGCTTGTTGCATTTGCATAATATAATATCTCTCCTCAGTTATGAAGTTAACTATTTCTAGAATCCCTAGACTTAATTCAAACAGGCTAAGGGTGGACTGTGGGAATTTATTGAAAATAAATAAAGGTTTATAACCCTGTTGGATCTCCCAAACCTCAAAGTGGAATTCAGTACTATACCAGGCAAATGTGTTTAGCCTGGGACATATTTGATAGTACCCAGGTCTTGCAATAACAGGGCCTTGTTAGATAAATCCCCCTTAGAAGCAACCACTAACTTGCTTATTCATAGCACTCAAAGAAGGCAATCAACACCACTGCATGGAAAAGCTTTCTCTCATAAGGAGATGCAAAAACAGATGGCCAAATCAAAATGAGACATCTCAGCATACTGGGTGACAAATGCTTGCATGGACCACTGGCTCTTATACCCTTTCTGGACCAACCCTGCAGTACCTTGTGTATTCTAAAATTCCCAGAGTTGTCTGGTATGCCCTGTGCTTTCAACCAAAAGGCTAT
This sequence comes from Urosaurus nigricauda, assembly GCA_034509955.1. NCBI lineage: Eukaryota > Metazoa > Chordata > Lepidosauria > Squamata > Phrynosomatidae > Urosaurus > Urosaurus nigricauda. The sequence continues at coordinate 64,422,721 of JAOEGL010000003.1, forward strand.
GGCTGATAGTTTGCCCCCAGATTGTTGAAACCACTAAACCCTTATCATGTAGGGACACACAAAACTGCAGCAAATGCATGACCAGCACAAGAAAACTTTCAGCCAACCGAGAACATTTCCGAAAAGTCACGACCTCATTAACCACATTGACAAAGCTCCTCTTTGTTGAAGGCACTAAGGATAATTTCATAACCCAAAGTACTTCTCTTTGCCAAGGTTCCATAGGTCCATTGGCATCAGGTCCAGTGGATACTCCACCTCTGGAGCTAGTTGCTGAATCACCTATCTGCATACAAGAAAGAGAGTGAGATATCTCATTATCGATTCCAGGAACATGATAGTTTGTAAACAGAATGTTATGTGACAAGCAATGTAAAGTAAAAACACACACGAGCTGCATAACCCTGGGTGATCAGGAAGTCGATGAGTTTACAATCTGGACGACTGCCATGTTGTAACACCAAAAACAAAATTCCACATTGGTAAGCTCATTCACCCACAAATGGACAGCAACCGAAGTTGGAAACAATTCTAAGAATGTCAAGTCTGATGTAATGCCTGATTCAACCCATTCAACTGGCCTCTCTTGGGCAAACCATCTGCTATGGAAGTAGACTCCAAAACCTACTGAGCCTGCTGCATCAGAAGATACCTCCCTTTAAAAGGAAACACCTTTAAAATCCCTGAGGAAAGAAGACCACACCTGAAAATCCTCATGGATACCACAGTTCAGCCAAATCCTGTGATGAGCATGGGAGGTAATCGCATTGCACAGACCCCTGAGGAAAGTTCTACATTGGGCCTCTACCTTCCACACAAAGTTCAAGTGCCCAATTAGCTCCTAGAACTCCCTTAGTGTTGCCTTTCTAAGAGAAGAAAATCTGCTGACTCTCTCTCTTAAATATTAGAGTTTATCCACAAGCAGTTTACAACTCTGATTAACTGCATCTATTAAGTTACCTAGAAGGGTAGGGTGTTGATATGGGCCTTCAGTCTTTTCAGGTACTAAAGGAGCACCTAATTCACTAGTGAGAGACTCAAAACATTGAAGCAAGTGCTGACTTTGCCCTAAGCCAACAGTACCTATGAATAGAAGGTCATCTAAACAATGCACAACATCCTTCAGTCCAGATTTGGTTTTAATAGCCTACTCCAAAGATGTAATAAACTTTTCAAAAATTGAAGAAGAGATTGAATAACCTATTAGAAGTGCCTAGTCCATGTAGAACAAACCATCAAAACTGAAACGTAGCAACTCAAAATCATAGGGTGAACTGGCAATAAACGAAATGTGGATTTAATATCACACTTATCCAATTCCACACCCACTCCATGTCACTGAAGTCTTGCACAGTAGCATCAAATCATGTATATTTAACCATAGCAAACTTGTGTGGACTGGCATCATTAACAGATTGTCCCTTGGGATAAGACAGGTGTTGTGTTCACTTAGCCTCTGGCCTCGTCATCACCACTGCTAACATCCTGCTGCCACTGAGAAAGGAGCTTCAAAGCCAGTTTCTGCATCTTTGATGGCTCCCTACCACCATGGTTTTCTAATGCCACAAGTGCAGCCTCACAAGCACTGGCAAAGAGCTGTTCCTGGCTCTCTGCCTGCACTTGCCCAGCCCCCTTCATAGCTGGGAGGGGCTCCGCTGTCTGCTCTTTGCCTGTGCCTGTTCTCTCCTTCCCAACCTCTGTAGAAGATGCATGGCCAATGGCTATTGGCTCCAGCATCTCAGGAAAGAAGGAGAGTGGGGGCAAAGAGGCCTTAAATAGCCTCAGACCCAGCCCTGCTTTGCTCCAAATGGCCATGGATCCTGCCATTTGTTTTTGCACATGCTGGTCTCTCCCTTGAGAGGCTAGCAAAGACTCCTCCCCCTATCACGAGATTGGGGAAGAAGCGTTGTGAGCTCAGCAATGATAGAGACTCTGGACAGCAGTGACACAAACTGAATTTGCTAGGAAAGAATAAAACACAACTTTTTATTGGTTACAACTGTAGAGGTGTGGCTCCAGCATGGGTCTGGATCCAAACGTCAGTTGAGCCACCTGCTGACCAATGGAGTAAATCATCCAGTCTGACTGCTGGATATATCTTTGGAATGCCATGCTTGAGTTTCAACATAGACATAAAGCATTACATGGTTTCTTTGACACCTGGGAATGGGATATGCCCCTGAGGTGGGCACGAACATGGTAGCTGATGCCCCAAAGGCCCTATAATGAGGATTTCCAACTGGATCTGATGCATCCATACCTTATCTACTCCCAACGGGATCCTACTAAAACCACCCAAAGTTGTGACAACTTTTATAACATTTTGTAAGTGAAGAAAGTCACAAAATCATGAACAAGAATGGAAAAGGAAGGAAAGTGAAGCTGTATTGATTGCATGAAAAATACACATGAATTTGTTCTGATGGCAGTCTGGACAGAAAATAACATTTTCTTTTCTTAAAAAAAAATGAAATTTCTCTACAGAAAACAAGTTTTCTGTATATAAAATAGCATTGTTTGTACTATTTTCTGTGCAGAAAATTTGTTATTTCTTCATGGCAGGGAGGGGGTGGATCTGTGTACAACAATTACTGTTTTCTTCACACCAAAAACATGTATTGGTTTGAACAGAGTAAGTCCGCAACTATGCATAATCTTTAAAAACTGCACAGTTTCCATCAGATTTCTCACAATGAGGAGAACAGATGAAATTATTCATTCTTGCACTGGACAACAAAAATTATGAAATTTATATTTGAATACTAAATCCTCCCTATTTACTTAGCACAAACCTTAAATTGGGGAAGTGAACAACATCCCTGGAACTGGTATGCATAACTTAGGGGCTTTACAGACCACCGAACAAGGGTGGTCTGGCATCACATATTTTTAGTCCATACCTTCGCCGCAGCAACCAGATGGAGGGGCAAAGGTATGGACTAAAAAAGGAGCCTCAAAAAGTGGCTTCTTTTTGCATCACAGAAGCGCCATAGGGTGCCTCTGCGATGTCATATGGAATCCCTGCAGCTGCGATGTAGCCACTGCGTACGCTGTCTATACAGCACTGTGCAGCTGCAATACTATTATCATGTGCTAGGGTTGCGGGGCATGTATAAGCTCTGCCCGAGGCAACCCTAGCACATGACGCGGGTGCCCCTTAGTGACCATTTGTTTCGGGCCTTAGTTTCATTGCAACTTAAAGGAAACACATTTTAAAATCAAAGGAAATAATATAAATGGGGGAGGGGATGTCAGGAAGGAAATCTCCCCCCCCAAAAAAAAATTTTTTTTACACATACTCAGTAGGACTGAGAATCTATGATTCTATGATTCTATGGCTTTCCCTATATTCAAATGTCAGATTCCCTATATAATGATATTTCTCTATCACATAGTGTTATGCATTTTTATTCAAAATAAATCTCATTGGATTAGCTGAAATATATTTCTAAAGGAGTGAGAGAGAATAGCTGTTTTAAAAGAAAATGTGAGAGTGATATTGATCTCAGCATGTCTTGAAAGCTCTGATCAGTATTTTATGAAATTTCATTGCATTCTATTGTTATTGAAAGGAACTATTTAATTACAAATCTTTTATTTCACTGTTAATACAAAGTGCGTAGCTCAGCCGCACTCCTGATAATTGACAATCAGAGTTCCATACATTTAAAAATAAAGAAGTGAAGTAAAGTACTTCACAAATGAAAGAATTATGGATTTAGAATCCAAATGATGCATGCATTCATAATAAATCATGATAAAATGTGGTTTCAATAAAACAAGTAAGGTTTCATGTTTAGGAAATTATTTCCATGTGATGGTTATACAAGAATTTCTTGAAGCAGTTTTTGTATTTTAAAAGACTTTTCTCATTTTCTTATACTATACCAAACCATTTCATACTTTAAGAAAGAAACAAGTTCCTCTATTTATAAAGTGTTCTGTGGATTCAAAGATTCCTTGATGTGTAGTATAAGAGAATGTACCATAGTTCTATCTTCTTTTATTTTTTCTGTCTGACAAAAGTTTTGTGCCCTCAGACATTTTTCTTACTGGAAAGGGGGATACTTATTCTCTTGAACTGTTTGTAGTCTTGATCCTCTCAAGACTTCTTCTTAATGGTGGTCTTTCTGCAGGCCTTTCTACAGTTTGTCTCAAAGTTTATTTCTGTGTCTCATTTTGCTGTCCATCTAAGAGATGTCTCATGTCAGTTTGATCCTGTTAGTCCTTTTTAAAAGGCTCACAACTTTGTGTCTTCTTTCTGGCTCTCTATCTTTCAGGTTCTATTTGATACAAAATTCTTTTGAACACTAAGAACCCAACTAAGTAACAGTGGCAAGTGTGGGTCTAAGAAAATCCTTTCACTGCTCCACATCTGAAAAACAGTATTGGTGGGAATGACAAAGAAATAGCAGTAGGTTAATTTATTTTCCCCACACACTGATCCCCCCCCCTTGTTCACTTCTTCCATCAAATTACATTAATCTCAACTAGGACTATTAGTATTAGACATACAATACATGAAATTGGGAAAGAGGCAGTTGCATAGGAACAAGGAACATGGTTTAATTGTCTCATCATTAAATGAACATCCATGTGCACATACCAACGATCTCCCCTCCACACACACAACTACTAACTACATTTACAAACACACAAAACCATACCCTGACATACACAATGTTTTTTTTTAATGTGTTGCACTATCTATATTTTTTGAGTTGCTGTTTAAACCAATGGAAGTCAGATAAAATGTGAAGATAATATCAAGCGTGCTGGAAGAGAAGAAATGAAGCAGGCCTAGATCTTTAAAAATAAAATAAATAAAATAAAAGCCTGACTTTGACATGGGTTTAGAAATGTTTGACAGTAACAGTAACATCAGAAGCAGCAGCAAAACTTTTGGATATGATGAAGTTTCAATCAGATTCCAATTACCTCCCCATAGAGTATGTTACAGTAATGCACATATGATTACTGTCTTTAGTCCTTTTGTGGAAAACTTCCCTAAATAGTGCATAGTTCTGTAATCCACACTAACAATGCCAACCTTTGCTATTTTTTACATGTGTAGTGACCAAATAATTAAAAGTTTGGTCCCCCCGCCCCCTCCAGGGGAATTTACAAAGTGTTTGAGGGTTTTTCCCCAATGAATTTTCTCTCCATTTCAGAACTTTAATTTCAGAACTACAGGGGGACTATGGCATCCACTGGGCTTTAGTTGCAGTTCTCCCTGTGGCTGCTCAAGTCTCAATATATACAATATATAAAATGGTGTCCTTTATATAAAATGGAAAAATCGAGGTTTGCCTTTTGGAATTTATTTGCTTCTGGTGGAGATAGCTCCATGCCATTGTTAGTGAAATCCATGGATGCAGAATCCACGAAGGTGAGGGCTGACTGTATTCCCTGTACATATGTGTGCATGTCTGTGTGCGTGCATGTGCACATGTGCATATATGTGTGCCAACATTTTTTAATAGAGAATATTGCATTAAGACAAACAGAGAGAGGGGGGAATTGTTTCATTTTGTTTTCTTTAAGCAATAGCGTAAAACAGATTTATTTTTACAGAAAAATCACTGAAAGTGAAAACAACAAGAAAATGCAGGTCTTTTCAACCTGACTCAAAGATGCAAAGTTCAATAATAATATATAATAACTTTATTTTTGTATCCTGCCTTTCTTCCTGGGCAATCAAGGCAACTTACATAGGATAAAATAGATTTAAATAAAACATTATCTAGATAAAAAAGAGACCCCCCCCCAAAGAGAATTAAATACACTGCAATTTAAAAGAGAAAAAAACCTATTAAAAACAACAACATAATGTTAATATTAAAACAGCGATTTTCTGGGGACAGTGTTGGAAGGAGTGGGGAGAGCTCAGAGTGCGTTGAAATGCTCTATTCGGGGAAGGCCTGCAGGAAGAGATCTGTCTTGACAGCTTTTTTAAAGCTGTCTAAGCTCATTATTTCAAGGATCTCAACCGGAAAGGCATTCCATAGCCTGGAATCGGCAGTGGAAAATGCCCTCTGGGAAGTTGCTGTTAGTCTGGTTTTCATAGGCTGCAGTAAATTCCTCCCAGATGACCTGAGGGTGCAGGGCGGATTGTATGGAAGGAGACGATCGCTTAGATAGATTGGGCCCAAGCCATGTAGGCTTATACTTTGCCTGGGAACCAATAGGCAGCCAGTGAAGAGATTTCAAAATTGGTGTAATACGATCAAACCTGGATTTACCAGTCATCAACCTGGCTGCCATATTTTGTACTAATTGTAGTTTCTGAACTAGGTATAAGGGTAGCTCCATGTAGGGTGCATTGCAGAAAACAAGTCGTGAGGTTACCAGTGCATGTACTACAGTTTCTAGGTCCCTTACTTCCAGGAAAGGGAGCAGCTGGCGTATCAGCCATAGCTGATAACAGGCACTGCTAACTGTTGCATTCACCTGATCTCTTATGTTGAAGGAACGGGTCTAGGAGCAGCCCCAGACTGTGAACACAGTCCCTAGAGGAGAGTGTGACCTCATTCAGGACTGGAGGTTGCAACCCAATATCTGGTTTGGGGGGCACAACTGTGAGTACCTCTGTTTTGTCTGGATTCAGCTTGAGTTGTTTTTTCCTCATCCAGTCCATTACTACTTCAAGACACTGATTTAGGGGAGAGATGCCATCTGTCATCATGTCTGCTGACCGAGACATGGAGAAATATATTTGTGTGTCATCAGCGTACTGATAACACCCTGCCCCATATCTACGGATGATTTCTCCCAGTGGCTTCATGTAAATATTGAATAGCATCAGGGACAGGATGACACCTTGAGGGACACCACAATAAAGCTCCGTTTTTGAGGACCAACTGTCCCCAAGCATCACTGTCTGGAATCTACCTGAGAGAAAGGAAAGGGAACCACTGCAAAGAAGTGCCTCCGATTCCTAACTCTCTCAGGCGTTCCAAGAGGCTATCATGATTTATTGTGTCAAATGCCGCGGAGAGGTCTAGAAACACCAACTGAGTCATGGTACCGCTGTCACGGTACCCCTGTCAATGCCTAGTCATCAGCCAGTGCAACCATGGCAGTCTCCACCCCATATCCCATCCTGAATCACCTTGCTCAAAAATGGCAGATGTGATACCAACCTATAGTATTTCAGATCCAGGGGGTCCAGGGAAGGCTTCTTTAGGAGCGGTCTAACCACCACTTCCTTTAGACAAGTTGGAACATGGCCTTCCCTAAGGGATGCATTGATGACACTTTTAAGAAATGCCATCAAGGAATCACCCCCCTGGACGGCCAGTCATGATGGGCAAGGATCGAGGGGGCATGTCATCTTTTTCACTTTCCCAAGGATCTTGTCCAAATCATCGGTACTCACCGACTCAAACCAATCCAATTTAATCTCAAAAATGGGTTTACTGGACACCTCATCAGTTGATTCTGCTGTAATCTCAGCGTCCAAATTGACTCTTATCTGAGAGATGTTATCTGCAAAGTGGTTGTTAAAAGCATCACAGCAGGGCTGTTGTCCGTTTAAGTAAAGGGTTCTGCACAGGTGGAAAATGGTGTCTGATATTTTTCTTTCCCCTATGGGATGTCTCATCAAGAGAGGAAGAGCATGTATTGCGTGCATCTGTAGTGTTTATAACTTTGAAGTTAAGGAGAAGTTTAAGGTTATTGGTCCCTGATAATATAATAATAATAATAATAATAATAATAATAATAGTTTATTTGTATACCGCCCTTCCTGTGATCAGGGCGGTGAACAAGTACACAGTAGAAATACACATACAGCTTAAAACATACTGGAAGCATACAATAGTATGATAGTACTGATAGGGTACACAGTGGCAAAGGAAAGGGTTTTCACTGAAATGGGTAGGCATGATGTCTCTTGTTCTGACAGCCATGTGACTTGGCTTGAATATTTTAGTATCAAAGTCCTAGGGCTACTCAAATATATTCAAAGCAAGATACTTTATCTAGCTCTAGTAAATAATAATACTCTGTCCTAGTTCATACAAGTAGCATTTAATCCTAGTTTATTTTGAAAGACTGAAAACAGCTTCTGCAGATCTAATTCCAAATACTGTCCTAACTAGATTAAACCCATTGAATAAGGTGCTGAACAATAAACTAACACAGATATAAATCATGTTAACCCAGTACAAGTACACATTGTGACCAGTAACTGGATTTAGTCCAAATAAATTGTATTTTAATCCCACACTTTAAAGTATGGCATAGAAATTCAAAGTCTTATCTGTGAGTGTGTTTAGAGAGAGTGCACTCTGCTTGCTTAAAATGAAGCTCAACTTTTTAAATATATCCATTTTTAAAAAATGGCAACAAAGATGAACATGTCTATATATTTTAGTTGCACTTCGTGTACACAAATACAGATTGATTTATAAAAAGTTTACATTCAGTCTTGCATTCTTATTAGCTATTTAAATATCTAGCATTATTTTTCAACAATCAGCCTTTTCATATTGAAATTGTGAAGTGTCACAATGATTGAGAGCAATTGCACAGCTATTAATTATTATTATTTAAAACCTTGTTCATGAGAAGTAATGAGGGCAGGATTCCACTGTTTGATATCTTCATAATAATAATTTTGAACTCAGTGATTTTTAGACGTCTATATGTCTGTTTTGTTATTGTTTTCTCCAATTTCCTCCATGCCAAAAATGGTTAAATAGAAGCAGGCAGCCTGTTCTTGAAAATAATTTCATTAAAATTGATTAGTTTCTCTCTCCAGTACCAGGATAGCACAAATTACACAGCAACAAATATTTTAATAGTTTCACCTTCACATCCTTTTCATCAACTGACACACATATTTTAGATAATAGGAGGCTAGAGTGTATTTATTTTTAATCTTTATTTGGAATTTTTCCTAATTTTGGAACATATGTACTTATTTAAATATTTATGTCCAATCTTTCAGCAAATATGTATTGTAGCCAAAACTCTATGTAGGGGGATTTCACTTTAGCTCAGAGCGGATTAGGTGACAAATAACCCTCGAGACCATCTCCCTTTTGTATACCGAAAGAAAGGAGTAGCCAAGGAATTGTGCAGAGGCAGAATTCTTATAATTAAATGTTTCTTTTATTGGGGGGAAATCACACAGCAAGTCACTAACACACACACATTCGTACAAGTCTCAGGAAATCACGAATTAGCTTGGAAAAGTTTGGCGGCTGAACTAACGGCGATACTTACATAAACATGAGTCTTGCTTCTGGACCCAACTAATTGGTGTGGAGTGGGACACAGCCATTCCAATGAGCAGAGATGAACAAGCATGTCAGAGCTAGTCAGGGTTCACAGAAAGAGTGTGTCCCTGTGGAATCCAAACTAACACACTAAGCATGTTTCAGGGACCTTATATAGGCCAAATCTAGCCTCTGGGCAAAAGTGATTCCACATCTACGGGTGAAGTCATGGTTTGCTAGTATTCAAGGTGCAAATGGGTGCTTGATTAAGCCCATCAGCTCAACCGATGAGACATCCTTCTGATAATGGAGGCATTGATGTCTCTTTTGCAACTCCCAAACTATCTGCTTAGCCTACAGGGACCTGGGGCATCGCTCCCCAATGGTCCCATTAGTCTGACCTCATCTGGGTGTAGTGCAGACATGTGCCCTTGCTTTGGGGATTAAGGTGGATTGCATTGCAGGGTCCATCTGGAGTCATGTGGAAAATTACACACACCAAAATTTCAGAATATCTCAATGTTGGCAACAGTGTCATATTATTTACTATAATAATTACTATAATAATTTTTTGCATACTGTCTTCCACTATGCAAATAATGCAAATAAATTACTGTTATAGCAGTAAAATCGGAATACATTTAGAACACTGATACAATAAACCACATCAACATTAAGCAAGGCATCACCTAAGTACATAGCAGCTGGAAAAAGATGCTCTACAGATAGCTCATTTGGAATGGTGGCAGGAGTTCTGTGAGGGAAGAACAGTTGGAGGAGATCCTAAAAAAAAAAAAAAAAAAATCCCTGCTGACTCCCTGCTCTCTCTCTCTCTCTCTCTCTCTCTCTCTCTTGCTCTCCAGTTTATTTTTACCCTATGGGTCACCTTGAGATCTTTTCTTACATCTGGTCCCTTCACACCACACAATTATAACTCTAACTGCCATAATTTTATTCTATTGATTCTTGAGATTTGCAGTGGAGAGAAAATATTTAGAATTTTTAGCCTGAGAACTCTGCAAACTTGAAGATTCCACAGGATACAGCAATGAATCATAGTGGAATCAAAGTGCCATAATTGTGTTGTGCAAAAAAGCCCAAGGTGTTCTGTAAACATATAAAAAAAGTCAGATTTGTTCTGTAACAACACATTTGAGTGGTGCAAGATGGTGGTAATTCAAGGCAGTAAAGTTTTGGAATCCCCCCCCCCCCAAAAAAAAAGCAAGCATGATGACATTATTGCCAGAAATAACATGATGAAAGCCAGGAAGTGTTCATGAATCATCATGGAAACAGATTTAGCAGAAGGGTTTGTAAATCGTCAGAGAACAAGCAGGCAAAGAGACTCCTATAAATGCTGCCTCATCCTCAAGAGGGAAAGGAGGAAAAGCTTCTTTGCCTGCTTTTTCTCTGACGATTCACAAACCCTTCTGCTAAATCTGTTTCCATGATGATTCATGAACACTTCCTGGCTTTCAGACACAGGGCCTTTTTTTCTCTTTCAGCCATCTTTGCAGGACGTTTGGAGGATGATTCACAACTGATTCAGGTAAGTGTGAAAATCTTCATAGGAAGACACCATTTTGCTGACCAGCTAGGGAAATAAAAGAGACAGGACACAGAGAACTAGGTTATAAATATGCAACTTTATTTAAATTGACCTATTTAATTGTTTTCTTTGAGCCCTGAAAAAAAGGGGGAGCAACTTAATGTGGGAGTGGCTGGGACAGGTGATAAGCTCCTAAACCATCTCCCCACCCGTCCCTGGGTGAAACATCTGAGCCCCAAGGGCAACCGAAGATTGGATTGCACCCTGGCAGGCCCACATCCAGAACACCAACACAAGATCCCTTCACTTATCTCACAAGACTTAAGTGAATGTTTATGTCTTAGGCCAGCCCCAAGGCAAGTTTCTTTCCCTACCCCTTTAGTCTCAAGACCTAAAGAGACACTTCCAGAGACCTAACCACCACCCAAAAGGGTGCTGTAGGTGTTCACCGATACACACCACAGATTTGAGGCAAGTGTCTGCTTAGCCCCTATCCCCTACCAGGTCATCTAAATAAGAAATCTCTCCATTTTGCAGGTCGTGAAGAAAAAGCTCATTTCCTTTTCCCAAGAGGTGGATGTCATCCCCCATGTAGAGCTCAGGCCTTTGCAGCATGATCTCAGTGTGCAGCAGATAGTAACCCAGTTCTCCTTCCATAGCTTTATGTATCTCATTGTTAGCCTCCCTTCAAGGTCTGTTCAGCAAGCGTAGGCCACCACCACAGCTCCAAATGTGCCAAGACAACATGGCAGACCATACCAACAAAACCTGGGGCCACTTCTCACAGATACACCACATATCCCAAATGGTCTGAAGAATCAGAGCCTTGGCCTTTAACAAACCCCAAATTGTTACCACCAAGTTAGAACTAGAACATGTGGAGGAAAAACATGTGGAGGCAATCACCAAATAGCAAGGTCATGAGACCATGCTAATACAGGCTTCATTTGTTTTTCCATTCAACAACAGCCTGATCAGCCAGGCCCAAATGACTTCCAAAATGACTTCTTCTGTCTTGGTGGGCTGCAAATATATATGTCTCAAGAGTCAGAAAATCTTGGAGTGATAAGATTTTTTTTTCTAGTTCAGGTCTTCTGTACAAACATTGTATTTTTTCACAGAAAACACTGACAGTAACATTTTCAGTGCAGAACAGCTGTGCACAGATATTAATTGCTATTACTAGTGCAAAAACAAATGCCAAAATTTTACATAGAATAAGTTCTGAACTTCAGGTGTCCTTCATAGGGAAAAAAAGTATGGAATATCTGTTTTCAAATGTATGATTAACTTCTTACCTTTTTTCTTTTGTTTCATTTTCCTTTCTTCTGTTTCTTGTTTCATTCACATTTTAAAAACCCAATTAAATTATAGCTTATTAAATCTTATTAAAATGCAGTGAGTTTATAATAACAAGTCCTGTCTGCTTCTGTAAACCATTAAGGTAAACTGCTTGCTGCATAGCAGTGAGACATTATCATTCTGCAACAGACTCCCTGCAGCTCCTTGTTGGTTTCCAAAAAAGATGGGGGGGGGAGAGAAACCACTGAGCAACTAAAGTTCCAAACAGATGATACTAGATAAAAAATGAAATGCTAAATAAAAAGTGCTAAATAAACAAAGCCTTCTGCATTTATTTTTTTAAATAAAATCCACTAAATTTTAAACACGACAGAGAAGAAAATGCTTGACATTATACTTGTAACATCAGTGGGTTGAAAAAAGAGACAAATTTAGACAATGGCAGATAATTAGATGACAAAATAAAATAAAGTTTTGGAACCCACTTTTACTCAATTGGAGGCTGGTGGCTTCAATGTTAATGGAGCAATGAATCTGTTCCATGGTTTAATCCAAACCTTAAAGGTATGGGACCTATATAATAACAGAGTATAGAGCTTTTGATAATTCACTTAAACTTCAGTCCTGTCATGTCCTATTTTGAAGACACCTTTGCTTATGGGGAAGGGAAGAGCCCAGATAACAGGCTCCTGTCCAAGCCAGAGGTGGCTAGTAGCCCAGCTTTTGAAGCAGAACTTGGGCCATTCTATTTATGTCCTGAAGAGCAGGAGTCAAAAATGTTGAACCTTTTCTGAACATTGGAGATTAGTATGTAAATAACAGAAAAACAGAACTAACCTTGGCATACTTAACAAAGGAACTACTGAGCTAAATAGACCAAGCTGTACTTGGCTTTAAATTAAATTTAAATTAAAGGTGGCTTTAAATTAACGTTGGAGTGAAATAGGCCTACAAGGGATTGCTTGAAGACAGATTGTGGCTGTGGTGAACACATGTCATGGCCCCAATCCACCTTTTCCCTCGCCAAAAAAGGAGCAGTAAAGAGCTACTCCTTTTCAGCCAGCCAAAGGCCTGCTTTTCACACCCTGCAGCTTCTTGAAGCGACCCTCATGGAAACAGCTGGGTGGCTTCAAGACATCTTGGGAGCATACAGTGTATAAATGCCATGTCCCCAAGTCACTGGGAAGCTGGCTTTTAGAGCCAATCTGTTCCAGCTCATAGCCAGAACTATCTCTTTGCTTTAAGATAACAAATCCACTATCTCTTTTGGGTGCTGTATTACATTTCTTACTTTCTCATTTCCTAACTTTGGGCCTGCTCCTTGGTCTGCTACCTTCAGTTACTCCGTCCTTGTTTTGAACAAAAGAGGATTACTTTTAGATCATTTTTCATGCTTGGGCCTGGATTATATTGACCATGCTTCTTACAGACCTTTGCATTTGAGCCTTCTCTGATTTGGTTTCTTGCTGACTCAAATCATAGTTGCACCATCCAGGGCACTCACCACCCTGAAACATGTCAAAATAAAACCCAGAGTAGGATTTACTACCCCACTGATGCTACTCATTTCCACTACTCAGCTTCCAATCCCAGAGAAAAAATGAAGTGGGATTATAGTACAGTAGTGCATAATGACAACTTTGGAGTTATGACACAAAGGAACTGCATAAATGTAAACGTTACACCCTGACTCTGCCCCCAGGCCAGCCCAAAATGCCAGTCTGCACAGCACCTAGGTTTTGTTTTTTAATCATGTCAAAATTTGCTCAATTTTCATAATGAGATAGAAAGAATTATTTATTTTATTTATTTCATTTGTACCCTGCCTTTCTCCTAGAAGCGACCCAAGATGGCTAATAGGTTCAAGTATCTAATAGGTTCAAATATGACAGAAATAGAAAATCAGAATTCTTCCATCCAAATAAGTTCTTTATTTCTGAGAGATTTCTTTCAGTTTTAATACCTATATGACAAAGCATCCTTCTGTGCCTTCTACCACTGCTGACACTGCATGCCACTCTCTCTGAGTTTAGAACAAGGTGCCCAGATCAACACTGGGCACCTTGTTCCTGACCTCAGAGGGAGCAGCTAATGCAGATGGTGTTGGCAGTAGGTGACACATTGGGATGCACATGTGAACAACTACCCCACATCACTGCAGAGTGCCCACAGCTAAAATTGAGATTGGGGCAGCTTGGGGATAGAATACTTTGGGCTGTTTCCATAATATTCTGGCCTGTGCAGACCTTGCCAAAGATTGGGGTAATCAAAAGGGGTCTTCCATTGACATTTTGGAAGCATTTAAAATAAAATAAAATAAATTCTTAGAAATGTGCAAAAGCTCATGTCATCATGAGAAGTAGACTGATAATGTTTGAAAATCTTAGGTTTTTGCCAATGAGAATGTAACAACTGTCTATAGCATGTTTCCCCAGTTGTCAGGGAACCATATAGCTGAATAATCATCTTTTTTATTGGTTCTTTCACAATGAGTAAAAATTTTCACCACTAATTCTAGATGAAACCAACCCATCAAATTTCAGACTTACCGATTCCACCATTTGTGTGTGGGAGTTAAATTACAATAAATTTGTTTAGGTTCCTTTACTTGTATGCAGAAATTAAACTCACCTAAGAAATTTTGCCATGCCTGTCATTTCTTAGCTTATCATTTGGCTGACAGTTTTCCACAGTGATGTGAATTTTTACCTTTGTGGAGACTTTTGTTCTGCACAAATGTGTTCTTTTTACATTTCTGTATTATTATTATTATTATTATTATTATTCACCATAGAATGGACAACTAAACAGTGCAAACTGGTCTTTAAGTAATTCCATGTAGCAACAGTTGAGTCTGGTTTATGCTTGTGAGCTTACAGAAATCAGTGAGGAAAAAAGAGAATGAAAAGGGGAAAACTGTAGCTGTGCCATAGACATCTTCAATTCTGGCATATCTATAGAGTCTGTCTAAATCCTCCTTCAGTAAATTACTTCAGATAGAAATCTGGGGGAGATTCTGGAAGCTGTAGTTCAAAAAGTAACTTTCACAAACTCTAGTTGTGATGCAAATGAAATATATGAAATTACACATTTATATAAACATTCAGAAAAAAAAGAGGTCTATCTTCATAGTGGATTTTGTTACTTAGAAGTTCATAACAACATTTCTTTTTTACTCTGAATTTACTTCAGAAAGAAAATATTATTTTCACTGGGAAAGAATAACTAAGAAGTGTATATTATTACCTCATTATTCTTTTACTTATTTTACTGATATAATACAATGATGGGTGGAAATGGGTATCACTTGAATTGAAAGTTAAATTTTATTATCCATTCTCCTTTGTTTTGCTAATTCCACTTCCCCCCTTCCACCTAGATTTGTGTATAAACTCATTTTGTGAATAAAAATTATTGAATATTAATTGGTGAAAAGACATGATATTATAGAGCTCTGCTTTCCACAGAATATATCTGCATCTGCACTGCAGATATAATTGAAAATGCTTTGATTGACATGGCTCAATGCTATGTAATTTGGGGATTTGTAGTTTGTTGTGACACCATAGGGCTCTGATAGAGAAGGCTAAATATCTCAGAAATTAGTAATTTTAGCAATTTTCTTCCTCTTGCGGCAAAGTCTCCAAAAACTGTATCAATTGGGATTTATTCTCCTGAAAAATTAAACATGGTATTTTGGCATGGGAAGCATCCTTTTCTTCATAGGAAGTGGTATTTTCTGCATACACAAAAATATATTGAATAGAAAATGTTCTCATAACTTCTCAAAAGAAAATGTAGAATTTACAACTTTAAGTAGTGGAGGTAGCTAGCTCCAGTTTCAGTGTCATTCTGAGTTTTGGTCAGAACTGAAAGGAAGCTAAGATTTTGAACTTTGATGCCAAACAGGTTCAGTTCCAAAGCCCACCTCAGGGCTCTTCAATCACCAGTCTCTAGTGACTTAAGGATCATCATTCCAAAGCAATTTCCCCCTTTATTTTTCTTGCCATGGGGCCATAAATGGTTGTTATGAAGATGAAATTTGACATCTTGGACATCTTAAATAGGAAGAAGAAAAGTGTTTACATGTGTATACAACCCTCCCCTCCCCCCTCCCCCAAAAAAACAATCTGAGATGAACAAGAACTTTGTACTCTCATATTAGAGTGCTCCATGCTACACTATGAAACAACGAGTGGAGGGGAGGGTTGTCCCCTGCCTGGGAGAGAACAAGAGGGGCAACAGGGCCTAACGGAAAGAAGCAGACAGGAGAAGGAATGGGAAAGCAGCTGGAATAGATTAGAGGGAGAAAGGGAGACTAAGAGAGAGAGAAAGGAATTAAAGAGTGAGGGAGAGGTGGATTTGAGGAGAAGAGGTGTTGTACAGAGGATAGAGGATGTGGTTGTCATGAGGGAAAGGGAAGGTATACTAAAGGTAGAGCGGGAAGGCTGGCCAACCTGTTTATAGAGGTGTGGGGGGTCAGACCTAGAATGGGAAGATGGAGCCCGGGGAACTTCAAAGACCCAGTAGAAGAATCATTCCTAAAGGCTTGTCCAAGGTTCCTCAGTGGTAGATACAGTGCTCCCAAAGGCTAATAAAAGATATCCCCTGGTGTGCTGGTATATTAAGGGAAGATGCTGGAAGACTATCTGAAATACTTTCCCTTCCTTCCTCTCCCCACTGCTACAAAACAGCATAAGCAGAATGGGAGAAAGCTGATTGGGAGCCCTTGGAAAAGAAGACTCTTTAAAGTCACACACCCAAAGAGTGCAAATAACTGCTTTAAGATCATGCATAATGCTGCAAAGAAATACTTAATTCCTAAGTGTTTTAGTTAAAATACTGTGAATAACATTTTTGTTTTCAGTTTTGAGCAACTCCACATGTACCAGCTCTTCTGTTTATTTACAAATATGGAAACTGGAAATTGTGGTGGAGATGTACAGGGCAGTGCCAGGGACATGCTCACAACTACACTGTGCATAATACTACGTCGGCATGGAATTTTGTACATAGTGGCTGAGACCCTATATTTGTGAATAGCTATGTGCATGCCATCCTGCACCCTCCAACTGCCTGAAAGCTTTTGATCCCCAGATGGGGCCCCAATTCATCTGCCACTTACTAGGGGAAGAGAAAGAGAGAGAATTTGGATGATGGAGAAGAACCTGCTTCAGTTCAGCTGGAGGAAAAGGGATGATGATGCAGTTCCAAATATAGTGTACCTGCCTTTTCTTTCCCTGGGAGTCCACAGCAGCTGGATCTGCATGATCTGAAATACTTTCTCTTTCCTCCTCTCTATTGGTACAAGACAACATAAGCAGTTCTTGGACACGTAGGAATTTTTGGATGGAGCACAGGTGCAAAAGAACACCCCATCCAAAAAAGGGGACTTACATGGACAATGTAAGTATGTAAACTGCACATACATATGCTTAAACCATTATCAGGTTTGGTAATGGCAATATTTCTGCATGGGAGATATATTTTTAGGAAACTCAGGTTTAATCCTTGACCGTTTTTAAAACAGATGCTGAACCTTTTCAAGGGTTTTTCTCTATGTAAAGATTAGCTCATCAATTTCTTGTGTGTGTGTGTCTGCTTTTCTATTTGTATCCATTATTCATGTCCTCTACATTTTTTTCTTTCTGTTTAGTAGGCACTGTATCCCTTCCACTATGATGCTGACATGCAATAAACAAAATAACACAGCCAAGGTCACCTGATGACATTACTGTGTAAATAAATTTCATTTTCCATTGAAAACATGTAGGGGGAAAAATCGTATTTATTTCATTTATTTAGATTTTTACCCCACCATTCAGGTTGATACAGTTTTCAAAGAAGCTTACCACTTAAGGATACAACTTTAAAACATCTAAATGAAACATACGCAATAAAACAAACAAGATAGTGACAGAAAAGCAACAAGCTGCAATTGGTTTTAAAATCACCCACCCCTGTCTTATCAACACTGACTTTAAATTCTCTGTGTGTGTGTGTTCCAGTAGCATGTCAATTCATAACAACCCCATTAATTTAACAGGGTTTTCTTAAGCATACAGCACCTGGCATTTGTTGGCAGTCTCCTCTTCTAAATACTAACCAGGGCTAAACCTGCTTAGCTTCCAAGATCAGATCTGGTGTCTTTAGGACATTAGACCATACAGTTATTTGGTCCTGGAACTTAAAACCTCAAAAGACAGGTGTCAAGGCATGTTATGGAGGAATCCTGTTTCAGGCTCCAGACTGTAATTAAACTGGAGTGGATGTGTATTGATTCAAAACAAACTAGGCACACGCCTAATATTTAATATACATGTGTAGATACCTAGATTCTTCATTTAATATGGCTAAAGACTTATATAAGGTTATTCCTTTTTCCCCCTAGCCTACCTACTGATTTAAAAGTGCTTCATGTAAACATTGATTGATGGCTCTGCTCAGCACAGCACAAACTGTCTTCTTTGACTCCCTGTTTATGTGAAAACAACACATAAAACAAACATCTTCCTTTGTGAACCTTCATAATAAATAAAAAGGCTTCATGGAAAGATGGAAAGAGTACGCATAATTATTCTGGTGTATAAGAAAAGGAAATTAAACATAAAATCTATCCATGTTAAAATAAATTTGAGGTGGATCATCTAGTTCCACATGAAGAACAAATACTAGCAAGTTGCAACCATTTAGCTCAGCATTTATGAGGAGCCCTTTCACATTACACAATTATAGCACTATGAGTCTACTAATTATAGCAGTATTGTTTTACTTTAACTGACATAGATGAATTATAAACCTTGAGGTTTATAATTTGTTGTGGAGTCATAGTGTTATAATTGTGTGATCTGAAAGTACCCCAATTATGGTAAGTCCATACTTATTTATAGCAATGCTAGAAGCGGGCCTAGGGTGTATTACCTTTTGTTGTTGTTGTTGTTAACTACCCTCAGATCAACCCCAACTCATGGTGACCCTGTGAATGAGACATCTGCAAGATACCTTGTCCTCCACTGCCCTGCTTAGGTCCTGAAAATTTAGGTCCATGACCTCCCTGGTTTAGTCTAGCTATCTAGTGTGCAGTCTTCCTCTCTTTCTATTACCTATTGTCTTCCCTTATGAAACATGCCTTCTCATAATGTGGCCAAAGTATGACAGCCTCAGTTTACTCATCTTAGATTCCAGAGAGATTTCAGGCTTGATCTGTTCAGTGACCCACTTGTTTGTCTTTTTGGCTGTGCATGATATACTTAGCACTCTTCTTCAGCACTACATCTCAAATAAGTTTATTCTTATCCACTTTTTTTCACTGTCCAGTTCTCACCTCTGTACATGGTGATGGGGAATACCCCCTCTTTTACATCTTGATTCTACCAGTCTAAATTTTCACTGGTGCAATACAGCTGCCTTATCTTTCAGCATTTAGCAAGAATTACCAGCAGAATTTCCTTATTAGGATATAATGACTATTAGAAGGGCAACAGCTGAGGCAGAGCGGAGCAGGCAAGGGAGAGGCCTCCACAGCCCCAAAACGCCTGAGGAAGAACATCCTCCCCAACTCCACGCTGAGGAGGAGAGCTCAAAGCCCATCACCACCAACAGCTGATGCAGAGCGGAGCAGGTGAGGGAGAGGCCTCCACAGCCCCAAAATGCCTGAGGAAGAACACCCTCCCCATCTCCACGCTGAGGAGGAGAGCTCAAAGCATGGGTGATGGCACCACCAACAGCTGAGGCAGAGCGGAGCAGATGGAGGAGAGGCCTCCACGGCTGCCAAATTTTCTAGAAAAAACAGACTCCACACTAATACACTGCCCATGATACTGTTTTATTAGAGTCAGGATAATTTCCCCATGCAGCAGAGGGAATTAAGATTCGAAGGACTCTAGGGGAGGGGTCAGTGTGAGTGGTACCTCACCTAGAACTGGTCCTTCAGTCTCATGCCCCAAACCATCAACAATCAACAGCGCTACCCCACTCTGCTGTGCGTTGAGGACACTAGGACCGTGGAGCCCTTAATGGGGGGGAGGGGACTGGAGAGAGTAATATTCTATCCAAAGCTGATCCCTAAAACTCTTTGTGCAATAGAAGTTGCTAAATATAAATGTGAAAATAACATCACGAGCTAAAAAGCTTACAGAATAATCTAGGTTTGACATTGCATAAGTAAATGCCCTTTTGTTCTGTCCAGCAATCATCTGGATTCTTTGCAATGTTTAACAGATAATGGAGCCGGGCATAACCAGGGGGCAAACATCGATGTAGTGTGGGGGCAGGGAAGGTATGGCAGCAATAGAATGAAGAAATGTTACAAAAGAAGTGGGGATCGATGTCTGGTATCCATTCCCACTTCAGTCCACTCTGTTTCCCAGAATAAGGTGGGGAGCGTACCAACCATACCACAATCCCTTAATCTGCTCCTCTGTAATGTCAGGTCAGCCAAGGTGAAGGCACATATCATCTACGACCTCCTTGAGGATGAACAAGCTGACCTGGCTTATTTTACTGAGACTTGGCTGGGGGATTCCAGCGCTGCAACATGGGCGCAGGCTCTCCCAGCCGGCTATACAGTCAGCGAGCAGACAAGGGAGAGTGGGCGAGGGGGTGATGTGGCCATAGTTCACAAAACCAAGTTAACCTTGATCAGGAAACCTGTCCGGAAAACAACCCTAATCAAGTGCGTGTACCTAAGCCTGAAGACCAGGGATAGTTTGGGGATTCTGTTAGTATACCGGCCACCCCGTTGCCTAACAGACTCCCTGACTGAGCTGACTCAGCTGGTCTCAGAGCTGCTGTTGGAGACCCCCAGGCTACTGGTCCTGGGAGACTTCAACATCCCTCTGGAGACCAGTCCTCCTAACCTATCTGGAGCAGCTCGGGAGTTCATGGAATCCATGACGGCCATGAACCTATCCCAATTAGTCAGCGGGCCCACCCATTGTGCAGGTCACACACTTGATGGGATTTTTAGTACAGAACAGGAATATCCATGGGCAGAGGTAACAAAAACCTCCACACTGTCATGGACGGATCATTTCCTGATCAAGTTGGAACTAAAGGACACTTTCCACCCCCCTGGGAGTGGCGGACCCATTAGAATGGTCCGCCCTCGAAAGCTGATGGAACCTATTGGTTTCCAGAAAGCTCTAGAGGGTTTGTTGGTTGGCAACGTCGGCGACTCTGTTGAAGCCTTGGTACGCACCTGGAACAGCAATACTGCCAAGGCAATCAACACAATGGCTCCCGAGCGTCCTTTCCAACCCGCTCCCAATCGCAATCCCTGGTATACAGAAGAGCTCAGGGAGATGAAGCGGGTTGGACAACGACTAGAGTACAAATGGTGGAAGTTTCGACTCTCCTCCGACAGAACTCGCCATAGGTTGCATCTTCGCACCTATTGGGAGGCTCTGCATGCAGCGCGGAGATCCTTCTGCTCTGCACGCATTGCGTCTGCAGAGTCCCGCCTGGCAGAGCTGTTCAAGGTGGTAGGGGAGCTGACGCGGGTTCCCTCTGCACCAAATCCCCTACTGGACCCCACAACAGCCTGCTGTGAGGCATTTAACATTCACTTTGCAAATAAAATATTTTGTCAGGGTCCATAAGTGGGGTGTCCAGCAACTCTGTTGATATCAGTTTATTGGATGAGTTTCAATCGGTGAGTACTGATGACGTGGACAAGCTGCTTGGTAGTTTGAGGAAAACGACTTGCCCTCTCAATCCTTGTCCATCTTGGCTGGTCGTCCACGGAGGTGACACATTGAGAGTATTCCTTCGGGACACAATCAATGAGTCCCTTAAAGAGGACTCTTTACCATCTTGCCTAAAGGAGGCGGTTATTAAATCCCTCCTGAAGAAGCCCTCTCTTGACCGCCTGGATAGGAACAACTACAGACCAGTTTCCTTGCTCCCTTTTTGAGCAAGATAATCTAGAAGGCTGTCGCTTCCCAACTCCAAGCTGTCTTGGATGAAACCGATTATGTAGATCCATTTCAAACCGGCTTCAGGACAGGATATGGAGTTGAGACAGCCATGGTTGCTCTGACCGACGACCTCCGCTTGAGTATCGACAGGGGTAGTGTGACCCTGCTGGTGCTCTTGGATCTCTCAGCAGCATTTGACACTATAGATCACTCCATCCTTTTAGATCCACTGAGGGAGTTAGGGATCAGAGGCACCGCTCTTCGATGGTTCCGATCCTTCCTCTCCGGAAGATCTCAAAGGGTGAGGCTCGGGGACAGTTGCTCGTCCAAAATCGAGCTTAATTGTGGTGTCCCTCAAGGCGCCATCCTGTCCCCGATGCTATTCAAGATTTATATGAAGCCGCTGGATAAGATCATTCGGAGGCATGGAGCTCAGTGTCTTCAGTATGCTGATGACATTCAGATATACCTCTCCATGACCAGATCATCGGCCCAGACCTCAGATGGCGTCTCCCCTCTCAATGTCTGTTTTGCGGCGGTAATGGACTGGATGAGGGAAAACAAATTGAAGCTCAATCCACATAAAACGGAGATACTTACTGTCTCGGGACCAAAGCCAGGTTTGGGAATACAACTTCCAGTCCTTGATGGAGTCACACTCTCCTCGAAGGACTCTGTTTGCAGTCTGGGGGTACTCCTCGACTCGTTGCTTCACATGACGAGTCAGGTGAATGCGACGGTCAGGAGTGCCTGTTATCAGCTTCGGCTGATATGCCAGATGTGCCTTTCCTGGAAATGAGGGACCTAGAAACTGTGGTACATGCTCTGGTAACCTTTCACCTGGACTACTGTAATGTACTCTACATGGAGCTACCCTTGTGCCTAACTCGGAAACTGCAGTTAGTCCAAAACATGGCAGCCAGGTTAATAACTGGAACATCCAGGAGAGAGCACATAACACCGGTGCTTAAAGCTCTCCACTGGCTGCCAATTAGTTTCCGGGCCCAGTACAAGGTGTTGGTTTTAACCTTTAAAGCCCTTCATGGCTTGGGTCCATCCTATCTCTGGGACCGCCTCTCCCCATATGATCCCCCCGCACACTCTGGTCCTCTGGGAGGAATCTGTTGAAGATCAGACTGACACAAACCTCCCAGAGGGCCTTTTCAGCCATAGCCCCCAAGCTAAGGAATGACCTGCTGGATGAGATGCATCTTATTACATCTGTTGACGGCTTTAGAAAAGCCTTAAAGACGCATCTCTTCTGGCAGGCCTTCCCAGATAACATTTAATTTCCCGGCTCCATACCCACTGTTGACTCTTTGTCCTAGTTCCCCCCCCCCCCTTCGTAATTGTTTCACACAGCTTTGGGCAGTTACTTTTATATGTTTTATTTGCACTATGTTTTAATTCTTAGCTATTTAATTCTATTTTAAGGGGTGGGTGAGGGGAATTGGGATTGTTGTATTTTAACTTGTGCTGCTTTTAACTATGTTGTACCCCGCCCCAATTGCCAGTTCAGAGGGGTGGGCTATAAATAAATTATTATTATTATTATTATTATTATTATTATTATTATTATAATAATAATAAATGGTTAGCAGGCTAATCACAGAGCTCCTCTAAATGGGCCAATAGTTCTGGCAAATGTTGAGGTATTCTATTTCAATTTTTAAAATATTGTTCCCACTCCCTCACTCATACTCATTCAATCCTGTTTGAAGCAGGATTGAAGGATTCAGAAGAAAGGGTGAATGGGACAAACAATAATATCTCATATTTTTAAAAAATATATGGCTTTTTTTTAAAAAATCATAATAGTCATAGGCAATATTCAGAAGAAGGCAGTGGCAGACAACATCTGAGTGCTGACTAAAAAACAAAACAAAAAACAAACCCTATTAAGTTAATGTGGTTACCATAAGTGAACAAGTGACTGAGAGGCACATACGACGATGTCTACTACTAGTAGTACTAGTAGTACTATTGCTAGGTGATCAAAGAGTCGGTATATTTTGCTTAACCCAAACAAGTTGTCAGAATATCCAATCATGTTTTGAGCCAATATTGGGGAATGTCAAGATAAGAAGGGCTACTTTTTCATATGTGGTGAACTTGTAAGAAAGCAAAAAAAGTTATTGGGCTATGTTAATTTTTTTTTAAAAGCATGTGAAGGTATATTTTACAATGCTACCAGAAATGTATCTACTGGGTATTACTGACAAAGAGCTGACAAGAAGCACAGGTTACTTCTTCAGTACAGAAGCAAACCTGGATATGGGCTGAAGCATTGACAAAGGAAGACTGGGTTGTTAAATGACCAATTAAGCCCAAGGTGGCATACTATTTAGTTAGATTATTTAGTTGGATCTGTAATGGTAAAACAATTCAATTCATTACAGTTAGGATTGGGAGGAGGGGGGTCAGATCCCTATTGTTATTAATATGTTTTGCCCCCCTCCCCTTTTCTTTTCTGTTTTCTTTCTTTTTTTCCGAATGTATTCTTTGAAAGTATGTTGTCCTGGTTTTGATTAAAAATTAGGTTGTAATTTGTGAATGAATAAATGAAGGCATATCAAATTTGATGGACTAGAGTAAGAATTTTTCTCAAGATATATGCTTTACTGCTATAAATTGAAAGAAAGCAATTATAAAATATATTATTTAAGATGTATTTGGATGTACTGGTAAATGTGGGTATAGATTTCAAGGTACAGTATAATGGAAACATGTTGTATGGGGGTGCAAAATGGGTGAATGCCACAAACCAGAAATGAACTGATTCACCCTTTCTTATTTTTATATCATGAATAAATGCAAGAAAGATTGCATCTTTCCATAAGTCATTTTATCCTTATGAAACCTTTTATAGTTGCAGCCAAGTTAAAATACAGTTTGTAATACTTCCATTAACATATCTACCAACAGGAATCTACTTTATGATACTTTCAACAGAGTGTCAGAACACATAAAATAATGATGTTAATTTCATGACATGGTACCAAATGTGAGGTCTACAGCAACAATTGTCAGCTGTTTTGGAAGAAGAGTGCATCATTTATATTAATTTGAGTCTATGAGATACTTCCATTGATATCAAATCTCTTGGAGACATTATATTGTTACTGAAAGCTTATGGGACACTTCATGCTGACATATTAATGGGATTGTGAAGCTGAGTTGACAAGAATGATTCTAGTTCCAACACAGAAAATAACTACGAAAAGCATCAAATATGTTGGTAGAGGGTTTATGAAGTCACCCTGATATACTAAAGCTATTTTCTAATTCCCAAGGGTGCTTGTTTTCTAATAAAAAATCAAAGTGCTTCAAATATTTCAGAGGCATCTTATTTCTCAGAACAATCAGGACTCCATCATGTTTTGTGACCTACTCAGCAGGGAGAGATTTCTATCTGAGGAATATAGAAAATTGGCATGTGGATCTAATCATGCCTCCCAGCTGATATTTTAACATTATAACAAAACAGGATAACCTGTCTATTGTTTTATTCTAGCACAGTGTACACTAAGAAACTACATTTTGAATGATAGCAGATGTATGGCATGTTGCCCCTCTTTGCTCTTTGTGCTAATTTATCACCAAAAAATTAGATGGGATTTTGGATATCATTGGATATCTTTGGTTATCTTTGGCATTGCTTTTTCCTTGCAAAAGCAGTAAGGAATAAATCTCTCATATTCCATCAAAATTTGTTTTGCTTTAGCAGTTGTAGCTGCTAACTATGTAAATAGAGAAGATAACTACAATAATCATAATCCTAAGAATTTGATCTATTGCAAATGGATATATACGGACATATCCCACACTGTTATGATCCTCAGCAGTCCCTATAAGATGGAACATATATATCATTATCACCATCCTTCCCATGTTAGTGGCAGAGAACTGATATTTAGATACAGTGGAATCTACAAACTCATCCAAGAAATAGTTGCCTCATTAAATTAGGAACCAAGGCCATTACATGTGATTGTTGTAACCATATTGTGGTACAGAATGCATTTATCTAATTTAATTTTAGATAAAGATGGTGTACCATATTAATGTAAATTCCGTATGACAGCTGAATTTATACTGTGATAAACTTTCCATTATTTTTATTACATTTTTTTGGAACAAACAAATTAAATCAAAGAAGAGGAAAATATGTAAAAATGAAAGACAACTGTGTAGAAAGAGACACACAGCAACAGCAGATGTAGGAAGCCTATCACATGGGCTCTATCAGGAGCTCGTTGTCAACTTTTACTTGAATTTACATATACTTAATGTTGAATTATGTGACTCTTTGCAACAGCAACTTTAGCTGTTTTCATATAATAATTCTACAGAAAATAAATTAATTGACAAAAGAATTCCCATAACTATTTTAGCATGTATATGTCAATTCTAGATGGAACTGAGGTGTGAAAGGGGTATTTTGATGCTATTTCATAAAATGGAGTACTATTATGACAGGGACTCCATGTGGCACAATCAAAAGTTGACATTCTGAAACAGTTTCATTTCCTATGATGCCATAACAAGTAAGCTTTATCCTTTTGGAAAGTTGTTTACTGAAAATATTGATGCTAAGCTACTCTAATGGCTTCATGAATTGACTCACAGGACTGAGTTAAAAGAAAATGAAATAAGTTTTTATACTCTTAGGGGGGAAATGGGTTTGAATGTTCTTCAAAATAACCACAACAGTTTAAACAGCTTTACAATTACAAGTTTAAAACAATTTAAAAAGTAAGATTTTTGCATCTGGGACCACAACTATGAGCATTCATGACTAAAATAATCAACAGATGTTAATGAGATCTTATTTTTGGATTTGGGTGTACTAGAAAGAAACATCTATGTAATGGTATTGACAATTTCTTTGGTTTGGTTCATATACAGCATGATTTACTGCTTCTCACTGGGAAAAAATAATCTCAATCAAGATCTGTTTAATTCTGCTAGAATAAGCAAAAGACCTCAGTGAAACTTCAGGGTAACAGAACCTCATGGAGAAACTACCAAATAGGATATTTGGACCTACACCAATGCCTTCCCAAGGGGTCCCTGTTGTACCCTGGCATGGATGGAGTCTGGAGCCAGCAGCTGAATCTTGGAGTGGCTCCAGCTGGGGGTGGGGGGAGAGCTTCATTTATGGCACTTTATTAAATCTTGCAAGGTTGAGTACACACAGCTTAGCAACAAATCATGTGTCCCCATTACTGGTGAGAACAGCATTCTTATACAGTTTTACAATTGTATCAATGATATCAGAACAAACTGTGATTGGAAGACTACATTTTACATACATACATAGCCTAAATTTGTGGACACTGCATGGACATTAACTCATGATTTGCCACTTAAGCTTTGCTTACTACATCACAAGCTTATGCATGGCAAAACTGAATTCATTGTCTATTCTTGTCTATTCACTCTTCAGAAATATATTATCTGTTGTAGCTGTATGTACTAAATTCCCATGAAAAGAATATCAATTGCTACCTCAAAGAACCAGGCCTTAAGGCTCAAGGCTTATGCTTGTTTCTCAATCCATACTGTAAGGTTTCAGGCCTACTTTCAGTTTTTTGTCTATCATTATGATTTCCATAAGTTGAAAATGACTTGAAGGCTCACAACAGCAAAATCTTATATGTTGGACAATTTCATCTTATTTTTCAATCTACATTATTTTAACTATTATATTCTCTTTTTTCTCTGGAATTTATTGAATTGTCTTTGATTTCTGGTATATTGTGTCTTCATCTCTGAAATTTGATTCCCTGGTTATTTGCTGCAATTAAAATAAATCTTTAAATTAATTACATCAATGAACAGGGAACACATTTGGTCTACTGATTCTTGAAAAGAGGGCGGGAACCCTATTGGAGTCAGATTTAAAACTCAAGCCATTTGGGCAGCACAGGAGAGCACTTTATACATGGGGAGGGGGGGGAAGTATTCATTACACTGCAAGATAAAAGGAAGAATACTCGGGGCTTAGACAAAGAAGAAGACATAAAAACTAAATGTCCTCTATCACTTTTAAAGTGTGAAATGTACATTTGTTATGATTTTCCCCTCTGCCCTTCTGGTTAATGGAGTGGAGAGGAGACACTTGAGGCCATGTTCCTGACTAAAGTCACTATATTACATTTCTGCTTGACAAAACAGATTTCTGGAAGAATAAAAGAGGTTAGAAAGGAAGACCTTTTCTACCTATTTCAAGAATGTATTCATATATTCTGCCATTTTACAAGCTATAGATTTTTTTTTTCTAATTTGAGAACACTGGCAGGCCTTAATATAGACAAATTCTTTAGACTTAATAAATAACTGGTAATTGGTAATTTATACAATTGGGTTGCATTCATCCTGCTCATTTTGTAGGCTTTTCTTCTTTTAATGAAAGGCTGATAGGATTTTGGTTGCTTTTGGGGAGCAGGCAAATTTTGTAGGTAAGTTGCACTTAGGCCCTGTACAGACCAGCAATTTGTGCCACCCTGTGGGCAGAGTCAGGGAACAGCATCCTGATGCTGGACACCCTGATTCCATCCCCAGGGTTTCATGATGCTGCACACCGTTCCATTTGCTGCATGGCATCGTGAACTGCCTCCGGCGCTCCTTTCCGATGATGCAACATCAAAGGGGTGCCATACAGCCACACTTTTTGTGGCTCCTTTTTGCACCCTCCAGAGGCCATATTGAGGCTGTGGCATAAGGTTGCCATGGACCCAGTCTGGCCAGAAAATGGGCAGGGGGGGTGTCTATATAGCCCCTTAGTTCACATGAGGTGGCAGGAGTCCCCTGTTTTGTTAATTCTTTTCACAGTAGTGACAAACTTCTCCCAGTGTCACATTTGTTACATGATGAGGTAATTTATCTTCATGTTTTGGAACATGGTTCACATGACTCACCCCAGCTACAAGTAATGGCAAGGCTCTTTTAAAAAAAAAAGACAAGAATTTGGGACAGGGAGATCTAAGGTATGCCATTTCCAAAACCTCAAAACCTTTTTATTTCTTGGAGATAAATTTTCTATTATCACATTTCTAAAATTCTCATGAAGTTCATTTAAAGACAGTAAGCATATTACACAGAAGAAGGACTCCTACAAATAGGCAAATTTGGCCTTTTTACTTCAGGAGGTTCCCTAAACAAAATCTACCATGGAGGCATAAAACCTATTGTTAATTCCAAACTGGAGGTGTTCCCTCAGGTCAATGGTAATATGATAAATCAACCTTATAATTGATTAAATCAATTTACTTTAGTTAGGACTAACATTAGCATTCAGGATCCAGAAACCAAAATGAAAACATATATTTAAACAGTGCTCAGACATAACACAAATGTCTGTTTCAGGATTGGTTGGATTAGTCTAACTATCATGCTTCTCTCACACATTCTTCAATGGCATGGCTGCCAGGAAGAGTCTGGAAGTTTTTGCATTATGTATGAAAGCTAAATTGTGTTAATCTAAATAAGGTTTACAGAAACAACTTGAGTTTGAAGTCAATCTGTGTGAAGACACACCCAACTAAGGTGGTGGCAGGTTTAGGTGTGCAACACCAGTACCCTGGTGAAATCAAACTCTTGTTCCCAAAAAATGATTTGATGCTGAATATAGAGTTAACTAAGGGGGAAGTTTAATTTAAAGAATAAAAGTAAAAGGTTTTCTTCTCTCCAGCTCTAAATAACTTGCAAAAGGGTACTTTACACTTTGGGTTTCAACAATCTTCAAGGTTTCATTTCTCTGGGCTCGATCTTGTTTGATTTCCTCTCTCAATGAAGCTGGTGCAGGCTCTTTCAGCTTCCGATTCCTGTTTTTCAGTGGTAACTAATTCAGCTGAGATGTAAGAAATTCCCTTTCCAACTGTCTGGGTCTGTATTGCCACCAAATGACTGCTCTCAGCAAGCTCTCTGCAAAATCTGCCTGAAACCTCTAGCCAACAGAGCTTGCTCAGCCGGGGCAAACCAAACCCTGGGAAAAGGCAAGGATTCCTACAGCTCCTCCCACAACTAATACAATGAACCATTCTTATACTAACATTCTATGGACTGAACTAATATAAAGAAAAATGCAAGGGGAGATTAAAGCAGTCCTGGCTGGACATCACAGTCTGTAAATAAGCCATAGTTAAAACCAACTCCAGATTTTCCAGGTTTTGTCACAGAGTGTAGCTAGCTGATGACGAACCACAAAATAATGAGACCAGACACAAGACACTGGATTAAACAAAGACTACTTTATTTGACCTAAAACTTATTTAAACTGAATCTGGAGATAAGCAACAAAGGGGGGGGGGAGCAGCCTGATTTGGATCCAGCTGAGGCTCAGGTGTCACCCTATGACTACTTCCCCAGCCTTCCCTTGGTGGAAACACCTGGCCCCAAGGGCAAACCAATATCACTGGTTGCTTCCCTGCTGGCTGTTCACTAAACGGTAAACCTCCCACCCCACATGCATAGATGGTACCGGAGAGAGCATCCCCACCCCAGTCAGCCCCAAAGGGGGCTATTTCCCCACCTTCCAAGCCCCTCAGCCTGTGGAGAAGATTCCATAGGCCTTCCTTCCATTAAAAGGGTGCCAATGTGTACATCAATGTCTTATATTGTGAATGACAACCTACAGACACTACCTGAGCCAACTGGCGTTGTCCCACTGATTACAGTATAAGGTAGGGGAAAAAATAAAATGGGGGAGGGGTTTCCTACGCAACCTCAAAGCAGCTCCATGAGAAGTTCCATGCAAGTTCCATGTGGTTCAAGTGGTGGGATCCTTAGGTGGGAGTGACCATGTTCTCCTGGAGTTTGTTATACAATGGAAAGGAGAAGCCAGGCATAGTCAGATATGCATGCTAGATTTTAGGAAAGCTGATTTTAGAAAACTTAGAGGAATACTGGGGATGATCCCATGGTCAGAAATATTAAAAGAGAAGGGAGTTCAAGACGGATGGGAGTTCCTCAAATGGGAGATACTAAAAGGACAATTTCAAACAGTTCCAATGAGGGAAAAATGGGAGATGTCTCAAGAAACCAGGATGGATGACTAAGGAACTTTCAACTGAACTAAGTTTTAAACGGAATATGTACAAGAAATGGAAAAATGGGATGAGCACCAAAGAGGAATTCAAACAAATAGCAAGCACCTGTAGGGATAAATTCAGAAAAGCTAAAGCACAGAATGAAGTCAGGCTTGCTAGAGAGGTTAAGAAAAATAAAAAGGGTGTTTATGGGTATGTCCACAGCAAAAGGAAGAAGAAGGAAATGATAGGGCCGCTGTCAGGCCCGTACCTAGGGCAATAGGGGCCCTGGGGCAGAAAGTACATTGGGGACCCTATATTTTTTAATGTCCCAAATCCTATTGTGAGCCGCGGGCATCGTCTTGGTGCACAGCCGTTTACAAGATTCAAACAGTGAGCTCTGAATCCCACCACATACACCAACTCCCAGAATTCCATACCCTTGAGCCAGAAAAGAGTTAAGCCTTGAGCTATGGGCCCCACAGCAAACTCCAACTCCCAGAATTCCACAGCCTTGAGCCATAAATAGAGTAATGTCTTGAGCTCCTGGCTCCACCACAGACTCAAACTCCCAGAATTCCATAGCCTTGAGCCAGAAAAAGAGTAAAGTCTTGAGCTCTGGGCCCCACCACAGACTCAAACTCCCAGAATTCCATAGCCTTGAGACAAAAAAAGAGTAAAGTCTTGAGCTCTGGGCCCCACCACAGACTCAAACTCCCAGAATTCCATAGCCTTGAGACAGAAAAAAAGAGTTAAAGCAAGGCCATACCTGTTTATTTCTGCAATGGATTGTGGCTGAAGCAGCCCTCGTGCCATTGCTGTCCCTCTCCTCCTCAGAGTGGCTCCCTTTTTTCCCGCCTGGCACCTGGCGCCTCTCCCTCAGGCCCCACAAAAAGCCCGGCCTTCTCTCTCTTCACAGGCCAGGAAGTCAGACTCAGGAGGGAGGAAGGGAAGCTAGGCCAAGGAGGGAAGAAGAAGAGACTGAGAGAGAGGGAGATATCTGCCAGGGTTGCGCTGCGGGGGCCCCCCTTTGGGCTTGTGCCCCCTCGGGGCACCAGGGCTTTGCCGCGTTTGCCCTATTGTCGGTACGGGCCTGGCCGCTGTGTGGAAAAGATGGCAAAATGCTAAGAGAGGACAGAGAAAAGGCAGAAATACTGAACACCTTGTTTGCTTCAGTCTTTTCAGAAAAGGCAAAAGGTGTTCAACCTGAGTACAGAGGAGCAGGGGACAGAATAGGAGTATTTCAGCACAGAATAAGTAAAGAGATAGTACAGGAATAGCTGGTTAATCTAAATGAATACAAGTCTCCAGGACCAGATGAACTACATCCAAGGGTACTAAAAGAACTGGAAAATGTAATATCGGAACCATTGGCAATAATATTTGAGAATTCTTGGAGAACCGGAGAAGTCCCAGCAGACTGGAGGAGGGCAAACTTTGTGCCCATCTTCAAAAAGGGGAAAAAAGAGTATCCCAACAATTATCGTCCAGTTAGTCTGACATCAATTCCAGGAAAGATTCTGGAGCAGATAATTAAACAGAGAGTCTCTGAATATAAAGAAGATAATTCCATAATCACAAAAAGTCAACATGGGTTTCAGAGAAACAAGTCATGCCAAACAAACCTGATCTCTTTTTTTGATAAAATTACCAGCTTGGTAATTTTGATTTCAGTAAGGCCTTTGACAAGATTCCCCATGACCTTCTTTCAAACAAGCTTGTAAAATGTGGACTAGACAAGGTAACTGTTACATGAATTTGTAACTGGTTGACTGGCCGCACCCAAAGGGTGCTCAACAATGGTTCCTTTTTCATCCTGGAGAGAAGTGACCAGTGGGGTCCCACAGGGTTCTGTCCTGGGCCCAGTGCTATTCAATATCTTTATTGATGACTTAGATGACAGTATTGGGATCCTAGTTATCAAACTTGCAGATGACACCAAATTAGGAGGAGTAGCTAATACCACAGAGGACAGGATCAAAATTCAAAATGGCCTGAATTGACTAGAAAGCTGGGCCAAAGCTAAAAAAATGAAATACAACACAGAGAAATGCAAGGTACTGCACTTAGGATGGAAAAATGAAATGCACAGATATAAAATGGGGGACACCTGGCTGAATGAATCTGTGTGTGAAAGGGATCTAGGAGTCGATGACTTCCGGTTTAGAATGGCGTCGGAAAAGAGCGAATCTTAGGTAGCTCTCATTAAGATCGCCTTTTAAGCGTGGTTTGGGGGGCTGTTTAAACACCGAGGAAGCCCACCAAATTGTCTTCTTGATTACAAGAGACACAGTCATGTCCTTAGAAGGGTCTGATCATGCTGGGAGACAGTGATAGAAGATCTAACTGATCAGAGGCGCGGAGAAGGAAAGACCAAAGGACAGAACGTGACCACGCTCAAGCCGCCACTTTGGGTGGCACACAGACGCCGGCAGCTACTATTTCAAAATAATCAACTACAATCTGAAGTGAGTAAATTCAATATTGTTCAGATTTGGCTGGGAAAAGACTTGTTAGCAATTCTTCAATAGAACTTTCATTTTTGGGATTGGCACTTCCACCTCTAAGACTTAAAGCAATATTTGAAAAGGAACAGTGGGAATTGTGTGGAACCAGTAAAAGGATTTGACTTGAGTTAAGAGAGGCTGAAAAGTGTGAGTAGTAAAAAGGAACAGAGGGGGAAAAAAGGAGGAGAAAGAAAGGAAGAAAAAGAAAAAAGTTAGAGAGTAAGAGTGGAGAAGAGAAATTGATTTGAAAAAGACGGAACCCTGACTCAATTCCAGTGATCCGGTGAGAGTGAAGAAAGAGGAAAGGCCGGTGCGTGAGAGTGTGTTTGCGGAGAGGAGGCAAGGATTCGGAAGGGGCGAGGAGAAGGCTGATGTGGAGTGGAGTGGAGAGAGAATAAGGCAAGGAGAGTCTGGAGTGGGAAAACAGAAAACAGAAGCCAGTTTGGAAGGGAAGGTGAAAGACTGGAGTAAGAAGAAAAAGGAAAAAAAGAGAGAGAAAAGAAAGGTTTGGGACAGAAAGGGGAGAAGAGGATCGGTTGGAAGGGACGGAGGGAAAGCAGAGAACTT
Source organism: Urosaurus nigricauda (assembly GCA_034509955.1). Taxonomy (NCBI): domain Eukaryota; kingdom Metazoa; phylum Chordata; class Lepidosauria; order Squamata; family Phrynosomatidae; genus Urosaurus; species Urosaurus nigricauda. The sequence continues at coordinate 64,456,819 of JAOEGL010000003.1, forward strand.
GAAGTGGAAGCGGACGGAAAAGGAAGAGCTGAGTGGGAAAAATCGAGAGAAGGACAGACCTGGGATCGCGGTGAATCAAGGAAAGAGGAGAGAGGAGATCGAAGGAGGCGAGTGTGTGTGGAAGAGGAGAGGGAAGCCGGCTTGGAGGAGACAGAGACGGAGGGAAGACTGTAACTAGACCAGGAGAGAGGAGACCGAAGGAGGCGAGTGAGTGTGGAAGAGGAGAGGGAAGCCGGTTTGGAGGAGACAGAGACGGAGGGAAGACTGTAACTAGATCAGGAGAAAGGAGACCGAAGGAGGCAAGTGTGTGTGGAAGAGGAGAGGGAAGCCGGTTTGGAGGAGACAGAGACGAAGGGAAGACTGTAACTAGATCAGGAGAAAGGAGACCGAAGGAGGCGAGTGTGTGTGGAAGAGGAGAGGGAAGCCGGTTTGAAGGAGACAGAGATGGAGGGAAGACTGTAACTAGATCAGGAGAAAGGAGACCGAAGGAGGCGAGTGTGTGTGGAAGAGGAGAGGGAAGCCAGTTTGGAGGAGACAGAGACGGAGGGAAGACTGTAACTAGATCAGGAGAGAGGAGACCGAAGGAGGCGAGTGTGTGTGGAAGAGGAGAGGAGAGCCGGCTTGGAGGAGACGGAGACGGAGGGAAGACTGTATGTAAACCAGGAGAGAGGAGACCGAAGGAGGCGAGTGTGTGTGGAAGCGGAGAACCGGCTTGGAGGGGACAGAGGGAAGACTGTAATTAAAAGGAGAGGAAAACGAAAGTAGAAAGGACTGAGTGAAGAAATAAAAGAGAAAAGGAAAGTTTCGGTTTGGAAGAAACAGAGAGAAGGCTGCAGGGAGGTGACGACGAGGGAAATAGAGAGAAAATCGCAACAGAAGAGCTACCTCTCTGGGAAGGGAATAAGGGAAGTTAAAGAAAAACCAGAGGAATCCAAAAGAAGGTCCAAGGAAGTTTAAAAGAAAGGAGACGGAATAAAGAGATGGAAGGAAAGTTGGAGAAGGTGGAAACTTTAATAAAAAGAACAGATTAAAACTTAAAGTGAAGGTATAGAAGTTGAAAAATTAAAAGCAAAAGAGTAAAAGAAGTAGTGAGAAAGACTGAAAAATAAAACTAAGAATAAGGGAAAGGAAAAATAACAACAATAATAACAGCCAAGAAAGAAGAAAGACTCTGAAAAAACAAAAACAAAAATAAAAAAACCCACAGGTGAGAGAAATTAGTACAAGGACACACTGAGAAGCATCAACAGGGCAGTTTTAGCAATACAATTACAATAGCTCAACTGAGACATCTAGCGGCAAAAAACAGAAATCCCTTGACAAAAAATTTAAAGTAAAAGCGTAGCTACAAATTTTGACTGGACAAAATGAATACAAGGCTACAAACTATCAGAATTCAACAAACACAAGGACAAGTGCAAAGAAGAACATCTTTAGAAAACATCGGTACTCAAGACACTTAATGATGCTTGAGGAGATAAGACAGATGTGTCTAGAAATGAAACAGGACAAAGAAGAACTTAGAAGAGATATGAAAAGAGATAAAGAAGATATTCGACAAGACATGGAAAGGATGAAACGGGAGATATCCCAAGGTATCAGAGCAGACAAATGAAATTAACCTATCTATTAAAACAATAACGACAGATGTTAGACAAGTTAAAACTAAAATGAAAATGTTAGAAAGAAAAAATCAAGAACTGGAGGAAAGATTAAAAGAAGAAATTAACAAAAGAAAAGAAATGCAAGAGGAAAAAATTATCTGGGATCAAAAGATGAGAGAGAGATGTTTGAGAATAAGAGGCTTACCTGAAGTTGAAAATGAAAATCTTTTTGAAAGTATGGTCATGATTTTGGCTGAATTTCTTAAAAAAGACAAAACAAAAAATGGAGGAAGAACTGGATAAAGCTTTTCGCATCAACTCATGGATAGCGAAGCAAAAAAAAAATTACCCAGAGACATTGTGGTATACTTTGTAAGAACTAGGATGAAAGAAGCAGTGTTACAGAGACAATATGAGGCAAAACTGATTGTAGACGGAGTTGAATTGCAATTGATGAAAGACATTTCAGGAACAGTGTTAAGAAAACGAAAAGAATACTCATTCCTAACCCGAGCCTTAAGAGATGCAGGAATTCAATACAGATGGGAAACTCCAGAAGGAATAACATTCAGATATAGACAAAGAAGAGTTAAAATCAGCTCAATTGAAATGGCGAGAGACTTTCTAGAAGATTTTCTAAAAGACTTGGAACAAGAAGAAGAAGAACAGAAGAATCAGAAACAAAAGAAAAATATGTCATCAAAAACTAGAGACATCAAGACCAACAAGGAAGACAATACATCTGAAAGAGAGGATGACTCAGAAGAATCCAGAAACTCTACTGAGGAAGATCTACAAATGTTAGGGGCAGCAGGAACATTAAATGAATAGTACAATAAAAGTATTATCCTGGAACATAAAAGGGTTAAATTCCCCACAAAAAAGAAAAAAAGTTTATCACTACCTAAATAAACAAAAATTGGACATTTTATGTCTACAAGAAACACATATCAAAAATACCGAAAAAAAATATTTAATAAACAAAAAGTTGGGTAAGGAATTTGTATCTGCGGGGGATAAAAGAAAAAAGGGGGTCGTGATATACGTAAGTGAAAAAATCCAGGCTAAAGAAGTATTCAATGATGAGAGAGGTCAATACATAGGTGTAGAAATAAATGTAATCTCGGGAAAGACATTAGTGATAGGGATTTATGCACCAAACACTAACAAGGACCAATTTTATAGTAAATTAGAAAAAAATAATATCGCGGTTTGATTACACAGAGATTATTATGATGGGAGACTGGAACGGGGTAATAGACCCTAAGATAGATAGAAAATCTCAAAAGGCTATTAATGAGAAACAAGGTAAACTGCCCAAATCTTTCTTTAACATGAAAGAACAATTAATTTTAATGGATATATGGAGGATAAAATATGGCAATATTAGGGACTACACTTTTTTTTCAGATCGTCATCAATCGTGGTCCCGTTTAGACATGTTTCTAATTTCACCTGTAATAGCTCCCAAAATAAAATCAATGGATATTTTACCAAAAATAACATCTGATCACAACCCCATAACAATGGAAATCTCAATCGGAAAGAAAGAATTCCACTGACGTTTAAATGAAAATTTATTGAAAGATGAAAAAATCGTGGAACAATCACAAAAAAATCTTGAATGGTTTTTCAAAGAAAACCTAAACAATGGGGTCGGATCAAATGTGGTTTGGGACACGTCTAAAGCAGTAATGAGAGGTTTTTTTTTATTCAGAAGGGTGCAGAAAAAAAGAAAGAATCAGACAAGAAAATAAAGAATCTTCTATATAATCTAAAGCAAAAAGAGAATAAGATAAAAAGTACTGGAGATAACAAAAAACAACTCCTAGAAGAGATCCAAATTTTGCAGAAGGAAATCTCTCTAATATTAACTGAAGAGATGGAGAAAAAAATTAAATATTCAAGACAAAGGTTTTTCGAACAAGGAAACAAACCAGGAAGATGGTTAGCTTGGAAAATAAAGCAAAATAGAACAAAAGCAACAATATGGAGAATAAGGGCTGGAGAGAAATTAGCTACAGAACAAAAAGAAATAATCGATGTATTCCATAAATATTATAGGGAATTATTCACTAAAAATAAGACAGAAGAGAATGAAATGGAAAGGTATATTAAAGAGACAAAAATACAACAAATAAATAAGACTCAACAGGAAGATTTAGATAAAAATATTACACCTGAAGAGATAAAGGAAGCAATAAAAGAATTAAAAACAGGAAAATCCCCAGGACCAGACGGACTAACAGCTTTATATTATAAAAAGGTTATAAACATTATCGTAAACCCACTCACAGAAGTTATGAATAATATCTTAAAAGGAAATTTTCCGGAATCTTGGAAACACTCATACATCACACTGATTCCAAAAGAAGACACAGACAGAGAAAACCCAAAAAATTATAGACCAATAGCGCTTTTGAATACAGACTATAAAATATTTGCGGCAATATTGGCAAAAAGATTTAAAAAGGTACTACAAAGTTGGATAAACAAAGATCAGAATGGATTTCTACCACAAAGGCACATAAAAGATAATATAAGAAACATAATAGACATAATGGAATACTTAGGAGGGGAAAGAGGGAGAAAAGCCGCACTGATCTTTTTAGACGCTGAAAAAGCGTTCGATAACCTAAATTGGGAATTTATGCTAAAAATACTTAAAAATATGAATATTGGAGAGAAATTTTTAAAATGGATTTCAGAGATATACAACGATCAAGAGGCTAAAATCTTAATAAATGGGGAAAAGACAAAAAGCTTATATATTAAGAAAGGAACACGACAAGGATGCCCGTTATCTCCATTACTTTTTATAAGTGTAATAGAAGTTTTAAATAATAAAATTAGAGAAGAAAAATCAATTGAAGGGATAAAAATTGGAAATAGTGAATTTAAACTTAAAGCATACGCAGACAACGTAGTTTTTACGTTAGCTAACCCAAACGAAAACATCGAGATATTACTGGACATTATAAAAGAATATGGAAAGGTGGTGGGATTAAAGATTAATAACACAAAAATCAAGATATTAGCAATGAATTTAACAGAAAAGGAAAAAAAACAAGCTAACTGAAAAAACAGGGTTTGAAATTAAAGAAAAAATAAGATATCTAGGAGTTAACATTACTAAAAGAAACTCTGACTTATTCAAAAATAACTATACAATTGTATGGAATGAAATTAAGAAAGATCTTACAAACTGGTCTAAATTAGGATTGTCTTGGTTTGGAAGAATAGCAATAATCAAAATGTGCGTGACATCCAAATTATTATTTCTCTTTCAGACACTACCGATAATTCAAAATGAGAGACCCTTTAAAAACTGGAAGATATTACAACATTTATTTGCGAGGGAAAAAAACCCAGGGTGAAACTTAAAATACTTCAAGATAAAAAGGAAAAGGGAGGATTGGGAGTTCCAAACTTTAAATTATATTTTTATGCATGCTCTATGGAGTGGATAAAAGAATGGATACAGTTAAAAAACGAAAAATTACTACGATTGGAAGGTATAAATAATAAATTTGGATGGCACGCATATCTGATTTATGACAAGATAAAAGAAGATAACAACTTCAATAAACATCTGATAAGAAGATCGCTGATGAGAGTCTGGACGAAATATAAGAGGTTCTTCATAAAGAAAATACTGGAATGGATATCTACAAATGAAGCATTCCATAAAGATTCAAGAATACAGGAGACAGGATGGCTGACATATAAGAACTTGCGGAAGAAAGGAAATGGGAAACTCAAAACCATAGAGGAACTCATTACAGATGGTGTAAGATGTAATTGGCTTCAATATAGGCAACTTTTTGAGCAATATAGGATTGACTCGAAAACTTCACAATTAGAAATAGGTGAGACAGATTTTGATAAACTAATGTTAAGTAACCAAAAATATTTCATCTCTAAGATGTATAAATTGTTATTTATCTTGGAGATGGAAGATGAAACTATCAAACAATTTATGATAAGTTGGTCTCAAGATATAGGGAAAGCAATTCTTTTGGATAGTTGGGAAAAGAACTGGACAAGGAGACTGAAATATACTTTAAGTGCTGAAGTTAAAGAAAATTACTATAAAATACAATACAGATGGTACTTAACACCGGTAAAATTAGCTAAGATTTATAAGAACAACAATAGGAAATGTTGGAATTGTGATGATAAAGAGGGCTCTTTTATTCATATGTGGTGGGAGTGTAAGAGGTCTAGAAAATACTAGAAACAAATACAGTTAGCAATTGAGGGAATGATCAAAGTGAAGCTAAATTTTGACCCATCTGTTTTCTTACTCGGTATGATAGAAAAATAAATTGAAAAGACATATGGGAAAATTATATTTTACTTGCTAACGGCGGCAAGAATGATCTTAGCTAAAAAATGGAAAAGTAAAGATGAGCCAAGTCTAAATGAATGGTTTGTAAAGGTGTATGATATGATGTTTCTAGATAAGTTAACATATCTCTTGAGAGATGAAATGGATAAATGTAATCAAGAATGGGAATTGGTTATGAAATACATTAATGAAAGAATAGGAGCTCATTCTTAATCCTGTACTACTTATGTTTAATCTACAAACACCTGTAAAATGAGATAGCAACAGATGTGTACAAAATGGGAGCAGATAAAATTGAGAAAATATAAAGGAAATATCAATCAAATAAGGTAGACAGAAAGTACTAATTGAATAAGCATTTATTGACAACGACTATAATTGAGTGACACATACTAATCAAAGCCAAAGTTCATCAGTATTATCAGAACCAACATGTGATAATATAATGCTACTAATTGCTAAAACTGAACTGAACAAAAGTATTCACGTTGTAGACTATGGATTAAGTTTAAAAATGAAGTTTTTATTTTAGTGTAAGAATGATAGAAGAGATTCTTGAGGAAAGAAGGGAAGAAAAAGAAGAAAGAGAATATTAAATGTTGTTGTTGGGTTTTTTTTTTTTTTGGTGGTATGTGACGTTTATTTGGAACCAGTTGTAATGTGATGTATACATTGCGTTTTTATATTTTTCTTCTTTTGCTTGTTTGTTTTTCACTAGATATATCACATGGTTCTATAACATCTGTAAATGATTTGTTTTTATGTAATGTTTTTAATCAATAAAATTTTTCCAAAAAAAAAAAGGGATCTAGGAGTCCAAGTAGACCACAAGTTGAACATGAGTCAACAGTGCAATGCAGCAGCTAAAATGGCCAATGCAATTTCAGGCTGCATAAATAGAAGTATAGTGTCTAGATGAAAGGAAGTAATAGTGCTACTCTATACTGCTTTGGTCAGGCCCCACCTAGAATATTGTGTCCAGGTTTGGGCACCACAATTTAAAAAGTGTGCGGAGAAGCAGGAGCGGGTCCAAAGGAGGGTGACTAAAATGGTTAAGGTTCTGGAAACCATGCCCTATGAGGAATGCCTTAGGGAGCTGGGGATGTTTAGCCTGGAGAAGAGAAGGTTAAGAGGTGATATGATAGCCTTGTTTAAATATTCAAAGGGATGTCATATTGAGGAGGGAGCAAGCTTATTTTCTGCTGCTTCAGAGACTAGGACCTGGAACAATGGATGCAAGCTCCAGGAAAAGAGATTCCACCCAACATTAGGAGAAACTTCCTGACAGTAAGGGCTGTTTGACAGTGGAACACACTCCCTCAGAGAGTGTTGGAGTCTCCTTCTTTGGAGGTCTTTAAGCAGAGGCTGGATGGCCCTCTGTCAGGGATGCTTTGATTGGGGGTTCCTGCATGGCAGGGTTTGGACTGGATGGCCCTTGTAGTCTCTTCCAACTCTATGATTCTATTATTATTATTATTATTATTATTATTATTCTATTATCTATCCAGCAGAGCTCACACTGCACAGACAGTGGGAGGATGGGTCACTGTAAATCTCCAAAGAGGACTCATGAAAAGGTGGAAGAACGAAAAGGCCCAATCTAGATGGGCATTTTAAAGCTCCTTTAGGGCTAAAAAAGGTGTGAATGGGGTTCGGGAGGGCGTAGCTTCTACACCCTCCCAAACCATAGCTTGTATGGGCGCTGCCATTATTAAATGCCAGCATCCATATGAGTGCACCATGATGTCGTCATGGCACACAGCTTTTAGACAAGCTGCGTGCGCCACGACAACTTTGTGCCGCGGGGGGGGGGGGCGCCAATTGCACCCTTTCCGCGGCACAAAATAGGAGCTCAAAAACCGAGCTCCTTTTTTGCTCAGGTCTTTGCCACGGCCTTTAAATAGCCATGGCAAAGACCCAGGGAGAAAGGGGCCGCATTGGCGGCCCCTTTCTCCCCACGCCAGCCCCGAGAAAAGTGGGGTGCAGTGGGCACCCACAGTGCCTGCTGCACCCCGCTTTGAAGCCGTGGGGAAGCGGCAGTTTGCCACTTACCCGCAGCCTCCGAAAGTGGCAGGATGAATCCTTTGGGGCTGTCCGTGTGGCAGCCTCAGCGTAATCCTGCCACTTAAAGGGGCGAGTACGGACCACCCCTTTTGGGCGGTCTGGAAAGCCCCAAAGTAACCTCTGTCTCTGCTTCATCACAAGCTCTAGCCTGGCAACCTTCATGCCTGGTCAACCAAATCTGGCCTCTGATTGTGGAGGCCATCAAACTGTGCCCTTCCTGTAGTATTTTCCAGATGCCCAGGTTCAGGCACACATTAAAATATAAACAGATTCCAACCTCCTATTTACAACTATGTTAGAAGAAGGGGAAATGAATCAATTGGCTTCAGATTTCTCAAGTGGGTAATCTTAATTATGCTACTCTGGTAGGCTCCCCATGTAATTTAGATCTCTGTATGTGCATGGTTAGAGAAGGGTGCCTCCTGAAAAAAATTACTTCACCAATGTATTCAAGGATATATGAAAAGACAATAAGGAGATGAGTGGAAAAGCCAGTTGGTTCACTTCCTCTTTAAATTCTCATCACATGGAGGTCAGAAAGCTCTCAGCTAAGCTGTCTGTTCAGACTCAGATACATACCCTACATTTGTCCTGTCCTCGAAATATTTATGTTTACTACAGTACATTCTTGTAAACATTTGCTGTAATATAATTTACTCTAATAAATATGTCCATCTGTAAGGTGTCTCAATAATATTTTGAAGACTAGCATAGTTACTCCATGTGACCAGTATGGTGTAGTGGTTGGAGCATTGGACTACAACTCTAGAGATCAAGGTTCATTTACCCACTCAGTAATGGAACCCCATTGGGTGACTTTGGGTGAGTCACACACTCTCAGCCTCAGAAAACTCTGTGATAGGTTCATCTTAGAGTCACAACAACAACAAATAGCAACTGTCTCGCTTTTTTTATTTACATCTTCTATGTGTGTCTTTAAAAACTGTTGAAGACATTTTCACATGATGTGCCAATTTTAAATTAATGCACACAATGTAGTACACAGAGAGACAAACAAAAGCCCAATGTAACTCTTACTAATTTACATCTTTCCTCACCAAGCATTCACCGCACATTTCAATTCCAAGCACAAAATTTCACACATTAGTAGCAGTACAACTGCATTTTGCATTTTTTTTTAATTTTACAAGAGTAATTTGATGTAATATGTGAGAGTCATAAGTTAGAAATCTCTCTTAAAGTTTATTGTCCCAAACTACTGAGCTTTGTTCCTCATTTCTTCCCATGTACCATAATCAGTCATCTGGATTATGCAGGCAAAAGCATTATGCAGCCATCTAACAATTTAGTCACAAGAACACTTGCATGTCTGAATAAGAATTGCCAGAACTATATATGCTGCCAATTGTGAAATGGACATGTAGACTACTGAAACATTTTGGGAATGTTGCAGTTTCCACCACTATCCCTTACCACTAATCCACATTTTTTACAGACTAAATCACTCAGACAGACCCCCTCCCTCACCATTTCTATCCATTCTTAGGTAATCACAGGTTGCTTTTCACAATTCTACCTTGTGGACAATTGATGCATCAGTATTACAGAGACCAGGAGGGCAGAAAACTCTGTGAATATGGACATTTAGTTTAAAAAGCAACTATCTGGTATGGATTACTACATCTGAAAGCAGTAATTAGATACAAAAGCTAACTACTGAGCAGGAAGGACTGGCAGCTCTGTAATTCATTTGATACCATGAAATGAACAGTATTTATTGCTCATTCATTTTGTGTGTGGACATTTTGCATTTTGATGTGATAAGTATGTGGGAAAATGTGCCAGGTATGATTGGCCTTTCTGCATCTCCTTGCTAAGTGGATTGTTCCCTGCTATTACAGAACCTCACGTTATGCTGCCAGAAAGGCGACACAAGTTGTTATGGAAGGCTACCCACTGCTTTTCAACAGGGAGAGAATCAAGAAAGATTCCATTCATCATAGTCCAAACCAACACATTCTTCTTCTTTCTGCTAGCTTGCTCTTTCCTCATCTTCTGGCTTATTTCCTATAATTCCTGGTTGAAAAAAAATGCAAGGTGGAGTGTTTTCTTCTTCTTAAGACTTTCTTAAAGGCTTTCTTCACTGATTGGTAATTCTGTGCCACAATTCCATCAATATTAGGCAACATGCACATGAAGTTCTTTATTATCTTATTTTTATTACTTGTCCTGTCAAGCTGATGGACAAAGAAGGCTACACTACATTGGGTCTACAACCATATTTTAAATACTAATCATTTCTCATTAACAACATGGGTATGTTGTTGAAGGCTTGAACCAACCAGCACAAATAATTGTTTCTAAAATGGGGTTTCATGCTATCACTTCATATTTAAATTTCCTTAAACAAAGTTATTAGCCACAGGAAAGTAGCTTATATCTGTGTCATGATTCTTCAGTCCCTTCCCTGCTTCTGCTGAGTAGGTTCAGACCCTTTGAAACCATCTAGACCAGTTGCCATCATTCATTTATTTTAACCCCCCTTTACTAGGAACATAGTGGGAAATTACTGGGGGAACATGACCTGTGCTTTCCCACCTCTGACACTGTGAAGACCTTCCTTCCCACTACTCATGTGGGGGATGAGACTCAGCAGGAATATGAAAGAATTTGAAAGAGTTCAAGCCTGTATTCTAAACCAGTGGTCCCCAAACTGTACTCTTTAAGGGATTTTGGACTTCACCTCCCAGAATCCCAGGCTATTGGTCAACATAACCGAGACTTCTGGGAGCTGAAGTCCAAAATCTCTAAAAGGGCTCAGTTTGAGGTCCACAGGTCTAAACAGTAATCTGAATTGCAAAAGAACATGAAGTACACCCCTCTTTCAGACATATTTAGTAGAAGTTACAGAATTACATAATAGTCTAGGATATATTCAGCCATTATCATACAAATAAATGTAAGCCCAAATATGTCTAGCTATGTGTTTTATTCTACTCTATTCACAATAAGATGTTATTGGATTTTGAAATGAGCTAGGAGTCATTCCAGCCTCAACCTGAGGCTGTTAATAACTTCTGCTGGGAAAGATCTCAAAGATCTTACTGCTGATTCCTCACCAGAAGCTTGACTATTGTTAAGTCTGATGATCTATGTTTGTGCATGAAATTATAATTGAAATACCAATCTGGCTTCACATGACTTGTCAATGCTGATGAAGGCCTTAACAAGTCTAAACAGCCTCACTGTTCTCTGGAGGTAGCCGTCAAGGACATTGCCCTCCAGGACTTAAGGACATTACCACCAACATGAGGCCTTGTTTCACTACAAGTGTCACTTATTATTTTGTAGACTATTTTGAAGATATAGAACACATTTCTGTATAGGATACACTTTTCATGATTTTGGTATTATTATATAAAGCTACAGAAAATGGATTTACCTACTGCTGGCTTGTAGATGTATGTGTTTCCTGTTAATCTGTGGTAGATTCTTCTCTAAAAGATCTCAAAGATCCATGCTTCTGCCCAACTGGCAATCCTCACTGGGCAATTGTCTTTTGTCATCCAAAACACATTGCAGAAATAATCCAGTTTTAGATTGCTAGGGAATTCTGGGAACTGTAGTTTTGTGAGACATTTAGCCTTCTTTGTCAGAGAGCTCTGGTGCTACAATAAACCACTATTCCTAGGATTCCCTAGCACTGAGTTAAAGTGGTCCCAAACTGAGTTATTTCTTCAGTATGTATTGGAACCTTGTGACACGAACCCCAATAAATGCAATTTAACTTTACCACCATCATTAAACATTTGTTTACCCGGAGAGGAACTATATACTTTAGTTCTGCTAGCCAGATAAGAGAGCCCATTATCACAATCTGTAATGCAGGAACAAAAATGTAAATCCAGGAAACTCAATTTTTTTTCCTAGCAATCCAGAGGGTAGGTAATCTGTAACCTGTCCAATTGTTTATTTCAGTTAGAGTAGACCCTGTGAATGAGTGGTATCTCTTTAACTGTTAATTTATCATATGAAAGTTGATTTTGTGAATCTTTTCTAGTTCAAAATAGCACTTTAATTTTGGTCATGTAGCCAACCTTCTGGTCTATCAACTCTCTCAAGCTCTAGCAAGCATAGACAATGGCAGGAATTACAGCAGTTATAGTTTAAACCATCTGGAAGCTGCTTTTCTCAGACTGCTTACAGGGGAAAGGCTTATATAGTCCCATTCTTTTCATTTTCCAAAGCTTAGTTTCAAATGTCATGTTTAGTGCAAAAAAGACTAATATCAACGAGCAAGGAAATCTGTACTGGGAGGTGCATTAATTATAAAAATAATTGAGAACATAGTTCCTCCAAGGACAGCAGAAACTCATAGATGGGAGAATATTGGAAGACATTGTGTTGGAAATATTCAGACTGCAAATAACAAAACCAAGTAGTTCCTGCCAGTCCTCTTTGCTTCCTTTCCATGTTCATACATGCTTATAAATTTACTGTCAATTGCTTGATGAGCATGTGTATCTTGAAGAGGGAGAGTAGTCTACAGCACCTTATTACTGGCAGCTCTCTCACACACTTTAGCTACCTCAGCAAATTAGTTAGGTAAGGCTTGATGGATCAATAGAGTGCCCTGTAATGCCTCCAACCTATACTTCCAACCAAAAGGCTCAATGTAGGGAAATGTGAGAGATTTTGCTGGATCACACAAGTACATTAATCAAACTGGAAAGGCCAAAGCAGAATAACAATTAGTCCCATGCTCATCCAGCCCTCACAAATAGGGTCTCACAGAAACATAGCTTTACTATACATGTCCATAATCCAATACAGTGGGACCTTGCTATATGCTGAAGTTTGATTGAAGTTTAGATCTCCCTGTGTATTATAAAAATCCATGGACTCTTCAAATCCCATTATGTACAATGGTATAGTAAAATGGTGTCCCTTATATAAAGTGGCAAAATCAAGTTTTTAAAAAGGGAACCCTGGTGACACACAGTGGGTTAAATACCAGTACTGTAGCTGCAATGTTGTGAGTTTGATGCCAGGAAGGGCTCCAGGGTTCACTCAGCTTTCCATCCTTTTGTAGGTCAGTAAAATTGAGTACTCAGCTTGTTGGGGGCAATTAGCTTTTACATTGTAAATTGGCTAGGAAGTGCTAGTTCACTGATAAGCAGTATAGAAATGTACTTGCTATTGCTATTAAACAATATTTTCATGCTGTGGATGGTGAAATCAGTGGATGCAAAATCCATGGATATGGAGGGCTGACTATACAAGTGTAATTCCAGAGATAGAAAAAGAGAAGAGAAAATGCCCAGAGATTAGAATGATGTGTTAAGACAAAAGACATGGGGAAAAACTAACAAGGAGGATGACCAAATATCATGTACCTAAATTCTTGTAGACTAACATTAAAACTAGCAATTAATGAGTATATGCATACAATAGTTGCTAACTCTAAAAGTCAGTTGACTGGGAAGCTATTCAGAGTAAGCCATTTATCTTACCATATATCCACATGGACAAGCCTTTTATCACAGGATCAGAACCTGATCAACAGACTAGTGACATAATTATGTTTCTGATCCCCCTCCCTCCTCCTGGTCCAGACCTGGATCTCCAGCTACAGCAGATCTCGCCATGTTTACATGGGAAGAAACACAAAGTCTTGTAGGGCCAACACTGCTTCTTAAACCAATGACATTCTTAGCTAATTATGTCAAATGAACTTTAAGAATGATATGTTCTTATTTACCCTGCATCACTAAATAACAAATACAACATCAATGACAACAACTACTACTATGATTCCACAATTAAGCTGAAGCTAATAATAATAATAATAATAATAATAATAACAACAACAACAACAACAACAACCATAATCATCATCACCATCCAGTTCTGAGCTTACTGAAGAACAATTTGAAAATTTTCTTGCCTTACCTAGATTTTAGCACAGTGGTAGGTAATCTGATTTCTCCAATTCTAATCCAGAAGGAGTAGAAAAAGGCTTCCACTTGACTATATGTTGTTGTTGTTGCTCTTCTGTGCCTTACAAGTAGTTTCTGACTTATAGCAAGCCTAAGGCAAACCTATCATGGGGTTTTCTTGGCAAGATTTATTCAGAGGAGATTTGTCATTGCCTTTCTCTGAGGCTCAGAGGGTATGACTTACCCAAGGGCACCCAGTGGGTTTTATGGCTGAGCTGGGAATCAAATCCTGATCTCCAGAGTCACATGAGAAACAACTGTACATGTGAAAGAGATCTCACAATCTTAGTAAAGCACAAGCAGTACATGAGTCAACATTGTAATCTGGCAGCTAAAAAAAATACAATTGCTATTCTATGTTGCATCAATAGCAGTTTAGTGTTGAGACTGAAGGAAATAATAATGTTATTCTATTCTATTCAGACATCACCTGAAATATTGTGTACAGTTCTGGGCACCTCAGTTCAAGAAGAATATTGATAAGTTTGAGTGTGTCCAGAGGAGTGTAAAAAAAATGGTGAAGAATTTGGAAAACATGTTCTATGGGGAGTGTCTTAGGGAGCTGGGCATGTTTAGCCTCACTTGACCAGGATCATAAAACATCCAGGTTTCCAGGGGTTGGAAGCGCAGGAATAACCCATCTAAAGGCACTGTTGAACGTTATGTACTTGTAAGCTTGTTCTAGTTTGATTTGAATGGTATTCAATTGCCAGTAGCCACTCAGATTGAGATGTCCCCTTGCTGCTATGTGCAGGGATGGATTAGATGGATGCCATTACCAATTGGAAGTGCCACAGGATTTCTTCTGAGCAGCGTTTAGACACAGTGTGCTGAAAAGATGGCAAAAAGCTGTTGCCACAGCAGGAAAAGTGCCTTTTTGCAAGCGCTAAAAGGAGCAGCATTTTGCTGTTCTTTTTCATGCTGTAAAAACACTGGATCAGGCCTGTGGCATGTGGGTGCTATGGCCCTGATCCAGCAAGGAAAGGAGTGATGGGACACCACTCTAGCATGATGGTCTGCCGAGCCTCTATGATTCTATAGAAGAAATAAAACATCTCTCTCTCTCCTGCTGCTGATCCATGAAAGAAATTTATTGACAAGGAATATAGTAAATGTGTAATTATTTACTCCCCCCCCTCAAATGAAATAATATGAAAATGTGAATATAGAATAGTATGAAAGTATGAATAAAGAGCTTACAGTAGCTTACAGTTGTAAACCGCTTAGACACTCCTTAGGCAGTATGAAACTGTATATAAATGATGCTGTTTGTTTGTTTGTTTGTTTGTTTAACTAGAAGTTAAACTAAATGTCCACTGCCATAGCTGTCAATAAATTGTAATATTAAATGAAACCCCTATGTGAGAGACATGGCTTATAACTTCTTGTATGTCTTAAATATACTTTGCTAACAATTAATAAATGATTTTGAATGAATTTATCTGACTATTTTCCAGACATAGTGTGGAGATACTAAAATCATTAAGACTGTGGTAAAGGGAGAAAAATAGTAATGTTCAGAATTCATTCTGGTCAACATATGTTGGTTCACGTTGAACATATTTAGAAACAGCAAGCATATATAATCTTTTTTTTTTAAAGAACAATTTGTGAGGGAATATGATAATGATAATAATAGTTGCCAAATATGATAATGATAATGGTCAGGCTCCTGCTGGGACACTCCTGCTTGTTTAAAAATAGTTTTGCAGGCAGTTCGGCTTTCACAGAGCTCATGTAATTGCGTTCTTAGTGCAGCTAATCAGATTGCAAGCATATACACAGCCCTCTTTCTCACTTTTGACTTTGTAGGTCTGGAGCTAATCAATCCTTATATGAAGTGAGAGCTTAAAGCAGAAGGCTCTGTTGAAAATTGGTTGTAGCTCCGTGTCATCCTGCACAACAACTTTGGCATATACAATATTTGCACTATGTTAAAAGTGCATAGGATTTTAACTAACAACAAGAAGAGCAACAATAAATAGAAAACTTAGCAGGTAATGTAATATCACAGAAGGAAATTAATGGTATCTCATGCTGTGTTTAGTTCCAAATACACCATTTCTTTAAACCTACTTGCTTTCATATTTTTAACTGCTTTATTCTTTTAATGAGTGATGTGTTCCAATACTATTTTAATACTGTAATAGTTTAATTCTATTTAATGATCATTTCTAAATTTTAATACAAAAATGTTTTATTGTAAGCCCCTTTGAGTCCCAATTTTGATGAAAAGGCATAATAATAATAATAATAATAATAATAATAATAATAGAGGGAGAAAGAGGAGGACGTACATGGCTCTGGCAAAGAAGTGGGTCCAAGTCCAAACTTTGTTCACTAGAATAGGCACATTATATCATTTGTTATTTTGCTATCAAATTGGGATACTTAAATGAGACTTCCATGAGCCCCATGAGCAGGGTTGTGGCTTCCTTGATGGAGTCAAAGCCTACCTAGCCTACCACTGGACTTTGCTTAAGATTTACTGCTCCTGACCTTGGACTGTTTGGTTATCAGATACTGCTTGCTCCTTTAGCTTATGTCACTTTTTCTGCTGGTGCAGTGTGAGAATAGGACAATGGGTGTGCCACAATTTGTGTATGTATGTTGGTAAGTGTGTCTGTGTGAATACTGTTTATGTATAATTCAAGATGTTGTTACTGTTTGTATGAGAGAGCTAAAATGAGTGTGTTTGTTTATATACATGAAATGTTTGTGTGCATTTTTTTTCTTGACACAGTTCAAGGTACACAATTTAATTAGTTCTACACAGCACCTTTACTTCAAGTATCTGGATAACAAATCATGAAAAATTTGGCGAAAACAGGAAAACCTTTATACTGTCCTTGGGTTAATTTATCCCAGCATGAACATTCAGCTCTTCATGATATATCTTAAAATATATTCAGCATCATAAAATAAATGGTTTTAAGGAAGAACTTTTGTTATACAAAATTGAAATGAAAAGAAAAAACTCAAAGTGTAAATACCTCCCCCCCACCCCTTTTAAATGATTTTTAATGATTTGGGCAAGAGTGAGGGATCCCTATCACTTCATGACACCTAAAATTTCAGCTGTGACTATGTATGTTTGGCCTTCTGGGTGTCTGCCTTCATTTAAAAAAGATATGCAGGGAGCAAAGCCCATATTTTGTAGGGAAACAGTTTTATTTTGTTTTTCTCCTATCATCACCTCACTGCCACAATTCAGAGACACAAAGGGCTGGACAGACTGACACTTTGTGCTGGCTTATATGCACAGTGAGGGCTGAGTGTCCGCATGCTCCGAGCTCTCACCGTGCCACCCTGGCGCCATCTTGGCATGCACCTGTCCACACAGTGCATGCCATGATGATGCATGTCATGCGCAGTGCCCAAACGACACTGTGTGGAAATGGCGTCATGACACCACACTGCGATGCTTATGATGTCCCTTCCAGGAATCTGCTTAGAGTAGCTTCTTTTTGCACCCTAGAGGGAGCGGATCGCTGCAGCTGTGTGCAGATGTTGTGGCACCAATTCAGGGGGAAAGGGGTGGCATCCAGCTCCCCATCTCAGCAGCCCCAAATTCAATAGCTACAGGAAGGCTAGGTTGCAGCCACCACAGGGCAGCAAGAAGGGCAGTGCAGCTAGAAACTCCCCCCATCCACCCCCACACACCTGCTCTGTTTTATATGTTCCCTTAATTCACTGAGGATACATGACCTCCAGAGGGCCAGGAACTACTTCAGGATTAGAATACCATAATCCTTTAAAGCAGTCTTGAACCCATATATGTGCAGACTTCGCAGATCTTATTGGTAAAATTCTATAAATTTCAAAAAAGAAAACAAAACTTAGTAGTTACTTTGGATATCATTTTCCTGCACAGCAATATCCTACAAGCTTAGGCATTGGTGATTATAGAATAAAATATACAGAAATTACTTGAGAAAAATGGAGTCTGGAGAAATACCCTCACTATCTTAGCCGATGGTGAAGAATATTTGCAGTTGTAGCCCAATAACATTTGGAGAACTGCATGATTCTCAATCCTGCACTAGAATATCATTATTTACTAGATGGAAACTCTAGGAGAAAAGCAAGTAAGATATGCCAAAAGGCCATTCATTCCATTCCACCCATGCCGTCTATCTGTGATAGTAATACCACAGTGCACAAATGGCCAATGATTTCATTGGTAGGTATGGAATATGCTGAAGATCAGTGGTAGCATGCTGGGTTTGTCCAAGATACAATATAATGATGGTGCAGTGAAAAGCCCCACCAGCAATAGTATACTTCTATTAGATATCTAACTCAGGGAGGATCATGGAGGGAGGCATTGGTGGGCTTTTCCAGCATCTTCAGATCCATCCAGGAGTTTCTAGATTCCTTCTGGCCTAATCAATGGCCTTTCACCTTGTGAAGATGGACCTGTGGCGAACTAGCATGTAAGCTAAGGACAGAGAAAGTAACAGGTGCTTCCTTGCACAGGTACTATGCTTGATACTTCTGAAAGTTACAAAATGAAACTCTTGAATCCTGACTATTGAGACCAAACATATTTGTAAATAGGCTATAAATTTGGGAACGTTCACATGAATAATTTCAGCCTCTCTTTGATAGATCAAGAAACATGTTTTAAAAATGATGTGAATCTAAGTGAGAAAAGTGTCAACTTCTTGAGATAAGTAGATGAAGAAATAATAATAATAATAATAATAATAATAATAATAATACATCTATAGAAATGCAACTAAAAACAATCATGGTTATCTTATGACATATTTCACCTTTATGTAAGGCATAATTTGCCATATGAACATTTTTTAAAGATAAGGATGAAATGCTCATCTGTTCAGTCATTCAGGCAAGAAGACAGTTTTGTTATTTTTGTTATTATGTGAAAAAGTATGTATTCAAGTAAGGCACAAAATTGCCTAGATGAGAAAAGAGGACCCACAACAATTGCTTCAGAGTGCATTAACCCAAGTGGTCCAATATTCTTGTTCAGAAATACAGAACATTATTGTTTTCTGATATTTGGTATCAGAAGTAGAGATAGAAAAGGAAAACAATTATTATTTTACATACTATATGTAGAAATAAAGTCTGATTAATACATCATCAAATGAACTCAGAAACTGCTTACTGAAGCAGAGTACTCTTCAAATAAATGGAATGTGAGAAAGGATTCTTCACAGATGATGATGTGTTTGTGAAACAAATGTGATCACTCCAAAAAGACCCTGCTTAACCCAGTGTAAACCTCTTCAGTATTCTGTACTATACAACTCATAACTCATTTAAGCATAGAAGGCTGTAAAGAGGGACATCATCTGCTGCATATGATCTTAGCATCTCCATCCTTAGTTATATTGTATTTTGAATCCAAAGTCAATTGTAACTGTTTGGGCAATTGCTCTCTGAATAGAATTTCTTGATAAATGGAGGTTTTAGACCTATTGCAACCTAATTTATAACTGAAACTGGAGGATTTAAAGATTTTCAAACATCTAGACTGTAATGAATTCTTCCTGGTTGCTTTAGTTTCAAAGATGAGAGGTATCTATTTAATATTTGACTTACTGACAGCAAAGAGGTGGAATCAAAAGAACTGATTAGTCACACAATCTTCAGAAATTTTACAGGTGGATTCAAAATATTGCTCTTCTCTTGAACTCTCTGAAGTACAACTGTTTCTTTTGGGAGTACGAAGGCTTTGTGAAACAGAGAACTTTCAGTAAAACTCTTTACTCTTGATACCCTATAGGTTCTTTCCATCTTTATCACAAGAGGACAAAAAAAGACAGCTTTTTGACAGCTGTTTTTTCACACGTTCTCTCTGTTCTCTTAAGAAGACCATGTCAAAACTACTCCATGGAGATTAGGAAAATCAGAAAGTTTTTAAGAAATGAAGATATCTCTACTTTGACATTAAGACCAAATGACATTTTGACAATCTCACTGAACAGGTAAATCAACATATTCAGATGATACAAGAATAAAACTAGAAGGAATTTGTAAATCATCATACAGCAAGATTTGATTAACATTACAAATTTAAAGAGCATATATAGAGTATTTTCTGTTTAACAAATGCCTTAGCATTGGTTCAGGACTATGTATGATCCCTGTCATTCATTCAATATAATTTGGCATAGTGGGGAAGGGAGAGGCACATTTACTGGTCTCCAATGAAAGAAGGCCAAGATAAGGATTATGGGGAAAGGGCAGAGAGGAAGGTTACAAAAGGGCTAGCCATACTCTTTTTCTCCCTCGTTTGACAAATTGTATCGGCCTACTCTTCTGCCTTTATCACAGTGAAAGCTTGCTGTTGCTTCAGAGCCAGGAAGATTTTTTTCCTCTTTTACCATGTTTTCCCTCCTACCCTAAATTTTGGGCTGTGGAGTACAGTATCTGGCCCAGAATGATGTCCTAAATAGAAGGACATTTTTCAGGTAGTTGGGGTGGGGGGTGGAGGTGGAGAGAAATTAGGAATCCAGTAATGGCATGCATTTGGTGAAGGATAAGTATTTTAAACTGCCTGTACATATCATGGGTGAAGTGAAGGAAACTGTCTATGGGGCTGGCCTGAACATTTAACCCCCGCTAATCATGCACATTGGGGTTGAGTCCTCAGATTGGCCTTCCAATACAGTGGTCCCCCGGGTTACGAAGGTAATCCGTTCCGGATTACCTTTTGTAACCCGGAAGCTTTCGTTTACCGGGGGACCGCTTTAATCAACGGACCGTGCGGCCATTTAAAGGGGCCGCGCGGCTTTTTTTTCTTCGTATCCCGGGGGATATTTCATATCCCGGGGGATACACTGCCGGTCTGCTGCCTTTCGGATCCCGGGGTTTTCGCAACCCGGGGGATTCGTAAGGCGGGGGACCACTGTAAATAGCTGGCCAAGAATTCTCAACCTGGGGAAGCTGGGGAGGAGGTCTAGGAGAGACCTAGTGCCACAGGTGCTCCCCTTCCCCCTTTGCACTTCCCAAGGGAAAACTTAAAGACAGCTTAAATAAAATGGCTCATATTTCAAGCTTTCATGTGTGGTCACATGTACCCTGTGTCCTCTTTTTCAGAGCAATTTTTTTCTGTGTTCACTAAAGATACATTGAGAGGGAGAGAACCAATATCCTGTCTTTACTGATGGGCAGAGGCTATAGTTTGGTGATGTAACAAATTTTTCATTTTGTGACATCTCCATTTAAAACAAGATTGGACAATTCAGGGCTTGTGTGAGGAGCAATTGTTTGCTCCTTGGATACCCCAGATTGCCATAATATAACCAAAATATAACAAAAATAATCAGATTTCTATTTACAATTTCAAAAAAGTGGTAATTTTTTCTTAAACTATGACCTGTTCAAAAGTTAAATTGTTGCTCCTATAAGATTCTAGGAAGAACAGTTTTAACTTATTTTGCTATACAAAGTTGCATCTGGGATTGGTTGAAATTTATCTACTTCGAATTTTAATGGATACAAAGCCAGGTGACATGAGATTCCTGCAAGTCAGAAAAGGCACTTTAAGGCCAGATGGAGAAACTCCATCCTATTACAAGGCAGTTTCTTCTATTTTAATCACTCTGCATAATATACAGTGTATATTTTTCACTTCCTGACATACAGATATTCATAAACATCTCCCTTGGGTTGAAAATGGAGAGGGACTGCATTGTCTACACATGAGGTTTGTCATTCTTCCTTTCCTTTCATATTTTTGCATATCATTCTGCAGAAAATTGGCATCGCTTTAACACAATATAAATACTTATTCAGAAATGTAAGGTTTTCCATTACACATCTATTCTGACACTAAGTGGTATTTGTAGGAAAAATGGTATTCTCGGGAAAAACTAAAGAATGTGAAAGCTAGCTTTGTTTTTAATCCAGTTTCACACTGAACTCTATGAGTTTTCACCTATTTATCCTTCTATTGTAAGAGGAAACAAAGTTGGACAAGCACTGGCTTTTTGACTTAATAAATACACTTCCTTGTTGCAAGTAAAGTTTAGAGCACATTACATACTACTACATCAGGTTTTTGCATCTGGGTCTGTATTTATTTCTTTGCAGACAGCAACAGAAAGTATTAAGATGGTAACAAAACCATTCTATTAGCTCTCTTTCAGTTGCTTTGGATTGGATTTTAAGGGCATCATTTTTCAACAGACTTGCTTGAATTAAAAATCCCAGACAAGATGCACTCAAAATGATATCCAGCCAAATATCATAGTACAATGGCATTTCAAATGTCTCCTGAAGGCTATTAAAAGTGATTTTGAGGGCTGTTCTTCAAAACTGAATACTGTCTCCATCAGTGAACAAATCTAGCTAGGAGGAATTTGTCCATTCTATATCCAATTCTATCTTGCTGTACATTATGAAACAAAAAGGCTCAAGGGACAATAACCTTCATTTTCCCTCCCCCAGATAAATAAAATATTCTTGATTCTTTTCTCTCTAATGATGCAATTTTCATTTAAACATCTCTAAAAGTTAACATATTATAGAATCACCGCTGGCAGCAAAAGTAAAGAAATGACACGCATCTCTTCTTATTTGATACAGGTAAGCCATTGTGCAGACATAATTTTTCACAGAAAGCTTGCATTGGCCATGTGAACTCTGGTGTGATGTAACCCAAGCCAGAATCATGGCTTTAAACACATGCATATTGTAAGAATGAGGCCTGAACTAAGATATTTTGCTGTCCAAAGAAAATGACATGGTTCCTGCTCCCACACACACAGTGTCATCCAAACTGGAGAATTAATATAAATTTAGCATTGATGGAGGGATAGCATCCTCATCTGCATGTGAAGGCAGTAGCCTAGCTACAAGGGTCCAGGAGAACACAAAGCTTTGTCCTTCAACAGAGGTAAGTAGTCAGGAGGTTGTCACTACTACCCTTTCCAAACTACATATAATCTCCTCTCTAAAGCAACAACTCACTTAGCCTAATGGTAGCTTTGGTGAGAAGGAACCCAGACCAAATAGCATGACATTTAATCTCTAACTGTAAAACTCTGTTCAGAACTAATCCCTGCCAGATTCAATGGGTTTTAGCTGTAGGCAAATTAGTGTAAAATTGCAGGCTAAATCTCTTTAGCAAAGTGTGACAGATTCACAATCTTTCTTGTGGTTAGGACTGTGAAAGTGAATTACTACTAACTGCAAAGTATGGAACTTGTCACATTTTTAAAAGAGGTGGTAGCTACAATTAAATACAGAAAACAGGTGTATATTTCTGTTTTTATGGATTCACCAAGAGGGAGTAGAAGGCTCTGTAGTCTTGAAAGACCGAAATTCTCATTCTTCCAAAGCATGAAAGATGATTTAAAGTGACTAGACTGGCACAAGGAACAGTTCTGAACTGACCATATCTGCTGAAAAAATCCCAACAGCCTAATTCCCCCTTCCACTTGTTAAGAGTTGAGGAAATGAGACAAGTGATTGTGATATGGGACAAATAGTAGAACATATTGAACTCAGCTCACTCAAATAATTTTTCTGCCATTAAACATAAAAATGAATGTGGACTATCTTGTCTTTTACTGGAGACATTGGTAAAATAACATTGCTTTGGTGAAACTATTTCTACTATTTGTTATTAGCTCTGTACCTTTTAGTTGGCACATATTGGCTTTATTATGATCTCATGTAATCCTATTTGAATTGATCAAAATTATTTCGATGGATACATATCAAGTTTGTGCACTCAAATGCAGAGTTTTGACTGTGTAGTTTATTCAAACTGAATTAAATCATATACATTAAAGGATGGATATACAGAGATTGTGTACAAAATATCTAACACAGACCAAAGAAGTAGATGAAACTTGGTCAAAAGGTCAATAGCCATGTGATGAACAAGAGCAGTAAATATATTAATAGTGTCAATAACACCAGTTAGCCAGGTACATGCAACAAATGGCAATTGAGTCTAGGAGTCTAGTGTCTTCAGTGTAAGACAGAAAAACTAAGTACTTGAGCCTTGTACTCTGTAAGGATTAGAAATTTCCAGGAAACATCATCCAGGGAGAATTTTCTGAATTTGAAATTTTCTAATCCTTACAGAGTACAAGGCTCAAGTATTTAGTTCTTCTGTCTTATATTGAAGACACTAGACTCCAAGTTTGGGGCATGATCATTTCATGTCTGAAATTTATTAGCCAGAAATACACATGAATATGGCTCAACACATAGCAATTTTAACACAGAGGAATCCATTTTTTATCCTCCTAGATGAAACATACCAGCCCATTTAAATTCCTCGGCTGGGCACCTACTTATAAGGTTATACAATTTATTTACACTCAGAGTTTCAGTTTGGTTTCTGAGACAGGTAGATGCCTATTTATGACTAGGGATTTTTATGCTGTTCATAACTGAAGGTTGTTGTAATTCAGAAAGAATTAGCTGAGAATTGAAGTTTAGGTCCTTTACCATTCCAAAAATAAGGGCTTCTCCCTTGGGCATAGCATCAGGGAATAATGATCCATTGCCTTTTCTAACTAAGGGAAAGCCAGTCAACAATGTCATCCCAGCTCACCTTTTGCACAGTTCAATTCATCTCCTTTAATGCTCATAATGGGCAGGGGAGTTTTCTAACTTATTTGTTTATTTCTGGTATAAAAAACAACCATCAAGTCATACACACTATTACTCCCACCCCCGGTTATGTCCTTGGTCAGGGCTTCTCCTGAGATTTTTGCAGTTTAGCATCTTTTCTCTGGTTTTCCTTTTGCCTCAAATAGAGAATGGTATCACTAATGTTCTGTCCCCAAAGCATCCTATTTCAGACAGTTTGCACCAGCAGCCAGGAAGGAGGAGAGGTGGTCAGGGATGATTAAAGGGCTGAAGTGCACATAGCAACATATATCGCTCAAGTACTAAAATGGTTTGTGGCAAGGCAGGAATGGAATTAAGGAAGACTCAGATGCAGCAGACGTTAAGACACCAAATCCTGTTTAATTTTGGGTGCTAAGCAGGGTCAATCTTGGTTAGTACTTGTATGGGAAACTGTCAAGAAATGCCAGGTGCTTTAGACTATATTACAGAGGAAGGAACTGGCAAAAAACAACAACAATAACAACAACAACATCCTTGTCTAAGAAAATCTGCTGAAATTCAAACAGTCCTCATAAGCCAACAGGCAAATTGAAGACACATGTACAAAAAGTGAGAAGTTCAGTTAGGCCCCTTCTAGTGGCTCACTTCAAACAATATTGTTTGGGTTTGAAGGAGTCAGGATGCATGCAGGTCTATTAAAGGGAGATTACATTGGTCTTTGAGGCCAAGATAATGGAATGACAAGATTCAACACGTGATTTGTTCCTTAGGAATATGATTTGGAATTGGTTGAGAAAGCATGGCCCTTGGAGAGATGGCATGGTCCTCGCTTTACCAGATGTTGTTAAGCTGTGGAATTATTGGGCAGAGATTTGTTTTTGTTTTTTCCTGTAAGGTTTAAAATGATACTCCTTGTTGCATTCCTTATGTCATTTTTGGACCCTTTTGTATTAATGAAGTGATGGAAGACAATCAATAATATGTTTATGGCCATGCTGTTGAACATAGAAATGTTTTTGTTAAGGCAATATAAGTTAGACCTGACACTCAGGAAGTCTAAAACTGATCAGAAAAGAAAGACTGTGCAAAAGCCATTAACTATAATGGCTGCAATGGTTCTGCATAATAGCAATTGGTCAGAGACAACATTCAGTAGTTTTCAAGGATGAACTCATTCTGCCATCAAACAAGATAATGCTGCATCTCCATGGACATGCCAAAAACTTCTATTAATAATGAATTGCACAGTCTGCTTTCTTTGATGTAAGGTCTCTTGGGTGGACAATTCTTGCTAATGGGCCGTTCTTGATAATGAACTCTATTCTACTGGAAGAACTGTCATTTATCTATCTAACAGGAAAGGAATGTCTTTGACACATTCTGCATTAGAGAAAAGGTATAGTTGAAATTAACTAGCAAGGTATTGAAATTATATTCTGCAATTCACTCAGTTGGTTCCTCCTTGTTGAGAACTGAACTTGATGTAATGCTATTTGTGTGAGTGTAAGAATGCAATTAACTTTCCTATTTTTGGTTAAATTGATAGAAGACAAGGGGAGGGATGGACAACTTCAGGGTAAAGAAGGAAAAGAAAAAAGTGACATCATGGGTTCTGACAAATTTGGGCATCCAGTCTTTAACCCCATATATGCTTACATGTTTCTCTCAAGAAAGAGTGTCACTTTGGGGGTTCTTAAGCCTAAATGAAAGATGGTCATTAGGCCAATACACCTAAATAATTTCTGAGCTTTCTTTCTTTCTCTTTCTTTCTTTCTTTTTAATTTTTTATTGTCAGTTTAAAATACAGCATTTAGGTTGAGAAGTATAATAATCCATATTACCATCTGTATCTTGCCTATAACAAACATAACAATACATAAACAAATGCACATTCAGTTTTTTTGCACCTTTTATATACACATATGAACACATATTTAGTTTCTCGTTTAGTTTCATTATGACATAATCTCCAAGAACATTTAAATTGTGAATCATATTCATTTTTTATAATTTTATAATAATATTCTACATTTACAAATTTAATATGCTGGATTTACAAATTTACTTTTGTCTCTTAACCCTCTAAGTGATTCCGTAGAGTTTGAAAGAAGGCTTGCTTCTTTCCATGTTACATGGCAGCAAATATATCATCAGCATGTGGACATGTCTTTTCCCATTCCTAGGTTCTGTACTATATGCACTGTATGTCTCAACCCAGCTATCTGGCATTTTTGTACATTTTCTCATTAGTGCCTATCTGGCATACATAGGAAATTAATGCCCATATTTTAATACTATTCACATGTATTATCAGGCTTTTCCCAGAGTAAATACAAAGAAATCTCTGAAGGCTAGAAAATTTTGTATCAGAAATGAGTAAACTCATTGATAAAAATGATTAGATGATCAGCGGACTTCCAGTCATGATATGAAAGAATGTGGATGCATGAGAGAGGTGCTACAACAAGAACATCTCTTCACAAATGCTGGATACAGTAACTGGAATTACAAGCTTTGATCTTCTTTTTGTTCTTCCTGGTAGACTGAGGGAACAACTCCTCACTTGGATGATTTGAAATACTGTACTGTAAAATGGTAATTGTGGTTTTAGCTATTGATTGATTGATATATTATTGGTTATAGAATTTTATATTGATTGTATTGTTGACTTTTATGCTGTTCTCCTTCCTCGATCCATGGGGAGAGGCGGGATATATAAATAAACATTTTATTTATTTATTTATTTATTTATTATTCTTAGCAGTTCCTGACTGAAAGGCTTTTAATTCATTGACACAGATTCAAGAGGATAAGTATTTCATTTACAATTAATACTATTTTTTTTTTTAGTTGGCTAAATTCTGTGAATAAAGAAGTATTACTAAGGGCAAGAGTAAGCTATCTAAAAATCTGTCAAAAAAGAAAAAAAACTACAGACTTCAGTGTTACTATTGATATAATAAGACTAACAAATTTAAAAGGACAGTACCCCCCCCCAAAAAAAAGGAATGAAGTTAAGGATTTTACAGAACTGGTATTATTATTATTATTATTATTATTATGCTGTAAATTTACACAGTGCTGCACACACAATCTTATAATTAGACGGATCCCTGCCTTCAGGCTTACAATCTAAAAGAGACAACACAAAAGTAAAAGGAGAAGGTGTTGGGAAGGGGATGAGGTCCAGTGGTTCTTCTCTCCCTCTGGGGCCTGGACCAAGGTAGATGGACTAGAGGGAGGGACTGGTAGCCAAACTTTGTACCCAGGATGGTTTGTATCATGTTCTTCTACTGCTGATTTTTCTGGTTGTGCAAAGGACAGGAGAGACCCTCTCACAGCACAGGAGTTTACCGCATACCATGCAGCTGCATACAGGTCTACATAAGGACCACCAAATGCAGTGTCCAAACATGAATCAAGGAACATGAGAGACACTGCAGACTGAGTCAGTTAGAAAAATCAGCAGTAGCAGAACATGTTATAAACCATCCTGGGCATAAAATGCTGTTTGAAAACACTGAAATTCTGGACCATGCCTGCAACTATCAGGTCAGAATGCACAGGGAAGCCATTGAAATCCACAAACACTTGGACAACTTCAACAGGAAAGACACAACCCTTAAAATGAACAAAGTTTGGCTACCACTCCTGAAAAATAGCAAAATCAGGACTCAGCAAATAAAAATGAGAAACCACCCAGGCTCAGGGGCTGTCCCAGCAGACTATGATCACTAATTAAGCAGATGCTAATACCCTTTTACAAATCCTCCCACCCCGAGGCCCTCCCACCAACAACAGAACAACACAGAGATTAACATGGGACTCAGTCCTCCCTACCCAGGGTCACACAGTATGTATATACCCACTGTCTTCCATGCCAGTATTCTCTGAAGATGCCAGCCACAGATGCTGGTGAAATGTCAGGAATAAACTCTTCTAGAACATGGCCACATAATATGAAAAACCCACAAAAACAATTAGTTACCACTGTATTAATCTTTTTGTCAGTAAACTCTAATACAGAAAAGAGAAAAATATTTAAGATCTAAAGAATAACAGATCTGAAATCAGATTAACATCACAACAATTACAAGACTCCAAGCAGCAAAGGTACAAACAGATAATCCAAGCAGACGAGGATCTACTGAGCTGATATCTAAACAAACAGATTCTATACAAATGCTTCTGGATTAACTGTAAAACTTTAAAACTGAAGTCAGACAAAACCTGACGAATCACAGAGAAGAGAGAAATGAAAACATGAATAAGGGTTTTAACAAAATGGAAATGAATCTTGATTTAATAACAAAAGAAATAACAAAGCTAAAAAACAATGTGGAATTATTAAAAGTGAAATTATATGAGTTAGATGTGAAAACAAAAATTCTACATGATAAATAGATTTTGGGTGAAAATCTGTGTCTCGCAGAAGAATCAAGATACAGGGAGAGATATTTAAAATTAAGAGGAGTTCCTGAAAGAACCAATGAAGAAATCCAACACAGAATTATTCTGCAAATTGCAAATTATCTACAAATTTCAGATATAGAGCTGGAATATGAATAGACCATTTATTCAGGATTAATTCTACTGTGGCAAAAGGAAAAAAAAAACACCTATCAAGGGATATCATGATACGTTTCACCCGCACCAAAATAAGAGATCACATGCTTCAAAAAAGTTATAAGGAAAAACTACAAATATGTGATCATATCATTGGAATTTACAAGGATATCCCAACTATAATTCCAAAAAAGAAAACAGTATAAAATACTAACAGATGATGATGAAACACAAAATCCATTATGCATGGGATAGGCTGGAAAAAAGTAAAATTCACATATCAACAAAAAATATATTGTATCAACACAAAATAGAAAGTGGAAGAATTCTCTAATTGCTTAGAGCGAATCTAGCACAGAAATAATAAAGAAGAATGAGATGAAAAGGCACAGAAATAGTGCAAAGACTTGAGGAAAAGAAAAGAAACAATGAATAAAGAAGAAAAGAAAAAAATCCTAGAAGGAAAAAGGAGCAATAGGTCCAATACAGATTGGCGTGAAACACTATCTTCAGGCCAAAACTAGGACTGGGGAGGGCACAGCAACCACACGCTGCTCAGCCCTAGTGTGAATGGACAGTGCCATTCTGAAAGTATGCCATTCACACATAGCACATGCTGATGGTGTCATGCCCGTGCTGCATCCAAATGGACTGGTGTGCACCTGATGTCACTGTGATGCTCCAGGGTGCTATGGAGCCCTTGGGAGATTCACAAAAAGGAGCTCCAAAACACAGCTCCTTTTTGGTGAATGCATTTTTCCCACAGCAGCCAAATGGCTGTGAGATCAAAGCCAAGGAGAAAAGGGCCGGACAGCCATTTTCTCCCATGGCTCTAGCTGTCAGGGTTTCTGGGGGCATGGAGCCCCAAGGACACCCCTTTTCCAGGCCATGGGGAAGCAGCATTTTGCCGCTTCTTCATGGACTGAAAAAGTTCTGGATTGGGGCCTCTGGGTTGCTGGTGAAGCGGCCCTGGCCCCAATCCAGTACAGAAAGGGGTGCCCAGAGACCGCCCTTTTGGGGCGGTCTGTATTGGCCCATAGCTACTGAACAAAAAGCAAAAGCAAGACCAGAAGAAGATGAAGTGGAAACTGACTTAGAATACTCAGAAGAAGAAGTCACTGACACAGAACTGTAACTCACTATCTTCCAGGGGGAAAGGGGGGGGGGCTTGAAAATAAGGACCAAAGGACTTAATGCAAAATATAAAAGAAATAATTTCACTATATTGAAAAGAAAAAAATTGATATTTTGTGTTTATAGGAGATCAAAATAAAGAAATCAGAAGATTCTTTAGAAAAAAACTAGGATTTCCATTTTGTAATGTGAAAAGGAAGGGCAGAGTGGTGCTATACATTCAAAGAAGATGCTCAGCTAAAGAAATATTTAAAGACAGGGAGGGACACTACATAGGGGTAGAAATCAGAGGAGGAAACATCACATATTTAGTGATAGGTATTTATGTTCCTATATCTAATAAAGTGACATTCTTTGAGAAGCTGCATCAAGAAATAGAAAAAGAAGAAAACAGAAACAAACTGATTCTGGGGGACTAGAATGGGGTGATAGACCCACAAAGAGATAGATCATCAAGACCGAAGATTAGTAAACACCAAGAAAAATTGCCAAAAGCATTCTTCTACATGGTAAAAAAAATCTGGCATTACAGTATTTCTGGACTAAACAATATGGAAGGAAAGAAGGTTTTACCTTTTACTCAAACCAGTATGATTCAGTGTACAAAATTGGTAAGTTCCTAGTCACAAACATTCTCACACCAAGAATTAAAAATTAGAAATTTTACCAAAAATAGCCGCTGATCATAATAACCCTATCACTCTTGAAATATTAGACAACAACCACAATATAATTGGAGGCTAAATGAGAAGCTGCTCATGGATGAAGATTTTGTAAAAAAAACCCAAAAAAACCTATGAAAGAACAAATAAAATTCTTGTTTTTGGAAAATTACTGTAAGGAAGTACCACATAAAATTATCTGGAATGCTGGGAAAGCATACATAAGAGGACTCCTAATAAAAAGAGTTATCAAATAATAAAAAAAGAAAAAGAAGAATGGAAGATTTATGAAAAAGGTTTAAAAATAAGAGGACAACATAATGAAATATTCATCTTACAAAACTCTTAAAAATCAATTAAAACTAGTACAGGTGCAAGCTTACAGTGTATTAACAGAGTATATTGAGAAAAAAATAATAAAAAAGAACAAATTGATTTTAAAAATGCCAACTAAACTGGAAAATGGCTTGCCACAAACTAAGGAAATTAAAAACAAGAAACTTGATTGACAAAATTCAAACAAATGAAACTGAATATGTAACATCACAGAAAAAAATAAAAATGTTTTTGTTAAATACTATGAAAACCTAAATAGATCTGTCCTGGGAAAGCAGCAAAAAGGCTGATAATACACGCTCTAAGCAATGTCTAAAACTTAATGTTGTCCAGAAAAGCAAGCAAGAGAGTCCAAGAGCACAAACCGAGAGAGTTGTTAAAGATCCGAAGTCCAGGATTCCAGAGAGTGACAAAATGTGTAGGCAAATCCAAGGTCAAGAAGTCAAAGGACACAAGGCAAACAGCAATCCAAGGAGTAGGGTTTCCAACCAGTGTATTTTCACAAGGAAGCTCAGGTAATCTTTGACACCAAGGCAGGCATTCTTTAAATTCTTTAAATGTTTAAATTTCCAAGCTGCAGGAATCCAACTGCACCTGATTATCTCAGAGTTTTTGATGAAGCTTCATTGAACAGCGGAGACCTTCCTTTTCTGCTCATGGCTGGCTGAAAGCAGGTACTGTATGTGCTGCTGTCCCTTCTCCCGCATCCATGCCTGCAGGCTCTGTTGCCGGGAGGCTTGACTGCTGAGCCTCCTTGGAAGCCACAAATTCTGCTGGAGCTGGCAGGGGCAAACTAGGCCCACAATCAGGATCAGGCTCAGCTTCAAGCACAGGTCCAAGTTGAGGCTCTGGCTCAGCCTCCTCATCCTCTTCATCCTTAGCCTGGCTGGGCATGTTGAGATCACAACAAAACTCAAAGAATCAAGTTTTTACTTGACGCAATTTCTAGACAAACAGGACTGGTCACTTTTCACAAATAAACAATGTGACATATTTAATGCAGATAACAATCTAATAGAAGTTACATCGGCAATCAGGAGACAAAAACTAATAAAACCCCAGGTCAAGACAGATTTTCTACTTTATTTTAGAAAAAAATCAAAGAAGAACTAAAGTTATCTCTAAAAGACACCTTTAATTTTATTTTAATAAATGGCATGCCTGAACTGTGAAAGATAGCAAGTATTATCTTAATACAAAAAGAAGAAAGAGACAAAACAAGACCAGAAAACTACAGGCCTATTTCCTTACTCAATGATGATTATAAGATATTTGCATCATTTTTATCAGATAGACTTAAAACTCTCCTCATGGAAATTATAAAAGAAGATCATACCATGATTTCTACTTGCATGATATACGAAAGACAACATTCGAACTGTACTGAACTTAATTGAATTTTATAGAAAAAACAATAGGAATATGGTATTGCTTATTGACACTGAAAAGACATTTGATAATACTAATTGAGAATGCATGTTAGGAGTCCTACAAAGACTGAAAATTGGTCCCAAATTCTACTCATGGGTAAAGGTGCAATCAGTGCAGATAATAAAAAATGGTGAAAAATCAAAACTGATTAACATTCAAAAAGAAATATGGCAAGGTTGCCCTTTATCTCCTTTGTTGTTCATTACTGCTACTGAAGTATTTTGTACTATAATATGCAACTTTTCTGAAATAAAAGGCACGAAAATAAAGGGATTGGAATATAACATCAAAGCCTATGTGGATGACCTGGTAATCATTCTGGAAGATCCAATGAAAAGCATAAAACCATTAATTGTTTAGTATCAGGATTTAACAGCAAACAAAAATCAGTAATACTAACAAAAATATGACAAAAAAGGAAGAAAACACATTACAAGTAGAAGCATCCTGTAAAATCGTTAGAAAGACAAAATACCTAGGGATTTGGTTAACCAACAAAAACAGACTTATTTGAAAATAATTACAATGAAACATGGGAAAAAATTAAGAAGGACCTAGAGAAATGGACTAAATTGAAATTAACAAATTTGTGCCAAATCCCTTAACCCAACGACAGCCTGCTGTGTTTAACAACTTCTTTGCAGATAAAATCTCTCAGATAAGAGCCAACTTGGATGCCAACATTTTAACAAACCATAGATGAGGTGTCAAGCAACTCTGTCGATGAAGTTATTCAGGATCAGTTCTGTGAGAACCGATGACATCCTTGGTAGGGTACGGAAAACAACTTGCCCTCTCAACCCTTGCCCATCATGGCTGGCCATCCGGGGGGGGGGGGGGATGCATTGCGGAGTTTCCTGACATTTATCATCAATGCATCTTTCAGGGAAGGATATGTTCCATCATGTTTGAAGAAAGCGGCTGTTAGGCCGCTTCTGAAAAGACCTTCCCTGGACCCCCGGGATATGAGTAATTATAGGCCAGTCTCTTTACTACCATTTTTGAGCAAGGTGATCGACAGGCTTTGGGGTTGAGACTGCCATGGTTGCCTTGACCAACGATCTGCATCTGAGCATCAACAGGAGTAGTGTGACCTTGTTGGTACTCTTAGACCTCTCAGTGAAGTCACTGGGTGAGCTTATTCGGAATTGTGGAGCTGGGTGCTATCAGTACGCTGATGACACCCAGATCTATTTCTCTGTGTCTTATTCATCAGTCTCAAATCCCAATGGTGTCTCCTCTCTCAATGAATGTCTTCGGGTAGTAATGGGCTGGATGAGGAAAAACAGATTGAAACTGAATCCCGATAATACAGAGGTGATCACAGTAGCAGCCCCGAAACCAAGAATTGGGTTGCAACCTCCAGTCCTGGATGGGGTCACGGTATCCTCTAGTGACTGTGTTCGCAGTCTGGGGGTGCTCCTTGATTTGTTTTTTCCGGATGACAAATCAGGTAAACGAGACAGTCAGGAGTGCCTGTTATCAGCTTCGGCTGATATGCCAGCTGCACCCTTTTCTGGAAGTAAGGGACCTTGAGACTGTTGTACACACTCTGGTAACCTCACGTCTAGATTTCTGTAACACTCTCTACTTGGGCCTTCCCCTGTGCTTGCTTTGGACACTGCAACTAGTGCAGAACATGGTAGCCAGAATAGTGTCAGGAACATCGAGGAGGGACCATATTACTCTGGTACTGAAGTCCCTCCACTGGCTGCCTATTAGTTTCCAGGCCCAGTACAAGGTGTTGGTTATTACCTTTAAAGCCCTAAATGGCTTGGGTCCAAACTATCTCAGGGACCACCTCCTCCCTTACAAACCCTTCTCCCACGCTCTTCTGTCCTCTGGGAGGAATTTGCTGCAACCTCAAAAAGCTAGGCTTTTGGCTACCTCCCAGAGGGCTTTTTCGGTTGTTGCCTCTAGATTGTGGAATGATCTGCTGGATGAGATCCGTCAATTTACATCTTTGGACTGTGTTAAAAAGGCTGTCAAGACAGATCTCTTCCGGCAGGCCTTCCCAGGATAGATCATCCCAGCCTCAGGAACTCCCCTCTGAGGAGGGCCCCCAAGTTCCTCCTAGAAGACTTATGAGAACTGTCGTTGTAGTCCCGAATTGCCACCTTAATATTATTGCTGTAATTAATTGATATCTTAATTTTAATTGCTGTTTTAATTGGTAACTGATTTAATAATTTAACTGATTTAATAATTTTTAAGGGGGGGAGGGAATTAGATTTTGTAAATTTGTATTGTATTTTACTGTTGTTAGCCACCCTGATTGATCTCAAAGGGGCGGGATAATAATAATAATAATAATGTAGAATAGCTGCAACAAAAATGTCCATTCTCCCTAAGTTTAATTTCTTATTTAGTAACCTCCCAATTATCATAAAAGGAAAGCCCTTCTCTGTTTGGAACAAAGAACCAAAAAAATTCATTTGTGAGGGCAAAAAAGCAATAATAAAATGGAAGACTCTGCAAGACACAAAGATTAATGGAGGTTGTAAGCTACTAGATCTCAAAACTTATTTTCAAGCCAATGCACTATCTTGGATATTAGAATGGGTATAGCTTAGTAAAAGGAAACTATTTATTTTGGAAGAGGTAGTCCTGAAAACATCTGGCTGAAATATAAGGATATCATAAAGAAAGATACAAAAGGAAACTATGCTCTAAAAACATTGGGGAAAATAGGAAAACTTGACTTAAGAAAATAGTAGTTTTTTAAAAAGACAATTAGCAGAATTATTTTTAAAAAGATCTACAACAAACAAGCTTTGAAATTTTCCCAAACAAATTAGATAAAATTTTTGAAGGAGAGAAAAGAAAAATAACTGCAAAACTTCATAAAACATTAGTGGAAATGAAATTAGAACAAAATGTAATCAAAGAAACAGAGTTAAAATGGATGAAGGACCTGGGCAGGGATATTGATTTAGCCAGTTGGCAGCAAACGAGGATATAATGTTATAAACTTACAAAAAAAATCAAAAGGAAAATTTTATTAAGATGGAAACTGTTATCTAACTCCAGTTAAAATCAATATAATATATAAAACTGGAAAAAATATTCTGGAAATGTGGGGAAGCCACAGGATCTTGGTTCTATTTCTGGTGGGACTGCCCCCACATAAGAGATTACTGGAGAGAAATGCACAAAGCAATAGATATGATCCTGGGAATGGACTTCCAAATGCTTCCAGAAATATACCTATTAAACATGGAGAACAAATCTGCCAATGCTAATATACGTAAGAAGTGGAGATAGTTACTGTATACGATCTCTGTGGCAAAATTTTCACTTACAAAAAAATGGAAAGAAAAACCAATTCCAGATATAGATACATGGCTTTTAAAAATGTTAGATGTCATCCAAATGGATAGATTAACACAAGCAATTAATGGTAAATCCACAGAGAAAATAGAAAAAGACTGGGACTCTGCTAGTTCATTGTAAAAAATAAATGGATTACAATAGGGGATTAGATTCTAAAAAAATTTGGCTTCAAATTCATGAGAAAATACAAATTATTATAGGTAGTAAATTTAAGTTGGAACCAAAATGCTATTTGTTAAATATGATCTCAGATAACAGAATTCAAAATAAATTTGGTGTACTTTTATTTACATGATATCGGCAGCCCGAATCACATTCGCTTCACAATGGAAAGGAGAAAAACAACTTACATGGGAAGATGGCTAACGAAACTAATGCAATATATGGAAATGGACAAACTTACTTGTTATATTAAAGGAAAAGATGGGGATAATCGAAAACAATGCTGGGAACCTCTTATAAACTTTATTAAAAATGAAAAGAATACTGACTTCATTTGGTGAAATTAAGAAAACTTAACACAAAAAAGAATGTAAATAACTATGAAGGGAAATTACAACAAAATATTTTTGTTAAAGGAAGTTAGTGAATAAAAGTGATGTTATTAAATGGCAGGTAGTGGATTAAACAATGATGAATTTAGTATTAATGTGTAAAGAATAATACAACACAGTCTAGTGAACTCTATAAGGAAGCTTCTGAATGTTTCATTGGGAAATTTGTATGTATATATGTATGTATTTCATATTTGTTTATATGTTTTTTTAATCAATAAAAACTGGAAATAAAAAAGCAATAGCAGATTAGATTGAAATTTAAGAATGAAACTTAAAGTGGTTAACAAAGATAAAGATAAAAGGAAAACTATGAAAGTGGACTTTAATTTAAGAATATTTAATTCATACAATTAGGTTTAGACATCTCAAAAAAGTATCATATGCAAACACTTAATCCAGGAAAGATAGCTAACAATTTATAGAAGGTCATATTTGTAAGTTATAAGGCACACAACTCAGAGTCATCAGAGGAAGTCAAATTTAAAAAGTCTGAAGAGATTTGTATGGTTGGAAATAACTATCATAATGTATCTTTTATATTTAAGATTTACCAGCATTTGGTGGTATCAGTAAAAATTTTATTGAATCATAATAATGTACCATCAATGTATCAATAATAGTGTATCAACATTAAACATTTCTTTAAATTAAAAAAAAATGATTAGATGATTATAGCATTCAGGCTAGCAAGATATCGTTGTTTATATAAAATATAAAATATGGATAGGTTAGAAAATGTGTTGTGTATTATCTTAATTAATACTATTATGAAATTTTAATAACAAGTATTTAATAACAGGCATTTAATAATTCATTTGTGAAGGCAAAAAAGCAATAATAAAATGGATTTTTTTTTCTGTTGTGACTAAAAATGTAAACTGCCATGATGCAATAAAAATATTTGGGTAGAATTATTCATCCATGGGGGATTGCATTAGCATTGGCAGTTTATCGAAACAGCAGACTCTAGTAGTATTAATTTTAATGACATTGACCTTTATAAGTCTATGTGGTTAATGACTGCCATTGGACTGTTTGTTTTACTGCTTGCTTTGAGGTCTCAATTTATGCATTTATTTCATAATGGTTGGTCTGTTAGGAAGTATAGTGCTGAATCTGCATTAGCCCTTTATAAACAAACCTTGTGCCAGAACAGCATCACAAAATATTATGTTCTAACCTGGAATAAGGAAAACAATAGCTAGAATAGATTTTGTCAAGAGCTAAATTGCCAATCCATTTATCGTAACTCAAGTGTAACTGGCTGTAAATCATACTTGGTCATAAATGTTTGCTTTTTAGTGTCTTTAAAGATGTACACATTCAGCTTAGTACTACCGCAAATATAATTAAAATCATTCATACTTTTCATTCCTTTTGTTATACTTTGCCTTTTTATAAAGGAGGTTTCAATACAGGATCCATACTTATTTTGGAGATATATTCACAGTGGGAATATGAATTCTTGTCATGTGTTAATTTGAACTGTTTGAAACTTCAAGTGACCATGTGGTTAGCATGTGCTTTTTATAGGGGTTTTTTTTTTTGGGGGGGGGGAAGGAGGAATATAAAATGTTCTTAATTTAGACAAAGGGAATTGGAGGTTAGGGTAATGAAAGAGGGAAGCTGGAATATGAATCAAGGTCAAATTCAAAAAAACTAATGTAAATAAAAACTTAATGTTCAATTATACCATGTGAGTGTCTGTCTCTTCCTCTGTGGTTGCATGTATGGTAAAATTTGGATTCATTCTTCTCAATTTTGATTATTTTGCCTTTAAGTTAGTTCATGAGATCAAGGCAGGTGGTCATCAACAAGTGTCTGAAATGAGTCATGGGCTGGGTGAGAATACAAATATTGTTTAAAAGTAGCTATTAACAATAACAACAAATACAGTTACAGAAGTTTGATTCCATTTTACCTGTCAAGTTTCCGTCCTATGAAATCCTGGTATTTGGAAGTGAGGGAGGGACATTTGCCTCCCAAAATGAAAAACAAAAACAAAAACAAAAACCAAAAAACAAAAACAAAAAACAAAAAACCACACACCATGATTCCAAAGTAGAATCCTAGTGCTATAACTGTATATTATGAATAGGTCCTTAAATTGAATCAAGTCCAGGCAGAATTATTATTAATAAAATATTCATGAACCAAACAAATAGCACCAGACTTTTCTATGTGCTGTTGCAGTCCTCCTTTACAGCTTAGGAATACTTTAGATGAGCTGGTTGTAGTGAAAAGGCCAATCTATCAGCCAATCATGAATCAGCATGTGACCAGCCAATGGGAAGCTGGCTGGGCAGGGTTATAAAAGGGCCTTGCAGGGAATGAAAGGGAGGTTAGTTTTAGGGTTAGTTTTGAGGGAAAGAGTTACATTGAAGGGGGGCTGTGCTCTTACAGTTCTCGAGGGAACATTTTAGATTTGTTTGGTGACCATGAGAGGGTCTTGAGAGTCCAAATAGGGACTGTGTAGGCGTAGGCTTGGGCAGTCTAGTAGGGAGAGGCTCAGAGCAAGCCAGTTGTTGAAAAGGGAATTTTGGTCCATGTACCTGAGATGAGATTGCCTGTGTGGCTATATTAATATTATTATTTTGAAAGGGCCTCTTGTATCAATTGATAAGTCAATAGTAACAACTTTGCAACTAATTTAAAATTTATTTTTATAATGTTCAATAAAGTTTTGTTATTGCTTAGACAACTACTTGGCCTCCGTTTGAATTAAAGCACGCTACCTAATATTAGTGACACAGAGGTGCTGTGCCATCTTAAAAGCAGTGTTAGGGTGAACGTTGGCAGGAGTCCTTCACATATTTTGGTGGCAACAGTGTGATTAAAATTCCCATAGAGTTGTCACAGTTGAGAATAGGTTGTGGGTGGACCATGTCTGAGTGAGCGTCGCCACACATTGACTGATAGATCAGCCTTTTCACTACATACCTCCCCCCTTTATAGCAGTATTAACACACATTACCAAACAATTATGTGAGTTAATGCAACATTAATCACAAAATATACTTACCATACATTACAACACTGGTCTGACTTGGAATGCTCAGGTATGATACATGACACAAAGCACTTTCCTTCAATTTTGGTTGATAATTAAGATAAGTATACTTCACAATTTTTATTCTTGTTCTGGTAAAATTAGGGATCTTATAGCTTGCAAAAATAAAGCAATTTACCTCTAAAAGGATATGGTCACTTACAGGATGCAGTCAGGAATTATCACATGAAAATTGCTGCCAATGCCTCTGGGCATGGAGCCCGTGGGAGCCTGGAGGCAGTCAGGATACACTCGCCCAGCAGCATTGACAGCATTTTTCATGTGATAATTCCTGATTAATCCTGTAAGAGTCTGTAACCTGACAGGGGTAAGTCGATTTATTTTTGCAAGCTATAAAGTCCTAAGTTTGCACTATTGTGAGATGTTGCATATGGGGTTTCAATATGGCTTTAGAAAAGACAGGTTCAAACCACTTTTTCCTGCCCATCTGTTTCTCCCCTTAGATAGGGTTTAGACTCCAGAGAGATAGGGTTCTGCTGCGTCCAAGTGTGGACATAGTTTTGTTAGTTCCAGAGGGGAACTGAGGTTATTGTCCAGGGGTTTATACTAGTGTTGTGACAAGCTAATTTTCATCTGATTCTTACTCATTGATTGAGAAGTGCTAATAATTTCTTTAAAAACCTTTCAAAATCTTCAAATAACAGCTATTTCTTGTGTTTATCAAATTTTGACGAATATTCTTTATATCACTACTTTATATCTATTAAGTTATAATAGATATTCCAGGTTAGTGAGTTATCTTGAGGAAATAACCTGTGGGTTAAACTTTGTCTGCATGACAGATTTTTGATAGGGCTTGGGAAAGCTCAGAAAGAGAAAGAAGAGGATGAGTGTCCATGAGAACCTGTAACATTGATACTCTGTGGAAAGTTGAACAGGGCTAAACAGATGGGCAGCTAAATGCCACCCCTTTTAGCCCCAGATCATTGCTGCAGTGACAATCTGCTTCTTAGGAACAAAAAGAAGCTGCTGTAAGCAGCTTCCTGGAAGGGGGGCCATAGTGGCATGTGCATGCCATGATGATACCATTTGGGTGCTGCTCTGCCTGTGTGTCATCATGGCATGCCCTGTGTAAACTGTGAGGCTTCTCAGATAGATTGCTTGCCAGAAAGATAAGGAGGTGGGTTGGGGGTGGGAGGCTGCCTGAACAGCTCCATTTTGCCACTGAGTTTCTTAAAAACTCTGTAGAAAACCAGACCTACTTTACCCCAAGGTAAAGGGTCTATACCCCAGGGTCATACTGGATCTGTGTCTGCATAGGAAGGGTTAGGCCAAATCTTGCCATGGAGTTTTCAGCCTGTGTCATGTAAACTCAATGACATGAGACTAGGTCATTTGGCCCATGCTGACAACCCCACAATGCTTTTTGCAGACTTGAACTGGTTGTCAAGATCTGAGGTGTGGGTGGATTGGATTTCGAGTCAGGCTGACAGGGCTGGGACCACAGATGATAAACGTAGAGAGTCTAAGAAGCCAGAGACAGGAAGTAAAGTCAGGAAACAGACCAAGGTCTAAGGACAGCAAGGCAAAAGTAAAGGAATTTGATGGGCAAGAGGCAGAGGTAGGAGATAGACCAAGGTTTAAACACAGAAAGGCTGACAAGACAAGGCAAAATGCAACCACAGCAGCTATAGTCAGCACAAAAGACTGTGTTGCTGTAGCAAGGACTGAGAAGCCAATGCAGCCCTTAAATGGCTGTACGTTGATCACACTGCCCTTCATGAGTGGAGCCAGCTGTGTCTGTTGGCTTAGCCCTCCACTTTCCAGGACGCTGGCAGCTCAGGCTTGATCCTGCAAAGATTTTGATGTCAGGATTCCAGCAGACAGGAGTTCTATTCTACAACGACATACATGGGCAAACCCTTATAATGAAGCCTGTTGGTTAGTTGTGCTTTGCCAAACTGAGCACTTGAAATGGAATAATTCTTGATCTGATTTAATTTAAATCTTTAAAGCTTTGGACCCAGTATATAATGGATTATCATCTCCTATGCAGCCCCCTTTTTATTTTAAGTAGATTATATATTTAGAGTTGTTAATATTATTCTTAATCTAACTAGGATTCCCAGCGTTCTGCCTTTTTTTAGCCCTAACTGTTATAGGTATGGTAGCAGGGGAAGATTCTTAGAATCTGAGTAAAATGGAGAAGATGTAGCTTAGAATATAATATTCTATAGATATAGTTAGGAGAGAGAATGAGAAGGAATCACTGATAAAAGAATATGGAAGAGGACCTTTGTTCAGCTATTGAACTCCATCTAATATAATACCCTACCTGCTGTTCTGTCACTTAGAGACTGTATACCATATTTAAGGTATAGAGAAACTGTATATCTTATTTAGGAAAAATTTCTATTGCTAGTTCCCTTCTTTCCTGTTTCTATTAGAGACAACCAAGTTTTTTTTCTCTATCCCCTTCTGATAAAATATCTGTTACTTCTAATATCCACTTTTAGGAAATGTGGAATCTGGACTGTCAGACACTGTTTTGATAGTCTTGCCATCCCATACCTCTCTGAATCTAGAATATAAGTTTACCCTCCACCACAAAACATTGTTAGAAGGAACATACAGCTAAACCAATATAAAAATCTGACAGTTTGAATACATTACAATTTCAAAAATCTATGTTAGCATGCAGAATAAATGGACATTTAGTAAGAGACAAACAATGAGTTAATAGGGCATATTTAAGCTACTGGTGGTACTTGAGAAATAAGCCATAAGAGCTCTTAAATGTAATGTGCATAGTATTTTCACTTTATTTGTGTCTATAATATAACAGACCAACTCTGATGTGAAAATTAATTCAACAAGCCTACCATTCCCAATTTTTCCCATGTCACAATGATTTATTTGAAACCACCTCATGCTTAAATACTGTTGTGATGAAACAGCTGTGAGGACACCAGCCTGGCCTTTGGTGAAGTTCAAATATTTCCAGCAGAATGCTTTAAATCCCGTGAAACACTTTTAATCAAAAGGAGTGCTTGAGCAAGACAAGATAGGATTAAAGTGAGATCCTCACAGAAACTGCTGAAACATACTTATTAACAGCTTTGAGGGTGGTGTGCAGGACAAAAAGAACAAGGAATTTAAAGAGTAAAAAGGAATTTAAAGAGCAAAAAGCAATAAACCTAGAATTTTCAATTGTGGTGGTGCTGGTAAGATTGTTCGCCTGAAATAGCTCTTGATTGTAATTATGTGGAGGAGAGACTACTGTACTTCAGTATTTTGCATTCAGGAAAGTTCTTGGGCATTCCAAAATGCTTCCTTACTCTCCAGAACTCCATTTATATAATGAATATACCTTTTGATAACTGATCAAACCACTGCAGACATCCCACCACCATCACGACCACCATACTTGTGCTTAAATGGCAGGCAATTTTACTGAATGCTCTAAGAAAAACATTTTGTTTTTGTTTTTTTGTTTTTTTGAGCAGATTATTCATTTTTGGAGAGAAAGACATTTGAATGCTATTGCTTCTTTAATGAAATCTTCATTCTAGAGCTTGTCAGACAAACAGAACTGTGTGATGCAATCTGACAAACACCACTTCAAATTTCTGTGGCTGAATAATATAAAATAATTATTTTCTGTTTTGTCCAGAAATCTAATGATATTTCTGTCATGTCCCAGGAATGAATACTTCTTAGAGGTACTGTGTACAGATGGATTCTGCTGGAAAAGGGTAATTACCTTGCAAAATAAAATAAAATAAAATAAAATAAAGGTATGTTGGTCATAAAGCAAAGTACATTAACAGCCAACATCCACAAAAATGTTACCTTAATCAAACCAACCAAAATTCATAAAATGCATGAAGCAAGTCTTTGAAGCTCTATTGGTTTCTTCATCAGGCAAAAATGTTAAAAATCATACAGTAGGGGAAAATATGATGATGTCAGAGTCACAGGCCTACATTTATGTGTATTTTTTTCTAGATTTTTTTACTGTTAGGAATCCACCAG
This sequence comes from Urosaurus nigricauda, assembly GCA_034509955.1. Taxonomy (NCBI): domain Eukaryota; kingdom Metazoa; phylum Chordata; class Lepidosauria; order Squamata; family Phrynosomatidae; genus Urosaurus; species Urosaurus nigricauda. The sequence continues at coordinate 64,500,431 of JAOEGL010000003.1, forward strand.
AAATGTATGCCAAGCAAGACTGTCAGCAATGAGTTCTGTTTCTGAAATGCAGATGGAGTGAAAAGGGAAAGTTTCTTCAGCTGAATTTATGTCCATCAGTGGAAAGATCTTATTTCATATTTATTGACTTATTTCTATAGAAGATTTGCACACAATCTTATTTACTTTGATCTAGTATGACTGTATCAATCCAATACTGTACAATATACTATTTAAAATTATATTGTACATTTTTCTGGCTATTCAATGTTCTTTGCAATACAATGTCTAAAAGGAGCTGAGTAATCATCTTCAGATGTTGTTTAGATGATTTGGATCAATGCTTCATCTTAGCAATTAAGTGAACTGATTCTAGCATCACTTTTATATCTTGTTTTATGAAAAGCACATAATCTATCAGTGACTTATTTTCAATGTTGAAAAATATTAAATTGAAATAAGCAGTTCATGTGCTTGAATATACTATCATGCTGTTCAAATATAGTATATTGTTGTTAGTCCTGTGTATAGTAGATCCACTTAATCAATGGGATTCATGTGTTGACTAACTAGGTCACTCTAATGGGAACTAAACAACAGGATCCCATCTATCTCCAAAGAGTTGTGCAAACTAACTTTTCTTCAATTTTTTTCCTCACAGCTGCTCAAACAAGCAAGACCTTGATAAATTTCCTTATTTTAGCAATATCAACAATAACTATATCATAAATAATGGTGTTTATTTTCAATGTGGACAATTTATAGAAGCAGCTGTTTGTCATCTTGAAGCAACTTTGTCCCATAATGGCAACTCTGTAAAAATCTGCCATGTTCTTGCTCCAGATTACTGTTATAAAGCTTTGCCATATGTTTCTCACATATGGTGAGCACCCTGGAAACCTTAGGACAAACTAGGAAAACATCCACCTTTAAGAAAACAACAGTGAAATTCAGGATTAGAGAAACAATTTGAAAAATGTTGTGTACAGTTCCAATTAATTATACATTTACTTAAAAGCAAATATCACCAATTCCAATCAAACATATATATCAGTTAGTGTATTCTAAGACTACAACCTTAAAGATATCTTAGGTTGCATCTACACAGCAGAATTAATGCAGTTTGGCATGTTGTTAGCTGCCATGGTTTAATGCTCTGAAATTCCAGGATTTGTAGTTTTTTGAGATGTTAAACCTTCTTTAAATATCTGGTGCCACAAAAAAAAAAAAAAAAAAAAACCTACAAGAATACATAGGATGGCACCATGGTCATTACAACAGTGTCAAACTATTATTATTTATGCAGTGTAGCAGCAGCCCTAGACTGATTATAGTTTTCACAAATATTTTTGGTAGTGTGTTACATTCTCATTTAAGAAAGTGGACACTAAGATTTTTTAGACAAGATTTGTTTTGGGGAAATTTCCAAATCAAAAAATGAATAAGTATACTTCAAGTCAGTAAAATGAATAAAATTTACTATGGTGAACATCAGAAGCTATTGAGACAGGTCAATAGAATGGGGTCACCATTAAAATTGCTTGCATCCCTTGTTTATTTTATTATGGAAAACCTAAATAAAGATTAATATATTTTAAAAAATTGCTTGCATCCACATTCTAAAGAGTTTCACCTGTGAATGTACTCAAAGAACTGTATGATGTTTATTTTCTGCAGGAATAAACTAATTTTGTGAACAGCAGATAGTGGATCAAACCACTGCAAAATCGGTGGATGGTGAATAACATGTATTGCATTGAATACAGAGGACGTTAGAGTTCAGTGGGAGTGAAGGTTATAAAATTACAAACAGTCCCAGGCTAGGTCCCTGACATATCTAGGTAGCACGGTAAAGGTTGTTTTATTACTGGAAAGCCAGTGCCAGTGTGCATGGATTAAGGATAGGAAACAGTAGTCCTCCAGATGTTTTCAACTACAACACCCAAACTTTTCACCTCTGGCTATACCAGCTATACCAGAGATTTTAAACCCAAACACCTGGAAGGCTACAGTAACTCACTATGACATAGAAAAAACTGAGTTAAATGGACCAATAATGTGACTTGGTTTAAGTCAACAGACTTTATTAAATGTATAAATGATAATGTTTTTTTGGATTTTTAATCATCATACACAAAAGTTACTTAAATGGGGATACCAAATGAAAATTTTGGAACAGATTAGGCTCTTGTGTACTAACAATTTCTCCACCATGTGTTTCTGTTTTTCCATGGTCACTAAACAGAAGTAGAATGTTTTTTCAGTCCAAGGTGTTCTTAGAGCAATCCTCAGTTTATTTATCTGCTCTCTGTATCCTCAGGCAAAACAAATATAAATGTGCAAGAATGATGTGAAGTAATGGCTATAATTATGTACTCGGGTATCTGGAAGTAAGGCTCTTTGAACACAAATGGAATTTATTTTTGATAGGTGGGACTATAGGAAGAAAGGCCCTATACAGACCATCACTTTTTGCCGGCCTGGGCCCAAACTAGGATTGCCTGAGGGTTGAGGGTTTACATGCTCCAAGTCCTTCTCATGGCACCTGGGCACCATCTTGACACGCCCTACCAGATGGTGCATACCATGATGACCTTTCTCATGCTGTGCACAAGGGGTGTCATAAGGCCCCTGTAATGCTGGGAATAGGAACCATATTTCGCAGCTCCTTTTTTGAGTGGGTTGGGGGTGTGGCATCCAGTTGCTGTGACCCCAATCCAGCACTTCCAGGGGTAGCATAGAGCTGCTCCTGTCAGGCTGTCTGTATAGTTCCAAAGTTGAACAAAATATTGTCTAAACTCTTGGGTGCTAAAGTAAACCCAATTAGCCGTAGCTATTTTAAAAACCACACACCTCTGCTAAATACTCTACGCCTTGAATTCATATTTACCTTAGGGTACAGAGAAGTAATACATGTTGACCAAGATCCTGCATAGGAAAAAATAAACTTCTGACTAGGGGATACTCCATGTGATTTCCCCTCTCCTTTTCTGCAGGACTTAAACTGGGGGGGGGGGGGGGAGGAGGCGAGCTTTATGGCTGGAAAAAAGAAATCCAATTATACTCCTATAAGCAGATGCACAAGAACAAAGGCATCCTTCGGGACCCCAGGGGAGCATCCTCCAGAGGTTATGAAGGATGATGTCATCATTGGCTGGCTATATGGACACAGCAAGATGCTTCTCACCAGCTGTGTTATCCCAGAGTCACTTACTTGCCTGCTAAAGGCGGAAGGGTGATTCAGCAGGATGCTCATGAAGACATTTTTGTGGCACAAAAATGGAGGTCTCTGGGTCTTCCTGGAAGATCCGGTGTAAGTTGTTTTACTGCAGTTTAAGGTGGTTTTACCCTGGTTCTGGTGTGGAACATGCCAAACATCTTCTGGACTGCTCACATGAGAACTGGGGTTTGACTGCTCATCATCTGGAATGGATGATACCAGAATGGGAGGGAAATGACACTTTTGGTTCATGCAACCAAAGCACAAGAGCCATACTATTAAACTATCTTCATAGGATCTGCTGGGGGAGAGGGCGGAGCAAGCAATGTGGGTTTATTTTGAGAAAGGGTTCCCTTGGAACTATTTCTAAGCCATGCCATGGCTGAGCCAACCATGCTTTTTGCAAGCCACACCAAATAGTTAGCCAGCGTGTGGCTTGGAGCCTAGTTCAGCCCAGAGTGTGAATTCTGCTAGGGCTCCAATATTTTAATGTCAAATCAGCAGAAGTCTTCCATTCCAAAGGAGCTTGTGTGTGCTCCAAAGTAAACCCAATGTGCACCTATCTTTTTCCTCTTCCTGGAAGCAAGACCAATTATTTAAACAAGAATAACAAATCAATCACACCAAATCCCTCAACAGATCAGTTCAGGTTAAGTGAAAGCCAAGAAAGGAAGCAAAAATTTAACCCAGCCTGAAGCAACCAGTCACAGTCTGAACTGACTGTCAGGATGGATAGAGAGCTGAATAAAATGGAGGAAGCAAGAGGGAGCACCAGCTTAGGACTTTAGAGCAGCTGCATCTTCATGTCTTTTCTGTCACAGTGCTACACATTAAGATGCTTCTTGTCTCTTCTCCAACCTTCATAGATGATAGTTGCAGCTTTTGTCAGCTACTACTGCAGACAGTGGCAGAGAAGGGCTGCACTGTAGGTTGCCATGGAAATATGAACTTAGCATATAATGGGCAAATGGTAAATGCCCTTGGAAATCATTGTTGGCATAATGTAGGGGACTACAGCCTGGTAGATGATGTTGAACTTAAATGACTATAAGTCCCTGCCAACATAGCAAAGGTGAAAGGTGCTAGGAACTGCAGCCCAGGCTGCATTTATACTGTAGAAATAATGCAGCTTGTGATCACATTAAGTAATGTACCTGCATCCTATGGAATCTTGGGATTTGTAGTTTTACAAGATATTTAGCCTTCCCTGACAAAGCATACTGGTGCCTCACAAAAATTAAAAATCCCCAGATCTATAGGATGGAACCATGGCAGTTAAAATGGTGTCAACCTGCATTATTTCTACAGTGTAGACATAACCCCAGTAACAAATGAACCTTCTCCCTTCCTGATATAAGATGTAGATCAGTCTACAGATCTAAGAAGGATATACCATGACCAGGATCCAAGAAGATAGTGAAATATGGAAGGAAGTTTCACTAAAGAGTGAAATTAAAGAGTAGTGATTTTCCTCCTCAGGAAGTCCTGAAAAGAAAACACTCTTCTCAGCATAGACAGATTTCAGGGACACAGCAGGGGAGCCTGGGAGTTCCATCGCAGGGAAGAGTTGCTGCTAAGCCTCAGAGGAGGCGCGTGGTTGTGGTGGGGGACTCCTTGCTGAGGGGTACAGAAGCAGTGATTTGTGGGCCTGACAAGATGTCACGTGAGGTGTGTTGTCTCCCTGGGGCAAAGATCTGTGATGTAACGGAGAGGCTGACAAGACTGGTCAAATCTACTGACAAATACCCCTTCCTTTTGGTCCACGTGGGAACGAATGACACAGCAAGACACAGCCTTCAGAGTCATAGTCAGACACACGTTCTAGACTTTAGGAAAGCTGATTTCAATAAACTTTGAGAAATACTGGGGGTGATCCTATGGTCAGGAATACTAAAAGAGAAGGGAGTTCAAGATGGATGGGAGTTCCTCAAAAGGGAGATACTAAAGGGAAAATTTCAGACAGTTCCAATGAGGAAGAAAAATGGGAGATGTCTCAAGAAACCGGTATGGATGACTAAGGAACTTACAACTGAGCTAAGTTTTAAACGGAACATGTATAAAAAATGGAAAAATGTGGAAATCACCAAAGAGGAATTCAAACAAATAGCCAGCACATGTAGGGATAAAGTCAGAAAAGCTAAAGCGCAAAATGAACTCAGGCTTGCTAGACAGGTTAAGAACAATAAAAAGGGCTTTTTTGGGTATGTCCGCAGCAAAAGGAAGAAGAAGGAAACAGTTGGGCCACTGCGTGGAGAAGATGGCAAAATGCTCACAGGAGACAGAGAAAAGGCAGAATTGCTCAACACCTTCTTTGCTTCAGTCTTCTCAGGAAAGGCAAAGGGTGCCCAACCTAAGGATGATGGGGCAGAGGACAGAACAGGGGAATTTCAGCACAGAATAAGTAAAGAAACAGTACAGGAATACCTGGTTAATCTAAATGAATATAAGTCTCCAGGACCAGATGAACTACATCCTAGAGTATTAAAAGAACTGGCAAATGTAATATCGGAACCAATGGCAATCATCTTTGAGAACTCCTGGAGAACAGGAGAAGTCCCTGCAGACTGGAGGAGGGCAAATGTTGTCCCAATCTTCAAAAAGGGGAAAAAAGAGAATCCCAACAATTATCGTCCGGTTAGTCTGACATCAATTACCAGGAAAGATTCTGGAGCAGATCATTAAGCAGAGAGTCTGTGAATATCTGGAAGATAATTCCATAATCACAAAAAGCCAACATGGGTTTCAGAGAAACAAGTCATGCCAGACAAATCTGATCTCTTTTTTTGATAAAATTACCAGCTTGGTAGATGAAGGGAATGCTGTGGATATAGTATATCTTGACTTCAGTAAGGCATTTGACAAGGTTCCCCATGATATCCTTGCAAACAAGCTTGTAAAATGTGGACTAGACAAGGTAACCGTTACATGGATTTGTAACGGGTTGACTGACCGAACCCAAAGGGTGCTCAACAATGGTTCCATTTCATCCTGGAAAGAAGTGACAAGTGGGGTGCCACAGGGTTCTGTCCTGGGCCCAGTGCTATTCAACATCTTTATTAATGACTTGGATGACATTATTGAGAGCCTAGTTATCAAATTTGCAGATGACACCAAATTGGGAGGAGTAGCTAATACCCCAAAGGACAGGAACAAAATTCAAAATGACCTGAATAGACTAGAAAGCTGGGCCAAAGCTAACAAATGAAATTTAACACAGAGAAATGTAAGGTCCTACACGTAGGGAGGAAAAATGAAATGCACAGATATAGGATGGGGGACACCTGGCTGAATGAGACAACATGTGAAAGGGATCTAGGAGTCCAAGTAGACCACAAGTTGAACATGAGTCAACAGTGTGATGCAGCAGCTAAAAAGGCCAATGCAATTTTAGGTTGCATCAATAGAAGTATAGTGTCTAGATCAAGGGAAGTAATAGTGCCACTCTATTCTGCATTGGTCAGGCCCCACCTGGAATACTGTGTCCTGGGTTCTGGGCACCACAATTCAAAAAGGATGTGGAGAAACTGGAGCGGGTCCAAAGGAGGGCGACTAAAATGGTGAAGGGTCTGGAAACCTTGCCCTATGAAGAACGCCTTAGGGAGCTGGGGATGTTTAGCCTGGAGAAGAGAAGGTTAAGAGGTGATATGATCGCCCTGTTTAAATACTTGAAGGGATGCCACATTGAGGAGGAGCAAGCTTGTTTTCTGCTGCTCCAGAGAACAGGACTCAGAACAATGGATGCAAACTGCAGGAAGAAAGATTCCACCTCAACATTAGGAGGAACTTCCTGACAGTAAGAGCTGTTCGACAGTGGAACACACTCCCTCGGAGTGTGGTGGAGTCTCCATCCTTGGAGGTTTTTAAGCAGAGCCTGGATGGCCATCTGTCGGGTATGCTTTGATTGGGAGTTCCTGCATGGCAGGGGGTTGGACTGGATGGCCCTTGTGGTCTCTTCCAACTCTAAATTTCTATGATTCTATGATTCTATGATTCTATGATTCTTACTACTTTTCCATGCCTTCCTGCCACTCAAAACTTTGTAAGTTTTTTTTCAACCATCTGAAACAATTATTGAAGGTGTACCAGTGCTGTTTCTGTGTGGCAAAAATTGGACTCTTCCTTGATAAGCCTTTAGTGTTTATAGAACCAACTAGTTACATCTTGGTCCATTTTTCCAAATTTATCATGGCTCCCAGGCATGGTTTTCATCATAGGCCTGCAGTAGTCACTTTTCTCTTATCTAAAGCAAACATAAATAGTAACAAGTGTACATCTGTTTGAAAACAGGCAGCTTATTAAATAAGCAAACATATTGACAAACCAGTGAGCCAGGATATTAAGAGCCAGTCAATATGATCAATGATGTCTTGTTATTAAACCATTACTCTCACACAGCCTTTTCATCAGAAAAGTGCTAAATTTATGCAACATAAAAGATCAATGGATAGAGGAGTCTTTATGCAGGCAAGCAACTTAATGAAACTTTGACATCAACTATAAAATGTGCCAATTTTACCACTAGATTCATAGTATTGTTATCATATTTTACACCAAGCAGGAGAGAAAGGAAAGTGACACAGTGTTATTGGATGCAGTTTTATGTTTACAATGAAAAATGGGAAATTGTTTAATCTAACCACCGTTTCATCTATCTTAATATTGTATACTAGGAATGGGAATCATGCAGCCCTCCAGACATTTTTGGGTTGAACCCCCAACCATGCTAGCCAGAAATACTTGGAATTGCAGTTCTACAACATCTAGAGGGCTGTATGATTCCTATATCTGGTCTATGCTGATTGGCAGTAGATCAAGAATTTTCAGCCTGTTCTTTTGACACCATGCCTGGACATTCAAAGTCTGCATTCCTGTTTCTATACTGGATTAAAATAAACTGACCTGTAGAAATAGGATAACAAGTTTCTGATTCCATTAGAAGATGACAAAAAAAAATATGGGACAAACAAAACATATATGTATCTCCAATCTAAAAATGGGAAGAACAGGAACAAAACCTGTGACTTTCTGGTCTTTTTAATCAGTATGACCGTGCCCTAAGGAACTAATTCCAAGGGATTAAACTAGGATCTTCTGCATACAAGCCATGTGTTCTACCTCTCAACTATGTCCTTCTGTATTTAAATCCCATACAACCGTCAGCTTACTCACATGAACAAATATTTGTTCAGCTTTTGATTTTTCATATTTAATGCAGTTACCTCATGACAGGGAATGTTCATGTTATAATATATGTGCACAACTGCATAGAAATAAAGCTAACTGAACACAGTACCAGATATACAGTAGTGAACATGCCACAGTAAACCTAAGAATGTTACACAAATGTTCTGTTGTGTTTAGTTGGGTCTACTTACATAGAAATATCTATAGACATGCAGGCTAATTTTACTTTTTTGTTTTAACAGACAATCAAAATTTCCAAATCCTCTCTTGAAGTTTTCAGGGTTTGGTAGTCTAAAAATGCAATATTCAGCTTACTTCTGAAATTTTACTATCTAGCAGTTAGAAAAGCAAGTCTTAGCTCAACATTGTTGATTTTTTGTGTAATTCTATATATGTCTACTCTGATGTCCATTTGGGTCTTAATCTTTAAGCCTTACATCAAGATAACTGGGTATAGGATTCCATCCTTTATTGAGTAATTAACTATACCTTTTATTTTTTATATTTTAATATCATTTATGTTTCAGAACAATAGGATTCTCATGTTATTGAATCTAATTTAAATAGTTAAGTACACATCTTCACTACATAGTAGTGGTAGTGCAAGGATACATGTCATTTCCCTAGAGCCTACTGATATTAGACATGGTATATTTTGTCCCCAGCCTTTAAGTAAACATTTGATATTAAAGGCTGTGATTCAATTCTGTAGTTTGATGTTTTATGGAATCATATGTGTCTGCCATAAATGTCTTTAGAAAGAGTCACGTATCTGCAGGACATTATTTAATTAAGCATGGTGTCAGCACCCAGCATTCAGCGAACAATGCATTTGCATCACTCACTCTAGCAGAAAATGTGCCCAGATGTAAGGCTTTATCAGGTGCAAGCCATTATATGCTGATCATAAAATTCTGGGCAGCCACCAGACTTCCAGGCAGCTTCAGGGTGGCTTCAGGACATGTGGTGTCTAAGTGCCACACTCTGAAGCCGCCTGGACATTGGCTTAAAAGGCCTGTCTGTTCCAGCCCAAAGTCCTTTTCTAAACAACAGCAACAATAAAAAGTAATGTCATGGAGCTCCCCATTTGGCATCTAGGAAACCCTTTGTTTGATATTTTGATTTGAAACTGACAACCACAATTGAGTGTGCCCAGAAGAAGGCGACTAAAATAGTAAAGAGTCTGGAAACCATGCCCTATGAGGAGAGACTTAGGGATTTGCAGAACAGACAGTTAAGTGGTAATATGACAGAAGGGGTGTCATATTGATGATAGAGTACTTGTAAGCTTGTTTTCTGCTGGAGTTCAGAACAATTGATGCAAGCTACAGGAAAAGAGATTCCACCTAAACATTTGGAGGAACTTCCTGACAGTAAGAGCTGTTTGACAGTGGAACACACTGCCTTGGACTCTCATTTTTGGAGGTCTTTAAACAGAGGCTGGATGGCCATCTGATGGGGGTGCTTTGATTGTGCCTTCCTGCATGGCAGGGGGTTGGACTGGATAGCCCTTATGGTCTCTTCCAACTGTATGATTCTATGAGTAATAACAATAATATTAACAACAACAACAAACCCTTCTATCAAATTTTGGAACAACTACAACAATGTCCCAATGAGATGAGGAAGTTCCCCCTTAATTACTTCCCATGAGATGAGGAAGTTCCCCCTTAATTACTTCCAAGAAGCCAGCCCTCCTTGGAGTGTTGGCCAACGGGACTAGGATGTCAGATATTGAGGTATCTATCACAGTTTTCTAATGAGTCATAATAACCTTCTTGTTTTCTGGAAGCTAAATTAAAATTTTTGAACTTTTGAAAAATAGTTATTAAAAATCAGAATATTGAATTTGAATTGAAATTCAGCATTGCAACTTGAACAAGTGCAAAAACAAAGCACAAAACACTCAGAAATGTTTATGTATCTAGCACAATACCCCATGGGTTATGGCTTCCACAGACTCAAAGACATACATATATTGTTATTTCTCATCAAATTGACTTCAACGTATGGTGACTCTATGAATGACAGACGACATGAGCTCTAATCATGAACTACTCTGCTAATGTCTTGCAAACTCAGGGTCATGACTTCTTTTATTAAGTCAATCCAGCTGTAGTTTGATTTTGCTTGTGTGTATGTATATATGTATTTCAGTAACATTTTGAAATGTGACAAGTGGTACCTGTTTAAAACAACATATTGAGCAATCTTATATCCTGTAAGTCACCTTGAGTTCCAGCTTAAATAAAAGCTGGGGTACTAATAAGGTAATACAATACTACTATGGGGTATTGAAATAAAATGTTCCACTTTAAGCCTGGATAATGAAAGCTGGTTAACCTTGGCACCCACAGAAAGAAATGGCTGAGTAGAATGAGTCATGCCTTAGGTACCATGTCTACAATCCAGAACTCATTTAATTTGAGAGCAAACTTGAACGGGTTTAATCAAGAGCAAATAGGATGTGGAAAACCGCCCATGCCATTTATACCACACTGAGAGATGAGAAGCAATTGCAAGACTGTAATAGCTACCCGGCAATGCTTGGCTGCTTTCTGTTTGAGATGAAAGCTTTTTCAAATAATGGCCATGACTTCCCATCACGAATGAAAACATTTTCCAAGAAAGTTGGTACCTTTCATCTGTGTATTTGTGTGTGTGTGGGGGTATGTATGTACATGTTTGCATGTGTTTATGTGCATGTATAATGTTCATGGAACTAAAATCTCAGGGATGGAATGGCTGATGTATTTGGAAGATGTCTTTGAGACACCATCATGTGATCTACGTTGTGTTTCACCTTGCAATTTGATGGTGACCTCTTGCTTCCAGTGGGAAAGGAAAAAAAGATTAGAAGGAAAAACATCCATGCTGGGAAATTGGTTTTGGTATTAGTTTACTGCTACAAAAGTCAGTGGTTCAACATCAGCGTTTATTTTTGCAGGGAACCAGACAGTTGGAATGAAAATATATAGAGACTACATTCTCTTATCTGGAAGAGTAGATAATATCAATTAAAAGATGCATACTTGAAAATATGGTATCATTTTAATTTCTTAAACAGCACAGTCTAATTAAGGACTATTCAAAGTAATCCCTTAGACTTCAGTGAGGGTTACTCACAGGAAAGTAAGTATACAGTTGTAGCCTACAAAATTACACTGAATTTTTAGAATGATGAGCTTGCATATAAGAGAGTCAGTATGGTGTAGTGTTTTGAGTGTTTGATTGGAGCTCCAAGGTTTAAATCCCAGTTCAGCCATGGAAACCTGCTCATTGTCAACTTTACAGTAAGACAATGACAAAACTCCTCTGAATACATCTTGCCAAAGCTCATCATAAGTCCAGAGTTCATTTGAAGCCATATAACAACAAGAGCTTACATCTCATATGGATATTATTGAGAATGAAGTACTTCAGATTTCCTTAAAACTGATACTATGATTTTTTTTAAACATTTGGAAATGGTTATCACAGTTTCTTAAAGAACAACAACAACAAAAACCAACAAAAAACAAACAAACCACAAGAAAGGAAAAAATAGATCTTCTCCCACCTTTCTTACACAGGACATACTGAGATATAATGAACTGTTTCCAACATGAATAATAAAGAAAGTTTCACATTTCTTCATTACACATTCTGATTCAGAGCTTCAGTATAACAACAGTTCCTATGGACCATACTAGCAATGAGTTTCTTGGAGTTGAAGTACAAAATATAGCTGTGTTTCAAGCTGTGTTTCTGATTACACTTAATTATGTTCTGCTTGTAAAATACAACATTATAAACTGTGTTGGCTTTAATTGCTCACGGGACTATATGACTGAATCCAGTGCCTCAGTTTTAGCAAAATTTCCTTCCTATTCTTGTCCTCATAATGCACAGGGATAGTCCTACATTCATTTACATACAGAGAGAGAGAGAGAGAGAGAGAGAGAGAGAGAGAGAGAACTGACTGTTCAATCTCTTTGCTTGCTCATTAAATTGGTTGAATGTTGCTTTCCCACCAGAGTATAATTGCAGGGTCGTTTTTGTTGGTTTATTTAAAAAACAACATTGTGTTATAAACCTCCAGTCTATTTAAAGTTATGAAATAGAAACAAAGTAAAACAACCAGAGAGACCAATGGACTGTTTGTCCCTGAACTTTATTCTATTATATTCCTATATATGCAAGCAGTTGTTGAGACTAGATAAGCCATGTAATACAATAGGTCCTAGAAGTGTAATATTGTCCTCTTTATCTGAAGCAATGACACTAGCAGCAGAACAAGGAAGTTCTGCATAGATAATGATTTTTGAACAAATTAGGCTGAATAAAATTCCATTACCAAAGGTGCCTTTGAGATGTCAAGCCATTGTAAAGTGTGTGTCAGTAGATAAGGATGAATAGTAAAAATTTCATTAGTGAACATTTAGCCAATAAAATTGTTGAATTTGATTCAGGCATGGATAATTGATGAGATCATAAGGTGTGGGAAGGGGTTCCAGAAATACCTATGACAAAATATTACAGAGTATTCATCATGTGTTCTGTGTTGGGAGTAGCATAACTTGGAATTGTTACTGAAGTATTATCGGGGTATTTAAACAGTGGCTAAGCTACATCTAGGAGCTTTATACTCACTGAACAACTGAACATGCAAGTACATGTTAAATACATATTGTAATACCCAATTTACACTTGCCTGTACAATGAGCAATGGCACCATGAACTATGGCATTGCATGCACAACTTTGATTCTGTAATCGTCATCTGAATGTAGACTTCTGCATCACACAATGTCCAACCACTTTTATAGGACAATTTACATATGCATGTCACAAACAGGATGCCAGCCAGTATTTAAATAAGTGTGTGTGTGTGTGTGTGCATGCTCATGCGTGCCTTCAAGTTGCCTATGACTTACAGTGACTTGATGAATTTCAAAGGGTTTTCTTTTACAACGAAATACTCAGAGGTGGTTTTGCCCATTTGTTCCTCTGAAATAGACTCTACAGCACTTTGCATTTGTGGGTGGACTCCCATCCAAGTGCAAACCAGGGCTGATATCATCAATGCAGAGGTATCCTGGGAGGATACTCCAACATCACTCTGTATTTGGGGTAATTTTAAACTTAGCTCAAATACAGAAATTTTCAATGACTTGGGTAACTTGATCTTTGGAATCTTTCCTCACTTTTATGGGGTCTGAAATCACACAGAACTCCAGAGGCAGGGTTTACAAATGACAGTACATTTTATTAACAGAAAAAATGAACACATTCACACAATAAACACACACACACACAAAACACACTGAAGAGGCTACAAAAATCAAGGGTAGGAGGTTAGGAATGAAGTGAGGAATCCCTTGTCGTTATACAACACCTGGATGGATCTTGTTTCCAATTGCTGGGGGTCTGGGATGAAATGGAGAACTCAGGCAGCTCTCACAGCACAGGGGAAAATGGGCAAACTGCTGAGGTGCAAGCCAGGCAAACTGACAGCATTTCTGCCTGTTGCTGGACAGAGCCAAAGATTTGCAAAATAACCTCATATTTATACCCAAAAATATGTCTTGGGGGCAGAATCCAAGGGATTGAAAAGACCAAATGGTCCTGGAATGGGTTTGGAATGGGTTTTGTTTCACTTTGATACCACTTCAAAGCAGTTTTCCAAGGTGGTAACACCAAGGTGTGAATGGATGCACATTTCCAGGCAGAGAGGATTAGCACACAGGATTTCTGGTAAGCATATTGTCAACCCTTTGTTGTCTTAACTTGGGGTCTCCTCACCTCCTCAGAAGGTGAATCAATCAACCAGGACCCCAATGCACCTCCTGATTTGTAGCCTGCATATGATAGCTATCCTCTGGACATGGCATCTGCATTTGGTGTTATAGAAGGGTCATCCAACCTACATTTTGGTACCTTTCTAATATCAAAAGAGGAGACATACCCATGTGTCTAACAGAATCTCCTTAGCTTCTAAGTTCATATGGAAGCTGGTGCATTTAAATAAGACACCGGGAAAAATGTCTTTGCAGGGCCAAAGCTTCAGTAAGTTGAACTAAGGTGAACAAATAGAGACATATCAGAGATCTACAAGTTTACAATAGTGTAGAACAGTGGTAGAGATGTTAATAGACAAACCTTTAATATAATTCTACAGGACTGTTCTTTTTTTTTTTAACATAAGAGAATGAAGATTTATAAGAAAATGCATACTCTTCTTTCAGCTTTCTCCCATCAAAAGGGAAAAAAAACAAACAAAACTTCATATTCTTCCTAAGTGGATTTATTTATCACAACTCATAACAGTGTACATATTGTTCTAGTAAACTGGTGTATCTGTTGTTATCTAATTGTCCTCTACATACATAGAATATTTGCTTCTGTAAACAAAAGGATTTTTGTTCTGGAGAAGAATTCTGTGGATAACATGGACTGCTAAAAATACAAATAAATGGTTCCTGGAGCATATTGAGCCTGTACTCTCCCTAGAATCTAAGATGACTAGACTGATGCTGTCGCATTTTGCCAATATCATGAGAAGACATGGCTCATTAGAAAAGACAATGATTTTTAGTAAGGCCATAGGAAGAGAAAGACCAAATTCCAGATGGAGAGACTCAATGAAGAAAGCTACAACCCTGAGTCTACAGGACCTGAGCAGGGCTGTTGATGATAAGGTAACTTTGATGTCTCTCATTCAAAGGGCCATCATAAGAAAAAGTCAACTTTATGGCAGTTAACAAAAACAAGTTGTTCTAACTACCTTGATAGATTTTCAGCACCTGAATCAGTTCCATCCTATCAAACTGAAATTTATTCAAGACTGCATCTGTCAAATGAAATGTGCATTTGTGTGCACTTTGCCAGCTGTGAACATCTTTTTTTTTTATGGAGGGGGGACATGTGTTTTCCCAAAGGACATGGTAATATGGGTATTTCATGTAAATTTTCCTTTCTTCTGTGTATTTTTGGTGATATGCACGCGCGCACACACACACACACACTCCTGAAACCTGACTGTGAAATTCCAGAATGTGTTTTTGAAGCTAAGATTAATAAATATGTTTTCACTTGTGTTCAGAAAGTGTGAATTGGAAACATTCAAGCCAAAATAGAATCCCTACCCATTTCTACTTAAAAATGGTATTTATTTTCAAAAGGCAAGATACAAGTAGTATATAATGGGACATTGCATAGAAAGAAAGGGGGAAATCCTTTAGGTATGTGGTTGACAGGGCATCCAAAGCATGGCCTAAAAGTGATTTCAAAGGATTCTTCAGGTACTTTGGCCATAGAATCAAAGCTGCTTTCACCTGATGGATCAGTGTGCTGAAAGGAGAGAAGAGAGCTTTGGTTTGACTGTTTGAGCTGTGTTTTTAAAAGAAGAAACCTTCATAGTGGCCCAGTTGGAATTCCTCAAACTGAAAATTCTGTAGATTGTAGGATGGTGAGATGAACACCTTTCCCCACTGCTTCACAGAAGCTGAAATGATTGCAGTCAGTGCGAGTTATGTTTGATGTCTTTCAGGTGCAGCCTTTCTAGAGTATTTTAAAATCAAAAGTGGTACCAGCTGAGTGACTCACAAAAGAAACATTCAGTCCCAGGTAAAGCACAGGATGCTGTGCATTCTCCACCGGCTAATTCTTGAAATGGATTTTTAATATATATATATATATATATATATATATTAAAATTTTAATGTCTAGAATGACTGACAGGCTGTTGCCTGATTTGGTGAGCAGACGTTCATATTCAAGCAAAATTGATGAAATAATACATCGGGAGATGTATTGGGACTATTTCCTGACATTTTATTCTGAATTCTTCACTGTAAGTCTGGTCTAGGCATAAACGGTACAATAGATTTAATGGCCCAATCACTGAAGTGAATATATGATTAATCCAGCACTGAATAAAGTAAAATCAGTACTATACATCATAAAAGGAGAGCGCTAAAATGTGTAGCCAGTGTTCCAGTCCTAAGCATATTTCTTTGGTATAACCCCTATCAATTCCCTAGGCACTTCTTTCAGATTAAATGGGAAATACTTTAACAACCAAGAAGTTCTTCGATTTCCCTGGATAAATGCTGCAGACATATATGGGGAACATAGATAAATATGTCTGGCTAAGTTAGGGGTGTGATACTACTTCTCGTCTTGAAAGAAACTTTTTTTTTTTTTGCAATTTTCTTGCTGCTATGAAAAAGTTTTCAAAAACTGCACAGTTTTGTGATTTATTCATTTATTTGCTGCAAAAGTTTCATGTAGGGTTTTTTTGTTTTAACAAAACCTCTTTTTCTGCACAGAAATGCTATTTTCTTCTTTAAAAAATTATATGCAAATTTTGTGAAGACTGAATTCTGAAAAGGTTCAAGACTTTCTTGTGTTAAATTTTCATGTGGTATTTTGCCCAGAAAACATCATTTTCTACATAAATAATTTTATTTCTGTAAAGAAATATTTTTTATAAAGAAAATGTTTGTTGCATAGAGAGTGCCACATTTGGGGACTTATTTTATGAAAAAACGTATTCTCTCTTTCTTTTCAGTTTGACTTTATGCAAAGAAATGTTATTTTCTTTTCAAAAATATCACATGAGAATTTTGTACAGTGTAAGCTGCGAACTGTGAAGATTCTTATCCATCTAGAATTATTATCAAAATGATTTCCTGAATCATTATAAACACATCTTCACACTGTGTGTGTATGCTATTTTCATCTTTAGACAAAAGATATGGGGATGGCATGAAATTGTTCCTGTTCCTTTTTTATTCTTCTTTGAGCACTCACCCCAAACTGCCCCACATTATAGTAGAAATGGGTCATGAATGGTTTAGTTTTTTTGTTTTTTAAAGTGACATGGGGCTGAGGGTGGGAAAATATTATCAGTCAAAGCTTAGACACATGGATATATATAAAATAGTGAGATATATTATTATCATTCATTAGATCAGCAATATAATGGCTGTGGAAACCATAGCAAATGGAATGTTGGAAGCACAATATGCAGTTACTGCTCTTTACTTCCCCATTTATATAACCTACCAGTGAATGAAACCTGGCTATATAAAACTTTTAAAGCAAACTAACAGACTTTTTTTTAAGTCTGTGCATCACAAGCTACCTGATAAGGGGGTTTGGCCTTGTTTTATGTGTAAGTGACTGGTACCATTGTCTTGTGCTACAGTCAGCAACTGACATGAGAGTCAGGTGGTTGAAAAGCAAAGAACTGTAGGGTACTCAATATAGCTCAAGTCAGTCAGAGATGATCAAGCAAAATGAAGGGAGGAACAGGAGCGGGTTTGTCAGTCAGTTCAGGAGTTGTTACACATCTGATCATTTTCTCTCTCTCAAAGGTTTTGGAGTCCACTTTGTATAATCTCCCTAACAGCAAGATTTGAAGGTAAGTGTGCAACATTGTCAGTGTATCTGATTGATATACAATATTATAGTATGCACTAGCAGACTAGAGAAGGAAAATATGCCAGAGATAACTATGAAAGAAATTAGAAAATCTAGTCTATACAACTCAGTGTAATATTAATAATATCAACAAATAAATCAATCCAGATTGATTAGAAAAACAAAAACAAAGATTTTCTCTAAATTTATAAATCCATCATAAATCTGGATTTAATACACCAGAGCTGAGATCTGTCCTCAAAATGTTCTTCACCTGCCAACAATGGCCCATTTTAGATGGGCAAAAAAATGTGTGTTTAGGGCTGTAAAGGGCGTCTTTAGGGTTAGGGAGGGCGTAGCGTTTACACCCTCCCTAACCCTAAAGCGTATGGACGCTGCCATTTAAAGATGGTGGCGTCCATACGGAGGTGCCGCAAAGGCGTCATCACGTGCACAGCATTTTGACAAGCTGCACACGTTATGACACTTTTGCGGCGCATGAGGGCGCCAATCGCGCCCTTCCCACGCCGCAAAAAAAGAGCTCCATCGCGGAGCTCTTTTTTTGCGGTGGGTCTTTGCCGCAGCCTTTAAATGACCGCGGCAAAGACCCAGGGAGAAAGGGGCCGCGGCGGCGGCCCCTTTCCCCCTTCAGCCCCGCCGAGGGAAGCGGGGTGCAGCGGGCGCTCAGAGCGCCCGCTGCACCCCGCTTGGAGGCCGCGGGGAACTGGCAGTTTGCCGGTTCCCCGCAGCCTCCAAAAGTGGCAGGATGAGGCCTCAGGGCTGCCCGTGTGGCAGCCTAGGCCTCATCTCGCCGCCAGAAGGGGTGAGTATGGACCGCTCCTTTTGGGCAGTCTAAAAAGCCCCACCATCTGGAAGGCCCAACCCTCAGCATTATATATTCATCATATAATATAGCAGATAAATACTGTAGGAAATTGTAGGTACCATGAAAGTTGAGTACTAGAACTGCTTATGCAAGAATTCTTTTCAGTGGTAAGGGTTTGATATTGTGTAAATATCCATCTTCCTCCATTTTACACCAAATATGGCAAAAGCAATATTTCTCATTTATCTTAAGAAACAAACAATTAATAGCATGTCTGCTGTCACAGCTAATGAAATGTCACTGCAGTATGCAGTATGGATTCTTAAAACTGCGTTAATAAATATATAACTATTAACAACTCACATATGTGCCAATTCTATTGTAATTTTTGAGTTCACTCATCTATAATTGCAATGCAGTGCTATTATGTGAAATGTTCCAAGCATATGTTCAAAACCTTGTGTTGTCAATTATTCTGTTAAACTATCAGGCTTATTAGTACATTATTTTGGTTTTGATTTTTACTGTCACATATATTTGATGGAAAAATAATCTTTATACATCACTTATTTCATGAAGTGAAGCAAAAATCAGTACAGGATTGGTTTTCATGCATGTGGGGAAGAATGGCCTGAGCCATTACTTCTTTATAGTTTTAATTCAATTTGTATCACACTCTTTTTCTCATGAGAGGTTAAGGTTCTTTTGCAAATTTGTGATTAATACTCATGTTATTTTAAGTGCACGCTTTAGAACATATGCTTATAACCAATCACTTCATTTTCCTCCCAAAAAAGTAGCTGCTGTGGCCCTGAACTGGATAAGAATTATGCCAAATTCCTTTTCATGACTTTTTCCCATCAGAAATTGCCCCAAATGCTGCTCTTTACTGCATATATCAGTAGGGGAGTGTAGAGCTGTGAGGCTGGGTTTATTAAATTAAAGTGTATACTTAATACAACACATAGTTTTTACAAAATCTCATTTTATTATTGAATTGCCTGCACATGTGTGTGCAATGATATCTTAAGAAAATCTCCCTGCCATGCAATGCAGTTCTACTACTTAACCAAGGCAATCAAGCCTGTTACCTAATGGGTATACAATTGATTGGAAACTATATGTAAACTACTTTGTATTTATTGGAATTCATTGGCAGGGATAGCTTTGAATTACTTAGGCAGTAAATCCATGCTGAGGTTTAATCTAACTTTGAGTAAAGTCACATAAAGAATCTTTCTTCTGGATTTATTTTAGAGATTTTCAGCACCTTGTGTTTAAAGTTCAAAATAAAACCTGCAGAGTATTCCCAGTACTACTGACATGCATGCCACCTCCCTCCCTAAGGAATATAAATGAAATATATGAATACATTTTCCTTTCTTTATGTTCACAGGTTCATTCATGCCTTGCTTTTTGTCCACATTTCTAGATACATTTTTTTTCGCCATCATCTTCACTCATTTGATTTTCTTATGGCTCCAGTCAGCATTGTTCCTTACGCTTAATCTTTATTTTGTAACCATTTCACTTTCTCCCTTATATCCTTCCTCAAAATTCACCTCTTAATTTAGGTATCTCCCATTGTGTCCCTGATTTTCTGTTAAGTTATTTCATTCATTTTGTACAACTGCAATATTACTGCACATGAATGAGACATTTTAAAAGTAAACTCAAAGTTCCAAGTGTAGGACAAAAGTGTATGTTGGCGTTATCAATTCTTTGCATGTTACTACTCATTAATTTCTATTTTGACATCAAATCAAACACTTGGCAAGCTTTTAACCACTCTTTATCCTACTCCCTCTCTCTTAGTAGAGCTGTTAACCAGACCTTGACTAGACCAGACCAGGCCAACTGACACAATTTACTGTATCTTAAAATTCTCCTTCAGCTGGGTTTTGCTCCTCCTGTGCTGTAGATTGCCTGGCAATCAGATGTCAAACTTCCCTTCATCTGAAACTAGCTAGGTTTTGGCACCTTGTCACATCCACTATTACTATCCCCTCCATTGTATGATAAAACGGTTAGGCTTCTGCAACATATACACTCTGTTTATTCAGAAAGTCTTAAAACTGTTTATTCAAAGAACCTTATTAAGTATACCCCCAATGAGACTATAAACAAATAACTAACAATTCCTAATCCTTCTTGAAGTTATTTGACAATTTCTCTTTAATCAACATTGTCAATTTAACCAGTTTGACAAGTTCAATTATGTTTAAGGAACCAATTTTGACATGAAAAATAATGTTTCGACACAGAGCTATAAACTCCTGTGAATATGGTGTTCTATGCAAATCAACAATGCACTAATTTTAAGCAGAATGAATCCCCAATTACAGCATTTTCTGTGCACGAATGAATATTTCTGCATTGAAATACGTATTATTTCCTTCACAGAAAGTGTTGTTTCCTTCACAGAAGACACTGTATTCTGGACAAAACAACTACATGTGAATTTTGCGTAAAACAAACTGCCATTACAACATTTTTTCTTGTGTAGAAAACAAACATTTTCTGCATTTGAATTAGTATTTCTGTGTTGAAATGTTTTGTTTTGTTTTTTTCCCTATGGAGAAAATATTGTTGCCTGTGCAGAAAAATGCCTTTTTTTTCAGCATGAAACATTGGTGCAAATTTTGCTCACAATAGGTCCTGTATTGCAAATATTATCATCAAGCCAGGATTATTCTTGTTAAAGTTTCTCAGTACTTGAAAAACATGTTTTTCAGCCTTTAAAAAAATTAAATATTGTTTCTATCACTCATAAAATCAAAGATTCTAAAAGCAAAGATTCTAAATTAACAGGAAAGGGAAGCAAATTAAATTGCTTTTCATATTGAGAAGTTCTCTCCAACTTGACTATGGGCCAATCTAGACGTGCCAAAAGAATGAGCCAAGGGCCCAAAAGTGCGTGACTAGGGTTATTGAGGGTGCAGCTTTCAGACCCTCCCTAACCCTAGCACGTATAGGAGCCACCATAATTAAATGGCAGCGTCCATATGGGTGTGCCATGATGGCATCATAGCATGCACAGCTGTTAGACATGATGTGCACGCCATGATGCCTTGCACCGCGCCCTTTCCACAGTGCAAAAAAGGAGCTCCAAACGGAGCTCCTTTTTGGCGTTGGGTCTTTGCCGTGGCTTTTAGACAGCCGCGGCAAAGACCCAGGGAGGAAGGGGCCGCGGCGGCAGCCCCTTTCTCCCCCCAGGCCCGCCTCCTCAAGTGGGGTGCAGCGGGTGCCCAGGGTGCCTGCTGCACCCCGCTTAGAGGCCTCAGGGAACCGGCAGTTTGCCGCTTCCCCACGGCCTCTGGAAGCGGCGGGATGGGGCAGCAGAGGCTGTCGGTATGGCAGCCTTGGCCCCATCCCGCTGCTTCTGGAGGCGGGTGGAGACCGTCCCTTTTGGGTGGTCTATATTGGGCCTATGTGAGTAAATAAGTGTCAAATTATGTATCTTAAGTTCTGTAGTTGTCTCTCTGTGTTTGTGTGTGTCTTGTATGACTTCATAATAAAGTAAACTTCCATTTAGCAAAACCTCAGTTTGGACTGAGGCCATTCAAATGCTCTTGAAAACACAGTCAGGTCTAAATTTTCTTTTAGCCCTGAGTAGAGTATAGCAACTGAATCCCTTGGATGTATCTATATGTTGGCTATCTATATGTTGGCAATTGATTCAATGGGTCTACTGTAGCGGGGACTAACCAACAGAATGCCAGTTCCAGTGTGATATAGTAGTTAGATTGCAAACTTTGAGTAGGGAATTTTTACAATGGCAGGGAAGACATTCCCTGAACTCTTCATGAACTGAGTGGGTAACTCTGAATCTGTCATTCTCTCTCAATCTGACCTATCTCACAAATTTCTTGGGGGTGAGGGAAGGGATATTTGAAAAGTGCCTCTACGCTTCATAAATGCTGGAAAATAATAATTAAGAGTTCATGTGCATACATATCTATTTGGCAGTAGAGTTCAATGATCCCACTCCCAAGTAAGCCACTTTTGAATTGCAACCTGCATTCAAAATATTAACTCCTGGTTTGGTTGGGAAGTCAGATCAGAATGTAAGCATGAAGGAAGGGAGCCATCTAATTAAATGATTGTATGTACAGTGCTGTGTAAATTTGCAGTGCTATATAAATAAAGGTGAAGAAGAAGAAAAAGAAGAAGAAGAAGAAGAAGAAGAAGAAGAAGAAGAAGAAGAAGGGAGCAAGTCATTCTCTTCCAGTTGTACTTTTAATGAATACATCTTAGAATATGTACTGTCTTCCCATTTTCTCCCTGAGACTTAGCAAAACCAATAAATTTATGCTTTGCTTTGGCCATTTCCCTTTTTGTCCAGCAGTGAGTTTGTAAAAAATTCCTGTCCTGCAGGAATTTTTTTTCCTTCCAGGTATCACTGCCCCCTGGTGGTAATGTGATATTATTACCTATCAAATGGGAAAGAGACAAACTCAGAAACAGAAATATCCCCCCTCTCTCTTTTTCTCTCTCAAGCTGCAAAGAAAGTTAACATGAAATAAAAGTTATCAGGAATCCAAAAGGCAAGTTACAATAGGAACAAAGATATTGAGCATTACGTTTCTTTTTTATTGTATTTCAAGGCTACCTTATCAATCAAAATGCTTTTAGATAAGGTTGATGTCAAATTCATGTAAAACAACTTTTGACAGGTACATTTTTCATACATTAATGTGACATCCTATCCATGCACAGTCAAGTTTCCCAGGTCATTATTGGCAAAGTCTATTATCTATGTCTTTGTATTCTACATTTAATCTATCCATGAACAAATGGATCATCAGAAAGGTATATGAGAACAGTAATCACTTTTGACACTTGTGCTTCTGTTCGGCACCCAGAGTTCTGACTTCACTGCCCAATTTATTTTACTTAAAACATCAATGGACATTTATTCTTAAACTGACTTTGAGTGTCTGAGCACATTCTACATACTACTTTCCTACATACTACAATGTGAGACTGGTAAAAATTAGGACTTTAGCAGAAGCAATACATAATCCTTAATGAAATTTACTAAGCCGTGGGTCTGCACCCAGAATGCCTTTACCTCCCCTTCCCAGTTTAACAGTCAATTTCTATCTTATATCTGGGAAAACAGGGGAGTAATTTCTCCAGTTTCAAAGTGATATAGGGGAGATAGGACAAAAGGGGCAGGTTAGAGCCACCCCTTTTAAGCCAGATTGGGGCCAGGGCAAACAGATGCCCAGACCCAATCAGGATAGATTCTGCCCCCAAAAGGAGCAGGTAAGATCCATTCCTTTTGGGGGCAGAAAAAAGCCACCCCTTCTCCCAAAGAGCCATATTTCCTCACAAAAAGCTGGTTCTGGGCAAAGTGGTATGTAAATGCCACATCAAGCAGGAGAGAAAGTGGCCAGCATGTAATCGCTGATCTGGCTTATCTCCTGTTTGGGGGCATGATGCATGTAAATGCCACATCCCCTAGCTAGCCCCAAGCAGCACTAAATGGGCCATCTGTTTTGGCCTATAAATCTAGTTTAGAAAGGAAATAAAATAAGACTTGTTTCACCTTTAAGACTGAAAGATTTATTTTAGCATGAGCTTTTGGATATAATAACTCATTTCCTCAAATAGATAAAGAAAATCTAAGAGGATTGAAATTCACATAAGTTTAAGATAAAATAAATCTGATAGTCTTGAAGGTGCTATTAAACTGCTTTTGAACAATGGGTTATGCTGAAACAGACTAATATAGCTGCCTTCTTGAAATCCTTTAGGATGAATTATTTTTATCCATGGTGGCTAAAGGTGTAGTTTTTGAACAGTGCCTCCCAAAACAAATATGTATTTGGGGGAGGAGGGGAGACTCACAGAAAATGATTATTCAATGGAAAAATAGTTTTTAAAACATGCATGTGAAAAATGTAAGTAAAATATGTGAAACTGAAAATTGCATTTCTAAAATATGAATATGTTGAACATTGTACAAAATGTGTTCAGTTGCAAATGGAGCAGGAGATGACATCTAATTGTGCAGCACCAGGACATAATTGGCATAACAGAAGAAAAATGAGAACCCAAGCAAAAAAATCATTTGATTGCTCTATCCTGAAGGCACATGGTTGTTTTACTTTATGTCCTTGATGAAACTGTGTTTGTGGCATTTTTTTGGTATTTTTTTGTACTTTTTAAAAATCAGTTGTGGTCTTTTAGTCTAAAACAGATTACATCCCTTCGTGGGGATGGCTGGGCTTTCATTTTTTAAAAAAGATTTGTGGATGTCTGGGGAAGTGGGACACATGTGGGTCTCTGGAATCGTTCATGACTCACTATTTAAACTTTGCACATCCTGTCATTGTAGGATGCTACACTTTAGGCAACCTGGACCCAAGGCATTTAGGTTTTTCCAGTTAATACAAGGGCTTTATTTTAAGCCAAGAAATAGCCAGGATGGATGTGGATGACAAAACAGTGACATAATAATATTCTGTTGAGCAGAATATTGGTTTAAAGAGAATATCAAGACAATACAAAAAGAGTCAGTGCAAAATCATAACATACACACACATGCCCACATTTGTTGATACTTAAAAATAAATGTGAAATAAACCATGTTGTTTAGGTTGAGCTCCATTTATGAAGATTTTTAAAATTTCCAGCATAGTGAATATAATTCCATTTTCAAGCTATTGGAAGTGTGTGTGGGAAAAATTACTTTAAAAAGATAGCTAAAACAGAGACAAGAATAACTCCTACTCTGTTGACATATGTAAATAAAATGGGAGTAGGAGAACAGTTTTTGTATTGCTGGAACGTCTTGTCCAGGCAAGGGAGATGAAGGAAATTTTGTGTAGAATTATATAGAACAAAAGGATAACAATAGCTGTCTGGCTAACCCTGAGGTTAAATAATCAAATATTGTATAATTTAGATGAACTGAACCGTACTTTCTCAGCAACATGCATTTCTATTTATAAAAACAAAAACCACATTAGAAGCACAGTCATTAGAAAGAGGGGAAGAAAAAGAAAAGTTCAAGAAACTTTTCTGTCACATCACACATTTTGTTGGCAGAAAACAGTAACTCTGGATTTAATATGTCAACCAATATCAGTCTATATGTAGGTTTCCTTTAATTTTGTTCTACTTTCTGATTGTGTCTGTGTCTGTGTGTGTGAGAGAGATTTCATGCACAGGTAAGAGGAATTGCACACTTCTCTTTTTACTTACAAAACAGCAAAGAGAAGCAAGACACCCTGGAGCTTCTGCTTCTCCCCTATTCTGGAAACCTATCCACACAGCAGTGAAAAGAATTTTAGTAATTACATATACAGTCTTACAAGATAATGGCATTTTATTCCACAGTGCCATTTATGACTTATTTAGAATATATTTCTTCATAAGGATAGATAAACCAGTCTGTTTCCAATCTGACACTTCTGCATGCGCCCTGGTGGTGCAGTGGTTAAATGCCTGTACTGCAGCCACTCACTCAAAACCATAAGGTGGCGAGTTCAAGACCAGCAAAGGGCTGAAGCTCGACTCAGGCTTGCATCCTTCCGAGATCGCTAAAAGGAGTACCCAGATTATTGGGGGGCAAATAGCTTACAATTGTAAAGCGCTTAGACACTCCTTAAGGGTATGAAGCGGTATATAAATGAAGCTGTTTGTTTTGTTTGTATCAGTCATAAATCTGTTCCTTACTATTTCTGAATTTTCTTCTATTTTGTTTAATCCAGACAAATATTTGCTTTGAAATGGTACTTACTCAGACAAGGATATGTGACTAGGAAGAAAACAACCATGGCAGTTCACTGACAAAACAATTAAATTCAAGGGGAGGGATTCCCTATACTTTATCCCTTTCTGAAATGCTGGAAAACTCTGGAATCAGTTTTCAGTCAACAAGGAGAGCTGCACAAGCTAGAAAAGAAATCTCTAGAAGTTACACCACTAGAATGTTAATTTAACCTATGTCTATATATTTAAGATTGATATTTCTCTCAGAATAGGCATACTAAGTGTGTGTGTGTTAAAATGAATATTAAGAGAAAAAAGAGATCACTGAAATTTGAGTTGGAACATTCAGAAAGCTAATAACAATTAACCAGTTGGCAGATTAGTCCAGTTCTTATTATAATCCACAAAGGCTGGATTCCTCAAAGATGTAGAATCTTCCATATATATATTTTTTAAAAAAAAGGTTCAACTAATACGATGTTGCAAAACAAGATGTTAATATAAACTATATATGTTATTTTTTTGGTAGTCATGTATTTTTCAGTACCCAAATAATGAAATGAAGAGCAAGCGAACATGTACTCAGCTGGTTCCATTGTGACATCTGATTCCTGGTAATGCAGGAAAAACAATCAAATTCCAAAGAGACTCTTCTAACTGTAAATGACACCTGACTCAATGGGTTGTTTCCGCATCCTCTGACATAACAACAATGATGGTGCTCCATTGTTGTAGCCAATTTTGTTTCTCTCAACCCCCCATCCCACTCCCCAAATCCTACCTATTAAGCCAGTATCCCTATTGAAGGATTTCCAAGAGTCTATAGACCAGTGTGATGAGGAGCGGTGACTACAGTGCTTTCAAGGTCATGGGGCACATTGAGGCAGGCAACTGAAGAAAGACTTCGGGGTCTTGCTGCAATTGATTCTCTAAGTGAAACTCATGACCAGGAGAGCACTGTAGTTGCCATATTCCAGCATCACAGTCTGCAGAACCCCAGAAACCCTTTGGTTAGGGTACTAACCAGGAGTCACGTTAAATCATTAATGACAGTAAAAATATGACTATTAAAAGTAACAAGTCAACTTTACGAACTCATAAATAATGAACAGGATGCCAGCTATGCTCTTTTTGGATAGACATTTTTGTTCTACCTAAATATTTTGGGCCATATATTCATAAAAGGAATACTGTGCCCACTCTTGGGTGGGTGGATGGGTGAAGTCCAGAAAAGCAGTGTTTTTCAGAGCAAGAGTGCAGCCCCAAGGTTTTGTTTTGTTTTGTTTTTTGGTTCTCCATCCCTTCAGATTAAAAATATTATTTGGGATTTTGTCTGGACTGAAAGGAGACATTGATATTTTTGGTAGTCCATGATCTCTCCACAGGTTCATAGGGGCAAAAGAGTGCACTCTAGAGCTCCTGCAGTTGCCCACCCCACACTAGACCTTTCTTAATACAGCAAACAATTTTCTCCAAGACACACACACACACACACACACACACACAGAGATATGTGCCTAATAGTTTAACCAAATCAAAAATGATGAAAAAAGAAACATACAATGTCTGTCAAGACTGCAGGGATAGGTTATCACTTGTCAAACTCTGAGCTGTTATAAACAATCTAAATCTTATACTTTCCATCTCAAGCCTACAGTATTACACTGCCTAGTTTGGGAGAAATCAGCTGAGCTCCTTTCTGGGTATGAATCATAAAAACTACTGCTCCCTATTCCACCTTCACTTTCTGATTCATAAAGGCTCACTGTTAACTTTGGGAGAGAATATGTACAGCCATATAATTACAGTTGTGTGGAAAAGTTGTTGAAGGTCAGTCTCTTGTTTTAAGTGACCAAGCAACTGACAAAAGTAAAATGTGTACAAGGAACTTGTCAGATTGCATCTCATTTTCTTAATCTCTACATGATGTCTCAGATAACAGACTGCTTTCTGTTCCAATGTCAGTAGTTCATCTGAGGACAACAGGAACACAATGGTATAGCATTCCAACCAAACTAAACCATGGTTTCTCAAGAAAGTTATGCTAGAAGGTGAACCCCATCTTTTTCAGTCATAAACTTCACTTGTACACTTGAAAGATGAACGTAAAGAAGGAATAAACTTCAAGAGAAGTAGGACTGCTACCAAAACATTAGCACAAAATATTGTAATGTTTTGAGGAATTCTCATTCAGTTCCTCTACTAAATTCTCTCTCGTGTTTAGAGGGCAAGAAAATTAAATTGCTATAGGCAACAGCCTTGATTTATCTTAGTTTCTGGTGTAATTAAATAAAATCACACCATCTTTAAGGAACTGGACATATTTAATAATTATTAATTTAATCTGTGTCTCTGACATTCTATGTGTTTCACAATGGATTTACAATGTACTTTCTGTTCCTGGAAATTCCTGTCTATGACACCAAATTATTTCTCTTATATGGATATGGATATATAAGAAATATTTACAAGGAAAAAAAAACCATCTTCAGCAATTTCAGAGCAAGCCTGCTATTACTATGCTCTTTAAAAGATTGTGTTTAGTATGGCATGAACTATTGGTTGTTGCAAAACAGAGGATTAAAAGCAACAACAGCAGATGTGCCCATATGCCACCAATCTTTTGTATTGCTTGCCTGGTGACACTTTCTTTGGGCTTACAAATCCTATGAGAATAAAATAGCTTTGAAGCTTCATAATTGTGTTGCATTTTCAGTGGGTCAATAGAGCACACAGGGAAAGATAATGGTAGATAGAGCCATTAAGATGAAACACTTGCTATCACAGAAGCAGAACACAAATGGAATAGCTTATCCTTTTTATAGCATTCTTGGGACTTCTCAAAAGCCAAGGAATATTTTAAAAAAAATGTGCTGAATGGTTTATGAAAGTAACTGGTGAACTAATAGCTTTAATTTTTATTCTGACCTTAGAGTTAAGAAGGCAATGGCAAATGGATAGATAAGAAATAACTGCAAATTTAAAGAGTTCCCTTGTTTTTGTTTAAATAAATAAATAAAACACACCATAAGTCAAGGGCCTACAAATACCACAATAAAATGCTAGTAATTTTGAACCAATGATGAATTCTAGGATTGAACAAGGATTCAAGGTTATCATGGAAGAAGTGAAGCTTTGGATTTGTTGTAAATTCATTGTTACTGTATTTATTGGCCAACAACCAAAGAGATCACATTGTAGCCAAATAGACCAGTTGTAAAAACCAGCTTCCAGGCAGCTTGCGGACATAGCATTTTGATGCTGCACACTCCAAACCCACCTGGAAGTTGCACAGCCACTTCCACCTGGAAGTCGCACACCTTCAAGCCACTCTGTGGGTGTGCTGTTTTGGCATTGCTTGCCCCTGGAGTGGCTTCAAGCCACCCTGGGATTGAGGTGGGTGCACCTAAGGTGGGTTTTTACCAGCCCAAATAGGATCGGAACTTTTCCACTCATATTTGAGATGGCTCTGGGGTGGATTGGGGCCACAGTTTGTCATTGCTGAGGCACCAAGGTGAGTGGTGCTGGGGAGGCCCAAGTCTGCCATTTTGGGGTGGTCCGTTTTGCCTGATTGTCTTCCATAGAAATTTCATGTTATGATAATCCTATGATTAAAATTATCATAAGCCAAAAAATTTGTGTTTGTATATATTCATATATGAAAGCTTCAGATAGCAAGCAACATTTTAAAAGATGCATTTCGATCCCTCTAATTCATGCAGGTAGAAATACTTCACAAAGGTATGCCTGTTAGGACATGCATCTATATAATCTAAAAACAATTCAAACATACTTTTTGAACCAGAGCTGTTGTTTTCAATTATATGTAAATTTACAATTGAATGAAATTCATAAAATCATAGAATCATAGAGATGGAAGAGACCACAAGGGCCATCCAGTCCAACCCCCCTGCCATGCAGGAACTCCCAATCAAAGCATCCCTGACAGATGCCATCCAGCCTCTGCTTAAAGACCTCTAAGGAAGGAGAATCCACCATCCTCTGAGGGAGTGTGTTCCACTGTCAAACAGCCCTTACTGTCAGGAAGTTGCCTCGCAGGTCAGGCGCCAAATAAAGCAAGGACACATATGCTGGAGGAGAATGGCCACAACTTTATTTCCAAACACATAACAAGTAAATGTGCAAATAAGTCTATAGGGTTGGCCCAAAGCATAAGGTCTGGATCTGGACATCAGCCACACCACGATTGGCTAATGTATGGTTGCTTGGGAACCAAGCATCGAGATGACGTAGGTGCCAAGCTCCGCCCTATTACGCCATCACGCGACTGCGTAACTACAAATCGATTTGCAAGGCACTCTAGTCACCAGGTGTTAAAGACTGTGGCCCCCGCACTGGCCACAGTAGCTCGCTCCTTCCACCTGGGTCACGAGGACTCCCGATCCAGTGCCATAGAGCCCTGGAAACCCCTCATCCCAGATCCAGGCCTATGCTGCCGCCCCCAACAGTTGTGACGATCAACTCCCAAGCGAGGGAGGGAGGGAGGGAGAGCAAATTCGCAATGGCGCCGACGGGCGCGCGGCGCGGCCTTAAATAGGCCCCTTAACCAATCAGGGCCAAGGAGGGCCGAAGCCACACCCTCCTTTGGCCCTGGGCCAATCCCAGGAGGAGGCGGGCCCCGACCAGCCAATCGGGCAGCCCGACTCCTCACCGTTGCATTCTGGGACATGTAGTCCCAAACTAAAATTGGCGGGCAGGCTTCCCGCCCAAGGAACCCGGCAGCCAATGAGAAGGGTTCCTGCCCACGCTCAGGCTGCCGGGATCCCAAAACCGCCGCGGGAGCACAGCATGGCGCTTCCCGCCGCGGCAACAGCGCCGGCCCGATGAGTCGGGCGGCGCCATTTCCTCCTAATGTTGAGGTGGAATCTCTTTTCCTGCAATTTGCATCCATTGTTTCACATTCTAGTATCTGGAGCAGCAGAAAACAAGCTTGCTCCCTCCTCAATATGACATCCCTTCAAGTATTTAAACAGGGCTATCATATCACCTCTTAACCTTCTCTTCTCCAGGCTAAACATCCCTAGCTCCTTAAGGTGCTCCTCATACGGCATGGTTTCCAGACCCTTCACCATCTGTGTTGCTCTCCATTGGACACGATCCAGTTTCTCCACATCTTTTTTGAATTGTGGTGCCCAGAACTGGACATAGTATTCCAGGTGGGGCCTGACCAAAGCAGAATAGAGTGACACTATTACTTCCCTCAATCTAGACACTAAACTTCTATTGATACATCCTAAAATTGCATTGGCCTTTTTAGCTGCCACATTGCACTGTTGACTCATGTTCAACTTATGGTCTACTTGGACTCCTAGATCTCTTTCACACGTAGTTTCATTCAGCCAGATGTCCCCCATCCTATATCTGTGCATTTCATGTTTGCACCCTAAGTGCAGTACCTTACATTTCTCTGTGTTGAATTTCATTTTGTTAGCTTTGGCCCAGCTTTCTAATCTATTCAGGTCATTTTGAATTTTGATCCTGTCCTCTGGGGTATTAGCTACTCCTCCTAGTTAAGTGTCATCTGCAAATTTGATAAGTATGCTCCCAATTCTGTTATCCAAGTCATTGATAAAGATGTTGAATAGCACTGGGCCAAGAACAGAAGCCTGTGGCACCCCACTTGTCACTTCTTTCCAGGTTGAAAAGGAGCCATTGTTGAGCACCCTTTGGGTTCGGCTGGTCAACCAATTCCAAATCCACCTAACAGTTGCCTTATCTAGCCCACATTTTACAAGCTTGTTTGCAAGAATGTCATGGGGAGCTTTGTTAAAGGCCTTTCTGAATTCAAGATATACTATACCCACAGCATTCCCTTCATCTACCAAGCTGGTAACTTTATCCAAAAAAGAGATCAGGTTTGTCTGGCATGACTTTTTTCTCTGAAATCCATGTTGACTTTTTGTGATTATGGCATTGGCTTCTAAATATTCACAGACTCTCTGTTTAATGATTGGCTCTAGAATCTTTCCTGGTATTGATGTCAGACTAACTGGACCATAATTGTTGGGATCCTCTTTTTTCCCCTTTTTGAACATTTTGAACATTTGCCATTCTCCAGTCTGCTGGGACTTCTCCTGTTCTCCAGGAGTTCTGAAAAATTACTGCCAGCAGTTCTGATATTACATTTGCCAGTTTTTTTAAATACCCTTGGATGTAGTTCATCTGGTCCTGGAGACTTATATTCATTTATATTAACCAGGTATTCCTGTACTATCTCTTTACTTATTCTGTGCTGAAATTCCCCTATTCTGTCCTCTGCACCATTATCCTCAGCTTGAGCACCCTTTGCCTTTTCTGAGAAAACTGAAGCAAAGAAGGTGTTGAATAATGTTGTCTTTTCTCTGTCCCACTTGCATTTTGCCATTTTCTGCACACAGTGGCCCTATTGTTTCCTTCTTCTTCCTTTTGCTTCATAATACCAAAAAAGCCCTTTTTATTGTTCTTAACCTCTCTAGCAAGCCTGACTTCATTCTGTGTTTTAGCTTTTCTGACTTTACCCCTACAATTGCTTGCTATTTGTTTGAATTCCACTTTGATGATTTCCCAATTTTTCCATTTCTTATACATTTCCTGTTTAAAAGTTAGCTCAGTTGAAAGTTCCTTAGTCATCCATCCTGGATTCTTGAGACATCTTCCATTTTTCTTCCTCATTGGAAATGTTTGAAATTGTGCCTTCAGTATCTTCTTTTTGAGGAACTCCCATCCGTCTTGAACTCCCTTCTCTTTTAGTATTCCTGACCATGAGATCACCTCCACTATTTCTCTAAGTTTATTGAAATCAGCTCTCCTTAAAACTAGAATGTGTATAGTTAATAAAATAACAAACATATTAACAAAAGAGCAGTCAAATGTTTAATTCTACCATCAAACACTTCAAAAAGATTATGAACCTATGGGACTTGGAAGAATGTCCCAGAGACCATGCTACATAGTGGATCCCTGTCTGCAACCACAGAGAGAAAATCAGTGGAGAAAATTCCCTGCTCTGGGCGTGGAAATATCTACTACACTTGTCACTCTAATGGGGATAATGTTTTTGTTTTGTTCTTTTAAAATATGTGCTTGTTAGGAAAGATGAGGTCTTCTTTCTTTTATTCTTTATTCGTGGAATAGAAAGAAAGTATGGCAGTCCTCGAGTTTC
This sequence comes from Urosaurus nigricauda, assembly GCA_034509955.1. NCBI lineage: Eukaryota > Metazoa > Chordata > Lepidosauria > Squamata > Phrynosomatidae > Urosaurus > Urosaurus nigricauda. The sequence continues at coordinate 64,533,934 of JAOEGL010000003.1, forward strand.
TGCACTTATTTTTCCTCTTTTTGGGAACAAATGGTGGGGGGAAGAGCAAAAGTGAAACAATAGGATTCAGGGATCATTCAGACATTGGTTTTCTTAGCACAATGATTTGAATAAGCCAACTCATGCATTCTGGGTTTGTTATTCCTACTATTTTTTCATTGGAATGGCATCTCTTCACACATCTTCATGTTCTGTTCCTCATATATGCTTGCCAGCCTTTGCCTCCCCTTCAAGGGATCTGGATACCCCCGGGAGAAACTGTTCCCAGCCAGGTATCTCACAGCAGCGGCAGTGGTGGCAATATATTCTGTTGCTCTCTGGAGCTGCCAGCTTCCAAGGGACATTGGGATGGAAAAGGAAAATGGGAGGGGAAGAGTCCTCCTCTCTCCTCATTAAAAGGGAAAGATGCAGGTGGTCATGCAGGGTTTAATCCTAGGTCTAGATGCATAGTTTTTCACACTGCCACTGCAAATCTTTTGAAAAGATTGTGTGTGGGGGGGGGGAGGGGGGACTGGTACTGATTATCCCAAAATAAGTCGGGGCGCACATACACCCCCAAACCTGAATCACATACATTTGGGATGCATGTGAACAACAAAGATTCAAACCAGATTTATCCTGGATTATTTTCACTATCTGAATAGGTCCCTAGAAAAAAAATAGCCACTTGGTTGTTTATCTCAGGTCAGGATATTTTGTGGCTAATTAGAGGTAGCATAATATCTCCCCCTGCACTATTGGTGTAATTTTCTTTGATATCAATGTTATTTTGCATCCTATATTCCTCTTCTAAGGAGAACAAGTAGGCACATATGATTTTGAGAATTACTCCAGCATATAATCGTCCATTTAGGTTTAAAGTTTGTAAATAGATGATATCTATCAGCCAAAGTTGTGTCTTCTTCTCTTTGAATGCTTTTATAAAAGAAAACTGTCAGCAAGTACCAGAGATCAAGCCACCTATATTAAGGGAATTATCTAACTGCACTAGATAATATTCACAATAAACAGTTATCCCAAAATGATAAAAAGGTTTTGTACAAGAGGGAAAGGCAACTCACAATTCTTTGTTCATTAGCAGCATTCTGGATTCCACTCATACTCCAGTGTGAACACATTTATCACATCCAGGTACCCTTTTAGTTTCCACCCATATTCCAATGTGAACACATTTGTCATATCTGCATACCCATTATATTTGAAAGTTTAATTTCCTAATTTTATGTTGTCTCCTTTCAAGGCAGCACATTTTGCTCTGAGGGTATGACTTTGTGTTGCTTAAACACTGTTGAAAAGAAAGAGTACAGCCATTTTATTTCATTTCCTGTCATGCTTCAAAATAATCATTGAATTTCATTTCATAGTTTGCTTTCCCTTTTCGTGACTGAGAGCTTAGTTTCATCACCTCCATTTACAAGCACATGCACTTTCCTTATCCTAAATTCCTCATGCTTTTATCTGCTTTGTTTGTCTCATCAGTGGCATTTTGCACAGTAATCTGCATAGAATCATGTAGATTTGATTCACATTGTTTGTGCCTATATTGTAGTTGACACTTGCATGATACTTTGCAGCATCTGGTTCTCATTGTGTATCCTTTTGGCTTGATACTAAATGATCATCCATTCATTCATGCAAGTACAAGGATGTTTTCTGCAAATATTTGTTGGTTTTCTTTTGACTGTTTTAGGATGAAAACAGTTCTGATTTCAATATTATATTATATGAAAAGGTTACAGACTACATTTATGATAACAATAAGATATTCTATTACTGTTTCTGTCAGGCCCAGGATAAATATGTACTTGGTTTAGTCTGCTACACTCACTGTAATAAACATTCAGATTGTAACCAGGATATTTCTTTAAGGGTGGAAATATTCACTACTACTACTCCTTCTACTACTACAGGTGATGTGGACATTCTCTTTAGTTTTGATTTACATTGAAAAGTTCCACAAAATTACTGTGAAATTATAAAAGTGCTGTCCATTTGCACTGTACAAACCATCCTCCTCATTGCAATTAAAGTTAGGATCAGCCAGGTTTGACAAAGCTGGAAACAGGTACTCCATTTCCTCCTTGACCTACAACATGGACTTGTACCACCACAACCATACACATGTAGCAGTTACAAGAAAGTTGCAAAAAACAAAACAAAAACTGGATGACAAACTAATATGTTACATTATGAATCTGTATAGCAGCAGAGGAGTAATCATGCTGCCAGTTCTACTATTTTGGGCCAAGTCACAAAATTTTCTTTCTTATTATTGAATGGAAATGAATATTTTGCTTTACAATGGGATTATGTGGAAGTAATTGCTTCTTTGCTCATGAGAAATGGCTTTTGACAAAAGGTGCCTTGCACCTAACAGTGGCTAAGAAAAGCATATTTTCCATGAGTCTTGTTAACCTGATCTATGGGAAAAAATTGAAGAAGGCAGACATACCAAGAAAGGAGATTATCACACACAACTTATCCCATCTTTTCCTTTGATGGAATACACATGCATTTAACTGTCAATGACGGATCTTACCACATTCTTCTGTGGCTAGGCATCTGCAGCCCATCTGCAGCCTTTATGCAACCTGGACTTATTCTATGGCTTTTCAAGGCTGGGAAAATTATTCTACTGGTGCTGAGTGTGTTTCAGCAAAGGCAGCATGTGATGAAATGAAATGGCTGCACAATTTACTTCTGGGCTTTAGGATAACAGAACCCAAACCAACCATTTTGATGCAAGATAATCAAAGCTGCATTAAGATTTCTGAAAGTGAGAAACCACTCAAGAAGAATATTGACATTGTCTTCCACAAGGTGCAAGAAATGAGTCAAAATGGATTTGTCCAGTTAGAGTACTTCAACACTGAAGTGATGCTTGCAGATATCCTTACTACACCTCTATTAAGAGATCAGTTCCAGAGACTACATGATGGGATGGAGATCCTTGATATTGGTCCAAGAGAATGAGAAGGGGATTGTTGGAAAATCATTGTATTCTCTCTCTCCCTCCTCAGATATATAAGCTTTTCTCTGCATGCATTTTCCTTCACTGTCTTCTTCTCTAACTGTTTGCATGGATTTGGTCCTGCTAAATTACAGGGGCAATTAATACCTTATAAATTGGTAAACACATCATGTGACCCAACTTACTTCCTTAGGAAGTACACACACAAAGGATTTCTCCTGTTTCCCTCTCGGACTCTCCATCACCATGCTCTCTCAACTTTATCCCAAAAGATGGTGAGATACATACTCCTTTTACCTGAACTATATTCGCTAGGTAGGTTAGGATGTAGCTTCTATGCGTATGTAGATTTAAGCCATTAGTAAAGTTTTGGTTTTAAACTTGAAGCAATTTCTTAGTTCTTAGAAGCATTGTTTAGACAAAAGACCACTTTCTGCTGCTCTGCTGATTTACAAGCTAGACCTTAACAGGCTTGTCTTTGATATTTTTGATATTTTTGTTTCCTTACCAAAGGCTGAAGCCTTAGGAAACTTGAATTTCCCCAACATTTTGGGGTATGAATCTCCAGAATATATTTTATTCAACAGTGGAACACACTCGCTCACATTGTGGTGGAGTCTCCTTCCTTGGAGGTTTTTACACAGAGGCTAGATGGTCATCTGTCGGGGATGCTTTGATGAATGAATTTAGTGAAGAAACTGAGGGGTGAAATAGATGGACAGGAAAAAGTGGTTTGAAGTTGCCTTTTCTGAAGTCACATTGAAACCCGACCTACCACACCACTGCCTCCCAAAGGAGCTGGAGTGCTCATGTCATGACCACATGACATGGCTTCAAGCCAGGAAGAAGTGGGAAAAAACTTCTTTTTTCTGCATAAGGGCACATGGCTTTGAGGCATGTGCCATCTAAACGCTATGCCTTCAAGTCATCCTGAAAACACCTCTTTTTGCCTGTCTGTTTAGCCCCTGAGATGTCTAGCTATCTCAAATAAACCCTAGATTCAGACAGCCTCTCTATTTGGTTCTGAAGGGAATCCTTCCACAGATATAAATAAGGTGAAGATTTTTCAAAATAACCCATTTTCACTTTCATCGTAGATCACTACCTGCTTACAGAAGCCAAGAGACCAGGCTGGATTATACTGCACTAAATTTTATTTGAACCGTATAGAATCATAGAATCATAGAATCATAGAGTTGGAAGAGACCACAAGGGCCATCCAGTCCAACCCCCTGCCATGCAGAAACTCCCAGTCAAAGCATCCCCGACACATGGCCATCCAGCCTCTGCTTAAAGACCTCCAAGGATGGAGACTCCACTACACTCCGAGGGAGTGTGTTCCACCGCCGAACAGCCCATACTGTCAGGAAGTTCCTCCTAATGTTGAGGTGGAATCTCTTTTCCTGCAGCTTGCACCCATTGTTCCACGTTCTAGTCTCTGCAGCAGCAGAAAAAAGCTTGCTCCGTCTTCAATATGACATCCCTTCAAATATTTGAACAGGGCTATCATATCACCTCTTAACCTTCTCTTCTCCAGGCTAAGCATCCCCAGCTCTCTAGGTCGTTCCTCATAGGGCATGGTTTCCAGACCCTTCACCATCTTAGTTGCCCTCCTTTGGACCCGCTCCAGTTTCTCCACATCCTTTTTGAATTGTGGTGCCCAGAACTGGACACAGTATTCCAGGTGGGATCCGTCTTTAAAAAGTTCTAACTCTGAAGTCTAGGATTGGAACCAAGCCCATTTTTATAAATTATTTAAATTATTCTGTTGGTATATGTAGAAATAAAAAATACTGTTCCTAAAGGATACTATTTATCAGTTGACTGCCCTTCACAGTTATATCCAATCATCTAGATGTTGTCACACACCTACATCACACTGCTAGAACAAAGGACTGGGCGATTTAAGCTTGGCTCAGATGCTACAGCAATGAAATCACAATTACTTGACACTTTTACTATTTTATTTGTCCTGTGATGATGACTCCAACATCTTGACTCACAACTGTACATCTCTGAAATACAGGGTGATTCAAAAGGTCATAAGTCAGTTGCTCATGGGTTTCTTTGAGATCCACACTGCTGTATAACGGTATAAAAAGACAATTCACTGTAACTTCAGAGAATACTACTTGAAAATGGTGTGTAATTGGGAGGGATGGAGGGAGGGAGGGGACCATGCAAAGATGTTTTGTCTTGGGGATACTTTTTGGGTTAAAGTAACATATTTGCACAGGAACATGCACAAAAATTAATGCATATTATTATTAACCTTTATTTATATAGTGCTGTAAATTTACACAGCACTGTACATACAATTATTTAATTAGATGGTGTCCTGCCTTCCTGCTTACAATCTAAAGAAACACGGCACAGAAGGAGAAGGGAATGGTGGTGGGGAAGGGGATCAAATCCAGCAGTTCTTCACTCCCCCTGAGGCCTGGACCAAGGCAGATGGACTGGAGGGAGGGCTTCACTTCTTAACACATATTTAGGGTGCAGCATCCTGGGGCAGAGAAGGTCACATGCCTTCAAATGCTTCCTTAAACAATATAGTCTTTAACTCAATTTTGAAACTGGTTAGAAAAGTGATGAGGTGTGCATGTGGGGAAGAAGGTTCCAGGAGTGAGGGGCAGCAAGTGAGCAGAGATGAATCTGGGACAGGGCAGTGGAAACCCTAGGCTGGAACAGGAGACCTTGACTATCAATGCGGAGGGTATGAGTAGGAATGAGCTCTTTTCAATCTGGTTCAAGGGACCAGACTGTGGCTCTGGAGTGGCTTCCAGCCACTTTTGGGTGAGTGTGTCATAAGAACACTACACCCTCAAAACAGCCAGAAGCTGCTTTATTTGGCTCATGTGTTTTGGGGCCTTTTCTAATGGAGGAGAAACATGGAAGTAGGAAAACGGGGGTGTTTTGAGGGTGCACCACACCAGGTGCTACCCAAACTTCTGCCTTTTGGCAGAAATGGGCTGTGGTGTTCATTTGAGTCCCTTTAAAACACAGTGATGGGGTGAGTGGGTTGAGATTCGGTGGGAGGATAAAAGAGAGGCCTCAGGTTTTTGGGAAAAAAATAAAATTAAACTTTAAAACTTATAAATAATTATTCTTTTTACATTTTCTTTAAAAAAAATCCCACCAAATTTTATCTTTAACCACATGAATCTATATACATGTCAATACATTTATGCTGTGCTTATGGTATTGTAACTTAAAGGTATAATTTCAATTTTACTAGTTGTCCATGTCACAACTGTTGCCTTTACATGTGGCTTTAGGACAAACATTACAAAAGATTCTGTAAGGTGTAGTATGGGAGAAGGTCTAGGTGTGTGTGACACCATGAGTTACCACAGTGCGTGACAACAATCCTAGTGACACCACTGGAAGGAACCACAACAAATGGAAGCTGATAAGAAATACAGGAAATGTGAGTGTGAAAAGCATCAAACATCAATAAACATTGAAAGTAATAATTAACGAGTATACACATGTAAATATTGCTAACTCCATATGTTGAAATGATATAAACTTGGACACATTTAAAGGAGAATTAAATTCATAGAGAAAAAGGTTATGAATAATTAGTCTAGATATATTATCCATGTTAGCAGAATTGTTATTACTTGTGGAAGTTGCTATTGAGCTCATACCACTCCCAGCCTTTCCACAAGCATCTAATTGGCCACTGCATTAATAAAATACGAATGTCTTCTGACCTAATTTGGCATGTACTTTTGGGGGTTGTTGTTGTTTTTTATGTTTATCTATTTCTTGTTATTCCTGCATTCCACCCACTTTTTGGCTAAAAAATTATCCAGGATTTTAAATAATAAATATGAAATAAAATAAATAAAATGCAGTAATAAAAACTTTCTCTTTTTTTTCCTATCCATGATTACATCATATCTCTAACATATGTCTAGTTTTCCAGCTGATCTGCATACATATCACATATTGCATCAGCCACCCCCACCCCATGTTTATGAGTATGAATATTTTCATCTGATGTAATCCTTCAGGAATAAAAATACTGAATCACATCTTGTCCAGAGGAAATATCTAAGTTGTGGTAGTTCATATGTATGTGATACTAGAAACAATAAGGCAGTTTAATTAATAAGCAGTAAAGGGGCAAAACCAGGAAGACAGAGCCATAAACTGAATCACAGGGGGTGGAAAAAGCAATTGCATATATCAGTCAAGACTGTCAGACTGTCAGGATTAATGAGAGACATCTGTCTGCATACACTACTAACTGGGAAATACTTCAGTAACAAATCAAAATTCCCAGGTACTCCTTTCTGGAAAGCTATTCAAACAGCCAAGCAGCTGTAGATCCCAGTTTGCATGTATATGCATGTTCCAAGTTGAATCAGCCTCCAAAAAATCACCACATAATCCAGAGCTATTGATGGGTCAGCCTAAATGTCCCTTTCTGAGAACTGCCCAGTCCTACAGAGTAAGATGTTTGGTTGCAAAAATTATTCCCTTTGCTTTCAAATGAATAGTAAAAAGCAATACTGCCCTTTAAGCAGTAAGGCCTTGATGATTTTGGTCCCCTGAGAGCTGCTTCAGTGAGGTATTCCTAGATTCGAAATAAGATTAGCCAGCCATGGGATTTTGTTGTTGTATTAATATTATAAGTAACTTGACTCTTTTTGAACTTCTCTCTCTACTACACCTTCTCCTTTTTCTTCTTCTTCTTTCTTTCTGTCACTGAACTGGGTTCAGAGCATGTGCAATAACATTAGTTATTTATGGTTTTTGTGAGATATATATATATGTGTGTGTGTGTGTGTGTGTGTGAAATGCATATAGATAGGAAAAAATATTTGAAAATATTTCAATAATGGCTGAACAACATGATTCTTGAATTTCAGAAAAACCTGATGAGAAGAATCCTGAACTGATGAAAATCTTCACACTTCAGAGCTCATTCTATGTAAAATATATTTGTGCACAAACAAAATTCCCAGCATTTGCTGTATGCAAAATGGCATTTCCTGCACAGGAAGTATTTTTATATAGTAATTTAATTTTCTATGGAGTTTTTTTTTCCTTTTGGGCAAAAATATCATGTGCAAATTTTGCATGAATAAGCACCCAACTACTCTATCTATCTATCTATCTATCTATCTATCATATTATATGTGAATTTTGCACCAAAGTCCCAAACTTCAAGTAGTGTTTCTCAAAGTGAGAAGAAAATTGCTCAAATTACTTATTGCTTCTATTGAAAACAAAATGAGTGATGGAATGCATCCATAACAATAAATTAGCAAATTTAATTTCCTGGGAACACAATACATGCTTCTATAGTTTACTTTTTGTTTGCCCTACCTCCATCTGGGCTACTCCCATGCCTTGGCTCCTGGACTTAAGGAGGAGTCTTGTCTCCCCCCCCCCCCACTCTTTTCTTTTCTTTTCTTTTTAATTGTGTATAGTTCACATTGTTTTAGGATTGGGATGGGGGTTGAGAATGGAGATCTTCTTTTTACTTGTTTTGATATGTTAATTGTTATGTATTTTGCTTTGTTAATTTTATTTTGTGCTATAATTACTATGTATTTTTGTTGTTGCTATAACTGCTATGTATTTTTGCTTTGTTAATTGTTATTCATTTTTGTACCCCGCCCCGATTGCTCATTCAGAGGGGTGGGCTAGAAATAAAACGTATTATTATTAAATGTTCATTAACTTTCTTCAGAAAAAAACCTACCTTCAGCTAATGTAGCCAACTTAATAAAGTTCACACCTCTCCTTAAATAAAATACTATAATTAATTAAAGCAAGTGGTATGATAATGTATTTTCCTGAAGAGAATGAGCCTGATTATCCATCTGTTTCCTACCTCTATATGCAATCTTTTTACCCAATGTTTTCAACGGAGTTTAAAGCATGTAATAATAGCTTAGGCTTTAACAACTATAAAATAAGTGATGAAAGTCACAGGAAAGAAACATGATAGTAAATAAGTCATTGTAGTGGTAAATACCATTGTATGAGATGATTCCTGAAGAATTACAGTAGGTTCTACCAGGCCACTGTCTGTGTGAAGTGACTGTCATGCAGCTAAATGCAATGGCAGCAGATGGAGATTGCTCTCTAAGGACAGGGACCAGGAAGAGGCAACAGATAATCACCTTCTCACCCAGTTTGGAGAATAATTCTTAGATTCTATGGAGATATAAAATCTCTCTGGTTTGCATTTATTCAAATGTCACTTATGCTTCCTTCCTGACTTTATTTCATACCAGACTGCAAGAATTGTGTGTATATTTTTTGCATGGGATTCACGATACATGGAAATCCACATATATTTTATGTTTTTTGCCATTTATTTGTATATTACAAACATTTTCATCATTATCTAAAGTACATATACCTTCAGACCTTCTCCCCTTTCTTGTCGTCATGGTCTCCCATTCAAATTCTCATAGAAGAGAAGAATTGGGTGGGATGGGGTGAAGTGGCAAATGGCAATGCTCTTCTGCCAAGCACAAATTCTGCCTTGGAGAAATCCTAGCATTGGAGGGGATCCCAGAGGTCATCTCATCCAACCCCCTTCTACCATGCTAGGAATACCTACCATTATAGAGTTGGACTTGGAGGCTAACTACTTTATCTAGGGGGCAAACAGGATTTAAACAAGAGTTAAACAAGAATTAAAGAGAAAATCTATGTTTATCACAAAATATTTCCTGTTTAACTCTCACTTAAATCCTGTTTGCCCCCTAGTGTGAAAAAGCAGAAAGAGAATGTGACTAGCCCAAGGTCACCCAGAGAGTTTCTATGGTGAACTAGGAGGCTAGAGTTCTAATCCCAACTCAGCCAAGTCAATCCACAGGGTGACCTTGGGTAGGTCACACTCTCTTGATGGTGCCATTCCCTGTCTGAGTCCAGGATAAAGATTCAGATACAGTTAGCTTGGGCAACCATAGTCTGAAATGTTTTCAATATGGTTACACGTCTGTATGTTAGAAGGAATGATGCTTGGATGCCATTTTTCATAGCAAACACACAGAAGATACAGTTCAAAATTATTCAATGAATGATTTCAAAGAAGGGATTATAGTTACTTGTTGTCACTCTGATGAACATATTTTGATTCCTACAAAGGGATTGACACAGATCATCTACCTGTAGAGATAAAGAGCTTCACTCAGACCATAGCTATGCAAATCTTTGAGACTGACATCAAAAAGCATTCCTTTTGTGTTGAGTTGGCTTCCATGATAAACAAAAAAGTCCACAAATGAGACAGTGACAGGGAAGAATGGTGGGAGAATTATGCAAAACATAGGTCAGCTGTTAATAAGCAGAAGTTCTTTATTTCTAAAATTCATAGATTTCAGTAAGTTAAGAGGCTAATGTGCAATCATTTCTAATGAGAATATACTAAAGGGAATCCCACTGAGAGTTTAGAAGAGAATCCAGAAAATTTGCTTAATAAAAAAATGCTGCTCTGTAGTTTGAAAAGACTGTATTTTTATAAGTAGATTATCCAAAACCAAAATGAAAGATAAATGAGATTTGGCTTACTGATAAAACAGACATATTTAAAACACTTTGAATATAAGCACCATTAACCACACAAACACACATACTAAATAATGATCATGCAGGTATGCTAAAAAGCTATGGAAAGATTTAATGATTGCAGCTTTGAACAAAACTAAAAGAAAAGCTATACAGCTATTATAATGGAGGAATACATACAATATGAAAAAGACTCTGTTTGCAATGGAATGCAGCCAAGTCCTTCAGGTATCAAATTCCTTTTATTTCACTAAAATTAGTCAGATTCTTGTAATTATGTTGTGTAAATTTTTGGATCACATTTTAGTTTATAAGTGTTCATTGTCCTTATTTTTAGTTTATTTCAAAATGTGTATGGCCAATAACATTTCTGTGCAGACTTGAGATTTCATCTCCTTCCCCCTCCCCCATCCCTTTATTGCTTCCTTTCCCTTTTCAGTTTCTTTGCCCAGCTTTTGTGCCACCAGAATCTAAATTCTCTTATCAAAATTGGAAACACATGCCCATAGACTGGCATACTTTGTATAATCTCTTCTTTTCCAAAGAAGAAGACATTAAGTATGCCTGCCAAGGACAAGGGATTGAGACACGAAGCATATAAGTTTGTGCAGACAGATATGAAAAAGCAGCAATGTGCAAGAGACCATGGACATTGTAAAATACTGGAAGCTTGTTACTGGACTACTCCTGTATCTTTTCATTTCTCTTGTGACAGTGTGTGCGTGTGTGTGTGCACATAGTTGCCAACAATTCTGATGAAGCAGTAAAGTGGAAATGAAAAGGACATTCAAAAGTATTTTTAAATGGTTGAAAAATGTTTTGTTGAGTATTGAGAACCTGTAATTAAAAGATATGAAAAGCAGCAATGTGTCTGGACTGATGAGAATCTGCAAAGTTTGGGACTTTTTCCACATATTATTGTTTTGTGTAGAAGTCAGCATTTTCTGTGCAGATAACTGTCTTTCCCATGTTGAAAATAATATTTCAACACAGAAATATTGATTCCCGTGCAGAAAATGCTATTTTTCTATGCAAGTCAGCCATATGTAGGTTTTTAACTCCATTAAAGATTTAAAAAGCTTTCTAAGGATTATAATCCAACACTGAACTAAATTAGTTTCACTTTTAGTGGAGGTAATAAAACAAGGTGGTGGGAAGAGAAGAGGTGGAAAGTGTGAGGTTTGGAATCTCCTACCCAATGATCCACAGACAAACAAGCTCCAAAAAGAGACAAGTTTATTGTAAGACACTGGAAGTAGTGACCATGTACACTTCTTTGTAGAGTCTGAGGCTCACAGGAAAAAAACATCCAGTTTAAATTCACCCCTCCTCTCTTCCCCTTCAGCAACCACACCACACCAACCATGAACCATTCCCATAACAACCCAGATGTTCCCATCCACTTGCAGCCTTGAAGTCTTCTGTTATCTTACATTCCAACCAGGCTCTACCAGGCCTCCTCCAATTACTCACCCCAACCCCCAACTGCAGTTTCTATTCCCATCTACAACTCATCCCACTACAATACACTAACTATTGAATACATATAAATGGTGAATATATAGACACTGTATTTATACATATAAATTGTGAATATATATGAACTATGTTTATGTCTTCTTTACCATTAACTACTTGTCAATCCTGACAGAAAGATCCCTAAGAGTATCAGGGTGGCCAGGTTTTCTAAACAGCATTCAGAATTCATAGAGATAACAATAAGACAGTAGCTATTAATATGATGTTTATTCTATCTAAACAGCAAATGAATGTGAGTTTAATTATTAGTTTCCCTCTAAAATTAGCATGTTGTCCATATTCTCCAAACAAAAATAACATTATACATAAATTTATTTCCTCATGAAAACTCATATTTAATTTTCTTTTTTTGACATGTAGTCTTGGATCAATTTTAATCATATCAACAATACTTGACAGCTGTGATTAAAATTCAGAGTAATCTGAATCCTTTATTGGATTTTCAGAATTTTTTTCTTTCATTACTCCACTGTGGAGTATAGAACTGAAAAATTATTTTCTACAATAGCATGTGACCATGGAATTAGTGTAGTGATGAACCAATTTTCTTCTTCTCATCCATTGAGAACTAGATGCGATTTTATTTTTAAAAAATTAGTTTAAAAAGTCTCACTCGAAAAGGTTATTTTTGTCTCTCCCTGTCAGGGGTGAGAAAAGTGTTTTTCACAGATTTCCCTAATGACAATAAAAGACAAGATGAACATTTATGCTAATTATGTGTTTTGGTGTTAATTTAATTAACATTTCAAACTCAATTAGTATGTTAAAAAAAATCTCAAGAAACAAACTTCTGTTGCAGCCCCAACAAGAAAAGGGGCCTTAAGGGTCATCCAGTCCAATCCCCTTCTGCTATGCAGTCTGGCCCCCTGTTCAACATCAGGATGGCAGTGGAGTATGTGATCCTAAGGCATACCTATCACAGGGTTTTCTTGGCATAAAAAGTTTTGCCATGGGCTGCCCCTGAGGTTGAGAGAGTGTGACCATCACAGAAGAGCAGAAGGGAGCAGGGAGGAGTAGCAAATGGCAATGCTATTCTGCCAAGCATGAATTTTTTCATGGAGATATCCTAGCATTGGAAGGGATCACAGAGGTCATCTAGTCCAACTCCCTTCTATTATGAAGGAAATACCTAGAATTCCTAGCCTCAGAGCTTCTTTGAGCTTCCTACTTACTAATAGTACTTTTTAAAGTTATTTTAATATTTAGACATTTTATTATGGACTCTATGCTTTTTTATTCAAATGTATCTTTTAATCTGAGGATTTTGAGGTCTATTGACTGCAAATAAATACAATTAAAAAGCTCTGATAAAACAATGTCGTTATTTTAAAATAAATGTTTCATTTTCCCTGCATTTCCAATGCACAAAAGGGAAGCATTAGATTGCTAATTTTTAGCATTTGGACTGAATCATTAGCTGTAGGATGGATGAATGAATGTTAGCAGCCAGTATGAAATGCACTTCAGAACAGGAATGAAAAGGTCCTGAAACCTGACCTTTTCTTTTCTGTTTCACTAATCATGCTACTGTCTTCTCCTTCATGTGATTTATCAAGAGAGAACAGCTTTAGTTTTTAATTCCAGCCTTGGAGAAAATGTTCCCCAAAGACCATTAATATATTAACCCTGAACTTTTTTGTTGTTGCCAAGTTGCTGTTTAAACTGTTTTAAAATTGCAAAAATGCATTAGGGAAAAAGGAGTCACTTACATATAATGGTGGTGCTTTGAGAGAGGATGAACATATAGGGTCACTTTGATGTTATAACATGTCCCAGGATAGAAAAATGTTCAAGCTGTCTTGATCTGCTCTTTAAGCTTCACATTGCCGTGGCAATAAATTAACTTGGATATTTCCCCATGAGCAGAGCTGAGACTAACAAATCCTTACTCAAAGATGTGTCAATTGAAAGTTATGAATAGGCAGAAGCATTTGTTTTGGCTGAACTAGACTTCTGCAACCTGGAATGCCCTTAGACTGGCATAACCAAAACTTGAATTGTTGTTGTTGTTGTTGTTGTTGTTAATCACACTAAAGTTGATCTCAACCTATGGCTACCCTGTATGAGACATCTCCAAAACTCCCTATCCTCCACTGCACTGCATAGTTCCTGCAAAATCATACCAGTGACCTCCATAATAGAGTCCATCCATCTAGCATGCAACCTTTTTCTTTTTCTGCTTCCCTCCACCTTTTCTAGAATTGTTGGTGTGTTTTTTTGTTTTGTTTTGTTTTGTTTTTTAGTGAATCAAGCCTTCTCATGATGTGGCCAAAGTACAACAGCATTAGTTTAGTCTTTTCTGGATGGATCTGTTCTAAGACCCATTTGTTTTTCTTCTTGGCTGTCCATGGTAACCACAGCACTCTTCTTTAGCACCTAGCTCTCACACCCTACATGGTAATAGGTAATAATACAATGACTTGACCAGGAAAGTTGAATAATTTGTTACATTATCAGGCTCATTACACTTCCTCTACAGATGTGTTTTTATTATGTGATCAATGCTGGAATTAATCTTATTCTTGAATGAGTTGATCGATTCTAGAATCTTAGAATCAGAGTAGGTGGCATTTCCTTTGGAATATTCAGTAAAATCAAGTGAGAAGGATTAGGACTGGAAGAAATGCATTACATAGAATCACAGAATCATAGAGCTGGAATAGACTACAAGGGCCATCCAGTTCAACCTCCTGCCATGCACAGATGTCCATCCAGCCTCTGCTTAATGACCTCAAAGGAAGGAGACTCCACCACTCTCCAAGGGAGAGTGTTCCACTGTCGAACAGCCCTTACTGTCAGGAAGTTCCTCCTAGGGCCCATTCCCACTGAGGGAATAAGCCGCACCCTGATTCGTCTCTGCCCTGCTAATTTAATCGATTCCAAAAGGCCCCTCATTCCCACTATGAAAATGGGGCCTCTTTGGAATCGATTCTTTGGGAGGGCATGCTTGTCGTTCCCACTGGAGCTGGGGAAGACAAGCAGCCCTCCACCGGACCCTCTCTCTCCCTTTCTCTCTTCTTCCCCTCCCCTCCCCTCCCTTCTGTCCCTTCCTCTCTCTCTCTCCCTCCCTTCCCCATCCCTTCCCCTTCTTCTTCTTCTCCCATCCATGTTCTCCCATCCATGGATCCATCCTTCTTTTTCTTCTTCCTACTTCCTCCGCTGGGCCTCCACCGCTTTCCCGGAGCCGGCGGGGCTGCCGGTGCTTCAGCTGGGCCTCCGCCACTTCCCTGGGGCCGGTGGTGCTTCTGGCGCTACTCCTGCTGCGCTGCCGCCGCTTGCCCCGTCCTGACTGGCGTGGCAGCAGCTCCGGCCCCAGGGAAGCAGCGGAGGCCCAGCTGAAGCACCAGTAGCCTCAGAGAAGCAGCGGAGGGCTGGCAACAGCACCAGAGGCCTCCCCAGCCCCAGGAAAGCTTCACCCGGTCCTCCGCTGCTTCCCCAAGGCTGGCAGCGCCTCTGGCGCTGCTGCTGCTGCACTGCCGCTGCTTGCCCCGTCCTGGCTGGCGTGGCAGCAGTGCTAGTAACCCCGCTGGCCCCAGGGAAGAGGCGGAGGCCCAGCTGAAGCACTGGCGGCCCCACTGGCTCCGGGGAAGCGGCGGAGGCCCAGCGGAGGAAGTAGGAAGAAGAATAAGAAGGGTGGATCCATGGATGGGAGAAGAAGAAGAAGGGGGAGGGATGGGGAAGGGAGGGAGAGAGAGAGGAAGGGATGGAAGGGAGGGGAGGGGAGGGGAAGAAGAGAGAAAGGGAGCCGAGAAAAAGAGAAGGAGGATGGGGGGGGGTTGGGGCCCCTTTTTTCCCTCTGCCTCCCTCTGCCATTCTGAAAAGAACCGATTCCAACCTGACGTTCCCACATGTCGGACGCGGGCTGGGATCGATTCTTCTCAAAAGAACCACAAAATAACTGCTAACAAAATACCCCGGCTTTTTTCCCTTTACATCAGTTTTTCCCTACTGGAATCAATCAGATAAGGATCTGAATCGATTTTCAGTGGGAATTGGGACCTTTCAAATCGCTTTTGGATTCGAGGCTTTTGGTAGTGGGAATGGGCCCCCAATGTTTAGGTGGAATCTCTTTTCCTGTAGCTTTCATCCATTGTTCCAGGTCCTGTAGCTTTCCCTATAGCTTGCATCCATTGCTCCGCTATATTGTTAGGCAACAGCACTCAGCTGAATAGGGGATTGGGTAACAGTAGGAGAATAAAGTAAATGAAGAATAAAGTAAAGGGAGGAAAAAACAGGGAGTCATATGTGGGGATGGGATGGAGTGGGGACTCATTTATTCAGTTAACCATGTAAGCATTTACAGCTTACAGACAACTTAGCGCTGGCAGTCCATGTGAGTCTTTGGATTCTCCTCCTCTGTGATTTCATTAGTTTTCTATCATGCATTATTATTGGAGATGAGATAAACTCATTTCTAAGCCGTGTGCTTATTATTTTTCACACAGTGTGTGTGAATAGAATCCAGTTTTTTGTCTCTCAGTTTGTCTCTCTTGATTTCTTCCATTCTCCCATACTGTTTTTCACCCACCCTCTGATTTAATACAGTATGTGGAGTTTTGTGAGGCTGCAGTTAAAAGTGAGAAGATTAATGCTTATGAGCTCTCCAAATCTACTCAGAAATAAACTAAATTTGTTGGTATTCCTTTAGTGTACTTATTGTTGCTTCCACAGTGCTTAGCACTTGGAAAATTAGCCCTGGAATATTAACTGGGAAGTGTTCATCTCCCTTATTTACTTCCCACCACTTCCCTCTTCTTCCTCTTTCTCTCTCTTTCTTTTATCAGTCCCCACCTCTCTATCATTCTCCCTCCCAACTCCTCCTATCTCTCTATAAGCTCCCTCCTCACTGGATGGATTTTATTTGTTAACAAGTATCTGGATCTAGCTTCTATTTATATAGTGAATTAGAAAATAAGTAGAACTTTAAGAAAGCAATGCTATTTTTTTAAAAAACTGAGTAAAACAGGAAACAACATATATCTGGAGATTGTTGTTACTTTGGCTCTGGTATAAAGATCACTGTACACTCCTTTTCTTCTGTTCAGTTTATATGTTTTCCTAGAAGATGCCTCAGAATAATGAGGACAAAATACAAAAAGAGGACTTGATAGCAATATAGATTCTCCATGAGCACACATATTTTCAAATGTTTCTAGGGCAGAATGGTACTGCTGCTAACTACAAAGAAAGCAGATATCCCAAGGAAGTTCATGTCACCTGATCCATTAGTAATGGATGTGCTACAGATGGTTTTTAAATCTGTTGATGTAGTAATGTTTGCTTTTTCCATCAATTTGCTGCTAAGCATAGCATTCAAAATATATCTAAAATTCTCTTTAGACATAACTTTTGAATATAACTTGTAGCACCAACAGAGTAACATCACACTTACTCATAATATTATTTTTGAAATGCAACTCAGTTCTATTTCCTGTGTAAAAGGGGATTGCACTACATGGCATTTGTGTTCATTTCAGTCTCTAAGATTTTATGGTTTTTCTCTTGTTAGGCAAAAAAGTAATTATTTATAGGCAGCTAAGACCTTGTCTTCTCTGGCCAAAAATCTCACCCCAATGTTGGTGTTGTCTGTTTTCATGACATTCAGTTACTTCCAATGAGATACATGGAGATAGGAATAGGCTTTCCCCATTAGTCCAACTTTGTCCCAGTATTAGCAAAGTTGTGGGAATTCACAGTGTTTTCTTGAAAGAGTTAGCGTGAGGCTTTGTGGTGTGCAACTCATCTGGATCAGGCTTGAATTGGGCTGGACCGCTGAGGGGTGTGTGTGTGTGTGTGTGACATCTTAATCTAGATGGAAAGGGAGTCACAGTGGCAAAATCCATTGATTTAGAGCATTAATGCACCAGACTCACTTGAATTGTTACACATTGAGTAACAATTTTGCTTCCCAAAAGGGCATAGGGAAAATCCTTCACACATACATGTCTTTGAGAGTCTATTTTAAGAAAAACTTTGAAAAATTAAAAAGTATTTGATAGTCATCTTAAAACAAGACAACCTCCTCCAAATAATTTTATCTTGGTATCTTTTTTTTTTTTAAAAAAAAAAAAAATCTGAATCTGTTAGGTGAAAAATATTGCCAGGATATCTAAACATTTTAAACATCAAGCTAAGTCTCAAAATGCAGCAGCATGGTATGCTCATACAGATCCACATCTCCTGAACCCATTATGAGTTCCAGTGAATTCTATTAATGCCATATTGGCATCTGTCAGAGAGAGAGAACTGACTGTTATGATTGCACACCTAACTATAATAGAAGACACTCAGATTTCTCCCCCATCCAACAAAGAACTCTAGATTCATGTGTATTGCATGGAAACTGCATGCCTTTTCATGCTTTACTGCTTAATGAACACATTTTGGCTTCCTTTATTGTGCAGTTTTCAAATATAAATGTCAATTGGCAGCTTTTACAAAACTACACCCAGTCTGCTTGTCACATAGCCTTTCAACCATGAACAGCGCATAATTCACTATTACCTTGTTGACAAGGCTATGATTCGTTGCACCCATCATTGTTCATTAAGATAATACATACCTTTGCTCCAGTCTCATCCCACTTCAAGGCTCAACTACTAACAAATTCATGGCCAATTAATTTTATCGGGGAGAAAAGCAGTTGGGAGCTCAAATGCCTTCCTCAGCCTTTAGCATTTCACCCTTTTGCATGATATAAAGTATAGTAAAATAACTGGAATGCAATATATCAGAAATCTATAATCACAGCTACAATTTAGTTGATTCTTTGGTAGTTGCTGAAGCCCAATTAAGTTGTGATTTCTTACATGTCTGAAAAATTCAGAGACACAATCTGCTGGAGAATGCCCATACATGGAGGGTCCCAGTAAGCACATATTTTATCCTTCTACTCCCTATACTTGAAGGAATATTAGGAGAATAGAAGGTCTGAATAGCTCTGTTTAGATCTCTCACATGAAAAGAAGTAAATGAGAAGAATGGGGGATGTTTGCTTTATCCCTGGAACTGTGTGAATTAGTCCTGCTTTTTTTGTTACATTGTGATCACCGACCCCACCACTCACCATGTTTTGAAAGTTAATATTTGAATAATAGAGTCTGCTCTATAGTTTATTGTGGGTTTTTTGGGGCTATGTGGCCATGTTCTAGAAGAGTTTATTCCTGACATTTTGCCAGCATCTGTGACTGGCATCTTCAGAGAATACTGGCATGGAAGAAAGTGGGTATATATCTACTGTGTGACCCTGGGTAGGGAGGAGTGATTCCCATGTTATTATGTGTATTGTTCTGTGTTGATGGCAGGGCCTCATGGTAGGAGGATATGCAAAAGGGGATTAGCATCTGCTAAAATAGTGATCATTGTCTGCTGGGAAAACCCCTGACCCGGGGTGTTTACCCATCTCAGCATGGGCGGCAGCCCATAAAGCCTTGGGTACCTCATTCCTCACCAGGGACTGCCAAGAGGAGAATGGAGGACAATGCTATCAGGCCTGGCCTCAAGTAGAAGAGCCTCCCTCCATGACAACACCATGTGGCCTAGGAGGGAGTAAAAGGACAGGCCTAGCAATACCATTGGACCTGGCCTTAAGTTGAAGAGCCCTCCCTCCATGACAACACCATCTGGCCTAGGCTAGGAGGGTGTGAAAGGAGAGACCTAGCAACAGCATTGGCCCTAGCCTCAAGTTGAAGAGCCCTCCCTCCATGACAACACCATCTGGCCTAGTAGGGAGTGAAAGGACAGGCCTAGCAACACCATCAGGCCTGGCATCAAGTTGAAGAGCCCTCCCTCCATGAAAATACTATCTGGACTAGGAGGGAGTGAAAGGGCAGACCAAACTCCATCAGGCTTGTTCTAGATTGTGTCTTTTTAGATTGTAAACCTGAGGGCAGGGAACCATCTAATTAAAAATAATAATTGTAAGCTACTCTGATAGCCTTTAGGGCTGAAGAGCAGGGTATAAATAAATAAATAAATATTATATTGTTATTATTAAGTGAGGGAGGGGCCCCTTTAACATCTAGTCCCCCCTCCAACCTCATACCATCTCAGCATGGGCAGCGGCCTATAAAGCCTAGGACACCTCATTCCCCACCAGGTACTGCCAGGAGGAGAATGGAGGACAAGTGACAGAGGAGGCTCCCTTTTAACATCTGGCCCCCCTCCAGGCCCAAACCATCTCAGCGTGGGCGGCAGCCCATAAATCCTTGGGCGCTGTGATGAACTCTCTCACACACACACGGTCCACCCACAACCTATTCTCAACTGTGGCAGTCCTATGTAAATTTCAATCCCACCACTGCCACCAAAACATATGAAGGACTCCTGCCAACCTTCACCCTAGCACTGCTCCTTAAGATGGCACAGCACCTCTGTGTCATTAATATTTGGTAGCATGTTTTGATATTCAAACAGAGGCCAAGTAGTATTTCAAACGCTAATAAAAGTTTATTATAAAATTAAAAGATAAACTATAAATTGGTTTCAAAGTTGTTACTATTGACTTATTATTTAGTTACAAGAAGTCCTTTCAAAATAATAATATTAATACAGCCACACAGGCAATCTTATCTCAGGTACAATTTCCCTTTTCAACAACCAGCTTGCTCTGAGCCTCTCCCTACAAGACTCCCTCAAGCCTACACTGTCCCTCTCTGGACATGTATGACCCTTTTGTGGGCAATAAACACAAGTAAATTGTTCCCTCAGGAACTCCAAGAATACATCCTTCCTTCGATGTAACTCTTTCCCCCCCCCAAAAAAAAAACTAACCCCCCTTTCAGTCTCTGCAAGGCCCTATTATAGTCCTGCCCAGCCAGCTTTCCATTGGTTGGTCACATGCTGCTTCATGATTGGCCAATAGATCTGCTCATTCACTACACACCTCTCCCCTTTACAGGTGTATTAACACACATGACCAAATGGTTATGTGAGTTAATGCAACCTCAGTCACAAAATATACTTACCATATGAACATAAACTCTCTCTATATATATACATATCATATTTATATATGTAATTACATCAATCTGTTGAGAGACTTTTTATCTCTCTGTTATCTTACTACTCTTCATAGTGTCTAGAGAGACCATCAGCCATTACATTTTAATTACCTTTTACATACTGGATGGAGTAATCAAAGTCTTGTAAAATTAGACTCCATGGCAGTAACTTACTATTATTTCCCTTCATCTAACCAGCACAAGGGGGAGTGATCCGTTCTGATCACGAACTTCTTTCCCCATAAGTATGGCGTAAGCTTATTCACAGCCCACACTCTCTCAACCCAAAACTTTTTATCTCAGCTTCAAATGGTTTTTCTTGCTTCCAAGGTCTAAAATTTTTACCATTGCTACTCATCTTTCAAAGTATACCAGTTTTTAGGATTTCTTCTTTCATTTTCCTGAGATTTTACCTCAGGTCTTGTTATTTTTCGACCATCTTCCCTGACCAATGCTATAGCATCAAGCAATTTTGCTGCCTCTGCCACAGTCTTAGGCTGTTTGTCTTGTACCAGCCCTCTATATTCTCGGAGAAGAACGTTATAATTTTTTTCTAATCCTATAAGACCCTGTAATTCTTCTTTGGTTGTTATTTTGGCCCCATCAATCCAACTTTTCAATAAATTGTTTAGCCTGGCTCTCAACTGACAAAATAACTCATTTCCCTCTCTCTTAATTGCCCAGAATCGATGTAGGCAGTATTCAGGTGTAAGGCCAAACCTTTGCCTCATCATTTCCTTAAATAAATCATAATTTTGTGCTCCATCTGAGCTCATTTCTGCATAGATTTCTGTGAGACCCCCAGAAATCTGTGATCTCAAATAGCTCATTCTCTCTTCATCTTTTATTTTCCATTCTGTTCTTTCAAAGTTAATGAAGAAAGAACAAATATTATCCCCTTTATAATATCTGGGAAACAGGAATCAATCTGAGGTAACCTATTTACCTGAGGGAACACTTGAGGTTGAGGGATTCCCTGGTTCATACTTCTCATTCTAATTTGATAATCCATTTCTTTTTCTCTTTTGTCTTTTTCAATTTCTGGTCAATTCAATCTCTTTTTCAATCTCTTTCTCTCTCAAAAGCCTCTCATCTTTTTTTTTTAATTCTCTCATTTTCTTTTTCTTTTTCTTTGAATGTAGCCATCTCAAGTTTGATTTTCCAAATCTCTAAGCTTTCTCGAGGTTCAGACTGGCCATGTCAACAGTAGCCACCATTTCTTCTCTAACCTCCTTTTCCTCTACCATTTCAAACACTGCTGGATTTTTGATTTTCTTAGGAGGCATGTTAGCAGTATTTCATTACAATTCCCCAAAACTTTTACCTCAGGAAATACTCTTATTTTACTTTGTCTCAGCTGAGTAAAGAGAATTCACTTGGATCTTAAAAATCAAATTAGTGATTCCCTACTTTACCAACAACATTTACCTCAGAAATCACTTTGATCCAACTGTGTCTCCATTAAGTATAGAGATCTCACTTGAATATCAAAGTCAGACCAGTGATTCCTTACTGTACAACAGACTTTTACCTCAGGACTCACTTTGACTTAACTGTTCCTTCACTAAATATAGAGATCTCACTTGAATCTCAAAGTCAGACCAGTGATTCTCAACTAGTGGCACATGTCCCAGTCAGATATAGAAGTAGTCTAGGTGGGATGCAGAGTTTTAGTCAAAGCTATAAGCATCTCCAATTATATTGCAGTAGTATTGCACTGTCTCCTTCTAGCAACACCTCCATCTAGCCAGCTCCCTCCTATCCAAATGAAATTATTGATGCTCTGGGCACAGATAGCCTGCATGGCAAAATAAGAAACAGAGTGACAAAAAGAGAGCGTGAACATGGGAAGATGGAAGGACTCCATTCCCACTCACCCACTCAGCCACCCACACACCCACAAATATTCCACTCTTTCCTCTACAGATTATCTGCATGCAGGCTGTGCATCTGCAATATGATGCACCTATTGGATTGTACCTTTAAAATTAAAGCCTTACAAGATTTTCAGAGACACAAGGGTAAAGATTTTGTATTGTTCTTGAGGAGCATTTTCTCTCTTTCACTTTCACATTCATTTCAGTAATCACAGTGAATTAAAGATCCCAGGACTTTTGCAACCTTACTTGTTCTGTGACAAGAACAACAGAACAACCCTATGTATATTTACTTTGAAATATGCTTTGCAGAGTTGAACAGAACTTAACAGTATATACTTGTGTACAAGCTGACCTCATGTATAAGTCGAGGGAAGGTTTCAGAATCAAAATCATGGATTTTGATATGACCTGTGGATAAGTCAAGGGTAAAACTTAGGGGGCTACAAGGAAGGATAGAAAGGGGAAAATGCCACTTCCATCTCTCCTTCTCCTTCTCTGGACCTAACACTGATTCCCAGGTGCTGGAGGAGAGGTCTTAATATTAGATTGAGAAGGGAAGCAAGTGGAATTAAATGAGGTGTTGTTGTGGTTTTCTATAGGAAGACGAGGCTTGCAAATTGGACTGGGAAGGGAAGCAAGTGGAGTTAAATTAGGGTTAAATTAGGTGGGTTTTTTTTTTCCTATGGGTAGAGGAGGTTTGCAAATCATACTGGGAAGGGAAGCAAGTGGTGTTCAATGGGGTGTTTGTTTTGTTTTTGTTTTGTTTTTTGTTTTTTGTGTTGTTTTTTTTTTGTTTTTGTTTTTTTACATGGGAAGAGGAGGCTTGCAAATTAAACAGGGGAGGGAAGCAAGTGACGTTAAATGAGTCCCCCCCCCCCCCCCGGGAAGAGAAGGTTTTCAAACTGGACTGGGAATGTCTTTCACAGAGAGAGAGAGAAAGAAACACAGTGCCTCAAGGCACCAAGAGTGGAGCATGAGGCTTGCTTGTTTTAGGACCTTTCTAAGCACTACTGTTTATTGATCATATATAAGTTGATCCAGGATTTTACATCCTTATACTGTAGTTGAGTATATGTGGTACTCCAGAGTATATGTGTATAGAACATCTGATGAAAAATAGTACCACTAATATGGCATATCTGCTTCTTCAACATTCCAGTCACAGTTTTGTAGCTGCTGATCATTAGATTGTTCTTTCAGTCCCTATTAGGAAGAATACAGGTGGACAAAGCCCAGAACATTTCATTATGACCCCAACTAGATGTGAAAAATAACTCAATTAAACTAAGCTCACTTTGAAGACTGGTCAAAATTGAACCATCTAATCAGAAATCCAAATCTTTGTGTTTTCCATTGATTATTACTGAAAATCCACAGATAGTTTTTTCCTCCTGTTTGTCAGACCTGGTACGTGATAGACAGTGAATTGCAGACGGATAGATGCAGGATATCTTGCACCATGGGCCTTTATTTTTAAATAATAATAATAATAATAATAATAATAATAATATCTTGGTGAAATTGGATTAAAATTTCAAGGATAATTGTTGCTACTAAGAGGATCCAGCCCACCAAATTTCAGACAAATCAGTTCAGGGAGCTTTGTGCAAGAATAATGTTGCACAATGGAAATGGGTGCACATCTATACTTTTAACAGACAACAGTTATTAAAATTATGAGTCTGCAAAATGTCAGAAGGAGTGGTGAAGCTAAGGAGTCTGCAAATGTCAAAAGGAGTGGTGAAGTTAAGGAGTCTGAAAAATGTCAGAAGGAGGGGAGAAATTATTATTTGTTTAGTTTTGTGTGGAATGAGGTATTCTAGTTCTCTCCCTTACATTTTTCTAAGTCATCTTGTTTGTTTCTCTCTCATCTTATACTGAAGTGGTGTATGCCATTGAAATATCATTAGGTGAGAAACATGCAGAATTTCAGAAGGATATGTGTAGGGATTACAGATTAGCATTCATTAAAAAGCAGCTACAAAATGTATACTTCATAGACAACAAAATGACAGCGAGTACAAGAGGATAAAGGCAGAAGATTTTGGATGTATACATCCATGATATCTACATTCAAACTTCCTCCCTTTCTTTCGCACATACCTAATCTGTCTAATCTATCAAACAGGGGACAAAACATCCTTGTCCCATCCTTTTCCTGTTCTCATATCATGATTGTGAAAAGATTTTACATTTGATATCATATTTATCCCATCATTATCCCATCCAGAAAGTGCAATTGACCAGGATCGCATGAAAAATCCCATCATTGTCCCATCATTGAAACCTTATTGCCCAGCATTTTGCATTAATGGGAGTTCTCATTAATGCAATGCTGCTTCAATGACAGGTCAATAGCACTGTGATCTGAAAGTCTTTCACGGGATCACAGTCAAAGATGCCCCCTAACCATTCTGTTGCTGGTGAGACATGTGAGGGAGGGTACCTCGCTATATTTCCATAGCCAAATGCAAAATGCTTACATTATAAACTACTGGAAGACCCCAGCGTATATCAACAAATATCAGCCCAATCATTTCACATTTGGCTACAGGGATACAGCCAGACATTTTTCTTTCTCTCCCCCCTCCCTCTCCACTAGGCATGAAATATAGGAGCTGCAGCAGGTCTACAGGAAGTCCAGGGATAAGTGAAGTGCCAGATGTAGTGTAGTTCTGTAGGGGCGGGTGGTTGGGTATGGGTCGTGTATATTTTATCTTGTATTTTTTAATTGATGTAACCCGCTCCAATTGGATACAGAGGAGCGGGCTATAAATAAAATTTTTATTATTATTATTATTATTATTATTATTATTATTATTATTATAAAACACATATTGAATCATAAGAGATGCCAGTCATTGTAAGTTTATGTTTTTGATCTCATATATCTGAACTATTCTCATTGCCCCAGAAATCCTTCCATATTATCTGCAAAGTAAATGTAACAGAGGTCGTCATAAACACATAGCATTAACAAGGCTCATATATGTACAGAATATCAGTGCCTAATTTTTCTTCAGCTTGCACAGCCACATATGTTCTTGGAAATTATACTTTTGGGAAACATCAACTTGCCAGCCATCTGTTAGGTGACAACAGCATCTAACTATGGATCAAAGGAATTCTTAAATTACACTGAGGGAAATGTTATAATTCAGAAAGCTGATGATGCAGCTACAAGAATTTCTGAGCAAAATGTACACTTGGTGTGACATCACTGATTTCAACTGCTTTGTATCTGAGATGTAAATTAACTATACCTTTTGTCAGAATATCAAATAGATTGCCAACCTATTCACCTGGGAGTAAGTTCTATGGAATCCAATCAGGCTTACCTCTACTAATGCATAAATAGAAATTTACTAAATGGAGTGGAATCCTTTTTTGTTGTTTTTGGTTCAGGCTCCAAATTCCAACAGAAGATTGATCTCAGGGGCGTAATCCAGCAGTGGGCAAGAGCAAAGGCATTAGGTGTAGCCCAAAGTGAACTGAGCAGGAGCAAAAATAGTTTTTATTAGTTTGGGCATTTTCCAGCAAAGCACAGATTAATTCCATGCACTCTGCAGTGTTTTGTTGGTTTGTTGTCAGCATTGTGAACATTCTTGGAAGAATTTTCTTCAAATCTGGTGACAGATTAGTGTTTGTTTTCACTGATTTCTCCTTTCTTCAGGCTCCCAGCACCCATCTTTCAAACTTTGACCTGATACAGACAGCCCAAAAGGACCATCTGTAAGGCCCGATTAGGGTTAGGGAGGGTGCAGCATCTACACCCTCCCTGACTTTAATGTGTATGGATGCCACCATTTTAAAATGGTGGTATCCATACGGATGTGCCATGATGGCGTTATGGCCCATGCAGCATTTAAACAACATGGCACGTTCCTGACATCTTGGTGCCGTGGGAGGGCGACTAAAATGTGAAGGGTCTGGAAACCTTGCCCTATGAAGAACGCCTTAGGGAGCTGGGGATGTTTAGCCTGGAGAAGAGAAGGTTAAGAGGTGATATGATCGCCCTGTTTAAATATTTGAAGGGATGTCACATTGAGGAGGGAGCAAGCTTGTTTTCTGCTGCTCCAGAGAACAGGACTCGGAACAATGGATGCAAACTTCAGGAAAAAAGATTCCACCTCAACATTAGGAAGAACTTCCTGACAGTAAGGGCTGTTCGACAGTGGAACACACTCCCTCGGAGGGTAGTGGAGTCTCCTTCCTTGGAGGTTTTTAAGCAGAGGCTGGATGGCCATCTGTCTGAGATGCTTTGATTTGGAATTCCTGCATGGCAGGGGGTTGGACTGGATGGCCCTTGTGGTCTCTTCCAACTCTAAATTTCTATGATTCTATGATTCTAAGTTTAACAATTGTTTTCCTTGCACAAACCCACATTGATCATTTTGAAGACATTTACATATAAATATATTCATTCTTTTTGCCATTATTGCGGTTAGTATTTTACTATCTTGATTTATAAGGGACATAGGTTTGTATGATCCTGGGTCTGTCAAATCTTTATCTGGTTTCGGAATCAATATTATCAACGAATGATACCATGATGGCAGGGTACTTTCTCCATTTAAAATTTTATAGTATAATACTTCAGTTTAGGTATTAAAATTTTTTTAAAGGTTTTATAATATTCTGGTCCCAACTCATCCATTCTTTGTGATTTCCCTCCTGTTTTTCTCCTGTTATGTCTTTTTTCAGATTTTTTAAATATTGTCTTTGTGCTTATCTTTTAAGGTTCCTTGGTTCCACCAGTTGCACCCTCATTGATGTTTTCTTCTTCCTGCTCCAGATCCAATTGCTTTAACAGATCCAATTGTTTGTTCCAGGGAATCAATCTTGTGCTGCTTCCCTTTCTACTGATTTTTCAAGAAAATAAGGTCAACCCAACTGTATCTTATTCCATTCTTTTGCTGCAATGCATGGTTTGACTCCTCTACTCCAGTTGATAGTCTCTGGGCAAAGATCGTTCTAAATTTCAATTGTGGTATCCCCATATTTCAGTGATCCTGAGAGTTTCCTGATTTCTTTCATTAAAAGGCCTTTCTTATAAAACCTTGTTACTCTCAAGATTACATCTCTGGGAACCAGGCCTCTTTTCAAAGTTGTTGCTCTGTATTGATATTCCACTTCTTGCTCTTCCCAGATAATTTGAGGAACAATACTTTGTAGCCATTTGAAAATTTCTTTCTTCAAAGTCATCGATGTTTCATTTGGTGGCTCAGGAAAGCCACAGATACAGAGGTTATTCCTTCTGTTGCGATCCTGCAGTCCAAAGATTTTTCTTTATAATTGATCCAATTTTTATGAATGCTCCAAAGTTATATTTTGCTGAGCTTTCTGTGCAATGTGTATCAATTGTACTTTTTTATCCACTTATTCAATCTCTTTTTTGATAATCTGATCAGATTTATTCATTTCATCCATAATTTATTAGTTATTGTATCAGATAGTGTCACATTATTTTTAGTGATTGTCTTTTTCAAAACCTCACTGCTTTTGGTTTTGTTTTCTCTTAGCACCTGCAGGAACCATGTTTTCATTTCATCTCTCTTATCTTCATGTTCTAGGTGCATGTCTAGAATTGACCTATGTTTTGGTTTAACTCCAGTTCCGGCTTTTTGCATTGTTTTTGTGTTGCATGGAACTAGATTTAGTTTTTTTGCATTTCTTTATTATGATTTTCAAATTTCTCTTGTGAGTTTACTCTTTTTAAATGTACATATGCCTTATCTGAGGGATGTACAAATTTTCTCTTCCAATTTAAAACTTTTATAAAGTTCTCTTTTTTGACTTTTGAACATTTGCCAATTTCTAATCAGAAGAAATAATGAAATTTGACACCACTTTAACTGACAGAGGGCATGGTAAAAAGCCCAGTTTTCAATAAATAAAAAAAAGTATGATTTGGGAAGCTCTGTTTAAACTAAATATGATATTTCACAAACATGTACTAATAAGTTCCAACTAGTACTAGTAGGAAATTCTATTAAGGCTGGCTTATATATTTTAAAATATATTGTACATTGCATCTTTTCCAAGTATGTTTTGGTATGACTTAAGAAATTTTGTACCTGAGATATTCTAAATTAGCCCACAATTCCATTTTACTTTCAAGTAATTATCACTCAACCCAGTGGGATATATGTCTGAATAGAAATATGTAGCTGGCAACCAGTGGACCACCAGATATTGCAAGATTGTAATCTGTATAATTATTGATGTTATGCCAGCTAGAGCAAATGAGAGCTGGAGTCCAGAAATATTAAGAAGGCCAGAAGTTCCCTGCAACAATCATTCTGTGGAATCTGTTTGTACTAAATTTTAAGCAATAGAACCAAAAAGAAATACATTAAATCCTACAATTGTGATACATACTGTATATTAGGTGATTTTAGCAACCAGTGTAAGCCAAAGGCACCAGACTTATAACTTATTATTGATATACCTGAGACCAAAAAGAATCTTGTGTGAACCTGTATGTTGGAGAGACGACATTATAAATCCTACAAACTACAGATCCGAGAAGAAAATGCTTTTCTCCAGTTCAGATCAACATGAAAAGGTTGGAATGATTTTCCAGCCCCCAAACATGCATATTCTGGGGATGAGCAGAAAACACATTAATATTTTCATCCACAATTTCAAAAGGATGCTTCAATAACCGAGAAACCCCACTGAGGAAGGAAGACCAATCACAAGAATTTGCTTACTTCAGGGCAACAATTTGGGAACAATTTGGTTGCACACAAAATAAAAGTGATCTTCCTTTGTGTGAGGGTAGAAAACATTGATTTTATGTAAACTGTACTGATGCCTCTGTAAATAATTGTTTTGTGGTTGGTTTGTTTTTTTAATGCAGAAAACACATGAAGGAAAACTACCTGTGGTTTTGTCTACAGGAAAACCTCTTTATTCCAATGCAGTCACTGGAATAAAGGCAAGGTCCTCCCTCCATACCAACCACCATTGTTCTTGTTTCAGATTAAGAGAAGTAATTGTATTTGCTGGACTTAGTCCTTTCCTGTACTGCCATTCCCTCTTTCTCGTGTTTCTTGACTTTTTAGACTGGAAGCCAGAGAGCAGGGAATTGTCAAACTAACCACGTGTACTCTCTGAGATCCTTTTTGGCTGGAGGGTGAGGTATAAATGCTGTATATAAATAAACAAATAATATTTGCGTAAGTAATGTAAGTGTTATGTACTTTGCATAAATTGATTCTCTCTGCACAAACACTCATGTTTTCTAAACCCATGCTTTCCACCCCAGAATATGTTTTCTGCACAGAAACAACACATGTGGTTTTTCACAAATGAATTGTACCCAGTAAAACCTCAAAGAATCCATAACACTTAAAAATTGCACAGAAATCCTTGGATTCTGAAAGAGTGGACAGAAAATAATTGAATTATTTTTGAGTGTAAGAGTGAGATAAATAAAGATTTACATCCCTACACCAGTATAACAGTTACCAGTTTCTTTTTAAAACTCCCCCCCCCCAACAGTTGAGACATTTTGTCAAGACATGCCAAGATACTTTGCTACTTGAGGTCAAGACTAATAATTCCAAACTGGGTAGAACGCCTGGAGAAAGTTGGGATAGCTAGTAAGTAAGTAAGTAACTCATCCACCCTAATACAGAAGTCAATTAAAGTTAGATGGAATTCTATTTCAACACTACTGAAAAAGAGAGTACAGCAATCTAATTTATTTGTACAGTAAATGCTATATGAGACAATCTGCTCCATCACCACCAAATCATACCACCCAAACACTGGCTGTCCCTTTCAGGAAATAATGGCAGGAAGGACTAGCAACAAATTTAGAAAGCAAACTCCATTTTAGCAAGATTTAATACCTAATAGGTCTGAGTTTTACTTGATACTTACTATTGTGCTATGGGAGTTTGATTTTCAAGCCAACATCAGCTTGCACCTCAGTCTCTTAACTACTAGCCAGATTCATTTTAAAAGCTTTTAAAGAGATATACAAATGCCAAAAGGGTACAATAGATTTTTATATATACAAATAAGAATATTTCTATCTATTCCAATTGTTGTGTGTCATTAAATCATTTCTGGCTTATGGTGACCTGCATATGAACCTATGACAGGGTTTTCTTGACAAGATTTAGTCATAGGCTGTTTGTCATTGCCTTCCTCTGAGGCTGAGACAATGTGACTTGTCCAATGTCATCCAATGGGTTTCCATGGCTGATAGGGATCTGAGGCCTCATTTCCCAGAGTGGAAGTCCAGCACTCATATTGCTACACCATTGTGGGTCTTATCTATTCTACCACTTGCTCAGGTTTCAGTTATCCTTCTGACACTACACTTTAGCCATTCCTGATTCTTCCCTAAGTATTTTTTATTAATATTTCCTTTAAATCATGCCTTTTCTGCAAAAAATGATTTACAGTGCACTTATGTAAGTAACCCTTTCAGTAAATTCAATGGAATTTATAGGATTGCTTCCTTAGATTGAAATATTAGGCACCAATCAAATGTGGTGCTGGCACTGCAGTATCAGCAAAACATAATAGATTTGTCCTCAACTACAAGACAGCATTGGTCATGTTGTTTGTTCCTTTTAAAATTAATCTGCCAGTCTTCTGTACTTGTTGTGTATATTTTTGTTTCACAAAGGAAGGAAACACTAGTTTTGTACAGAAACATTTTGTACAAATTGTGGAAATCTCAATTATTTATTTATTTATTTATTTATGTATTTACTGAGTACTTTTAATCTAATTTTATTGCTGGTGGAGAGAAATCTCATGGGTGTTAGAGAATTCCCAACAGAATTTCTTACTGTTTTGAGATAAATTTAGATCTTTGTACTTGGGAGTAAATGTAGCTGAACTCAAATGTGGGTGTGATCTGCATGTGTATGTTTTTCTTTGTATAATTTAAGATTACTATAGACCATATCTTACATGGAAAACTACACCCAACTATAGTTCAAGATGTTATTAAATATATTGTAACTTTGTTCTTTAATAAAACATTTCTACAAAGTGTTTCTCTACTTTTTTTATTACCAAGAAAAAGCTAATGCTTATAATTGTCCAAACTTCCTGGTCTGTGCCAAAGGCAACTAGGAAGCTTTGTCAAGTAAGAGTCCTTCATGAATCATTCATTTGATCAGGTCTATTAATTCCATTACAACAGTAAAACATCCTAAGGGACCAAAACTCAATCCTCCTTCTGTCTTTTGTAATCACAAGGAAATCTAAAGGAGAAACCTTGTTTAAAAAAAAAAAAGTGGCTCTTCCATTTATCACATGTGATGCAATACATTTCTAGACAGCCAAATAGTTTTACATCATGTAGGACAGGGTAAGAGAGAATAAGAGAAAATGGAATTTAACCTTCTTGCACAAGGGGCAAGAGTATGGGGTCATGGAATCATAGAATCATAGAGGTGGAAGATATCACAAAGGTTATCCAGTCCAAACCCCTACCATGCAGGAACTCACAATCAAAGTACCCCCCCCCCCAAACAGAAGGCCATATAGCCTCTGTTTGAAAAACTTCAAAGAAGGGGAGTGTGTTACATTGTCAAATGTTCTTACTGTCAGGAAGTGCCACCTAATGTTTAAGTGGAATCTTTTTTCCTGTAGCTTGCATCCATTGTTCCATTGTTCCATGTCCTATTCTCTGGAGCAATAGAAAACAAGCTTACTCCATCCTCAAGAGGACATCCCTTCAAATACTTAAAGAGGGTTGTCATATCACCTCTTAACCATCTCTTTTCCAGGGTTAATATAGCTCCCTAAGTCTTTCCTCATAAGACATAGTTTCCAGACCCTTCACCATTTTGGTCACCCTCTTCTGGACATGCTCCAGCTTCTCAACATCTTTTTTTAATTGTGCTGCCCAGAATTGGACACAGTATTCCAGGTGAAGCCTGACCAATGCAGAATAGAGTGGCACTATTACTTCACTTGATATAGACCCTATACTTCTATTGATGCAGCCTAGAATTGCATTGGCTTTTTAGCTGCCCCATCACAATGTTGACTCATGTTCAACTTTTTGTCTACTAGGACTCCTAGAACTCTTTCACATGTACTGTTGTTAAGCCAGATGTCCCACATTTCATACCCCCTCCCCTAGTGCAGTATCTTATATTTCTCCCTGCTGAAGTTCATTTTGCTAGTTTTGGCCCAGTTTCTAATCTATTAAGGTCATTTTGCATTTTGATCCTCTCCTCTGGGGTATTAGCTGCTCCTCCTAATTTGGTGTCATCTGCAAATTTGATAAGCATGCCCTCTATTCTTTTGGCCAAGTCTTTGATAAAGATGTTGAATAGCACTGGGCCCAGGACAGAACCCTTTGGCACTCCAAGGGTCACTTCTGTCCAGGATGAAGAGGAACCATTGCTGAGCACTTTTGGGGTTCTGCTGGTCAACCAATTACTAATCCACCTAACAGTTGCATTTTTTATTGCTGGGTATTTTCTCACCCTAATGATTTTTATCCAAATGGACTGTCTAGTATAAAAAAATATTTGCTTCTGCATCCACAGAAGTGTCTGTGTAAAGAACCAATTGAACACCCTGACCCAGAAAACAGAAGATAGAATAAAAATAAAGTTTCTTTGAATAACACAAAGTGTACACTTCTTGTATTGTGGAACATTTCCAAAACTCCATGAATTCCATTGTCCCAACTGTAGCCAACCAACTGTAACCCTATATACCAATGGAAAAAAACAATCAATTTGTGGAGACCAGTTTTTGACTCATCTGTTGCTATGTTAAGTCACTGAAATGTATGGAAACTATTGCACTACAGATAACAATGTTGTACAATTCCACTCTCCTAATATTCTTTTTTCCTGGAGTTCTTTGCAAGCTACTGCTGCATTTGTGTTGGAGATGGACACTGAATGAAGGCACATAGTGCTAACAAACCACTGTGGTCTCAGACACACAGCTTTATAAGGCTAATATATGATCTTTCCTCACCAGCAGGGGCATGAGCACTCGATTGTTTACAAAAGAGGGAGATCTTCTTGAGGCACAAGCATTTGGGATAATCTGCCCCACGGTTTTCAGACAGCCAACAACCTGAAGAGGCTATGCCAAAGGCTGATCTTTTGCCTGATATAGAATGCTCCCTTCAGGACTACTGACTAGCAACCAGGGAGCCACTTGCCAGCAGACTCTCAGTTACCCTTTATGGGAAAACTAGTAAGGACAAATTAGGGTGGCTAGGCATCCTGTGTCAGAACCAAATTGAATTTTGCCTCTGGGCATTGAGTTTCTGCATGTTCCTGTATTTCCTATCACATTGCACATGATTGTTTTACACATATGTGGCCTTTTATTTGCCAACTCAGTTGTAACCTACTATTGCATATATTCTGCAAGACAAAGGTGAAACTGAAGAAATAAACTTTTCCATCATGATGTAGGAGATTTAGCAGAGGTCCACCCAATTGATTTAGGAGTCCTGTAAAAGTATTGGAATTTGCTAGCATGATAATAATGAAGGCATAATTAAAATAGGTTAAACAACTGTGAGGTTAATATTGGAGATACATCACCATCATTGGGTTTACACTCTCTTTTTACATCCATGAGACATTAAGGGAAGGTCACATGGAAGTACTTTTTTTGTTATAGATAGCCTCAGATTAAGTCCCAAGAAGAAGAAGAAGACATCCTGGATTTATAGTTTAGGACTTATTCTGTGCAAAATTTGTACATGATTATTTTGCATAGAAGTAAATAAATAAATGTGAAAAAAAAGTAAATGAGCAAATAGTAAATAAGCCAACAACAAAAAAGGGCTGTCAATGTGTGTGTGTGTGTGTGTGTGTGTGTGTGTGTTTTGTTTTGGTTTTTTGTTTGTTTTTTGACGAAGAAATAGACCCTTCGAGGAGCCAATGCCTAGAACTTCCTAGCCTATGACAATGGAGGATCCACTTCTGTTTGTTCAAGAATCCAGTGATTTTCTCTGCCCACTTGCTGTAAACTTGGGTGGTACTGATTCCTAGCATGCTGATTGATTTCATTGAAAACTGTTCTTTTCTAGTGGACAGTTCACATTGGGATGTAGACAGTTCTCATTTATTTCACCTGGCATTTGAGTTTTGAACTAAAGAAAAGTAACAAATCCCTGTGGTGCTGGCAGGGCTAGTTACCTGCCCAATAAGAAATGACTAATTGGCCGACGTGGGACCAAATAAGGGAGATGGTTGGTGGCTGGCAAAGAAGCAATATAAATCTGTACTAACAGCTCTGGAGAAAAGAAAACAAAGTTAAAGAACAAAATCAGTGAAAGTTAGCCCGAGGAATAACCTGGGGAATTGTACGGCTTGCTTTGCTTCTTTGAGTTAAAAGTTCTTTTTAAAAGGCAATTGGTGTCCACATAATACATATTAAAAAATTTAAATTACAGTACTTTCAGAACAGAAGGTTAAAAGTTGAAAATTATGCACCTGAATTTCTTAAAGGACTCAACTAAATATCTCTTGTTTCTTTATCCAAACTATTGTTTTCTTTATCCAGGCTAAAATGTTCTACATTTTAAACAAAGTTCTAGTCTGATAATCATCTTTTCACAAAGCAATATGTTCCTGCTGGGTCTGTATTTTTACTAAAGTTAATTGGCTGTGTGGTAGAATGACTGAGAATAGATATTTGGAAATCCAACCCTGCAACATGAACCTAACCTATTAGTAGTGTTGCATTTGTGCAGAATCCTTACACCAAGACTTGATTATTATTATTTTTTATTTACATAGTAATATAAATGTAAAGCCTATGCTGGGTTCAGATGTGGAAATGTATCCATTCACCACTAGCATTCTCTAGTTGTCCCCCTCTTTTACTGCACAGATATTTTATATATTTAACTCTCCTGTATGAAAATACAGGTTCTCTCTACCTCCATCTAAGAGGTAGCAAATTCAGTGCAAGATGGAGGAAGCTTGCAAATCATTACTCTGAAACACACATGCAATCTCCATTTATCCCATTATGGCAAGGATGAATCCCCTTAATTGGACAGGATTACAAGGGAGTTTGCATATATATATATATATATATATACTTATCCAGGTGATGTACACATGGTCCAAAATATTATACAACAATTACAAATTGATTCAAACCCTAAAACCATAAAAAGAAGGAATTCAGTAACTGAATCAAGGAAGATTATAACACATAGTGGCATGAAGTGAGCAGGTTCTAGACAATGTGACCATCAGTGCTGAAGAATCCTGTTATCCCCTTGGGCAAGTCACACTGTCTCAGCCTCAAAGGATTTTTCTTCATAAGGGGACTGCCATTTACATCCTCTGAGGCTGAGACAGTGTGACATGAATCTCAGAGGAAGGCAATGGTACCCCCTCTCTTTGAACTAGCCTTGCCAAGAAGAGCCCAAGGTAATCTTGGGAGATTTAATATTTCGTACCCCCTTTTATTAACATTTCCAGGGGTTGTCTTTTGTTATGCTAATGTTTTTTTTAATTTGATGGCCCTTGGGGATTACTTCCAACTCTAGGGTTCTCAGTCTTCCTGCATGGCAGAAGGGGATTGGAAAGGATGGCCCTTGCGGGATCCTTCAAATTCTAGGATTCTGTATATTCCTATATGCACTTTTAAGAAGACTATCAACCTATGGGGAGGGGGGAGCTGTGAATTTTCTAGGGTTTTCTTAGGTGAGAAATACTGAAAGGTGATTTTTCCCAGTTCCTTCCTCTGAAAGCTAGCCTACAACACCTGGTATTCCCTGGTGGTATCCCATCCAAGTACTAACCAGGACTAACTGACCCTGTGTGGCTTCCAAGCTCCAGGTGTTGTTGGTCTGCAGCTTCCCAACGTTTCTAAACATTGGTAAGGGCTGCAGGAACTTGCAGTCCAACAATAGCTGGACTCCATAACTCCATCCAGTGTGGTGTAG
Source organism: Urosaurus nigricauda (assembly GCA_034509955.1). Classification (NCBI taxonomy): domain Eukaryota; kingdom Metazoa; phylum Chordata; class Lepidosauria; order Squamata; family Phrynosomatidae; genus Urosaurus; species Urosaurus nigricauda. The sequence goes on from JAOEGL010000003.1 coordinate 64,570,792, forward strand.
GTGTTGAAGAGAGCAGGCTAGAGAAAGAAAATTAGAGCTTGGAAATCTCAACATCTCATTGGCGAAACAGCTTTACCTTCACTAGTGTGTGAAAATTCACATCCTCTTGCACCCCTTTCTGCCATTTTATTGCAAGATGCCATAAAGCAAAAGAACAAGTAATGATGCTATAAAGCAAATGCACAGATTGTCATCTGATCTCTTCTCCCAATTTAAAGGCATGGTCCAGAAGGGAGAGGAAAACAGCAAAGCTGAACAGCTGGCTCTACAGATGGTGCTGCCAGGAACAATTTGGATTTTTGGATCATGTGCTGTGGTTCCATGATGGGGGACTTCTGGCAAAGGAGAGGTCACATCCCATGCCATGTGGCAGAAATATTTTTGCCAATCGTCTCTAAAATTTGATCAGCACAGATTTAAACTGAGTTATGTGGGGAAGGGAGACAGTACTTTGGAAGGCAGGAATTCATCAAGGGCTGGAGATAATAGTCAAACTGTTATTGAGGGAACAAGGCAAATTGTGCAGGAACCCAACAATGGGAGGGGAAGGGGGGGAGGACCCAAGGTCTTAGATGTCTCTACACTGATATACAGAGCATGGAAAATAAGCAAGATGAACTTGAACTCCTAGCACAACAAAGCGAATATGATATAATATGCATCACTGAAACCTGGTGAGATGAGTCTCATTATTGGAATGTAGTAATAGATGGGTATAACCTTTTAAAGAGAAATAGTTCAAGCAGGAAACAAGGAGGAGTAGCATTATATGTCAGGGATGTCTGGAAGGCAGGTGGAGAGCATCTAGATAAAAAAATAGGGGAGGGAAACAAGGATGTTATTGTGGGAGTCTACTACAGATAGCCAAGCCAGATGGAGGAATTGGACGATGCCTTTCTAGAACAGACGACCACTGTCTCAGATAGGAGAGATGTAGTAGTGATGGGAGATTTCAACTATCCTGATATTTGTTGGAAATCAAACTCAGTCAAAACATTAAGGTCTAGCAAATTCCTCACTCACTTGGAAGGCAATTTCATTGTCCAAAAGGTGGAAGAGGGAACAAGGGGGTCAGCTATTTTAGATCTGATCCTAACCAACAGGGATGAACTGGTTAATGGGGTGCAAGTGTTGGGATCTTAGGTGGGAGCGACCATGTTCTCTGGAGTTTGTTACACAGTGCAAAGGAGAGTCAGACATAGTCAGACACACACTTTAGACTTTAGGAAATCTGATTTCAATAAACATCAAGATCTTCCTCTAAAAGGAAGTGACAGTATACCTTCCAACATTTATTGATGAAAATTAGGGCACACATAGTGAAGCAACATCAGAATGTAGTCAAGATGACACATGTTATTAATGAAGAAGAACAGGCGTTAGGAGAGGCTACAGCATTTGCTTTTGCCTGAACATACTGGGAAGGGCAAGACCCCTCCTACTCTTGAGTTAATGGAATGCACATCACTTTTGCACTTTGAAGTCAATTTGAAGTAATCTGAGGACAATTTGAGGAATATGGGAGGAGGAGGAGGAGGAGGAGGAGGAGGGGGGGAGGAGGACAGAAATTGGGACATTTTAAAAACAACTGAAAAAAGTGGGACAACAGAGGATTAATGCGAACCTGCCATATTGATCCTTCCAAACTGGGACAGTTGAGTGATATGTGATAGTGGATGAATGCCACCCAATCAGGACAGCTGGAGGCTATGTGAGAATAGGTGAACACTTTACACTCTTCTTATGCCAGAATAAGGGCAGGAGGGAGTGATTATACTGGGATTTTTTCCTCATTAACCTGAACAAGTACCGTTACACAATCTCTTCACCATATTAAATTTAAAATTTAGAGAGAAAAAGACAGAGACATTTGCAAATTATCCTCCTAACCACTTCTTAATATTCATTTTTTCCTATCCTAGCATCCAACAGTTCATCGGTTGCAATTTTTCAAAATTCAAGCATGGCTGAACATTTTGATTCATGTTGTATTAATTAAATGTGAACCTCTTAAGTATTAAACTAGCCAAGCACCTTTTGTGAATCACTGATTCTTAACTAAAAGCTGGATTCATTACTAGCATTACCAGCATTAAAAATTCACCTAATTAGGTTTCTGTGACAATGTATGAGGAACAGATTTTCCATATTTAAAACTTAATCCCAGTGAACACACTGTGACTTTTTGTGTACTACCAAAGAAGCAATTTTCTTAAACTATTAAGCTCCAAACATTCTATGCTAATATACACTGTGTATATGAAGGAAATGTAAGAGATGAATGCCAGAAAAATAATGAGGTTAGAACAATTTTAATTAACATAAAATATTTTTTCTTTATGTCTGTGTAATAACAGCAGTGCTTTCAAAAGCCACTATTTTAGGTTGGTACGTACAAATAAGCCCTCTGGCTGTTTATAAAGATTCCGGATTTCATCTCACATAAAAATTATTTAGCACCTTCTTAAAACGTAGATTATTAGAACCTATGTGTTTCATTGAATATAATTGTACCCACTGGGAGACGGTTTAAACCATGTATCATTTTCTCTGTGGATGACAATGAACCCATTATGGTCATTAAAATCAACCCAAATATCCAAGTAGCTAGATTATTCAGAGAACAGGCTTTCATGAGAATGTCGAGACAACTCCTAGATCCTATTTTATTCTATTCAGCCAATGCTTGGGATTTGACAAAATTTTATTTTACTTCATTTCAGATTTAAGATGGAATATGGTACAAACATTCAAATGTAAGAGAACAAGAAACTAACAAGTGAATGTATCTCAGCCAAGGTCAATGAGTGCTTAGCTCACAGAAGTATGGGTTTGAATCTCTTTGTGTTTAACCATATTAGTATTGCATTAATTTGCAACTTCATTTTGTTGCAGAGGTCTATAGAGCGGATAATTTCCTCTCCATGTTGGGAATATCTGCAACTTTGAATTTGACCAGTGACAGTAAAAAATATTTTAAATTCCTATTGTTTTGAAATTAATCAAACATTACAAATTTCATATTTGGGAGAGATAAAGTACTTTAAACTATGAAGACCGGAGAAAGCAAAACTGATAGATTTCCCTGTCTTCATCTATGAGAATCTATGATATGGTGATTCTTCTTGTTGCCAATGTCAGACATGCATCTAATTCCCTGCCTCTGTTTGCCTCTTTTATGATGTGGCACATTTCCTGTTTTTCCCACCATGGAGCAGATTCACAGGCCATGTTCTTTGTGAAACAACTAATTTCTATTAGCTTTCCCTCCTTGTCCTACTTGTGGCCTTCCCAAGAGGGATCTGGTTGGGAAGAGAATCCTGAGCTAGATAGATCTGCTCTTATGTTGATCTTAATGGTCTAATGCCAGGATAATACAAACGGAATTATAACAGTGTTTTAATTAAGTTCCGAATCATTTTTAATTCAATAAGTCAAACTTTTTTTTAAGACATTGAAAATTGTGCAGTTTTTAAATACTATTTGCATCTGAGGACTTATTATATGCTCACACATACATTTGAGAAGTACCCCTGGAGAAGAGTGCTGAGAATATTGTGGATGGCCAAAAAGACCAACAAATGAGTCCTTGAACAGATCAAGACTGAACTCTCCCTGGAAGCCAATATAATGAAACTGTGCCTGTTGTACTTTTGCTATATTATGAGAAGACATGACTCATTAGAAAAGACCATAATGCTAGGAAAGGTTGAAAGTTGGCCAATAGTCTGGGATTCTGGGAGCTGAAATCCAAAATCCCTTAAAGAGCACAATTTGGGGACCGCTGCTCTAGATGGATAGACTCAAAGAGTTCATGGGCAAGAAACTACAGGACCTAAGCAGAGCAGTGGAGGATACAATGTCTTGGAGATGTCTAATCTACAGGGCCACAATGAGTCAGGGTTGACTTGAAGGCAGTTAACAACAACAAATAGAACATGACATCTTCTCTGCAGAAAACATTTCTTCAAAGAAAATGTTTTTTCCCCCCTAAGGAAACAACAAAAACAAGAACAACAAAACACAGAAGTACTGAATGTGAAGATTCTCAGTTGACTGGAATTTTCCTTGTCAGGCTTTCCCAATGCTTCAGAAACAGATTTTTCAAAGATTTTCCAAATATTAGAGAATATTTATCCCATTCCTATTATATATTGTGAGGCCTTCTGCTTCCCTTGTGGACACTAGTACCTCAGTCTTCATAGTTCCTCCACAAGACACAAAAACAAATTCTATTTCACAGATGTTGACTAGTACTAAACCATTACGTGAGCTCCAAAATTCCAGTCTTTCCATCAAGCTAGATATGAGGCCGTTCATACTTTTCCTCAAGGACTAGCAGTCTGTAGGTGGTGCCAACATCCGCTATCAGGAGGAAGATAAGTCAGGGCAGGATCAAGTTCTGCTCTGTTTTCAAGAAACAAACAATAACAAGCTACACTGTTATCCAGTCTGATGAGCAAGGCAAGATGGTGCAGAATCAAACACCAGAAAGCCACTCTCTACAGCTGGAGTAGCCCCAGAGGGGTTTATTGGCTACCCAGACTTCACCTGTACAGCAGATAGGCCCCTTCTAGCAAAGAGCAGAGATTCCCTCAATTTTTCAGAACTGGTCTGGAAGATGAATCAGGCATGATGGGGCTCTTGAGCATAAAAGCCAAACCTCAGGAGGCAGCCTGTTGAAAAGCTTTTCCTCTGCTTACTCCCTCTTTCCCTGAGAAAGCTTTTCTGTCCTGGGTGAGTTGGCTTCCTTCAAACTAGGCTATTCTAACTGTCGGCTGAACTGGTGTTTTCTGTTGGTTGAATTGGAACATGGGCTAGACAAGGTAACTGTTAAATAGATTTGTAATTGGTTGACCGACTGAACCCAAAGGGTGCTGAACAATGGTTCCTTTTCATCCTGGAGAGAAGTGACAAGTGGGGTCCCACAGGGCTGTGTCCTGGGCCCAGTGCTATCCAACATCTTTATCAACGACTTGGATAACAGAATTGGGAGCATACTTATCAAATTTGTGGATGACACTAAACTAGGAGGAGTAGTTAATACCCTAGAGGATAGGATCAAAATTCAAAGTGACCTGAATAGACTAGAAAGCTGGGCCCATGAAAACAAAATGAAATTCAGCACAAAGAAATGTAAGGTCCTGCACTTAGGGCGGAAAAATGAAATGCACAGATATAGGATGGGAGACACCTGGCTGGATGAAACTATGTGCGAAAGAGATCTAGGAGTCCAAGTAGACCATAAGTTGATGAGTCAACAGTGCGATGTGGCAGCTAAAAAGGCCAATGCAATTTTAGGCTTCATCAATAGAACTATAGTGTCTAGGTCCAGAGAAGTAATAGTGCCACTCTACTCTGTTTTGGTCAGGCCCCACCTGGAATACTGTATCCAGTTCTGGGCACCACAATTCAAAAAGGATGTGGAGAAACTGGAACATGTCCAAAGGAGGGCAACTAAGATTGTGAAGGGTCTGGAAGCCATGCCCTATGAGGAGCGACTTAGGGAGCTGGGTATGTTTAGCCTGGATAAGAGAAGGTTAAGAGGTGATATGATAGCCCTGTTTAAATGTTTGAAGGGATGTCATATTGAGGAGGGAGGAAGCTTGTTTTCTGCTGCTCCAGAGACTAGAACGCGGAACAATGGATGCAAACTGCAGGAAAAGAGATTCCACCTCAATATTAGGAGGAACTTCCTGACAGTAAGGGCTGTTCGACAGTGGAACACACTCCCTCGGAGGGTGGTGGAGTCTCCTTCCTTGGAGGTCTTTAAGCAGAGGCTGGATGGCCATCTGTCAGGGATGCTTTGATGGAGAGTTGGACTAGATGGCCCTTGTGATCTCTTCCAACTCTATGATTCTATGATTCTATGGTACTTTCTATTATTATTATTTTTATCCTAAAAATGTCTACCAGTGGCTATTACGTTGCTCATTGTGTCACCATTCAGTGGCTTCTTGTGGGATTTGGAATATGAATTATTTATTTTCCTCTTACAATGCCTATCAAACTTTTAACCTTTGGATTATGTATTTTAGATTGGAAGCAATTATTTTTAATTGCAAAATGAACTAAGTAAATTGATTAAAAGAGTACATCAATTTACCACATAAATGACTGCAACAGCTATTTCCACTCCCCTCCTTTGCCTTCAAAGAAATATGGACTACAGGATTCTTCTCTGTCCACAGTAATGGGTGTCACTTTTATATTCAAAAGAATTAATTTCACTTTCTATTGCATTGCTACAGACATAAGGAAGTCTCAATCCACCCATTTTCTCAAAAGTGATCCTGGGGAAAAGAATTCAAAGGGAGAAAACTTTCTTTGATAATGCTGGGGAGACATAGAGGTGAAACAGACCACTCCAGCGCTCACTGGATTGGGGTATGCCACAGTCCTGATATGGCATTTTTCTGCCCCCAAATCTAATGGAAAAATGCAGCTTCATTTTGGAACAGAAAAAAAAGCCACCCTAGCTGACTCAGTGGCACTTTTCAGTGCTCCTTTTTGCATGTGGTGTGCAGTTGCTATGTTGCCAGAGTACAGCAAGGCTGCCCACTGGCTAGTCAGGAGGGTGGCATGATGGTGGCTGGGGGGCGAAATGGGATTGTGCAGCATGTGGACGCCATGCCCACACTCCACTCCAATGCTGGCCCTTTTGGCCAGTCTGTACAGCCCCATAGTTGACATATAGTTAGCCAGTGAGTTAATCTGCTTTGGAACTCCCAGTACTGTGTACCAAGTGTTTTTAAATGTGTCCAGCCATATATACTTCCAACGAGCATCTCAGTGTGACAGCTGAAGAAAATCAAGCTGGTCTCAATTTCTTCCACCCTACAAGATTCTCTACTCTGTGATGAGAAAGAGGACTAAGGAGTGTATGTTGAGGCCTTAAGGCTTCAATAGAGTGTTGACAGGCTGAGAAGGGGAAAAGTTAAGGAAATGAAATGTGACCTGATTCGCCCTGACAGGCTAAACAAAATGATTATGACAAATAAAATAACATAAAACAGTGGGGTTTTTGTTTGTTTGTTTGTTTTGTTTTGTCATTGAGACAATTTATATAGCATAATGTGCAAAATACTGCTTTGTTGCAAGGACTTCAAAAGCAGAAGCATTCAATAGGTTGCTTAGATCTTATTGTGTAATTAACCAATCGTTTTTTCTCACTATCCACAAAAAAAAGAGAGAGAGAGAGAGAGAGAGAGAGAGAGAGAGAAGTGGAGTCTCCTTCCTTAGGGGTCTTTAAGCAGAGGCTGGATGGCCATCTGTCAGGGATGCTTTGATTTGGAGTTCCTGCATGGCAGGGGGTTGGACTGGATGGCCCTTGTGGTCTCTTCCAACTCTATGATTCTATGACAGGCAAGGGAATTCTTGGTGTCTCACTGTCTGCACTGTGAGGGCTTCAGAATATTCATAAAATGTCTTGCTGTACTGAGAGTCAATTTCTACCATAAGCAAGACTTTGGCAAAATGTCTCAATACCTTTATGGGGCAGGCATACAACTGCACACACATAGACACATGTGCACTTCCCTCCACATGCTTCAGTGCTCAGGAACAGGGAGATTAACTCTGTTCAGTCTACCTGTTAAAATTAAGAAATCAATGGGTGTGAGCATGAGTAGAAGTGAAAGCCACCACTACTAGAAGTTGTGAGATAGCTATGGTAGAATTCAAGTATCAGTGGCTTCCTTACTAGTACCAAGCTTTTTAAGATTATGGGCAAAAGTCTTGGGAGAAACAGCTACCAGAAGCAGCAGTGGATGACAGTGATGTTGAGAAAACAACAGTGACACCATAGCTAGCACTTGTTAGCACTGTGCAAAGGGGATGTCTGGTGACTCTCCTTACGCAACTCCATCACTGAGAAAACCCTAAGATAAGCCAAACCGACAGAGACATAGTCAGGACCTAAGGACATAGAAAATCCCAAAAGATGGCAAGAGAAACAGTGGCCATGTTTAAAAATACAAATGCTGTTTGAAGCACCAACACACACACTATAGGAACATGGAACGTAAGAAGCATGAGCCAGTGAAAACTAGACATAGTGAAAGAAAGAAAGAAAGAAAGAAAGAAAGAATATGAACATAGCATTACTCGGGATAAATGAGCTAAAATGGAGAGGAATGAGTCAGTTTGACTCAGACAACTACACAGTGTTCTACTCAGGAAATGAAAGAAGAAGAAATGGCATGGCCTTCATACTAAGGAGAAGCAGCCCATGGTTACAAAGCAGAACCAGACGGAATCATCTCAATAAGACTCAATGTAAAACCTATAAATATCACTATAATACAAGGTCTAGCAAATTCCTCACTTGCCTGGAAGACAATTTCATTGTCCAACAGGTGGAAGAGGCAACAAGGGGATCAGCTATTTTAGATCTGATCATAACCAACAGGGATGACCTAGTCAATGGAGTGCAAGTGGTTGGATCCTTAGGTGGAAGTGACCATGTTCTCCTGGAGTTTGTTATACAGCGGAAAGGAGAAGCCAGGCATAGTCAGACACACACTCTAGACTTTAGGAGAGCTGACTTCAATAAACTTAGAGAAACACTGGGGGTGATCCCATGGTCAGGAAAACTAAAAGAGAAGGGAGTTCAAGACGGATGGGAGTTTCTCAAAAAGGAGATACTGAAGGCGCAATTTCAAACAGTTCCAATGAGGAAGAAAAATGGAAGATATCTCAAGAAGCCAGGATGGATGACTAAGGAACTTTCAACTGAGCTAAGTTTTAAACGGAACATGTATAAGAAATGGAAAAGTGGGGAAATCACGAAAGAGGAATTCAAACAAATAGCAAGCATGTGTAGGGATAAAGTCAGAAAAGCTAAAGCGCAGAATGAACTCAGGCTTGCTAGAGAGGTTAAGAACAATAAAAAGGGTTTTTTTGGGGTATGTCCGAAGCAAAAGGAAGAAGAAGGAAACAGTAGGGCCACTGCATGCAGAAGATGGCAAAATGCTAACCGGGGACAGAGAAAAGGCAGAATTACTCAACACTTTCTTTGCTTCAGTCTTCTCAGAAAAGGCAAAGGGTGCTCAACCTAAGGATAATGGGGAAGAAGACAGAATAGGGGAATTATAGCACAGAATAAGTAAAGAGATAGTACAGGAATACTTGGTTAACCTAAATGAATATAAGTCTCCAGGACCAGATGAACTACATCCAAGGGTATTAAAAGAACTGGCAAATGTAATATCAGAGCCATTAGCAATAATTTTTGAGAACTCCTGGAGAACAGGAGAAGTCCCAGCAGACTGGAGAAGGGCAAACGTTGTCCCCATCTTCAAAAAGGGAAAAAAAGAAGATCCCAACAATTATCGTCCAGTTAGTCTGACATCAATTCCAGGAAAGATTCTAGAGCAGATCAGAGTCTGTGAACATTTAGCAGGGAATGCCATAATCACAAAAAGCCAACACGGGTTTCAGAGAAACAAGTCTTGCCAGACAAATCTGATCTCTTTTTTTTGATAAAATTACCAGTTTGGTAGATGAAGGGAATGCTGTGGATATAGTATATCTTGATTTCAGTAAGGCCTTTGACAAGGTTCCCCATGACATTCTTGCAAGCAAGCTTGTAAAATGTGGACTAGACAAGGTAACTGTTACATGGATTTGTAATTGGTTGACTGGCCGAACTCAAAGGGTGCTCAACAATGGTTCCTTTTCAACCTGGAGAGAAGTGACCAGTGGGGTCCCACAGGGTTCTGTACTTGGCCCAGTGCTATTCAATATCTTTATTAATGACTTGGATGACAGAATTGGGGGCATACTTATCAAATTTGCAGATGACACCAAATTAGGAGGAGTAGCCAATACTCCAGAAGATAGGATTGAAATTCAGAATGACCTGAATAGACTAGAAAGCTGGGCCAACTCTAACAAAATGAAATTCAATGCGGAGAAATGTAAGGTACTGCACTTAGGACGCAAAAATGAAATGCACAGATATAGGATGGGGGACATCTGGCTGAATGAAACTACGTGTGAAAGGGATCTAGGAGTCCAAGTAGACCATAAGTTGAACATGAGTCAACAGTGCGATGCGGCAGCTAAAAAGGCCAATGCTATTTTAGGCTGCATCAATAGAAGTGTAGCGTCTAGATCAAGGGAAGTAATAGTGCTGCTCTATTCTGCTTTGGTCAGGCCCCACCTGGAATACTGTGTCCAGTTCTGGGCACCACAATTCAAAAAGGATGTGGAGAAAGTGGAGCGGGTCCAAAGGAGGGCAACTAAGATGGTGAAGGGTCTGGAAACCAGGCCCTATGAGGAACGACTTAAAGAGCTGGGGATGTTTAGCCTGGAGAAGAGAAGGTTAAGAGGTGATATGATAGCCCTTTTCAAATATTTGAAGGGATGTCATATTGAAGAGGGAGCAAGCTTGTTTTCTGCTGCTGCAGAGACTAGAACGCGGAACAATGGATGCAAGCTGCAGGAAAAGAGATTTCACCTCAACATTAGGAGGAACTTCCTGACAGTAAGGGCTGTTCGATGGTGGAACACAGTCCCTCGGAGTGTAGTGGAGTCTCCATCCTTGGAGGTCTTTAAGCAGAGGCTGGATGGCCATCTGTCGGGGATGCTATGATTGGGAGTTCCTGCATGGCAGGGGGTTGGACTAGATGGCCCTTGTGGTCTCTTCCAACTCTATGATTCTATGATTTTATGATAAGTACACACACCAGCCATAGAGGCAAAAGAAGAAGAAATCAAAAGATTCTATGAAGAACTACAGGAGGAAATTGACAACACACCAACAGAGAAAGTCAAGCTAATAATAGGAGATTTGAATGCCAAAGGAGCAAGAAATGAAGAATCAAAAACAGTAGGCAAATTCGAAAAAGGAATGAGGCAGGTGAGCATCTGATAGATTTTTGTGAAGGCCATATCCTATTCATTGCAAAAATCTTTTTCATACAATTAGAAAGAAGGCTACATACATGGACATCACCAGATGGCCAGCACAAAAACCAAATAGATAACATAATTGGAAGCAAAAGAAGGAGAAGCTCCATCCTGATAGCAAATACTAGGCCAGGTGCTGACTGCAGTACAGACCATGAAATATTCATATCAAAACTAAGAGTTAAACTGAAGGGGGAAAAAATCAAAATCAGTCATTACACCAAAATATGATCTGAACAACATCTCAACAGAATTCATAGACAATATAAGAAACAGAATTGCACTATTAAGCACAATTGACTGAGAACCAGAGGAAATATGGGCAGAAGCCAAGGATGCAATAAAGAATGAATGCAGACAGACACTTATAGCAGTCAAAAAGAAAGAGAAAAAATGGATGACAGATAAAACACTTCAGGCAGTAAAGGAAAGAAGAGAAGCAAAACAAAAGGGAAACGGGAACAAATCAAAACTAAGAATGCAGCAGTACAAAAACTAGTGAGAAAAGACAAAGACAATTACTACAATGTCCAATGCAAGGAAATAGAAGTCAATAATGAAAAAAGGAAGAATGAGAGAACTTTTCCACAAGATCCAGGAAATTAAAGGGACATTCAAATCATGGACCACGATGCTCTATGATAACACAAATAGCATAATTCAAGACCAGAAAGGAATATACAGAAAAGCTATACAAAAGAGATGAAAAAATGAAGTACACATAGAAAAAAGAGCCATATGAAGATGAATCACAAAATCTAAAAAGTGAGGTGGAAGTTGCAATAAGAGAAATGGGGAAAAACACATTACCAGGAACAGATGACATTCCAATCAAACTACTCCATCTAACCAACATATGTCAACAGATATGGAAAACAAAACAGTGGCCAGTGGGTTGGAAACAATCAATTTACATCCCCATCCACAAGAAAGGAGAAACAAAAGACTGCAGCAACTATAGAACCATACCGTTACTCTCCCACACAAGCAAAAACATGCTCAAAATTCTGCAACATAAACAACTGTATATTGAGAGAGAAATCCCAGAGGTCCAAGTAGGGTTCCGAATAAGAAGAGGCACTAGGGCCCACCTTGCAAACATACTATAGCTAATGGAGTGCACCAAGGAATTCCAAAAGAAAATCAATAGACTATAGCAAAACCTTTGATTGTGTAGATCATGAAAGGCTATGGAATGCCCTTGAGGACATGGGAGTGCCAACACATCTGATAGTCCTAATGAAGAATCTGTACTCTAGACAAGAGACTACTGTCAGAAAAGAACACAGAGAAACAGCATGGTTCCCAATTGGCAAAGGGGTCAGATAAGGATGCATCCTGTCACCCTATTTTTTTCAATTTGTATGCAGAACATATTATATGAAGAGCAGAATTGGAAAGATAAGAAGGAACATAAACCATCTAAGATATGCAGACAACACCATACTATTAGCAGAAAACATTGGAGACCTCAAGCAACTACTTAGAAAGTTAAGGGAAAAAATGCAAAGGCAGGCTTACTTTTGAACATAAAGAAAACAAAAATAATGACCATGGAGGATCTTCACAATTTCAATCTAGACAATGAGGAAATAAAAATAGGAAAAGAGCTCCTATACTTGGGATCAAACATAGATAAGAACAGGGACTGCAGTCAAGAAATCAGAAGACTAAGAATGGGGAGGGCAGCTATGAAAGAATGAGAATATGCCCTAAAGAGCTAAGATATACAGTGCTCCTGCACCATACACAGACACATTATATGCAGCTTTAACCTTATGTGGAAGGTTAAGCCACTTGAAACACAATGGTGTGCATGCCACGCCGAATGCAGGAACACTCCCCCATTAAAGCAAATGGGGTTTGATCATATGTATTTTCCCCCATTTCGTGTGTGTGTGTGTGTGTGTGTGGAACAGATCCCCTGCATATAGGGAGGGCCCACTGGACAACTAAGCATGAAGGTCAGAACCATACATGTAATTGTATACCCCATTATCATTAATGTAGACAAAAGCTGGGCAATTAAGAAAATGGACAAAAAGAAAATAAATTCATTTGAGATGTGGTGCTGGAGCAGAATGCCAAGGATACAAAAAAGACAGCAAAAATAACAAATAGGTGTATCCTAGAACAGTTCAGGCCAGAAATTTCCCTGGAAGCAAAGATGATTATACAAAGGCTGTTGTAATATGGTCACATCTTGAAAAGACACAACTCAGAAAAGACAATAATGTTGGGAAAGGTGGAAAGAATTAGGAAAATACTAAGTTAGATAGAGGAACTCAATTAAGGAAGTCATGGGTATGAATCTGGAGAAACCGGGCAAAGTAGTGGAGGATAGGGGGTCTTGGACATGTCTCATCCACAGGTTCGGCATGAATCGAGTGACTCAAAAGTGGTTAACAACAACCAGTGGACAAAAGTGAATGGAGATATGGCCTTAGGGACACACAGGACCTAACTGGGTTTTGCATGTGGTCCTAGGGCTGCAGATTTTGCTGCCTTCTGCTGACAGTATACCTGTGTAGTAATTGACAGGATGTTGTTTCAACTTCAGGGTAGTAATAATAACATTTAGGTTTGATAGATGTTTGCATGAAGACATCCCCCTACCTATATAAGAGTATAAACAATGTTCCTTGTGTGTTTAGGTTTATCATTTTGCTCCTTTATTTATTAATACATCATTTTCATTTTACAGCCTTACCTCTGTCAGATATGTAAATTTGCTTTAAAAAAGAGAGCTACATTATTAATCTCTGTCTGAAGAGCGGGAATATATCACATTATTCAATATTTTAAATATATTTGGATATAAACAGATAATCAAATTGCTCTAAGACTGACATTTCTATTTCTTTTCCTTTGTTTTCTTTATATTGCTTGATACAGTTAGGTCATGATTGTTGATTATTTATTAATAATGCAATAAGCAACATCATAGCTTCTTGTCAAATTCAATAATGTAATGTGATACAGTAATAATCATAATAATATTAAAAAACAACAACAGCCAAGTATCTTGAGCTGTTATAATGCCATTCAACAGCCATTAATTTGGGGGTGAAAAATTGATCAATCAGTTGCATATTAATAATATGTAGCATTTTCTTTTTTTAATAAGAGAAAGAAACAAAGTTATGCAGTATCGTACAGTTTCTTTTGCAGAAAAAATCATCAGGTTTTCTGATCACCTTCCTGTACTATCTTTCTTTGAATATTCATGCTACAATCAGTTGGGTGTTCTGTGCCGTTTAATACAAAGATCTAAATTTTGGTACTTTCTTATCAAAAAAATGAATGGGAATTAAATTCTTACTTTCTTCCAACATTGTGAGTGAAACTGAAAACTAGAAGAAGAGACAAACTAATCCATGTGAAGTAGATCTAGGTAAAGAAATTCACTTTAGACTTGAGGATCCAACCATCCATTTCTTTTCCCTTTTGTATATTAAAGGCAGAATTCCCCTAGTGGGACAGCAGAGATTTATACTCCTAATTGGGATTTTTTGCAAGTTCAAATTGTCACTGGGAAATCAAATTCATAACAGAAAAAAGAGTGAAGGATTAATGTTATCAATCTAGACACTTTTACAACACGGATCCAATACTCTCTGGGCTGATACAATGACAGTTAATCTGGTTGAGTGATTCCAGTAATTTCACACACAATTTGATTTTACAAATAGAAACTAGTTTATCCATACAGTTTATCATGAAACAAACCTGATGCCAAAGTAGACTTTCCAAGCAAAGAGAACCTATGATGTGGTGGGAGAACAATGTGGACATTATAAGATTAAGTGGACACCTTTTGGAAGACTTTACAATTATAGTAATTCTTCCATATTCATGGCTTTGGAACTCATGGCTTTGATCATTTGGAAGTTCAAGGCCCCCATGTGCACATGCACTCCCCATCCTCTCCATCCCCTCCCTGCCGCTCTGTAACTAGCCCAGCTGAGCCAGCTACAAGGCGACAATGAGAAGAAAGAGAGGCAAACTCTTTCTTTCTTTTTTCTTTCTCCCAAGGCATTCCAGGGCAGCAGGGTCCAGAAGAAGAGAGCACTTCCTCCCTCTGAGCACCTGCCAGCTTGGAAGGGCTTTGGGGAGGCTTCTCCCAAGACTTTTCCAGGGCAGCAGGGTCCGGAGGAGGAGAGGAATCTCTTCCCTGAGTACCTGCCATCTTGGAAAGGCTTGAGGGAGGCTTCTCCCAAGGGTTTCAGGGCACCAGGGTCTGGAAGAAGAGTGGATTCCATTCCCCTGAGCCCCTGCCACCTTGGAAGGGCTTGGGAGGCTTTCCAGGGTGGCAGTGGCCAGAGGTAGGGAGAGTGAGTCCCCCACCTTCCTTCTGATGCTTCAGACAACCTCTCTGAAGCATTGGAAGAGAGGCGGGGGAATATTTCTTGCACTTTTCTTTCCCTTCCTGATGCCTCAGAGAGCTTGCCTGGTGTGAGGAGGAGGGGTGAGAGGAGAGTGTGGGTCCTCCCGCTTCCTTATGATGCCTCAGAGAGCTCAGGTAAGCTTTCTGAGGCATCGGATGGAGGAAGAGAGGCAAGCATGCATGTGCTATTCTCTTAATCCTCCTTCTCACTCTCAAACTGGGGGAGGAGTTATTTGCTAAATTTTTGAATTTGCAAGGTTCCTTTGCCCCAACCCCAGTAAATACAGAGGATGGCTGTACTTAAAAAAAACAAAAACGAAAAAACCAGGAATGCTTCAACTTTGAAACAGAGGCATATTTTTTTTTACAAGTGAAAGTGATGGCTTTCAATTTGCAAGTCCAGATGATCCGTATCTCATCAAAAATTATAGCAAGTGATTCCAAGAGTACATCAGCAAGTTCCTCAAGTACTCTGGGATTCAGAGTCCTTATCCATCATAATTTGCAATCTGAATTCCTTGCCAAGTTCTCTGCTGATGAATGGAAGTACATAGTTCTTTCTATTTCTTCCAATAGGGCGAAGTTATGATGTGATAGTTGTTGAAATGGTCCAGAATTTTAGTGTTTTTAAACAGCATTTTATACCCAGGATGGTCAGAATGCACAGGGAAGATGTTGAAATCCATAAATTACTTATATAATATAGAGAAATCAACATGAGTGCAATATGTGGTGTAATCATTGTTTTCTCCCTAAACATTGTGTTTAATTGAGCATTGCTAAGGTAATTTGATACAGGAGGAATTAAATAAATTTATTTAAAATCTGTGCAAATGTGATCTTGAAAATCAAATTAAGTAAATTTCATGAGGTTGTTATAGACTGATTGGTGAAATATATTTTCTTATTTTTGTCATAAGGTCTGTGTGAAGGATATAAAAAATGATCAGAATCTCCATGGTGGTAGAAATGAGTACGCACAGAATATGCTTCAGAGTTTTATGAAAAACAGATATGCAAGGGTGCACCTAAAGATATGTCAACATTTTATTTAATTTAATTAAACTATTTAGTTTTCAACACAGTATAGCAATATTAGATGACAGAGCATCAAGGCTTTTATCTTACAAATTCCCTACAGTACCTGATTCAATCTATACAAACCTTCCAGTTTCAGCCTATAACAATGTCATTCAGATGATGACAACTAAAGGAGTCATAAAAAAATAACTGAAAAGGATGAAAGTCCCCCACTGCACAAAAAAGGTTTGGAGTTGTTTTAATGATGCACCCGTATAGCTTTGACTTGCTTAATTGCTTCAGTAGATGCCTATGGAAAATGATACATCAAAACATGGGGAAATTTTTCTTTTTTTTTTTTTTTTTTAAATTTTTATTTGCATTTCTATATACAACACATTACAAATTCATAACAAACCATATAAACAAATATAAACAAATATCCAGACATACATTTTGACAAAAACATCTGTATGACATCTTTCCCTAAAAATAAACATTTAACAATTAATTAAACCAGTTACTTCCTTATGTTTGGATCCTTAACTAAATGTACATTTCCAATGTTGTATCTAATTCTAATATTCTTGAGAGCTTCTTTCTGGTTCCTAATATAAAGGAAGAAGTAAAAAGGAAAAAAAAGGTAATAACTAAAAATACGGCTTGTTTTCTTTTCTCTTTTTCCTTTCTTGCACTTTGCCTTCTCTAATTTACCTTTTGGTGAGACATGTATCTCAAAAATGTTTATATCCTTCTTTACTTTCTCAAGATTAAAGTCCCGTTTTATTATCCATTCTTTTAAATGTCCTGTAGATTATCTAAAACTAAAAAAAGAAATAAAGAAAGATAAGATATTCTTTTGTCATATCCTTTCCCTTTTTTGCCCTCATTGTTTAATTCTTCACTAAAATATCTTTCCAATATTTTTCCAAAAAGTTATACCAGACATTCCATTCTTTTTCAGTTTTCTCTTCAGTAGCCTCTTTTTTCCAGCTTGTCATTACATCTAATTCTACCATTTCGTACAATTTCAATAGCCATTGATCTAATGTGGGGGTTTTTTCTCCTTTCCAGTTTTTTGCAAAAATTATTCTTGCACACGTTATTGCGTAAAATAATAATTTTCCCTGATCCTTCTCTAGATCTTTATCTATCATACCCAATAAATATATTTCGGGGAGGAAGGGTATTTGTATTTTCCAACTTTCAGTTATAATTTTGTGTATACTTAACCAATACTTTTTCGATTCGGGTTGGGAGCGGCAGCCCGTCGGACGCACTTCGTGAGGCTCCTGAAGGCTTCCGAAGGACGCCACACAGCCAACACGGTTTTCCCCTCAATTTTTTTTATATTTGAGGAGGAAAAAACCCAGCCTTGGTATAGACTGGGCGAAGGGACTTCCAAAGACCCATTTCCCGACTCCAACTCGATAAGACCCGGCAAGAGGGAGCCAGGGGGGTTAGAAGTCGAGCCGCCGTGATGGCTGGAGCTGCAAAGCAGAATTAGGACTGCCACCAACTTTTTAATAGAAGAAGAAGAGAACAGAGATAAAATCAAGAAAGAGTTTGGATTACTTAAGAAAACAAGGTATCAATATTAAGAGCTTCTTTATAGAAGAAGAAAAAGAGCCAAAAGACAAGAAAGAAAAGTAAGTGAGCCAACTTTTAAAATTACATCAAAGCATAAAGTAAACTCACTTGAACAAAAATAATAATAACAAAAATACGATACCTATATCATCCATAACATAAGAAAAGTGAAGAAAATTGAAAGTTTAAGAAATAAGGAGTAAAGAAAAAGAATAAGAAACTTACCAGATGCAGACAATCATTTAATTAGAGCAGAAAAGAGAAGCAGCTGAGCCTGAGGAGCTAAAAGAGTGTAAGAAAGGTGAAGGAAAAAGGGAAAAAGAGAAAGCCGACAGAAAAGCTGAAGTTGAAGGAGACGCAAAGGGGAGGCTGACGGAGGGCGAAGGCCGACGGAGAAGAGAGAAGAGGGAAAAGAGAAGCCGAAGCCAAAAAGAAACGATAGAGATAGAAGGCGAAGGCTGACGGAGGAGAAGGAGAAGGGAGGCCGAAACCAGAAGGAGACACGTAGGAAAGCGGGTGAAGGCAAACGGAGAAGGGGAAGCCGAGGCCAAAAGAAGACGTGAAGGGAAGAGGGCAAAGGCTGTCGAAGGAGAGAGAGAGAAGGGAATCCGAAAACCGCAGGCATTACGAGGAAAAGAAGGTGAAAGCGGACGGAGGAGAGAGAGAAGGGAAGCCGAGGCTTGTAAGTGACGCGAGGGCTGATGTAAGAAGGAGATACGAGGGGGAGAAGGCGAAAGCTGACGAAGGAGAGGGAGAAGGGAAGCCGAGGCTTGAAAGCGACGCGAGGGAAAGAGGGCGAAGACCGACGAACGAAAGGGAGAAGGGAGGCCGAAACCGGAAGGACGAGAGGAAAAGAGGGCGAAGGCCGACGGAGGAGGGGGAGAAGGGAGGCCGAAGCCGGAGGGACGAGAGGAAAAGAGGGCGAAGGCCGACGGAGGAGGGGGAGAAGGGAGGCCGAAGCCGGAGAGACGAGAGGGAAAGAAGGCGAAGGCTGACGGAGGAGAAAGAAAAGGAGGGCCGAAGCCAGAACGAGACGTGACAGGAAGAAGGCGAAAGCTGACGGAGGAGAGGGAGAAGGAAGGCCGAAGCCAGTAGGAGAAGGGAAGGGAAGAAGGCGAAAGTAGACGGAGGAGAGAGAGAAGGGAAGCCGAAGCCAGTAGGTGACGTGAGGGAAAGAGGGCGAAGGCGGACGGAGGAAAAGGAGAAGGGAGGACGAAATCAGAAGGTCGAGAGGGGAAGAGGGAGAAGGGAAGCTGAAGCCAGAAGGAGTTGTGAAGGGACAAAAATAGAAGCTGACGGAGAAGGAAAGAAAAGAAAGGGAACCAAGATATGAGGAGAAGAGTGGCCGCTGGGGAAAGAGAGTGATAAAGAGAGAAGAAAAAGTGGAAAGAGGAGGGAAACAGTAACTATAAAAAGAGACAGTATAAAAGGTGACGGAAAGAGAAATTACAGACAGCAAAAAGTGAGAGGCGGTGAGAGTTGAGCTAGAGAAGAAGACGTAGAAGGGGAAAATCAGAATTAGAAAGGAAACAACCTGCTAGGTAAATAATTCGTGAGACATATAAATATCTTGGCAAAGCTAGAGAGTAAGAAAGAGAAAAGGGAAAGAGGTAACGGAGAAAACGGATACAATAGATAGATAAAAGCAAAGGAGGAAGATGACAACGAGGAAAGCAAAACAAGTTTTAGAACAACAACCTAGAAGACCTTCCTGGGACATGTCGACCAGGCCTCAAGATCAATCGCATATCTTAGAAGAATTGAAATCACTATATAACGAAATGAAAGAAGACATTAAATCAATGAAAGAAGACATGTACGCAATGAGAAGAGAGATAAAACAAGAGATCAGGTTAGAGATAAGGACAGAACTAAAAGGGATGAAGGACACATTAGGCAAAGTTACAGAGGAGGTCAAACAAGCGGAAGCAAAAATAAATAAAGTGGAGGTAGAGACCAAGAAAATAGATAAACGAGTAACTATTTTGGAAGAGGCTCTTGAAAAAGAGCTGGACGAGAGAGCAATACAAGATTTAAAACAAAGGGAAAACTGTATTAAGATCAGGGGACTCAAGGAAATTGAAAATGAAGATCTTTACGTTTATTTAATCCCAATCTTAGCTGATTACTTAGGGATAGAAAATGAGTTACTTCAATGTGAAATAAATAAACTATATAGAATTAATTCAAAAATTGCCAGACAGAAAAAATTGCCTAGAGATGTAGTTGTTTACTTCACTAGGAAAAAAATTAGAGACGAAATAATTCAAATAAGCTATGATCAAAAACTAGAGATGGAAGGGAAAGAATTGATTATATATAAGGACATACCAATGAGAATTCTCAAGAAACGAAACGATTATAAACCCTTGACAACAATACTAAAACGAAACAACATAAACTACAAATGGGAGAAGCTAGAAGGTATATCTTTTAAATACAGATCAGAAGGGTTTAAAATCAACTCAACAATGAAAATGAAAGCATTTATAGAGAAATACAGGAAAGAACTTGAACAAAGAAGAACACCAACCCAGGGAAATGAAGAAGAAGCAGACAGAAAGTCAGAGGAAGAAGAAGAAAGAATGAGTAGAAGACAAATAGAAGAACAACAGAGAATGAAAGGAAGATCGACAGATGACGTAAGACCCCAAGAAAGAGGAGGAGAGGACGAAGAAAGCGAGGAAGGCGAAAAGTCAGAAAAACCAGAAGAGGAAGACTAACCAAAGAGTAAGTGGGGGAAAAAAAATGCATAAAATTAAAATACTTTCGTGGAATGTGAGAGGAATGAACTCTCCCCAAAAAAGAAAAAAGGTATTTCACTATCTGATTAAGAAAAACTTGGACTTGATTTGCTTACAAGAAACGCATATTAAAGAAAAAGATAAGAGGTTGTTAAAGAATCCAAAATTGGGGAACGAATTTATATCTTCGGGCCCCAAAAGAAAGAAGGGTGTGGTTATTTTTGTCAACAAAAAATATGAAGCTAAAATTCTCTTTACTGACAAAAATGGTTATTATATTGGATTAGAAGTTAAATTACTAAATACTAAAGTCCTAGTGGTAGGGGTATACTCCCCAATAGAGCAAAAAGCTGAATTCTTTAAGAAATTGAGAGAAGAATTGGAAGGGTATACTTATGAGAAAACTATGCTTTTAGGTGACTGGAATGGGGTAGTCTCCCCAGAGTTAGATAGAAAATCAGAGAGAAAAATTAAAAAAACACAAGGGAAACTGCCAAAAGAATTCGATAACCTTGTAGAGTCACAGGATTTAACAGATGTATGGAGATATAAAT
This sequence comes from Urosaurus nigricauda, assembly GCA_034509955.1. Taxonomy (NCBI): domain Eukaryota; kingdom Metazoa; phylum Chordata; class Lepidosauria; order Squamata; family Phrynosomatidae; genus Urosaurus; species Urosaurus nigricauda. Next base: position 64,592,001 of record JAOEGL010000003.1, read on the forward strand.
ATAAAAATGCCAGGGAATATACCTACTATTCAGAAAGGCATAAATCATTATCTAGGATAGATATGATTTTAGCATCGAAATTACTCTGCAAGGATATAGTAGACATAGGGAATGAACCAAGATCTTTTTCGGATCACAACCCTATTATTATGACAATAAAAGGTAGAATAGGAGAATATTCATGGAGATTAAATGACAACCTACTACAAAAAGAAGAGATCATAAAAAAAGGGAAAGAAACATTAAAAATGTACTTTAAAGAAAATTTAAAAGATGACATAGATATAACAACGGTATGGGAAGCCTCAAAAGCAGTGATGCGAGGCTTCTTCATACAGCAAAATTGTATAATACAAAAGAAGAAGAAAGAGAAAATGATGAAATTGTATCTTAAACTAAAAGAGAAAGAAAAAGATTTAAGCAAAAATCTAACAAGTAAAGAAATAGCTTCCGAAATCAAAGCATTAAAGAAACAAATCGAAATAGAAGAGGAAAAAGAGATCCAAAACAGAATTAAAAATTTTAAACAAAAATACTTTGAACAAGCTAACAAGCCAGGGAAATGGCTGGCGTATAAAATAAGAAAACAGAAAGTTAGGAACACAATAACTGAAATAAAAGTAGGCTCAACTCTAAAGACGGAACAAGATAAAATTAAAAAGGCATTCCAAGACTTTTATGCAGAATTATATAAGGAAAAAATAATAGAAAGATCTAAAATAGAAACTTTTATAGAAGAGGCTAAAGTAAAATCAATAACAGAAGAACAAAAGAAAATTTTGAACGATCCCATCACGATAAGAGAGGTAGTAGAGGCAATAAGGAAGAGTAAAAAAGGTAAATCACCAGGCCCAGATGGGTTTACTGTAAATTATTACAAAACATTCGAGGACCAGTTGATAATACCACTTAAAATGACAATGAATGGGATTAAAGGAAATCAATTCCCCCAAACATGGAAACAAGCAAACATTACTTTACTATTAAAAGAAGACCGAGATGCGACAGATGTAAAAAATTATCGGCCAATAAGCTTACTAAATACAGATTATAAATTATTCGCTACAGTATTAGCAGATAGAATTAAAAAAGTTCTACAAAACTGGATACACAAGGACCAAGCGGGTTTTCTACCCCATAGATATCTTAGAGAAAACATAAGGGGTGTGATCAATTTGATAGAATACTTTGAAAGAAACAACGACAAAAAACTTGCTTTGATATTCATGGACCTTGAAAAAGCATTTGATAATGTCAGTTGGGATACATTATTTACGGTTATGAGCAAAATTGGAATGACGGGTAGATTTTTAGAATGGATAAAGGCGATCTACAATGACCAGACGGCAAGACTAATAATAAATCTAGAGAAAACGAGAGAAATTAAGATTTCTAAAGGGACAAGGCAAGGGTGCCCACTATCCCCCCTTCTCTTTATAATGATATTAGAGGTATTAAACAATAGAATTAGAACAGAAAAAGAAATCACCGGAGTTAAAATTAAAAAATTTGAATATAAGACAAGAAGCTTTGCTGATGACATTATCTATTCATTAGAAAACCCAGAAGAGAATATAAGAAAGTTACTGGAAATTCTAGTGGGATTCGAACAAATATCTGGGTTGAAAGTTAATAAGGAAAAGACGAAAATTATAGTAAAAAATATAGACAAATCAGGCAAACAGAAACTAGAACAACTGAGTGGTTTTAAAATTGAAAAGAAAGTTAGATATCTTGGTATTAATCTGTCAAATAAAAACTCGGATCTATACCGTAATAATTATGAGACTCTTTGGAAGGAGATTAGAAAAGACCTAAACAAATGGGGAAAATTTCAGTTATCATTATTGGGTAAGATTGCTTTAATTCAAATGAGTCTCCTTCCCAAAATATTGTTTTTATTTCAAAATATACCGATCTTACAAAATGAAATACCTCTTAGAAAATGGCAGAAAGAAATTTTAAATTTTATTTGGAGGAATAAGAGGGCCAGAATCAAAGAAAAAATACTTTGTGATGACAAAAGCAGAGGGGGACTAGGATTACCTAATTTAAAAATATATTATGCCGCCTGCTGTCTAGACTGGATCAAAGAGTGGATAGTTTTGGAAGATGAACAATTATTGTGTTTAGAGGGGGATAATCTAAGATATGGGTGGCACGGATACTTGTTTTATGAGAAGAGTAAAGTACACAAGGAATGCCTAAATCATTATGTTAGAAAGTCTTTATTAACAGTTTGGGGCAAATACAAGCTAAGGTTATGTCCTAAAATACCAAAATATTGCTCGCCACATGAGGCATTCTTTGGCAGAGAAGGAGTGAAAACAAATAAATGGTTAAGATACGAAGATATTCTAAAAGAAAGGCAAGGGGAAATTACTATCAAAGATCTAAAAGAACTAGAAATAAGCAACATAGAGTGTCACTGGTATCTCTATCGACAAATGAAGGAAAGGTTTAGAATGGATAAAAAGTTGGTGGGCATACAAGAAGCTGAAACAGATTGGGATGTAATATTGAAAAAAGGAAAAGAGAAAATGATATCTAGATGTTACAAATTGTTACTGAAGTGGTACACGGAAGAGGAAGTAATAAGGGAAAGTATGGTGAAATGGGCCCAAAATGTGGGGCATAATATAAATTACAATCAATGGGAAGCAATTTGGTCTAAGAAAATAAAATATACAGTTAATCAAGATCTAAGAGAAAACGTTTATAAAATGGTGTATAGATGGCATATACCACCACAAAGACTAGCCTTTATGTACAAAAATAATAAACCAAATTGTTGGAAGTGTTCCCACAAAGTGGGCTCATACTATCACATGTGGTGGACGTGTACCAAAACATGGGGAAATTTTTCAATCTAACTCAGTTTAGGGATCTGTGGACTTTTTTTCTAGCTCATTTTTGATAAGAAGCTACCAAACTTCAAAATTTATTTGTATCCATAATGGAAGGAATTTAGGATTTTAAATCTAAATGTGGAAGTATCCATCCAAATCCATTCTAGGGTTTTAGTACTTAACTTTAACAAGTCTGGATATGAATCCCTATCCATTCAACAAACATTAATGATGAATTAGGGTTGCCTACTACCCCTTTTTTCTGTTCTCTTCAATAACACTACATATGGCAAGCCTATACATACTGGGATATGTAGCTATTGAATATGAATGGTGAAAATAAGACAGAAATTTGTTTCAGTTCAGCTTCAACTACCTGACTTATTAGTCCCAATGAGAGTAGACACTAGACACTCTAGATCAATACATCTGAATGGTAACTTGAAAAATTAACACTTATGTAAGTTCCAATGATTTCAGTGGTGTATTCTAGTTAGGACTAACAATAATTATTTACCCCAAATTACAACTTTCTTCATATCTCGAAAAAAAGTTGAGAGTTTAACATATCAGAATTCAAGAGAAAGTAAAACTGACAGATTTCCACATCCTTTGTTTTTTGTGGCTTTTTTGGACTGTGAGGCATGTTCTAGAAGAGTTTATTCCTGACATTTTGCCTGGCTGGCATCTTCAGAGAATGCTGGAATGGAAGGGAGTGGGGTATGTATACTATTGGTTGAAAGAAGGTGATTTGCATGTTAATCTGTGTATTGTTCTGTTGTTGAAAGTCAAGGCCTACAGGGTTACAATTTACTTAATGATCCATTGTCTGCTGGGAATCCCTGTACATTCTGACCTGATAGTTATTGACATGGTCCAGAATTTTAGTGTTTTCAAACAGCATTTTATGTCCAGGATGGTTTCTGCTACTGCTGATTCTTAAAAAATCAGGACCCATCAGATGCAAATGAGAACCACCTAGGGTGAGAGGAATTGCCAGCGGACAATGAATCAGTAACTAAATGGACACCCTGTAGACCTTGCCATACCCCACTTCCTTCCATTCCAGCATTCTCTGAAGAACCCAGCCACAGTTGCAAGTGAAACACCAGGAATAGAATCTTATAGAATACAGCCTCATAGCCCAAAAAACCCACAAAAAACTATGGATGATGTCCGTGAAAGCCTTCGACTTCTCACTTTCTCTTCCTTTATTTGTTAGATATGTTTGGATTAATATTTTTTTGTCAAGAGAATAAATAGATAGGACCTTGACTCTTCAAAAAATATGCCAGCTCTGAGATTTATCATACAAAGCATGATAGGAAAACCTTTTTTTAATCATTACTAAAAATGCAAAACCATTTACTAAGCAAAATATGAATGATTACCTGCTAATGAGTTTAGGCATGTAATTCCACCATACCCTCCACCCACATTTCACCATTCCAGAGTATGCTGCATGGGCTGCAGAAGGTCAACTGCTGAATATTTCTCATTTCATTTGGAGCAGCACATAGCTTTTTTTCATGGAAGCTATACAACAGTTAAAACTGCCATTTGAATGAAGCATACAAAGTTACATAAGCTACATGACCTCAGTCAGATGAGGATCTCATTGCAGATCTATCTAGCATTGGCAATCAGTGTGTGCTAAAACTGCATTTGCAGCTTAGAAGAATGATCAAGATGGTCACCTTTGTCCCTTTTTATAGGTAAAGTATTCTTTCTATATGAGCATCAGACTAATAGCACAATCCTAACTGCTTAAGGTGGAGAAAGACCAGCTGGTCCAACACTAGACCATTTGAGCCTGTAAACTGAACCACCCTTTCAGCCAAGGATGCTGGCAATTATGTTGGACTATACTCCTGCTGTCGTGCACACCTTAGCTTTGTACCATCATTCTGGGCTGTAGGAAATTTAGATCTAACATGGCTCAGCCCTCACTTGCTATAAAAATTTTTTTAATTTTTTTTAAAAATCTGCCAACAGTTCTCAGACAACAGTTCTGTTGACAAATTGCTCTGTAAGCAGATTTGGTGATCAGATAATAGAAGAGGATTCTGCTAATTGTTGTGCATTTCAAACAGAAGATGCTTGTGTGTAAATCTAAATCCCCTTCATAGCTGGCAGTTAGGCCTGCACTCTGTTTTTCTTCATGGAAAAAACTAGTTACTATTAATCTTTGAAGATCACTTGGATCATTTCCAGGTCAGCACAAAAGTAACCTTACAATGAAACAATCTATGAGACCCTTCAGGTTAATCCAGAAACAAAATGAGCAACAGCAAGAAGAAAGATGTCTTATAACGTCACTGTGTAAATATATAGAGTTGACATGTATCCATGCTTTATTCATGTAAACACACCACAAGACATGTATGATTTAAATGTAGCACCATCATCCCCTCAAAGCACAACCTAGTAGTAGAATAAAGTGATGCCTATCGACTAAAGAGTAGAAAGTACACACTTGTTTGTGGCATGAATTCTTGGGGGTGCCCTTTTAACTTTATTTCTTCTCCTATGCAAGGGAATTGTCAAAATATATCATCATGTTATAAATCATTTCTGTATCCACACATGTCTTCTCTGATTTCCTGGTGGCTAGGAAGTGGAGCAAAAGGATTCTATGTTTTGTTTTGTTTTAAAAAAATATTTTTCTATAATGGTGACTAACAAGAGTTAGATCTGTATTTATTTATTTATTTATTTATTTATTAAAAATAATTTAATGTAGACTGGTATATGATTGGAAGATCTCTTGGGAGATTTCTCATGTAAAAATGAGGCGAATGTAAGATGATTCCCACCCACCACCGAATGGCCTATGTTATAAACATATATGATATTTTGCAAGTATAAGCATGCAAAACCAATGTGTTGTAGTGGTTAGAACATTGGACTAGGACACTGCAAGACCAGGCTTCAAATCCCTGCTCTGTAATGGAAACTTACTGGGTGACCTTGGGCAACACACAGTCTCTTGGCCTCAGAGGATAGAAATCGCAAATCCGCTCTGAAGAATCTTACCAAGAAAAAACTGTGATAAGTTTGCCTTAGGGTTGCCATATTCAGAAATGACTTGAAAGCAAAACAACACACAAACACACACAAAATTGCTTATCTTTGAACACATTCTTAGTTACCTCCATCTTAAGACAAGGATAAGCTTGTGATGTGTGTTTATATAATTTCAGAGGTCTCCTTTTCTTATTTCAGTAAGAAGACGGGAGCAGAAGGGAAAAAAAAAACACCTTCATTTGAATTCCTTGAGTAATGTGCTGTTCCCACTTAAGTATTTAGAGATTTTATTCACTGCAGGTGACATTTTGATATCTAATTAATTTGTTCTTTATAGCAGGAACTCTATAAAGCCTGGCTTCAAAAGTCCATGAACCCTGTTAGTTAAGTACTTGCTCTTTAAAGGACGTCTTATGATACTTACAGACTAATTTTTTCACTATTATAACAATATATTTCTCATATGAATTTGGCAAACCTCAGTTAATTGCTACTGAAATGAATTCACTGCCCATCAGGTTTTGGTTTTTTTTTTTTTTTTTTACTTTCATAATGATATATTTCAGAACAAATATGAGACATATCATTGTCCACTTTGTGATCATTTTTTATCAATTCATATGATTAATAATGCACTGATATAGCATTGTATTACATTTCATTATATTTTAACATGTCAAGTTGTTCATCATAATATAAAGTCAATCATTGCTCAATGACTTCAGGTTCTAGTCATTTTGCAAAATGAGTATTTTACTCACTCATTCAATAAAATGATTGCTGTTACATTTCTGGATATACCTCATATGTTTTACAAGTAATGCATGAAGTAAACGCCTAAACCAAGATTATTTGGGGACATTAATTCACCATTTCAAGATACGCAAGAGAAGAAAATAGCAAAACTATTTTTATGTGTAAGTATTGCTTGGTCAAACAAAAACTTACTTTGTCAGCTAAAACTGAAACTACATTTACAACACACTCTGATGGAAGAAACCTTTGTAGTCAACACAATTTTATTTCTAGTAGTACCTACATTGGTTTCTAATGGCACACACCAGATTCTTTCCTAAAGTTTTACTCATAAAGAAACAAATATAATGATACTCGTGGTATCTCTTAGTAGGCTTGCCAATGTGTTATAGGCCCATTGTCTTTCAAGACTCAAATACAGTATATTTTGAAAGCAGAACATATTTAATGAACTAGCCTCATTTCAGAATGATTCCAAAAATATTAAGAACATTAAGAAGGTTAAAAACCCATCCAAATTGGACAAATGGGAAACATAATGTCACTAAATAACACATATTGAGTAAAAGGGAAAACACAACAAAGTCAGCCATCACCACAACCAAGACCCTGACTTCATATACACCACTAGGATCCGAACTGGTGGTAACTAAAGATAACTTTCAGTTGTGATGTGTGGTTGATAACTGAAATAAAATGCCATAGTTGGCTGCAAAAAAGACAGCTTCTGCACTTGAGAATATCTGAGGCAGTATGCCTTTGATTAACAATTGCTTGGGGACAAACAGTGGCTGATATCCTATAGCAGTGTTTAGTGTGCATGTCTTTCCACTACCTAGCAGCTGCCAAACCTCAAAAGGGGCCTCTGCTGCTGTCAGTTAATAGTGGAGCAGCTAACAGCAGCAGGGGTCCTTTTTGGAGCTTAACAGTTTATGCACAGTGGGAGGTTTTTGGATGAAGTGCAACTAAAAGTAAATGGCCTTTAGCACTCTGTCCAAAGTGCAAAGCAGATACATAAGTTGTATGTACACCTATGTAAGCCACTTAAAAGCTGCTAGTCAGAGTGTACATGCGTGGAGTTAAACCATGGCCCCTTTATTGATTTCCTAAAAGTGTCTGGCAGACTTGTAAGAAGCAGGAAATCAAAACTAGATGGTCTTTGGATATGATTTGGCCAAGTTCTTATTCTTTTCTTTACATCCCATTGAGAAACCTAATCAAAATCATGAATATGATGTTCAACAATATTTGTATGATCATTTCCTCCAACTATAGCCAATGCCTATAAATCAATGCCCTGTCTTCAAAATACAAAATAGAAACAAATGTTATGTGTTCTGTCTGTCATGACACAATTTAAGGAATAGGAACATGATGAAAGCATGTTGGTTTTCATTGAACATATGGGAATTTTGGTTTTATCAATGCTTGGCTCAAGTATTTACAAGGACCTTTTCTACTGTGGTGGAAGAATTTCATTCACTAAAGAAGTGAGAAATTAAATGTTCGGAGTTTCTTGTTTGTCTGTTTCATTTTTTCGATTTTCTTTTTTTTCTTCTTTTTTGCTTAAGCAATAAAACTAACAGTGCCTCAGCCATTAATTTCAATTGTATGTTTCTCAGGGGTGACAAATACTAGCTTCTTGGAGTGGCTTCTGGCAGGACTGTGGTGACCAGACAGCTTGCTCTGAAAGCAGATCACTGCTGCAGTCCCAAACGGGCCACCAGTAAATAGCGGACTTTCCCTGCTCTTTCTGCCAGCATTGGATGTCACTCTTTTGTTAACTCTAAACATGAGCAATTGTTAGCAAAGCTGAGGTTTGTATTATTGATACCACATAACTGAACAGAAGCCACTATTTTCCCTTTGCTTTCAGTGATATTGTCTCAGGAATCATTGGATTGCAAAGTAGAATATTACAAAATTAATGGCATTTCTAAATCACAAAATCACCTTCCTAAGGCAATTGCCTCACTCTGCCTAATATAGGCTCAGCCTTTGTTAATGTTCCAAAGTATTCAGCTGGTATTAGATATCTCATCAAGTAATCATTTATAAAATATAACATGCTCCCTAAAGGATCATACTATGTGAGCAGTTTTGTACCTAATGTTAATTAATACCACTTATCATTTTTTTTTAAAAAAAAAAAAATCAGGTTTCCTTCCCATAAGAGCATAGAATAAAACCTTTAACTAAAAATAGTAAAACAGTGATTTTTAATAAATAAATAAATAAATAAATAAACCTAGTCTTTGTCCTCCTCCTCCCACAGGCTCCCGTGGGAGTGACGCACGGTTTATCACACAAGGGGGGCAAAAAGGATTTAAACGAGAGTTAAACAGGAATTAAACAGGAAATGCCTTATGTTTAACATAGGACATTTCCTGTTTAATTCCTGTTTAAATCCTGTTTGCCCCCTGTTTGCCCCCTAGTGTGATAAATCTGGCAGTTGTCCCCAGTGGTGGCACAGCTACGTGCATATGCCGCCACTGGGGAACATGAAAACTGAGCATCCATGGATTTTGGTATCTGTGGGGGAATCCAGTATGGATCCCCCACAGATACCAAGGGCCCAGTGTACCTTGATGTGAACAGAGCAGAGGGAGGAGATAATCACATGGGGAGCAGGACATTCTTGTTCCATCCCTGTCCCATTCTTCCCATGAGATCATGTGGATTTTCAGATGACATCATTATTATCCTGTGCAAAGCCTGTTCTTATTACACAATTGCGATGAGATTTTTCAAATGAAATCATGCCTATCCTGTCCTTTTCCTGTCCCTGAAGTGGTATGGCTCTGTAAGTTTATATTAATGGAAACTTGCATTAATATAATAATGGGTGCCACTAATGGGAGAAGGATAGGGTAAGTGCAATTGAGATAAGAATTGGGTAAGGACGGGAGCAATCCCTCCTGTCCCATGTGGTAATCCCCATAGAAACAATGTAGTCGCTATAATGACTAGAAGCCAAGGGAAAGAATCTGAATTGGAGAGAGCCAAAGTTACATTGCTTTTAGAATTTCTAACTAGAGATACATGAGAATTTGATTTTAGTTCATTCTTTGATAAAAATTTAATAAAACACACCAATTTGTTAATATTTGAGATATTTTGAGATCAAAAGAATATTAATGGGGCCTTTGACTTTGGATGCTTCATCCATCACAGTCTGAATGATTATCTCATCAGAATAAAATGAATCTTTGCGATAAACAAGTATTGCAATCTCTCCCTATCCCCTTCTTTTCTCTTAAAGCAGCGGTATTCAAATTTTTACCCTTGGGACTCCCCACTCAACATAGCATAATCCCCACACACCCTACTTGACATAGCATATGAATAAAAATATTTTCTTTATTTAGTGTACTTATTTTCAGTCACATGTTCATTTTTTAACATTTTATAGGGGAATAATATTCTTCAATTTAGAACAGTTTTATTTAAGTAAATTCAATATTTAACTCAATACGTGTAAATTTGATAAATAAAAATGTTTTGGAGGGAGGAGGAGGAGGAGGCAGAGGAGAGATCGGGGCCTCCAAAGTCTTGCATTTCCTTTCAGCAACTCTCCCCCCTCCCATTCCCACCCAAGGATCACACTCCATCATTTAAAAACCAATTGTAGTGAACAGACCACAGAGACAGCCAATCACTGAGCACCAGGTGTCCAGCCAATGGGGAGCTGGCTGGGCAGGGCTATATAAGAGCCTGAGCAGAGAGCGAAAGGGGGTGATTGGATTTTGAAAGGGAAGAGACACCACAGAGGGAGGGTGTGCTCTTAGGTTCCAGAGGGGACAGATGTAGGTTCATTCTTAGACCAGGGAAGGGTCTGAAGAGCCTGATAGGGGAATAGATAGGCTTGAGGGAGTCTAGGAGAGAGACTCATAGCAAGTTAGTTGTGATACTGAAGATAAGGGTGTCTGAGAGGCTGTAGTGTTAATGTTTGAAGGAACTTGTGTAACTGAGAGATAAGACAAAGACTTAAAGATATTTCATATTTTATTTGTTTATTTTATAAATAAACTTCATTCTTGTTTGGAAATACCACTTGGCCTCTATTGAACATTTGTGACATGCTACCAGAGTTATCAGTGCCTTGTTGGAGATAGGTGGTGGTGAACAGGGATGAGTTCGTCACACCACTGTTTTAAAGGGTCCACATCTTTCAACACCTATATGTCAGGAAACTACAATAAGGTCCTTTTCATCCTGCCTATTGAATCTAGCTCCTGGAGGTGGAGCAGAATTTTACCTTGTTGTTAGGAAACAGCTTCATATTAAAGATACAAACAACTTAGTGTTTAAATATTTTTGCAGAAATGAACCGTGACACTTTCCTATATTCCATTAAAATGCTGAAGAGTGGGATGAGGTTCAGTGGGAAAAGAAAGGAGAGGCCCTAGGTTTTGTTATGTTTTTGAAAAATAAAAATTTTAAATTTCAAAAATTATTTTATTTTATTTTAAAAAATAAACAAAATTATTTAAAAACATAACATTTTACCAAGTTATCATTTCAAGCATATGAAAGTAGGTTATGTAAATACAATTAGGATGTGCATAAGATATTTTGATTTATAAGTGCAATTTTAATTGTGCCACTTGTTTATGTCACAACTATTACCATTACAGTCAGTGATATGCAGGAATTATGATTAATGAATAACATAACATTTCCTAAGGATTTTGTATGGTGTGGTATGGAAGGAGATCAGTCAAACAGGGGTGGGGGTGACAACATGATTTTCCCCACTAAATGACACCAACCCTAGTGACAACACTGAGAACTGGTCTAGAAATTTTCTGGAGTCTTTGGCCTGAAACAGATGGGCAGACTGGAGCAGTTTCTGGCTGCTTCAGTTGTGTGACATTTATAAGATGCATGCTCCCAGAGCACCAGAAGCAACCCTGAAGCTATACCAGGGCCACCTAAGGTGGGGCAAAAATTGTCCCAAAAGGAACAGAACTTTTCCACTCCTATTTAGGATTGTGGCAGGAGGTGCCATCGGGACTGCATTCTCTATGGCCCTGAGGAGATCAGGCTGACAGAGTCTTCTGCCCATTCCTTCCTTCCCATCTTCATCACTCCTGTGTTACTTTAGTCAATTTTGGCCTTAGATTTATATGATAACAGAATCATCTCTAGGAAAATGGTACATAGGAATATGGGAACTTCTCTTTCAAGGAAAATAACCACTGTGGGGGTGTTGTGGAAGTGTTGTGGCATTTTTTTGTTGAGGACATAGTTGGGTCTCATAGAGACTATCAACAAACACACATATCACTGCATGCTGTATTTTGACCACATAATGAGAAGGCAGGATTCACTCAAAAAGACAATAATGCTGAAAAAAGGTGGAGGAGAGTAGAAACAGAAGATGGCCATATACAGGTGGATAGATTAAACCAAAGAGGTTATGGCCCTGACCCTGCAGGACCTGAGCAGAGTGGTTGGGGATGATGTGTCTTGGGGATGTATTCTTCACAGGGTATCCATGAATCTAAAGTTAACATGAAGGCATTTAACAACAACTCTGTAGTTAAGAGTCCCTTCCAGTTTGGTAATCAGAAATTGTTGTTTTAGCTGTTGACAATCTTGGAGGAAAGTACACCATGTGTACCACAGAAACAGTTCTTTGATCAAGACAAGTCTGAGCTTGCCTTCACTGAACAGTCACAAAAGGTACTCATCATTTTCTTGGACTGGGGCCATTGTCTCCAAATCCCAATATACTGTTCAATAAATGTGTTCAGGGTGACAGCCTATATTGCCTCTTGTATGGTGATAGAAATGTTTTATGTATATTGCCTTGAAATTTTCTGGCCATGATATGCTTTAAATAAATAAACAAGGTCAATACTCCTGTCACCACTGTAAGTAAACCATCAAAAAGGAGTCAGTTTTCTGAGCCAAGTTGTACCAGAGAACAAATGAAACACATTTAAAAATAGGACCAAGGCACCATCTATTATTTGTGACAGGTCATGAGACACAAAAAGGAGTCATGACTAAATTCTAAATTCTCACCAGTAGTAAAACACATTATTAAAGCAACTATAATTTTGTTCTCCACCTTTCCTTGATTGTGAGGCATAACTTACAAAGCTGACTTAGATATCATGTATGTTAGTTTTCAAGAAACTAATGAGATGAACAGATTGCTAACTAAAATCATTCTGTAGGACTATGTCTGCATCAGCACTGCAGAAATATTGTAGTTTGATAGAGCTTTAACTGTCATTGCTATGGAATTCTGGGTTTTGTAGTTTTGCTAAATATTTAGCCTTCTCTCTCTGAGAACTGTGGTGCCACAACAAACTATAAATCCCATGATTCCATAGCATTGAGACATGGCAGTAAAGTGGTGTTAAAATGCATTATTTCTGCAATGTAGATACAGTTTAAGATGATCATAGGTTGTTGTTGTTGTTTTACAAAATAAGTTATCCAGCATATACATTTAAGTTATAAAGCACACACTTTGTATGTAGAATGTTCCAGTTTCAATTTCCAACATCTTTCTGTAGGGCTAGGTAAGTATTTTATCTGAATCCCTGGTAAGATACTCGCAGTCCCTATCAACAACACTGGTTTAGGTAAACCAACGATCTGTCTTTGCATAAGCCAATTTCTTTTGTTTTATCTCTTTAATACATGTGCAGCATACATTTTAATTCTGTCATGCATGATCAGGTAGTGCATATTTATCAACACACTGATTCATTACATTTCTATCCCACCCTTCTTCAAATAAACTCAGAATTGCAAAAGTATTGACATTATTGGATGGGCAACCATAAAAATACAAATTTTTTATGGGGAAGTAGTGTATAAATCTCAAGCCCACCCATTCTCAGTATCCTTTGACAAAACTGTCCCTTTTACACCAATATGTAGGCAAATTCTTCCCTATCATCTAGTGAAGCCAACAGCAGCTGATGGAGGTTTTTACTGAAAGAATGCAGAAAGAAATGGTTAAACACCTTCCTTCATTATGTCTCTTCAAATATCATGAGAGTTGATGTTAATATTGTTGTTTTAGGTCTCAACAGCTGGTCTCACTTCTACAGCATTATATCAGTTTTGGTTTTTGTAACACATAAAGATAAAGGGCTCTTTTCTTTCCCATGTTTACTCCTGGAAGAGTAAACAAGATAGTCTGTTGTACAAAGGACTTATCAAATATTTAGCAGATCATAAAAAAAGGCATGTAGTGCAAAAATATGTAATTACAGCGTTTTAAATTAGCTCATTTTTAAAAACCTTGAGATCCAAAGCAATTTATTGAAGAAATATCTGTGCCTTTAAAAGTGCCTGTTCTTTCTGTGAATATCACTTCATCCCCCCCCCCCCCCCCGCATTAGCAAGTCAGTTCTACAAACACTTACTTATATGAGTAATCTTTAATACATAACCAATTCTATTGACTGTAATGCAGGAGTATTCAAAATCTGTAACAGTGTAGTCTTGCTGTGTGAAGGAAAAAAAAGGCATTTTCAGGGCCCTGCAAGTATAACTAATGGTATAGCACTTAAAACACTAACTTAAAGCTATGCTACATTTGAAATCCAAAGTATTTAGCTTCTGAAAATATATTGGGATATAAGAAGAAACAGAAGCAATTTCAACCTCACTGGAACTTTTTTCCCCAATCTACAGACTGCAGAGAAATTTTTAAACAATAGTCACACTACACAACATTTGTAATAGTTCCTTAAAGTGAATCCAGAGGTCAAAAATCTCCCAGCACAATGGGGGATTTTGTGGATACAGTAAAACCTTTCCTGTTATTTCCAAAGACAATTTTTCTTTGAGAGATATTCTGTAAAAGTGGACAGGGGATTTTAGTTGCCATGAGGCCTGGAATCCAGCACTAGTGTAGATCCAGGTTGAATTAAAGCCTTCTTGCATACAGTTGTAAACACAAAGGCCCGCTCTGTGTACACTTTCATACTAGAAATGTAGACACCAAATTACTCTCATGTGAAGATACATGAATGAGATCTGAACCACAGAACTAAAGGGTACTCACAATAGATGTGATCCATAAATAATGTATAAATAATGACACGAGAGGTTATACAGTATGTGTCAGTAATCCTGACCAGGATCCAAGCAACTATGGAATCAAATTTTCAACAGGACTTTAAACTCCCTGCCCCCGACCATAATTCATACCCATGTCTCATGACATAAAAACTGAAGGGTTTTTTTTAAAGTAATGCATTACATGGGCAATGAATTAGTTATTAAGAATAAATAAATATAAAATCCCACTGCATCAGCCTGTTTCAGGAGCCGTTGGGAATTTAGGCCCCAACTATGGGTCCTTCCTTCCTTCCTCCTCTGTTCCTGAATTTCAACCTTCTCACTGGAGAATTTGTTACATATTCATATGGCATTAATAATTGCACTGAAGGCATTCCACAAATCATACAAATGACATTTTTATACGGTGTCACCCTTCCAGCACACTCACCTTTACAGCAAAGTAAAATCTATTAATTCTGTGATACTTAAATTCTTAAAACTCCATGCAAGATATCCAGCATTATTTGCAACATATGATTTATCTAATTGGAGAAACTAGGTTTCTCCTAAGAAAGAGGGGTAAGTCAAGTGACCTTTTTTAAAAATAAATAAATCAGGAAACAAAGGACCTGAAAAACTCATTTTTAATGGCCTCCTGAGGATGCGTTAATTAAGAAATAAATTCATTTTTTTCTATTAGACATTTCACAAATATTTCTTCTATTAGATATTTCATGAAACATCTCAGAAAATAATTTAATAAGGTCACAGAGCATTTCATGCTATATTATTCACTTTTGCATGTAAAACATCCAGATGTTAATTTGTTTTTTACAGTCAATTACTTTCCACTGACTAATTCTTTTTATTGACCTCTTCTTTCTTCTTATCATTGATGTTCGTTATTTAATATATAAAAAACAATTTGGGGCATTCTTAACTTGACACTTGGCGTGTCAGAACAATCTAAATTGGTTGAGCTAGACCAAGAAATGAATCTTCTTGACATGAGTCTGGTAAGTCACTGAGTAATTGTTATATTTATTTCTAAATCAGTATTAAAAACAAATGAGAATTTAAGAAGCCAATATGAAACCATTAAGTATCAGTTTCACATTATGACATCAATTTCATTGTAAAAAGATTGTATTTATCCAAATTATTGCCTCTTTGATTTTAGTGGTTCAAAACCAAGGTCTATTCCCATTTTCAGCCCTTTTTTCTTTGTGGAGGCAGTGAGGAAACATGCTCTTTTTTCTTTCCTTTTCTTTTTTGGTTGTAGCTGTTTTTTTTTCTTTAGAAAAAACAGACCACTGGCTTCTTAGGGCCAAAACAGATGGCCCTAGTATCCCCTTTTGGAAATGGATTGGGGCCTTGGCAAACACACACTGCAGCCCCAATCCTCCTTAAACCTGGCCAAAGAAAAAGGAGTGGATAAGATCTGCTCCTTTTTCAGCTTGGGAAAAGCTGGCTTCTCTGCCCCCACTGGGGCCCATGGGGGCTTCATAACATGCCAGTGGCACACTGCTGGAGCATCACACTCTGCATGAAACAGGCTGCACAGTCATTTAGACAGATGGATTCAACACATACACAATCTGCATTGACACAGCCTTGTAAACCACCCAGGCAGGCACATGAGAAGGAGAACAAAGATGGGGGAACCCATTCAGGCTGTAACATACAGCAACCATGGTCACCATTCCCAGTTCAGAAAGGACACCCCAGAGCCTTCCGCACCTGGGTTTGACCAAGGAGGAAGAGATGACAGGCATGGACCCAGCCCAGATGGTTGGAGGAAAAGAAATAACTTCCCCTCCACCCAGAATGGCCCCTGCAATGGTGATGCTGCCCCCAGCCATGATCCCTGGGGACAGGCATGACAAGTCATCAGGAGAATATGCTTGTAGACCCTCCCTGTATTCAGAGGAGAGGAAGAAAACCTAGAGGCACCTTAAAGTGCTGGGTTTTGACATGTTACAGTTTGAGAAGCATCCCACTGCCAAGTTGCCTTATGCACTTTTCAAAGCATATGAAAGTAAGCTCAAGGCTTGAGGCTATTCCTACACCCTCAGGATCTCCAAGACAGCACAGGCTAGATTACTGATGCTCGAGAATCTCTTAGGTGTCTGGCGAAAGCCACTCACAAGTGCTTCCTGAATCATGACCAACCATGCAAAGAGTAGTGTGGATCCCTGGGGCAGAAATTCCTATTACTTGTGGGCTAGACAAGTTAACTGTTACATGGATTTGTAATTGATTGACTGGCTGAACCCAAAGGGTGCTCAACAATGGCTCCTTTTCAACCTGGAAAGAAGTGACCAGTGGGGTCCCACAGGGCTCTGTCATGAGCGCAGTCCTATTCAACATCTTTATTAATAACTTGGATGACAGAATTGGGGGCATACTTATCAAATTTGCAGATGACACCAAATTAGGAGGAGTAGGATCAAAATTCAAAGTTATCTGAAAGCTGGGCCAATGCTAACAAAATGAAATTCAATGTGTAGAAATGTTAGGTACTGTACGTAGGGCAGAAAAATGAAATACACAGATATAGGATGGGGGACATCTGGATGAATGAAATAATAATAATAATAATAATAATAATAATAAATTTTATTTATATCCCGCCCATTTGAGAGCAATTGGGGTGGCTAATAATAATAATAACTACGTGTGAAAGGGATCTAGGAGTCCAAGTAGACCATAAATTGAACATGAGTCAACAGTGCAATGTGGCAGCTAAAAAGGCCAATGCTATTTTAGGCTGCATCAATGGAAGTATAGTGTCTAGATCAAAGGAAGTAATAGTACCACTCTATTCTGCTTTGGTCAGGCCCCACCTGGAATACTGTGTCCAGTTCTGGGCACCACAATTCAAAAAGGATGTGGAGAAACTGGAGCGTGTCCAAAGGAGGGCAACTAAGATGGTGAAGAGGGGGTAGAATACCACTTCACTGAGGAGGTAGAATACCAATCCAGGTCTCAATGCAAATCTTATTTGGCACTAAATTATTTGGGCAAAATAATGTGGAAATCCTCAAACTCCTCATCTTTGAGTGAACTTTTTGCTCTTGATGGTGGGACTTCTTAGCACTGAATACCCCTCCTTTTTGATATCAGAGTTGCAAGAAATACAGGCAAAGTGGTCTTTGTATGTCCCTACTGTGGATGCTTTTTGCTAAGACTCCTCCATCACGTGTAGGCTAGCACTAGGAGTTGCTTGGGCTTTTTTTTAAAAGAAACTCTGGAGGAGGTGAGAAATGTTACCAATGGGCTGATGCCAAAGAGTCAACAACCCTCTCTGCTAATCCCTCTTGCCTTGGAAATGCATATCCATCATTCACACCACAGTGTTACAACTTAGGAAGACCAACATCAAAGTGATCCAAAACCATTTCAAAGAAAGCACCACCTTTTGGCCTTTTTGAATACCTTGACTTTTCCCCCAGGGTTGAAATTCACTATTAATATTGGTGCCCTTCATTTGTTTCCTTAGCTTATCCAACAATAGGCATGCATGCTGCCAGTTTTCTTGCCAAACTCTGTTTGCCGCGGGAGAGCAATTGAGTTCCCTTTCATCTCTGGACCTGTAACAAGAGGAGCAGCTATCCATTCAGGTGTAGTATCTTGGTTAGTATGGCCTACTCTGTTCCAATTTAATACTTTTGAGTTTCTAAATCCTTGTGAGTATACATGGTTGTGTGTGTCTTTGGATGATCGTTGTTTCCCCCTTTTAAAATAAAACTCATTATTTGTTTAGAATCCTGCCTCTGGAATTATTTCTGCCTCTGACCTTGGTATACATAGGAATTTGGTCCCATAACCTGGCCAGTAGACATCACTACATTTGAGCTAATTTTAATGCCCCAAATCTTGAGGGTTACTACTAA
The DNA here is from genome assembly GCA_034509955.1 of Urosaurus nigricauda. Classification (NCBI taxonomy): domain Eukaryota; kingdom Metazoa; phylum Chordata; class Lepidosauria; order Squamata; family Phrynosomatidae; genus Urosaurus; species Urosaurus nigricauda. Next base: position 64,610,566 of record JAOEGL010000003.1, read on the forward strand.
GTTCCCATTGATTTAATTGATTTACGTTGGTAGGCAATAACAATCTGGATAGGCTACAACCATTATGCCAATGTGAGACCATATCCCACCCCACAATGTACCAGTGACTGGTATTATATTTGTGTCCATTACCTACAGTTCTTTCTTTCTTTCCTGGAAATATGCCAGGGACTGGGAACCAGAAACCATTAGTTTATGGACTGGAACAGATGTGTATACCAGCACTTTCAGTAGAACTGTTTACATATAATATAGAATCACAGAGTTGGAAGCAACCACGCAGTGTCCCTGTCTTGCAGGATTATACAACCAAAGACTTCCCAAGAGATGGCCATCCACCCTCTTTCTAAAGATCTCAAAAGAAATATAGTTCACCACTTACCAATGCAGTCTAGTCCATTGTCAAACAGTTCTTAAAGTGAAGAAATTATTCCTAACATTTAGGTGGAATCTCTTTCCATGCTATTTGAAACTTTCTTATCAATTGGTTTTCATTATTATATTATATTATATTATATTATATTAATCAATTGACATATTGCATTAAATTAGTATTATTTTAGATATGCATTACTTATGCCCCTTTTGTGACACAATAATGCATTGGACCAATGTAAAGATTAGAGATTTCTTAGATTACTTAAATTCCTATCACTATGATATAATATCGTCAACTTATCATTCACCTTCACTAATGCTGAATGGTTTTCTTCTCCCTCCACTACCCAAGCTGCTGTATGAAACAGATGCTGCCTATAATGACCTCTTCCTAACAAATGGTGAAGGCAGGACAGGTTTCCTCCCTGTTTCCACTCCATGGACATTTGTGAAGCACAAGACACTGTTTACCTGGTATTATAATGTTATGATTACAAATAAGAAATTATTTACTATCCAAGAATTCAGTTCTGACTGGACGTTCCAAAATCATTGGTTCAAAGAATAGATGTTGGAAAACAAGATAAGTAGATAAAAATACTACATAACAAAAGAAAAATAGCTATCTCAAAACACAGACTCTGGCTCTTTTTAATTACAATCTTCAGTCTGCTTGTTCTATGCATCTTGCTTTCAAGACAGTAATTTTGATCAATATTTTAAACCTCAATAATCATCAGGGTAATAAAATAATAAAAAGATGACATATTGTTTTGAAATCCTAGCAAGCCCTCAGGAATCCAGCAGCTTCCATCTTTCTCTTGGAGCCTGCCATTCTAATAGGTTGCCTACTCCTATAAAGAGTAATAGGACCTGGCAGTAAAAACTTCAGTAGAATGCAATCTTTGTCCCATGACGCTAGAACCAATGTTATGACCTCCCATTTCCATCCAGATCACCATTCTGCTGCCCAGTAGCAAAAAAAAATGAAGTTGATTATAAACCCATGATTTTTTTTTAAACTATTTGCCTTAAACTGCAGTCTTACACTTTTCTTTTTTTTCCAGGCAAAAGCATAGCAAAAAAGAAGCCCCTTTGCAGTTTTAGAAAAGAAGCCATGAACATTAAGCTGTCGAACTGAGGAACTCATTCTGCTTTTTACTAAATCTCTCTCTCTCTCAAACATGCAGACACACACATACACACAAGAGAGAGAGAGAGAGAGAGCATACAGAATGTCATGCCATAGATCAGAAATTTAAAGCTGAGTAAGGATGATACTAAAGGAGTTCTGTCCTGTACATCTGCCCCTACATCAGGATAGGAAAGCAACTATCTCATAACAGACATTTATGAGATTCTGTCATAGGTATTTCACTTTCCAGCCATGTTTTCCCTCAGTTTATGAGCTTGATTTATATAGGAGACCTAGGGAAGAACATGAGCTATAATGAATCATGTTTTTATTGATAAAAACAGGTCAATTCTTAAAGCAGGTTGATTCAGCCTAGAATAGGTTGAAAAAGTAGGAAGCCTTACAAGTTAATTTTGAGATATTGTGCTTTACAGTGATCAAGCTTGAGTTAAATAAAACCCGAATCAATGTAGCCTGGTCTGTGTTTCACAATATTTGTTGTAATCACCCAGCCAGATATAAGCAAACAAATCTTTGTTAGAGGCTGATAGCACAACTGACATCTCTAGTACCATCAGGAATTTCACAAACATTAATTTTTAAAAAGCTTTTTTTCTTTCCACTCACATGACTGCCAGTCAGCAAAATTGAATTTATTCAGCATCATGCTTCCAAATGTTCACATTATGTGATTGTAGCTACATTAGACATATTGAAAACCACAAAGAAAGCACAGTGTGGAAAAGAGGGCATGCCAAACAGTGGGTGAAGGATTTATTCTTTCATGTGGTATTCTTAAAAAAATAATAATTTAATGAGCAGAATTCCTGTGCTATTAGCAGCTATGAGACAGGAAAGAATTAATCAAGAAAAGCATATAAATGATAGGGAAACATGACTTACCATGCCTCCATGGGAATAACTAGACTAGACACAGGGCATTTGATAAATAAGGGACACTTTATTGACCTATAACCCATTTAATTGTATCAAATTCCTTGAACTGAAAGAAGGGGGACCAACCTGGTAAAGAAGCTGCTGATGTAGCAAGTCACTCTAGATCTCCTGGATGAAGCACCTGAGCTCCAAGGAAAACCCAATAGCTGGTTTATACCCTGATCAGCATGCTAATGGAAGGCAAAACCAGGAAAGCTCACCCTCATGTCTCACAACTTAAAGCAAGAATACAATCACCAAGCCAGCGACAAGGGTTATCTCCCTCCTTTTCTCTGGGTCCTGTGATTTAACGAGGCAGATCCAAAACCCTTACCTTCACAAAATGTGTACCAAACATGTTCACCATAACCTTATTTTTCAATTTCCCTCCATTATAGGCCACAGAAAAGGGTAAATTTGCTTAGCCCCTTTCCCAAGCAGACTGTCTAAAATGTGCCTCACACTCTACTTCAGATTCTTCAAAAATAACATTTTGCCTTCTTCTCAAAGGCAAACAGCTCTGCAGAATTTATGACATGGTCAAATTATGTAATGATGTGATTTTTAAAAAGACCTAAAGCCTTCATTAACACATTTTGAACTTTCCTATTTATCCATCTGTGGGCCATGTCTAGGCAGCATGGAGCTCCTTTTCCACATCAAACAGAGCAGAATGGCTGATAACAATAAATTTACCACTTACCATCTGGTTTGTATCAATTGGAGATTGGTAGCAGTTTGGATTATAAGGTACTTCCACTTCAACAAAACAGTGTAATTTCCCCCCAGGGGAATGAAAAAAAATGTGTAATGGAGCCCCCCTGTACTCCTCAAGTAACATGATGGCAAATAACATACCACCACAGACCCCTTTCCATAATCCAGTCAACTGTGTCCCAGCCACTCAAAACTAGGTGAGAACTAACACAGGAGATCCAAACCTGTTGCACTGCTAAAGAGACAAAAACAAATCACCTCTCCATTGAAAACCTAGGAACTACACAATTAGCAATATTCATGACAAACCAGACCTTTCATGCTTAAACAAATGAATGCATTTTTGTAAGCACAAGACCTCCAATAACCTATCTTCTGAATTGAGAACGCATGTCCATTGCAGAACATGTAGAAGCAGCCCCATTACAGAAGGAATGGATCCTAATTTGAACACTGCTGAAACTCAGCATGACCATAACCCTGGAAGTTACAGTCTAAAACCGATACCTGGTGAGGAAAGAGAAAGTGCTGTGGCAGAAAGGGAGCCCCTGCCCTGCCCAAATTCATACAGAACCCACACAGGGCATAGAGTCCTCTCATGACAGGGGCTCAATTGTGCTGTCAACCAAATCACTTCTGTTCAGTCTTGGAAGCACAGGTGGTAAATATTATATATAACCAGATACACCCAACCCCAGCACCCTCCAAACTCCATAAATACTAGCTCACCTACCTGTAATACACACACACACACACACACACACACAAAACGGCTGTAAGGCATAAAACAAAAGCACCTCATACTGGGAGTTGCAAATGTCCCTCCAGAAACTACCCAAATACTCCAGCACACCTGGTGATAAGGGTTATCTTTGGTCAATGACCTACTACTTTTTTACACTAGAGGGCAAACAGGATTTAAACAAGAGTTAAACAGTAAGGGGCTTTCCAGACCGTCCAAAAGGGGCTCTGTACTAGCCCCTTTAAGCGGTGAAATGGGGCCAAGGCTGCCCCACTGGCAGCCTCTGCAGCCCCATCCTGCCACTTCTGGAGGCTGCAGGGAAGCGGCAAACTGCTGCTTCCCCACAGCCTCAAAGCAGGGTGCAGCAGGTGCCCTGGGTGCTCGCTGCACCCCCTCCCTCAGCAGGGCTGAGGGGGAAAAGGGGCCACCGCAGCCCATTTCTCCCCAGGTCTTTGTTGCGGCCATTTAAAGGCCGTGGCAAAGACCCACCACAAAAAAGAAGCTCCATTTCGAAGCTCCTTTTTGCACTGCACGCAGTGTTTCTAAACGCTTCACACATCAAGATACCATCATGGCACGTCCATATGGACGCCACAATTTACTAATGGTGGTGCCCATACGTGCTAGGGTTCGAGAGGGACTAAACACTGTGCCCTCATGAACCCTATTCACACCGCCAAGGAGCCTCAAGATGCCCATCTAGATCGGGCCTAAATGTCGTATGATAGACACAGGGCATTTCCTGTTTAACTCTCAATAATAATAATAATAATAATAATAATAATAATAATGTTTTATTTATAGCCCACTCCTCTGTATCCAATCGGAGTGGGTTACATCAATTAAAAAATACAAGATAAAATATACACAACCCATACCCAACCACCCACCCCTTAAAATTGAATTAAACTAACATCAATTAAAATGACATAATAAAAATACAATTTAAAACAGCAACCCATTGCATAGACATCGGGGTCAAGATGTTAAAGTGTTAATGGGAATGCTTAACCCAAACAGAGCTGGGAGGTTAAGGACTTTCTGAGAAGGCTTGCCGGAAGAGATGCGTCTTCAAGGCTTTTTTAAAGCAATCAGAAGATGAAATAAGACACATTTTGTCCGGCAGGTCATTCCATAGCCTGGGAGCGACAGCCGAATTTAACTCTTGTTTAAATTCTGTTCGCCCCCTAGTGTGCTAAAGCAGCTATTCTTTCTCCCTAGACCATCCTTCCAGCATCTTCCACACCCTGAATTCTCCTGTGGTATCCTGCAACCACTGTGTGTTGTATAAGAAGGCTTAAGGTAACAACCTGGTACAAAAGGTTTGGGATTCTGATACTTTCCTTTCAAGGGGATACTGTTCTGTTTTCATGCTGTAACAGAATGTGTGTGTGTATTGTGTGACTTCAAGTCACTTTTGATTTATGGCAACTGTAAGGTGAACCTCTATCATGGGATTTTCATGGCACAATTTGTTCGGGATTTGCAGACACAATACGTGCAGAGCAGAAAGATTTCTTCACTGCAAGTACTGCCACTCCATAGGAATGAAGAAAATTCCTGTGGTGTGTCTTGTCAGATAAGAGTTGAGTTTTCCATCTACTTGTTGTCCAGTCCATTTCATATTTCTATGTTCTTTTGTGTACCACAGTTTGCGGTTAGAAGTGGGCTGGAAAAGATACTTGGGAGTGATTATGTCAATAGCCCTGGTTAAATCACTATTCCAAGTATTACCCAAGGCTTTAACAGAACCACTGACATTACCATTCATTGAACCCTCTAGGGTTTTCTGGAATGCTATTGGTTCCATCAGCCTTCGCGGGTGGACCATTCTAATAGGAGAATGTTCAGAAAGGAATGGGAAATCTCACACATGTAACACTCATGATAAAAATTTGAATGAGCATTTTGTGCAAGCACCTTGGGCCCCAAACTCCCAAAACACAAGTTTCTGCTGGTGCCCTTCCGAATCCTGCAGTCAATTGATCATGATAGTTTAGGTTTTCTGCACAGTATGACTGCAGTGCGAGTACTCACCTGATGTAATATGTGCAGAGCTCATCAACTTCACCCACAATTTTGGCATCATCTGAGACAGTGGGATTAAGAAGTGCAACTATACAAAAGGCCATGTCATAGTCATGTTGGCCACCCAAAATTCCTGATATGCCTTAAGTATGATGTCACTGTACTGAAAAAGTGAAAATGACCACCAAGGGTGTGATCTAGAAATGACCCCAGCATGAATTTAAAACCCTGTAAGCCAAGCCAAACAATCTCTATCAACTTTCCTCCTCCTTAGCTTTCTTTTCCATTTGTCAACCAATTCATCCTTATCTCTGCCCCATGAAGGAGAAAGACATCTTCTAGAGGGATGAAACAGATAATCACCCAGTGATAGTATCTGTTCATCATAAGTGATAGCTTAAATAAGTAATGGTATCTTAACTACTGCTGTAAGATGGTATGCCACCACTCCAACAGCCTGCTATATTGATGCACCTGTAGACGCTGTAGACCCACTAAGACAACCTACAAGAAAATTAGAAATCAATTGTATATTGTAGAAGTAGCACCCTATCAGAGATTTCATACCATTTACAGTTTGCTACTGCTCCATCTATCTTGCTCTGGCTTCAATTTATACAATTCCTCAAATTTTTAGATGTAATTTAGCAGAATTTTCTCTGTTTAGATTAAAGGAATCTCTGCACTGCACTGGGAAGTGATTTTTTTTGGCAAAAATATGTACAAGTTAATAATAGACATTTCAGTGCTATGCCTAATATACTTAGCAAATGTATCCTCTCTTTCATCATTTTGATAGGGAGACTCTGTTCTTCTATTTGCACAAAGGATGTTAGCTCCAAGACAATCTCCTGAAATGCTTTTAAATTCATTGTAATGTAAATTTGCAAAAAGAAAACAAACAAACAAACAAAAAACACTGACTTTCTGCACTGGTGCAGTCTAGACAGTATTTACAGAAATTCCCTGATTTTAGTTGAAACCAGTCAGCATTTTAAATGGAAATAAATTGGATTTTATTTATATTGTTGAATTATCCATTTGAATAGTGTGCATTCCTCAGTTGTCCATACTATTGTTTATTCATTTCATGAAACCATAGTGCCTGGGTCTGAATTAAAATATCTTGTCATGTGTTTATAATACCACTTCCAAGTCTAAATGTCATTTAATTACTCAAATAACTGAATATTAAATGGCTCACTGAATAGCTTTATTTTTATGCTAATGGACTGTACAGTTTTTAAAATGACAAATATTGTAAGCAAAATTTAGAACAGAAGGTGTTTTAGAAAACATATACTCATTTTTTGCAGTAGAATGACATTAGGTTCTAACACAAGATCCTCTGCAATTTCAAGTACAGTTCTTCTAAATATAGCATAAAGTTATGACAGCCATTCTTATTCTACATTATAAGAGTAAACATACTGTTTGAATATGACTTCTTATCTAGGTGTGACATATCTAAGTGGTTCCTAGATTGAAAACTGGAGATGGCTCTGTACCTTTAAAATGGTGAAGAATTTTCAGCAGGTGTTGCTTGTCATGCAAACAGGTAGCAAGCAACACCTGCTGAAATTCCCTCTTCTGCTGTTGCTGTGTTTTACAATGTGCTGTGACCCGAAGGCGAACCTATCATAGGATTTGGGGGGGGGGGGCAATGATTTGTTTAGAAACGATTTCTATTACCTTTTTTGAGATAGTGTGACTTGCCAAAAACTCACCCAGTGGGTTTCTATGGCTGAGCAGGGATTCAAACATTGGTCTCCAGAACTGTAGTCCAACAGTGAAACCATTACACTACATTGGCTCTCTCCTCTTCTATACAGCAATTAAACATACAGGAATCCTCTCCAGTTTGCACTGTGGTAATTCTTGATCTAACCTTCCTCCTCCTCCTTTTCTGTCCATAAATCTGTCCATAAATGTTCACAAAGAATCTGTCCAAAAATGTTGTAACAATGACTTCCCACAATGATTCAGACTTAGGAGTTTAACACAAAGCTAATAAACCTGATTTACTTCTTTTGAGTTACATTTGAATTTGGGATACATCTGGATATTATCACACTCATTTTGCCACTGAGACCACTGGCTGTGTGAATCCTGGGTAACCTAAGGTTTGAATCTGAGCTCAGCTCACTGATTTGCAAAGCTGGAAGCTTCCCAGTTTTGAAAAGAGGCTGGATGAGCTCGGATTCTAGCCGGAAGTTACCCTGGTGGTGTCGGTGGCAAAATGAGTGTGATAATATCCCAAATTCCATATGTATCCCAAATTCGAATGTACCTTGGAAGAAGTAAATCAGGTTGATTAGCTGTGCACTGAACTTCTTAATTAAATGGATATTTCTGAGAACACCAGGGTTACTATTCTTATGTGAATTGAGCAGGAGGTACAACTGGTCAATTTAAATTTCTCTGCTTGGCAGCTGCCAACATTTATTAATGCACCCTTGAAAGAGATTTCCTTTTTCTTCATGAAACCAGCTAGGAGGTAAAACCAAGCTATTCCAGAACATCCAGCAACACCCCAGAAAAATTCTTCAATAAGTCATTTCTAAGAATCTGAGTTTATGGATCACATGTATAGTACAGCTAACAGAAAAGGTTTTGTGATATTGTGCACAATAAAAAGAAAACACAGAACAGTTCAACAAGTTTCAACAAAACTAACATCTAGATGTGAAAGATACAAACGGATCAGGTAAGCATTGAGAAAGTAAACAAAACATTTTGAACCTACAGATCATCTGAAGGCTTCTTCTGAAATCCAACCAGGGATGATTTTTTTTTCCTTTGGGGGGGGGGGGGCAGGCTCTACTTTTGTGGCAAAAGTCTTATCTTTTAAATAGGATAATTGAGATATTACACAAGTGGTTTAAGAATGGTGTATCACTGTTACAATAAACTTTTCTTCTATCTTTTTGTTCCACTGGAAGAAGGTAGCTGATATTTTTAGTGTGCTTTAGCCATACTTATATATTTAAGCTAATTATAGTTCAGGTGGACCCTGGCTTATTTAGACACTGTAAGCTTTCTCAGTCCATGCATCCAACAGTGGCACAGGCATATATGCAAGTGCTACTGCAGTCTCAACACAGCATGTATAACTAGGGATTACTTAAATGATTATATTTATGGAAGACAGATTTTATTCTCAGCATTTTGTAGAGGAATATTTTCTAATTCAGATAAGCATTGCTTTGGTTACTGGCTATTTTTTTCAAGATTTTTTTAAAGTAGAACATATTCTGAAAGACATGCTAATAGGGAAACTCAACCTTTGCATATATTTACATATATTCTGAATGAATAAAAATGTACTGACTATTCCAGGGAATAATGATCAATCATTCAGATTTATGACATGCCTTAGGAAGGTATGTAGAATTTACCAAAGCTATGTACTTTAAGGTAGTAAAGTTGCTCCTCTATATCCATGGATTTTGCATCAGCCATCCACAGCTTGAAAAAAATCCCCCCTAAAATAATTCAAAATTCAAACCTTGATTTTGACATTTTCTATATGTGACACCATCTTACTACACCATTGTATATAATGAGGCTTGAGCATCCTCATATTTTGGTATCCACAGAGGGGTCCTACAACTAAACAAGGCAGATACCAAGACCCCACTGTATTTGTTTACAGTGGGAACTAAAATGTAAACTTGGATCTATACAGTTAGAAGTCAAGGAACTTGAAACATCTAACTCCTGATACTTTGTGTTTCTCTCTGGCAGATGTGTGTGTGTGTGTGTATAGGTGTTGTATCTTTTACCAATTGAATAGGAACATGGCAATATAAAGTATCTTGTCATGCATGTAGAAACTTTTTTTTTTCATGAGATGCATCAAAATATCATGAACTTTGATTAATTTTAATTCCAAATGCTCATCCCTTATCAGTGGTCTATTCACTCTGTTTTTTTCTTGCAATCAACATAATAAAGATGAATGAACATTTCTAATGCTCCTTGATGAGGTGGCCAACAGTTCTGATGAAATCCTGAACAAAGTGACAAATAAGAGCGATTTGGAAAGATTCAAGACATACTGAAGTTGAAGGAAGGCATTTCCAGACTGAATCTATATATTTGTTAGTGATCTAAAATTCAGAAGGACTCAAAGTTAGACTGATTGCAAAAACTGATAAATTTACTTTTAGACACTCCATATAAACTAAACATCAGAATGGAAGCAGGAGAGTTTTGTGCCTAATAGCTCCAGCTTATGATCTCAGTGAATTACTCTACTTGATCTCTCCAGTCTTAGTGTTTTGGCAAGATGCTGAAGTAATTTAATGGAGTAATTCAGCCTTTTTTGTTTCTTATATCTCCTAGGATCAAGAATGTTGAAATTTTGGGGAGAGTCTTTTTTGGCTTGAGTAAAACAAAATAATAATAATAAAAATCTTCCATATCACATTTCCCTCAAACTTCTAAATTTTTATCCTTTCCCAATCTCTTGCACACAACAAAACAATGTGCAGTCCTTGATTTTTAGATGTCCCCTGCTTTTGCATTTATTAAATGGAAATTGTTACAATGAGTAACAAAATTGCTCACACACCACAGGAGTGGGAAAGTTTTAGAATTCTTCACACCTGCAGATTTCACTTGGGAAAACTGTTTGTTAAGAAACAGAATAACAGAAATGCAGAACTGGAAAGGACATCAAGGACCATCTACTTCAACCTCATGTGTGTGTGTGTGTGTGTTCATTGATGGAAAGAATAAAGCTTTTGATTTCTGATATGAGATTCAGATCCAAGTCAGAACAAATTACTATAACATTAGTCCAATTTGAAACAAGTTATTTTATGGTAATCAAAGACCATGTGCTCAAATTAATTTTTTGAATTAATGCACACAAGCTTATTTTCCTTGTTTAGGTCTACACAGAGTTCACAAATCAACTCATTGTTCTACTCACTAAAAAATTATTAATGATAATCGGTTATGATCATTAAACTATGTGAACCTCTACCTTTGGATTTTGGGGGGGGGGGGGAATGGTTCCTTTTCTGAATTTTTATCAAAGTCTTTAAAAAGAAATCAAATCCTCCAAGAGAGGAGATTTCCCCATTGCCAATGGGGGGGGGGGGGTAAAAAAAAAAAACCACCCTATTTTGCTAGTGTAGAGCAATTGTCAGAGCAACACAGACATCCCCCTCTCAAATTTACAGTGAAAAGTAATACAGTCTGGTTACCAAGGGCTGGAGAAGATGGGCAGAACAAAGGGGCTTGATCCTGCTTTTCCCAAAAATGGGTCAAAACCCTGCCATCTGCATGGCCTGCTCCCAAGGCAGGCAGAACAGTCGGAGAGGCATCAAGATGCTCAACTGGATAATTTTTTTGGGGTTGCCTCCCCACAATGTATGTGCATCCACACAAACACATGGTCTGTGACCTCCAAGTACCTCTCACATTTGCCCACAGGCCATCACGTTGTATGGCTGTACCTTTGATCAGCTACACAGTCGCACATGTGATGTTCCATTGGTACACAGCATTGATGCATCAGTGTGCAAATGATAGATGCCAAAGCACAATCATCGAGTCCATTTACCCTTCTTCATCCCAGGCCCCCTTTGGATTGTCTGGTTTGTGTACAGAAATCATCACACTGTGCTGGGTGCCTTTTATTACATTCTAGGATTTGCAGTTTAAGAAGGGGCATGGCATTAAGGATATTCAGCCAGTGAACTCTCAGGACTCACTGAACTACAAACTCCAGGATGCCGCAGGAGGCAGCCAGAGCAGTTAAAGTAGAATAACAATGCTTTAAGAGTGTAGTGTAATAATTCTCTTAGTTGTAATTACATACATCGGAATGTTTCACTTTCATTCTTTAAAAAACTTTGCCACAGCTCCTCACTGATGCTGGGCTGTTTTCTGAGGTAAGCTGAAGTATCCTGGCTTTTTTTGCTCCAGTTTTTAGTCCCAGAGTGTGACTTCATTTCACTTTCCATCTGCTTTGGAGGTGTGCATCATATATATGCCAAGTCTTCAAAAAAGCTGGAGGCCGCTTTATTTTGCCCATCTTTTTCACCCTAAAGATAGTAATTACAAATATTTACTTTATTTTATTTTTATCCCACCCTTCTTCCAAGTTGGGACCCAAGGCAGCTTACAACAAACACACACACACACAAACACACACACACATTAAAACAACACTTTAAAAACAATTAAAATAATCCAATTAAAATAGTAAAAAAATTTAAAAACATACAAAATTTAAAACATACAAGTTTAAAAATAATCTAAACCAACCCCCTCATCCCCTGATAAAACCAGGCCTGCATGATTTTAAAAAGCTTGCTGAGAATAAACATCTTTACTTGCTGGCGAAAAGCCGACAGGGAGGGAGCCTCTCTAGCCTCCTGTGGAAGGGAGTTTTACAGGGTGGGAACAACCACTGAAAAGGCTCTCTCTGGTGTCCTCACCAAACAAACCTGGGATGGTGGTGGGACTGAGAGAAAGCTTTCTCCTGAGGATCTTAGAGCTCTAGGCAGTTTGCATGGGGAGATATGGTCTCTCAAGTAGTCTGGAGTGTGTAGGAATGTAAATACTTGTCTCATTCTAACTTGTAAGAATGAGACACCACATATTTTTCTACTTACTTGAAGTATGGCTGTCTCAACATCAATTAATTAATTAATTAATTTTGAGACTATTCTTCACATCTCTAGTTATAGAGCACCATAATGTCATCATGTTTCTTATATGTAACCTGACTTAACCTGACTAGTTGGAATCATTTAAGGACAGGTGTATGAAGTGGAGAAAAAGAAAATGACCTTATCATAGCAGCAGGGGGGGAAACAAGAACTGCAGAGATAAATGTGGTGAGAGGGATAAAAGAAACATTTTGTTCCACTTGAATATGTTGGTTTATCACAGAATGTTTATAAGAAAAGGTGATGCAGCCCTAAGAAACACTGCATTTTAGGGGGAAAAAAACACATATAAATTGAATTTGTCTCTTAACAGTTTATATTGACTCCTGTAGCAAAATCTCCTGGTAGCAGGCCACCAGTTTAGATTTCTAATATGGATTAATGGCCTTACCTCTAAGCATCTGTTTTAGACTTTAATTGCAATTTCAGTAATAACTGCAGTCACAATCATTACTAATTAAGGTACAGAAACACAATTTTAGTAAGAAAATAGTGAGTTCAGATTTGTGGAGATTATTTAGCTTCCAATGTAGCATGCAAAGGAATACATTCACCATTTAACTAAAATAAATAAATAAATAAATAAATACTGTCAGTATCTCAATTGCAGATGCATAATGTATCTATATCTGCTCTGTATACCTGAACAATCTCATTTTACAATCCAAGTAATATACACTCAGAAAATAAAAAGATAGAAAGAAGAAAAAGAAAGAAAAGAAAAAGACACACAATTAATACAGAATAGGACTCTAATCCACAAATTGTAATTGTAATGTAAAGGGGAAAAAAGAAAAAAAAATATCCCCCAATTCAGATCCAGCTAAATAATCCTAAAACCATCACCACAGATTTTTACATTTCTATTGCTCAAAAATCCATGAACAGTTTCCTGCCTTTCAGTAAATCTTGGGTTATCCTTAATGTTATCCTTAATGTTAATTTGTCTATAATCCCAGTTTGCTCCATATTCTCAGTCTTTGCATAGTCACAATTGTGGCACTATTGCCATGGTCTTAATTGTCCTCACAAATCTACCTTAACAAATATCAACTATATTGATACAAGGAGGTCTTTTCCACTAGTGATCAGGGTGGGGATGGAAGATGTTTCCACCCCTCTTCTACTGGCAAGCAAGAGACTGACAGAAGCAATTCCCTAGCATAGTCTCACTTAACAGTGGGAGGGAGTGTAAATTCATCCTCATCCCACTTACAAGTAGAATGGATTTGTTTCTCTTGTTGTGGCGGATGCCTGATAAATCAGGGTTGTTGTTGTTGTTGTTTTTGTGGGAGAAGAAATGAAGGCACAGAAACATTACCCATTCTTATGAAGATTTGTAAAGAGATCCAAATGACTTTCCAGATGGTAATTTTCAATCTTTCACTGCTGCCAATTAAATTTTTTTGTTCAGTACTGCATATTAAGATCAGGACCTAAGCATAGAGGAGGGGGAAGAATAAACTTAACTGGGGCCTGGATATTGTGTGGACATGTTAGACAAGGCTGCAGGGTAATTGACATAATAAAAAGGAAGGGAAGGTAGAAAAGGGAGGGGAGGGGAGGGGAGGGGAGGGGAAGGAGGGAGGGAGGGGTCCATTTATTGCCAAGATCTTCCAAAGTCTGAAGGATGTAGTGTTAAAACAAGAACCTATACTTTGGATGCAGAGAAAATTGTATTTCCCTATGTGGCATACTCTTTTTACTGAACTCTCAGTGTCACAGTTCTTCATGCATGAGAAGGAAAAGACAAAGCACCATAATGATCAACTTCAGAGTGATAGCTGTGTTAATCTGTTGCAACAAAACAGCAAAAAGTCATGTGTTACATGAAAGACTGATTTATTTATTATGTTATAAACTTTTATGGAGTAGAACCTCCTTCATTAGATTCATGAAGTGTAATTTTCAGTTGCCAGGGGTTTCACAAGATTAATGCATTCCACTCCAGTCAGCTAAATCTTGTACTATTCTTTCCCACAGTCCCCTAAGGTGAAGCTATGTATACTCACAGGGGATAGTTGAATGTGTACATCCAAAAAATGTGGGCATATATAGTTCATACAGGCAAACATCATTCCCCTTTCCTCACAGGATGCTTGGGCTTTGGTTTCATTCATGCATCCTGGACACTGTAATTACTGAAAATGATAAGAACTGTATAAGAATGTCAAGGTAAAAATTAAAAGAAGGGTTTGTTTTTTTTAAAAAAAAAATGAACAAGATTTCATTCAAAGCCAGAGACACTTTTGGCAAGCATACAATTTAATGCACAATCCATCAAAAAAGAAGCTGACACAATAAAAGAGAAAGATCAAATGCCGAGCACAATTACCCCCAGTCATATACTTAATAGAGTCTAGGGGTTGCTTGCTACTTGGTTGAATTTAAAGTGATCTGACCTTTTTGTTCTTGTCCTTTAAAAAAAAAACCACCAAGGATTTTTAAAACTCACCTTACTATTACTATAAAAAGAGATAGCCATTCAAATATTCCCATATGAGAATTTTACCCAATACGATATTGATTTTTCAGTCTGAAAGCAACTTTGCAATTTGCTATTGACCAAAGAGGGGTGGGGGGATCAGATTATCATGCAGCAATATTAATGCTAATCAATCATTTACTTTCCTCTGGAGATCTCATTCATATGTTTGTACTAAAAAGTCACTTTTTGACTGAATGGAAGCAAACCTTATCTATCTTACCCTGTTCTTTTACAGAAAAGACCAAAATAAACAATTGAACAAAAAACAAAACAAAACTGCACAACAGGTTCTTTATCTTCTGAATAATCCTTATTGATTTTAATGTGCACAACCAGTAGAAATGTCTGGATGAGTAAGTAAAACATAACCACTAGATACAGTATTAAATACATAAAACATAGAGGGAATGATATATACTCGTTGCATGCAGAGCAAACCATTTAATTCTGAAACCATTTAGCCTATGGAGGTTAAAATTCATTTGTAAATGTTATCTTCTGTCATATAATACAACTGCATCCTCATCATAGGTACATTAATTTGGAAATAAGTTCCATTGATTAAACAATTGAAACTAGGAAATACTTGGATACGGGAATGGTGTGCTTTAACGTTGTTTTCTCACTTCTGATCCTAAGGCTAACCTGTCAGGGGATCTTCTCAGCAAGATCTGTTCAAGATTTGTCTTTCTCTGAGACTTAAAGAGAGTGTGACTTGTCCAGAGTCATCCAATGGATTTCCATGGCCAAGAAGTGATCCCAATCCTGATTTCTCAACCTCCCAGTTTGTCTGCATGACCCAAATAAACCAGCCACCCACTTCCAACCCATTGGCAGAAAAGACTGAACAACGTAGGGCCTAATCAGACAATGCCCAGGCTGTCCAGCACCAAACTCTTACCATAAATTTTAAAATTATTTTTAAAAAGATTTTAAAGCATGTTTAAAATTTTATTCAAAAAACTTTTCTTCCTCAGCCACAACCAATGAAAAGTCAAATGCCTATTTAAATAAGTAGAAAGTCTGTCTAAAGTTGTGATCCTCACACTGGGGGGGGGGGGGGGGGGGGGGGGAGGGGGAGGGCTATTATAATGTTGAAAATGACTCAGATTGGAAAACAGCAGAATCTAACATGCTAGAGCCATTTTAAGAGATGATGTAATGCCTGAGACTCCTTAACTAAGAAAAAGAAAATGGAGAGGATGAAGTGAGGCATGATAGTATGGGAAAAGGTGGGTGAGGAACAGGTTGTTTTTTTTTTGTTTTGTTTTGATTTGATTTGATTTATTTTGTTTTGTTTTGCTAATCTTCACAATACATTTGCCATTGAAACTGAATGATCGGAGATCCAGGAAGGATTTAAAAAAGCACTTTTTCACATAGCACATATTTAAATTGTGGACCTGCTGTCAGATAATTGAAAAAAAAGATATTTGTCTCAATAGTCACACACATTATCTTCAATACTGAATACCATGTGTGTGTAAACCTGTTGCTGGGGACAGACAAGTGGCAAGATGATACTGAACTCCTCTCTTATTTCTGGGCTTTCTAAGAGCACCTTTTTTGGCCACAATGGGGGCTTTCTAGATTGGCAAAAAGAAGTGTGTTCATGGCTGCATGAAACTCTAGCCTTTAGATGTGAAAAAGGGAAAGTGTGCCATGAAAACGCTTTTTGTGGTGTGTGTGTTTTTAGGGGAGAAGAAGCGCCTTTAAAAAGGTGCTGGTTTTCCCAGCTTCTTTTTTAAAAACTGCAGAACAGTGCAGCTCCATCTAAAGGCTGTGGTGCAGATGCTAAGCATTAAGGAAAAGGCAACTTCATGTCACATTTTCCTGCCAATCTAGAAAGCCCCATTGTGAAGAAAGTGTTGGGCTAGATTCCTCTTACCCGGAAAACATCTTAACTATGCTTGAGCATCCCTAGGTTAAGGCAATGGGTGCTGAAACCACATTGATAGGATCTGGAGGAACAACCAAGGATCCTATATAGTTGAGTCTCCTCAGGAATTACAAGTCAAAAGGTACTAAACAATCAAGTATTATGATGTATATTTAGAAATATTATGACGCCTGCTGTCATTGAGTCCACCCAGGAATAGTAGTGGTTGCTGTAACTAAACTATGCACATTTACATAGTAGTAAGATACACCAAAAAGCACTTCTAAGTATATATTGTTCTACTAAGCGCCTTCAAAATTAAGGATGTTTCAAAGATAATTGATGGGAAAAATAATTTGTCCTCCCCCTGAAAGTATCTGTAAGTAGGGCAAAATAATAACAACATGTCCTCCACTCCTCTCTATCCCCCCAAAAGTTCAGAAGTCCCTGATTATGCAAGACTTCGTCCTTGTTACTCTGTCTGGTATATTTCTAACAGACTGGGTTTGTAGGTAAAACAAATTGCACCTACTATGGATAAAATGTATTATTTTTGCTTCTATATGAAATCTTCCTTCCTTTTTCCTTATTTCATATTTTTTTTCTCTTTAGTTAATTCTTAGTATGACTTATTAGTGGATTATATAATCCTTATATATATATTGTGTGTGTAATATATCCAGAGAGATAGAGATATATATGCATATATATATATATATATATATATATAGAGAGAGAGAGAGAGAGAGAGAGAGAGAGAGATATTAACTGGGGGAAACAATGTAGTGTAGCAAGCCAGTGTGGTGTATTGATTTGTGTGTTGGACTGTGGCAGTGAGAGACCAAACTTTGAATTCCAGCTCAGTGATGAAAATCTACTAGGTGACTTTGGGCAAACACCATCTGAACAAAAGCAAGGGCAAACACCATCTGAACAAATCTTGCCAAGAAACCCAGAAAAGGGTCACCTTAGGATCACCACAAGTTAGAAATGAGTTGAAGGCACATAGCAAACAACATCATCATGATCTTTTTAACTCTTACAAGTTTCCCTTCCCCCCCCCACCTTAAAAACAGTCAGCTTCTAAAACATGTCTATATAATAAAACAAATCTCTTATAGAAATCAAAAAGGAAGGGACCCAGATAGCCTTGCAGGAAGTGAGCTCTAAGGCCTAAGATTACTCACCAAGAAGGCCTTGAGTTCCCACCAGAGTTTCTGTTTGGGTGGCATGACCCAAGATAAGCGTCACTCTGAAAAAGTAATTCCCAAAGTGGATGGTAATGCCCCACTCGGTGATCACTTCATGTGGAGGTGTCTCTTGCCCCTGTCCCGTCCATGTGAGCTCACTCCTGCAGTGACATTTTCTGACAAGCTGACTGACTGACTGTAGTAAGAAGAGCATGTAGTGGGGTGGAAGGAGAAGGAGCAATAAAAAGGAGCTTTCACATTTGGGATCCTGCTTAAGCTTTATGAGCTTTTATGGGTTTTGGCTTGAAGGCTGGATGAACTGCTGGCCCTGCTTTGCTGACAAACTAGGGAAATAATGAGACCAAGCACAAAGAACTGGGTTACAAATGGGCAAATTTGTTTAACTTAACCTGTTTAACTGTTTTCTTTGAGCTCTGCAAAAAAATGGGGGAGCAACCTAATGTGGGACCAGCTAGCGTACATGGTAAGTTCATGAATCACCTCCCCAGCCTCCCCTAGGTGAAACACCTGAGCCCCAAGGGCAGTCCAAGATTGGGTTGCACTCCAGCCAGCCTGCATCCAGAATGCCAACCCAAGTCTTAAGCAAGAGTTTATGTCTTAGGCCAGCCACAAGGCAAGTCTCTTTCCCTAAAGAGGTAGTTCCAGACACTCAACCTTCACCTAAAATGGTGCTATAGGTGTTCACCAAGCTATTATATCTCCTCCAATATAAGCCACAGTTATGGGGCAAGCATCTTCTTAGCCACATCCCATCAGGCCAGCTAAACAAGGATTCACCAAGAACTCATTTCTCATATTAGAAAGGTGGACGTCATCTGTCCTGTAGAGCTCAGGTCTTTGCAGCACAATCTCAGTGTGCTGCAGATAATAACCAGTTCTCCTTTCATAGCTTTGTGGTTCTCATTATTGGCCTGCCTTTGGACTCTGTTCAGCAGGAGTGGGTCACGGCCACAGCTCCAAACATGCTGAGGCAACATGATAGATCATATCAATAAAACCTGGGGCCACTTCTCATGGATACAATACATATTCCTGATGGCCTGAAGAATCAGAGTCTTGCCCTTCAACAACCTCAAATAGTTGTCACCAAATGTATAACTAAACATGTGGAAGAAAAACCTGAAAACTGCCAAACAGCAAGGGCATGAGACTATGCTAATGAAGCCCCCACCCCCCACCCCACTTTCATACAACAATAGCCCAAACAGCCAATCCCTATTGACATCCAAAATGACCTCTTCTGGCTTGGTAGGCTACCTCATGCTGTGACCGCAGATCCACACATGATGTCTAATCAATGCAAACCTAGAATCTGAAACAAAGAAAGAAGAATAAACACATTAGTGAGAAAGAACAAATTTATGAACAATAAGCCTTGGACTTCCAATGTCCAGTCTACTGGATGTTGCGGGGGCCCATACCAAGGGCAGCTGCGATAGAAGCAGCACTGATCCAATAGAATGTGCAGCAAATTGATGAATGTTCCAATGAATTGAGAGCCCTAGAAATAACTGCATTGTACCCTTGTTCATCACTTCATGTGGTAGTATATCCCACTCTTCTCCTGTCCATGTGAGATCACTCCTCCAGTGACATTTTATGACAGATAGACTGACTGAAGTAAGCGCATGTAGTGGAGTGGGAGGAGAAGGAGTGGCAAAAAGGAGCTTTCAGATTTGGAATCACTTTTCAAAACAGCTCCGCACACAGCATGCTGTAGGAAATGAATCTGTGAATTTATGTCTTCATGAGGAATGTTGGTAGTGCACATACTGGTAATCTCAAGCCTGGATTACTGCAATGTGCTGTACATTGGACTACCTCTGTACCAAGTTCAAAATTTCAGCTAGTTCAAAACATGGCAGCCAGTTTGATTACTGGGACTTTCAGGAGCGATCACATTAAACCAGTATTAAATTCATTCCGCCGGCTGTCAATTAATTTCTAGGTAATACAAAATATTGGTTATTAGCTTTTGAAGTCCTACATTATTTGTATCCAGGTTGCCTACAGGATTGCCTTCTCCCATATAATTTGCCCATACGTTCAGGTCCTCTGGCAGACATCAGCTCCAATCACCCAGGACTAGGTTTACAACTGTCAACCAGATGACTTTTTGTTCAGTCATCCCCTAGACTGTGGAATGACCTGCTAGAGGAGATTCAATAGCTGGATAGACTGTCTGAACTCAAAAGAGCATTAAAGTCAGTCTCTTCCAGCAGGCTTACCCATATTATTTTTAACTTGTGAATTTTAAATGATAAATTTTAAATATGGATAGTTTTAATATATATCATGTCCTTTTAAATTGTATGTCCTTGTATTTTAACTGATGTGGTGTGCCTGTTAATTGTTATTGTTCCCAACCTTGATTCATGGGAGAGATGGGTAAGAAATAACAATAACAACAGCATCCATCATCATTATCATCATCATCATCTAGCATAGGTTGATTTCTCTTTCCGAATCTACCTTTCAAGTGAGAAGGAATATTTCTGTCTTGTTTAGATACATATTCAGCTTTTCTTTTCTTTTCTTCTTTCTTTTTATTTATTTTTTTGCCCATGTCCAATAAATTACTGGCACAAGAATCAGTAACAGGTTTGTTAACTCAAGCAGCTCCCATAATTTAGGTGGATAGGAGAAACAGAGTTGGTTATCACCACTATACTGATGGCAAACAACCTCTCCTGTTCCCTGCAGAGATTGTCCATCAGGGTGAGTAATATTTATGCCCTGCCAAGGCCTCCAAAACAAAGCAGAATTGAAAAAATGGATAAAAACATTTAAAATAACACATAGATGAAAACTTTACAAACAAAGTAAAAATACTCCTTAACAATAATTTAAAACCAGACAGTTGAAACAGCCATAACAAAAGTGGAACAACAACATTATTGCTGTATGACATAAGCTCATAAGAGATGGAGATAGCATAACCTCACCTGGAATAGAGAGAAGCTAATATTTGAACAACCAGTAGTAAAAACTAGCCTATTGTCATTCTTGTTATACCCAGAAACATAATCAAAAGGCACAAGATAATAAACATGATCAAATAAAACCTCATAATTTGTAAGAAGAATTCACCCTAAAGACTACAGTGACATTTTTAAGGCAATGTACTGTACCTTTAATGAAACCCAAAGGATGAAAAAAGAAGAAAATTGAGCTAAAATAAGAAGCCATATGCATGTCTTTTATGCGAATTAAAATGCTTGTGATACGATTTCAGATCTGTATTTATTCACCATGGAAAAGGGTGATAGTGATAATTTAATTGTTCATAAGTGATTTGAGAAGCCAAGGTTTATTAATACAGCATAGATTGGTTGTAAAATAACAGCAATATTTCTCAGATTCTCAAATGAAATGTGACTGAGGATAGATGAACAAGAGTAGGAAATACAGAGAACATTTCATTGTTGTTGCTGTTGGCTTCAAGTCATTTCCTGTTTACGGTGTAATGTGGTTTTCTTGGCAAGATTTGTTCAGAGGGGATTTACAATTCTTTCTGAGAGCATGTGACTTACCCAAGGTAAGTCAGTGAGTTTTAATGACCAAGTGGAGATTTGAACCCTGGTTTTCCAGAAACCTAGTCCAACACTCAAAATGCTACACTATGTTCGTTCAACCTTGCATTTTCAGTCCACAGACAATATGAAAATACATACTGGAATAAACATAGATTTGTAGATGCACCTGGTGTAGCTGAGCAATGACTAGATGCCTCTCAGAAATTACGAACAACTATGGTGAATTACCTGTCTCATTTCAAATGGCTTCTTCTAAAAGCAACTGGGAGAAACAGAGAGTTATCTTCCTGATGGCCTTTTGGACACCAAGTAGGATTAGTTACAAGCTGAAACTATTTGTGACAAGTTCATCCTGTTTCGGAATATCCTTTCCAAGGAAGATATACTTGGTGTGCACCGTTAATAGACCATTTATGTGGTGGCACACAGGCTGTAGTAAACCCTATTTAAACAGGTTTGTCTGGAACCCACATTGTAGCTTTCAGTGCCTGTTTATGAACCTTTCCCATCTTTTGAAATTTGTTCAGATCTGTTTGCTACTGACAGATACTTATTTTATTTAATGCTGATGTGTTTTATGTTGCTCTATGGACATTAAAAGCAACAACAACTTGCTGGCTGTATTTTAACATTTGTATCACTTCAGCAAGCCACAAGAGAATTTTGTTACTAACTACAATAAACCATCACAAATATTAATAGTATTCCAGGGCAAAATTGCTAACAAAAGGAATAGCTGCTCCTTGTGCTTTTTATGAGATGTATTGCTCAGAAGCACTTCTGCTTTCTACTCTCTCTGTGTGCATACACATATATGCACATATACCCATTAAAAGCTGCTACAAATAATGAAACCTTGAAGTTCAATGATGAAGGAGAGGTTTCTTTCCTAAAACCTGGTCCTCAGAGTTAACTACCCATAACTATGTTTCCACACCATTCAACCAATTTCACAACTTCCCACCATGTAGATCTGGATTCCTCTGTGCATTAATCCCTCAATAATGTAGCCTGTCCTAATTGATTAAACTTGATTGTTTTCTGATTGTTCTTGTGAATATGTAGCATGTCTTGCTTGAAGGGCAGAACTTGTCTAGATGACAAATATTCATCTTCACATCTTCTAAATATGTGCAGTGGCTTTTCAATTCTACCCACTCCCATATGCATCAGATATCATTATCATGTATTGTTAGGATATATGCAATTTTCCCCAAAATGAAGTCATCATGAATCATACCAGATAAGCAATATTAGGAGATAATCCACACCTTTTTCTCTCGAGCTGGGCACAGGCTTAAACCACTTAAAAACAGATGTTATAGCATGCCTCCATGCCCAGCTCAGAGGCATCACATACTCAATCTGGACTTTTCCCAGACTTCACAAGGAATAGGAAAAGTCCCCTTCTTTGTGAAGTCCAGGAGAAGTCCATATTGGGTAGGTGATGCCTCTGAGCTGGGCATGGAGGTGGGCTATAACATCTGTTTTAAAACAGTTTAGGCCCATGCCCAGCTCGGGATAAAAAGGCATGCAATAATCTCTTTAGGGCTGGGTCCAGACTAAGTCTGAGATCAGACATACTTTAACAAATAGGTCTCATCAATTTCAGTGGGTATCCTCTTAAATCTGGATGACTCTGGATCTAATACATACATATCAATTAGATATAAAATCAATTATAAATAATGGAATCTAGTAAGATTCATTAGCAAATCATGCCAAACAAGCTCAGTTGGGTAAAACAAAATGGCAATGCCAAAACAAACCATCTTTATGTGTTACATGCCTGAAAGGGTCTTGATACAATGACTTGGAAGGAGATGGTGCTACTAGACCCAGTCACTATATCTTTCCCCACTTCATGCCATGCAAGATCCAGTATTGTTTGATTATATTAATAGAGTTAGGGAGCATTCCCATTGGCTTATAAACTGGTTTATCAGAGATTTTGAATCAGATTTTCTCTTGTCATTTCCATTTGAGCATGATTTTGATCCGCATGTCAGGGCCATTGTTTCCATTGGGATTCAGCTTCAAATTTCACTGGATTGGGTTAGCATGTGATAACTTGACTCAGGTTAGAAAAGAAGTGGGTTTCAAAAAAAAAACAAACAACTTTTCAAGCAGTTTTTTTTTCCCCTGCCAGCAGATCAGATTCAGGGTAAATGGATGGGAATGACAGGGTGTCCGATTCAGGTGGGAGGGACAATGTCAAAGGGGCTGCCTGGGGTGTGTCACCCTCTTTCTTCTTTTTTCTTTTATTCCCTCCCAATGCCATTTTCCTCGGTGGAGCGGGAAGTTGATCGCTTGTGTTTTTATTTTATTTTTTAAAATTTTGTGATAGAGCGCAAAAGCACAGAAGCGCAGAAGCACAAAACTGCCAAACCGCCAGAACAGCTTCTCATTCATTTACATTGCTCTTCTTGGAGCCAGGCTTGTTGTTAGGGTGAAATAGGTGGTATTTGGGTTGAAATAGGCAAAAGACCCAGGAGGGGGGCATGTTATCTATTCGGAGGCAAAGAGGAGCAGGGAGGGAAACATAGCATTGGGCTGGAAAGGGAGACCAAGGACCCAGGCGCAAGACATGACATCTATCCGAAGGCAAAAAGGAATAGGGAGGGAAACAAAGCATCGGCCTGGAAAAGGGAGGCCAAGGACTCATGGGGAGACCTGGCATCTATCCGGAGGCAAAAAGGAATAGTAAGGGAAAGATAGCATCAGTCTGGAAAGGGGGGGGGGCAATGACCCATGGGGTTGAACTGGCATCCAGAGGCAAAAAGGAGCGGGGGGGGGGTGGAAACATAGCCTTCAGCTGGTAAGGGGGGCCAAGGACCCATGGGGAAGATCTGGAATCTATCTGGAGGCAAAAAGGAGCAGGGAGGGAAACGTAGCCTCGGGCTAGAAAGGGAAGAGGGCAAAAGACCCGGGAGGTGGGCAAGGCATCTATTCGGAGGGGGAAAGCAACAGGAAAAGAGACCTAGCATCGTGCAGAGGGAAGGCATTTTGTTTTGTTTTGTTTTGCCTGAAGCTGAGAGAATATGACTTGGCTTCCACGGCTCTGTTGGGATTTGAACCCTGGGCTCCAGACTCAAACAACTATGCCACACTGGCTCTTATGGGGACCTTTTCATGGCATTTTTTCTTGGCATGTTTCCCTGCCAAGTTGTCATGAGGGTTGTCATGGTCATCTTCTGAGGCTGAGAGAGTGTGCCTTGCATATAGAAGTGTATTTATAACCTACAGCACAAATAAATTCCTGTTTATTCCTGTATATTCCTTGCCTCCTTATAGAATAAATATAGCTATATGTTTATACACAAACACACACACAGAGAGAGATATTTATACATGCATGTGTATATATGCACACACACACGTGTATACACACATACACATGTATATACACACATATAGGTATATGTATCTGTACATATACCTATGTGGGTATATATCTGTATCTCTCTGTGTGTATGTGTGTGTGTGTGTGTGTATACACATGTATGTATATCTGTGTGTGTGAGTGTATACACTCACATATATACATACATATATATGTATATCTGTGTGTATGCATATGTATTGGTACATATATACATATGCACACACATATAGCTATATGTATACACACACACACACACACACATATATATATATATATACACACACACACACACACACTCCTACGTGAGATTGTAAGCCTGAGGGCAGGGAACTGTCTAATTAAAAATAATAATTGTAAGCTGCTCTGATAGCCTTTAGGGCTGAAGAGAGGGGCATAAATACCATAAATAAATAAATGTGCATGTATGTCTCTCTGTATGTATATATATAAATTTGTACATATATACATATGCACACACACATAGCTATATGTATATACATACACACACAGATATATATACACACACACATAGCTATATGTATATACATACACACACATATACACACACATGTGTATACACACATATAGATATATGCATCTGTGTGTATATGTATACACACACACACACATTTGATACATACACACATATAATCCCGTTTGAGACTGCTTTAACTGCCTTGGCTGATTGCTAGGAAATTCTGGGAACTTTAGTTTTGTAAGACATTTAGCCTTCTCTGTCACAATGAACAATGGGGCCATGGGGAAAAAACAATGACCGGAAAGAGCAACAACAGAGATACTGGAAACTTGTGGGAGTAAACACCCCCCCCCCTCAGTTCATCATTTAATAGCTTGAATGATTGGTTGACTGATGTAGTGGAAACGAGAAACAAAAATAAACCGGCTCAAATTGTCCTGCTAAAACAGACGTCACAATGACATTTAATTGCTCGAACACTTGATCGACAGCTCAAAAGGGAAAAAAAACTTGAAAACTGGTTCTCAAGGCTCGATGGGAATGAGGAGCAAACAGAATTGGTTCAAATTACTCCAGAGCCAAAAAAAAAAAAAAAAAATGGAAATAAAAACCGAGGTAATTTACAGCAGATCAAAATAGTACAATTCTAAATGGAAACAACAGGCAGGAATCAAGTTCAATTTGAGTTATAACAGTGGAGTGTATTGTATGCAGAAAAACCCGTGTTGTCTGGCCATTGGGAACACCCTCTTAAACCTGCTTTTCTGAATTTCCTAATCTTGCAGCAAAGTCTTTGTAACTGATGCATACTTCCACACTTAAAGCATTTAAATATAGCTGAATACCAGAGCTCATACTTCTCGTAATATTTTGATGCAGTAGTTGGCTCAAAAAGAATATCAAAATAGATTTTAAAATATATATTTTGGAATAAAATGCATTTACAAGTTGGTTGGAGGTGAACTATGTCTATAAATCTGTGTTTTAAAAATAACAATATTTGATATGGAACTATAGAATTCCATGAGAGAAAGTACCAAAACACAGAACTGCACAAATGTCAATAATAATAATAATAATATATTGTTTCTTTTCAGTTTAATTTTTTATTATTTTTTTAATCACAACAATCTAATTTACAATCAAAACAATATACATCTTAAAGATATAGTAGTGGAAGGAATAAAAAGAGCAGAAGAAGGGGGGAAACCACAAGGGGGCAAGAGTTGGGCTTTGAGTTTACCCCACCTTGACTGTAATAAACATTTTTTAAAAGAAACAAAATATTCTACCATACACATGCAACTAAATATTCCTACTAACTTAACTAATAACCATATCCAAAGAGTATTACATAATTAGTTTTCTTACTGCTCAAAATATCCAAAATAGGTTTCCAGTTTTTCAAAAAGTCTTCAGTTGGTTTACCTTTAGAATTCATGTTAATTTGACCATTTGGGCTAAATCAGCAACAATCCATTCTTCCACAGTTGGTGCTTCAGTCCATTTCCAAACAACATTCTTGCTGCTGTTGTGATATATCGAAGTAGTGATCCATATTTACTATCCAGTACTTTAGCTATAATGTCTGCCACAAATATTTCTGGTAACATTAAAAATCTACTTTTAGTATTTTTTGGATTAACATATAAACATCTAGTCCACCCCATATGACAAAAGGAGCCTTCCTTATTTTGACATCCCCAACATTGATTTGAAACATTCAGAAAAGCTATAGTGGAGAAGTTCTGGTTCACTTTAGATTTCTTTAGAAAGTAAGTTCTAAAGAGCAGGAGTTAAACTTTGGTGTATTTTTGTGTTGCATAAGCAACTTTGACAAACATATTGCCCTGTAGTGTTGAAATATGTATACATTTATCATCTCAAGTCTAATGAAAAGGTGTGGGCATAATAATTATGGAAGGCACTCTTTCCTGCTATGCAGTGTTTTGACAGGAGTATAAACTCAGCATAGGGTGAAACAGATGGCTCCAACAGAGCGGCTTGGTCCTGCCCCATTTAAGATTGGGTTGGAGGCACAGAAAACAGATTCATGACCTCAATCCAGTCAGATTCTGCCCCAAATAGAAACAGAAAAATCTACTTCTATTTTGGGTGTAGAAAAGTTTCCCCTTTGCCTCTGGATCCAGTTTTTCACTAAATGTCCTCTCCCCCCCCCCCCCCCCAAGTTGCCCTGAAACTGCCCTGCATGTAAATGCCAGTGTGACTTCCAGGAGATTTGGGGGCATAGCATGTAAATGTCACACCCCAAACCATCTTGAAGCCAGCTGAAACTGCCAGCCTGTTCCAGCCATATGACATGAGGGAGTTGCCTTAGGCAGGCAGCATGTTACTCAGAGAAAGCACCTGATCTTATATATTTACATTTTTGACAGTTTTGTCTTCATTTTTAAGGGGATCCACTTACTTGCTCATGTTGGCCAGTTCGGCTTATGCCAGGGAATCAATCCCTAGTCACAGTACTAACAGAAGATATAGCTATAGCAATAGCTATAGATTACATATAGATCATCAGCAAACTTAATTATATTTCATGCAGAGGTGCAAATCCATTGAAGACAGGAAGTGATACCCTCCCACATCTCCCCCAGCCTGAATATTTAGTCCTCAACATAGCAAAGATAAGGGTCTAGGTTTACAAGCTGTAACCAGAAAGGGGGGAAAACCCAGTAATGTTAATATTCCTTGTCTTCAACTGCCTTTGGCATTGGTATGGGAGATATATATACAGAGAGACAGAGAGACAGAGAGAGAGAGAGAGAGAGAGAGAGGAGAGAGAACACTCCATGTAGCAACACAACAGGGTCAAACACGTAAGCTCTGTTATAGACTTATCAAGAACAATGTTTTTGTTACCTTTATACCATATCCTATTGATTTCCAGCAACTCTAAAAGACGTAAGTTTTATAAGCATAAAATCTCTGACCAAAATACTCAAGGCAAGAGTATTTTTCTATCTTTAAATCACACTTTTGAAACCAATCACATTATTTATATGAACTTTCTTTCTCGCAAGTACCTTTAAAAATTCCTAGAACATAATGTTGTTTTTACTGTACATAAACATATTCTCTGACTGTGAAGCTCATTTTTAGAAAAGCTTTTAATACCTGTCCAGATCCTCTTTACTCCTTGTCCTCTGTCTAGCTGG
The DNA here is from genome assembly GCA_034509955.1 of Urosaurus nigricauda. Lineage (NCBI taxonomy): Eukaryota > Metazoa > Chordata > Lepidosauria > Squamata > Phrynosomatidae > Urosaurus > Urosaurus nigricauda. Next base: position 64,639,341 of record JAOEGL010000003.1, read on the forward strand.
ATCAGCATTGGGGGGATGGTGGAGAAGCAATCACTCTTTTGGTGTCAGGCTGCTGCAGCCCCTCTGGAAGAAACAACGCAAGGAACAAAGCTTGAGATGGGAATTAGTAAGATCCTACCATAGCCGATCCTACTATAGCCACCTGTGCTTGCCTACAACCGGTAAGAAAAATAATGGCTTCCCTCACAGAGCATGTGTGAAAAGCTAAATAGAAGGAAAAATTGTGAGCAGGTAAATCTGCCCCATCAGCCAACCTTACCATGTTTTAAAGCATGGTTCTATATGTTTTCCCACCAAAATAGAATTAATAAGAAAAGTAGTGAGTGATGAAAGAAAATATACCTGGATGCAGATGTATTTGGAAGAAACACCATATGTCTCTGGAATGCTCAAGGTTTTTGTTTTGTTTTTCCCCTCATGCATTGGCAGAGCATATATTGCATTTACAGGAAAATCCATCAATGGCTCCCAGTATTGCTGCTTTCCCATTATGGTCTCAGGTGTGATAGGTTCCTTTCACAGGAATTCTGATATACCAACAGGCACATGGTGCTAGGGGATGTGATTCTTCTCTTGTCCTCCTCTCCCCACTCCCTCTCACTATTCACGAGCAGGCTGTTTACATTTCATTTTCTATTTTCCTTGTTTTTCTTTTTTTTTTATTACATCACATTGCCATAATTGCTTAACTGTGTCAAAAATAAATAGTAACTGAAAGGCATACTGGGTAGTGCATAAGGCAGAGTTAGGAAGCATTGTGGTAGAGAGCACATGAGACTATAGATAACCAATGCGGAATCTTTGCATTATTACAGAGAGGTACTGTAGCCAAGAGCCTGCTTTGGGGAATTTTAATATTAGCTCAAATTGCGAGATGAGTTGGCTACGATACTCTTGCGGGATTTTCTCCCGTTGTGTATACCAAGAGGCCAGGTTTCCAAGGAATTCAGCAGAGACAGGCTTGTCTAATTAATAATGTCCAATTTATTAAAGATAAAGACAATCACACAATGCTCTCTCTCACACACACACATACAAGGCTCAGGAAAATCAGTGGTTAGCAGTGGGGATAGTTTGAGGCTTGACTAATGGTGATGCTTACCAAAGCAGAGATTCTCCTCGGGGATCCGAATGAGACAGTGATTTCTGGGACAAGTCTGAGTTTGAGCAGCTCTTGTCGGTGTCCAGTTCAGAGATCAGACTGACATGGAGTATGCAGACCTCCAGACTGGCACACTGAGGGCCCAAAACTAGGGGTTTATATAGGGAAAATATCCCCTCTGGCAAAGGTGTTTAATTCTGGGCTGATTGCTTGTACAATAGGGTCTGATAGACTCGAAGGGACTAATCCTTTGTAATTATCACCTGGAGAGGATGTCTCAAAGCTCCCCGGATTATGAGGAGATGCCCCAGGAGGACAAACATTACACCTCCAAATTGACTAGATTACAATCTGAGGCGACTCCCTTTGACTATCTGGTGATCATATTTGTCTGAGAGGATGTGTCCACTATACTCTAATCCTCTTTTTCCTGTTTGACCAGTCTTTTCTGGTCTGGCCAATTTCCAGGCTTGACCAGCAACCAGGGTTCATCTAGGGGTCATATAAGTGTATATCATTTATGCCATGATTTTATACAGAGCACTATGGATAACATCTCCCCCCCCTCGAGAGCTTTCAGACCCGTTGCAAAAAGGGGATGGATGCTCTCGCAATGAACCTTTGCCATAGAAAATTTTGGGGTGTCAATTTGGAGGGGGATTCTTGCCAAGGGAAGCATGACCGCTAGTGTTTTAATGGTAGGGGACAGTGAGTATTTGTTCAGGAACCCATTCATACACATCACTCACTCACAAAGGAAACATAAAGCAAAAAGAATATTAAAGAGAAACATAAGCATCAATAAAGGCATACACTACGCAATGAAAAAGCAGTCGTCCATCAATATGGGTTTGATGTAGATTGCATTCAATATGCAATATGAAAAGGCATAGTCCAATGTGTATCTGAGTCCAATGTTCAGGGATTTGGAGACCAATGACTGAGAGAGTAAATGCAACATGAGTCCAAAACAGTTTGCATAATAATATGGATGAAGAATTCACTTGGGAATGGTTATGAATGTCCCTTTTAGAGTCTTTGGGGGTACGTCTGGGAATACAGGCATATAGATGTACTGGGGGGGACAGTGGTGTGTAGATTGCTTGCAGAGAACAATTCCCTTGCAAGCAGTGTCCAAGTGGCTGTAGACTTTGTGGATGCGGGCAGTATGGTAGTGGTGGAGAACAAGTCACTGTTGGCATCTGGAGAGGCAGAATCCCAATGTAGGACCATTGAGGACAATCTGGAACAGGAGGAGTAGAAGACACCGACTGTGTCTCGAAGCAATCTTTGGAAGACGTCTATGGCAGCATGGCATGGAGGACATCTCTGGAGGATGAGGGCATGGGAGTCTCAACCTTGGAGTTGGGAGCATCTGGCGGACTGGAGGACATCTTGGAGGACCTGACATCCCAATTGGCGTCTGCAGGGTCCAGTCCGGTTCACTTCAGACTGTTGGGGGCTTACCTTCCCCATGGAGAATTTTTAGAGGACAGAGCCAAGACAGAATAAAGTTTACATGCTGTGGAGCGAAGGGAGACAGATTCCTCCCCCCCCTGGTCTCCGAGAGAGGCTAAGGAATGCATGGCATAGAGATTGCCTGAGTTTAGAGTGTCTAGAAGAATCATCACCAAAAAGAAACAAACAAACATGCATATGTATTCCTTATATGTATATCACCATCACCATAAAGATGCATGCAAGAGACGTACACATCTATAACTACACTAAATACATGCATGCTAAAATCTATTTTGAGGGCTTAAGGCTCTAACAACAAAATCATTTTGGGCTGAGAGAGTGTGACTGCCGCACCGTCTCTCTGCCCAGTCACTTACTTGCTGCGAGCTCCTCCCTGGGAGTCTCGATGGCGAGGCCCTGCTCTTCCAGCCAAGATAAGGTGATTGGCTGGTTCAGGTCATGTGGGGCCAGCGTGTGAGCGCAGCGGCTGTTCTACTTTGGGCGCTGAGTTGATTTGGCTATCACCGCCCCGGGCTGGGGTATGCTGGGAAAATATGCAAAGTGGCCGCTAAAGCTGGACAAAGGGACATACAGCCGCCCATTAAACCATTTTTGAGGGGAGAAAATTTTGATTCCAGATGACTTGGGGTTCGAGGGTCAGGATGAGTAAATCGGGACTTTGGGTTCTCCTAACTTGGGAGGTAGTGCGAATTAGTGGGGTCAGTTGTGTGCCTTGGGATTCATTGCTCCGTCGGAGCCCTCGTAAGGGGGCCACCGACATGCCGATCAAGTTCGGCATCCTTGGTGGTGCGACAGTGTGCAATGCCAAGGGCGTTTCCTGCTGGCCCTCCCAGGTGAGCCATCTCATGAGATGTCCCACCGGGCGTGCCGACCCGCCCTAGCACCACCTTGTCACAGTGGCCCACCTCCAAGGATGCTGAACTAGCTCAGCCTGCACACACAAAGGGGTGGGGGAAAAAGACCCCCATCCCGCTCTCTTGGTCAAAGAAAAGATTTTGGAAGTTGAAGGAGAAATCTCTCTCTCTCCCTGGTTCTCTCTAGCGAATCGACCCGGCTCGGGTGGCTGGGCAGGCCGTATGCAAATTTGGGGGGGTTGTACTGGTGGGCCTCCAGTGCCGTCTATTGGTTGTGTGCTGGGTTGTATGCAGATCCGTCAGCCACAGGCCGACTCACTCTCATATGAAGGGCAGTTCGTGAAAATGAGGCCCTCTTCTGCTGAGGGGTTAACTCCATAGCGCTCTGGTTACCGGAGCTGTGCTGAGGCAGAAAGCAGTCTTCCTTGGCACTGATGCCAGATGTCACTAGGGTGGTCTCTCCTTGCCAGCTGACCTGTTTTAGCAAGCCGGCAAAACAGCCCTGTGGCACCCCCAAGGATGACAACTTTCTACCTCACTCCAAAAGGTGGGGGGGGAACCCCCCTGCCTTGCTGAATGGTTAAAAGGAGACTGAAGCGGTGAGGGAGAGCAGCTTGGCTGCCAGTTTAGTAAATGGACTGCTGGTGTGGCCTGGTGGCCTGTGAGGGAAGATCTAGTTCTCCCCGGAGGGCTCTAAGTTCAGCCATCTGCCTCCGCACTATCTCCAAGCCTGACCAATTATTTTGGGCACCTTAAGGGTAAATAAACATTCCTTGAAAGAAAACAATGAAAATAAACAAGAGCAGCCCAGGAGGAACAACTTTGGCAAAATTTCTAACCATTGGGCTTGCTGATCAGCAGAATGAAAAAGGCAAAAGAAAAACAACAACAGTACTTAACACCATTGTAAAGTAATGTGCCTGAAAATAAAATTCAAAAACCAAAGAAAGTCACACCAGCAGGTGACTTTAGCCACTAGGCCTAATGGTAACAACAACACATGTACAAAGGCTTATGAATCAAAAGGCTACACTCTGATAGTCAAAAGGTAAAATGCAAAACAAGAGTGTAGCAGTGAAATGCATAGGGCTAATAGCGAAAATAAAACAAAAACAAGAAAAATGAGATGCCAGAGCTACTTTTTGGGCCGAGAGAGTGTGGCTTTCACTCTGTCTCAAAGTCAAGAGGGAAAAATGAACACAAAACAACACAAAAATAAGTCTCCACTGGAAATGGATGGAGCGTGGAGCAGGGTGCTAGGAAGCACAACATAAAAACACATGAAACAAAAAGTTCTGAGAACATGGCCTTGTGGAAGAAGACTATTTGGTCTCTCCAGCTTCTGGCATAAGCCAAGAAAACTGGGTATATTTGCAGCATGATCCTAGTCTCTGAGCATATGCAGAGAGCAAAGCAAAAACCTGCAGGAGGCACTGTGGAGAGGAAGATAACTCCTGAGCATGTTTAGAATACAGCAACTGGGGGAAGACAGGATCTAAAACACATTGCATCACTTAGTACAGAAGGGAGAAGGCAATGGAAAGAAAAATTACTTGCCAACTGCCTGGGATCATGCCAAGCCATTTGAACTGAGAAGAGGTATCACCTCTGAAACTGACTGAAAGGAAGAGGTTGGAAAAGTCAGAGGGCACTGTGGACAAACAGAATTTGTATAGCCTCTGAGCATGTGAAGAGTGCAAACAAACAGAAACAGGAAACTACAGCTTAAACCTCATGCAGCTCCAAGCACATGGCGACAGGCTGAGCAGAGAGAACTGCTGAATCTAGACCATGTGTCTCCTCGAGAACTGAGAGGGGCACAACATAACAGACACAACAATACCCAAAAGACAAAATTCTAACAGCACAAACCAACACTAAAGACAAGACAAAAGGGGACTCGTGGTTTTAGTCCGACTAGTCAAGAGCTTGTGTTTAGAGGTGGGAAAGAAAGGACTAGCCTCTGAGCTTGAGCAGAGTGCAAACTGCTATACTGTCTAAAACCACGAAACACATAGAACAACAATCTTGACTACACAAAACTATGCCAAGAAACTCTAAAAAGAGACCTTTAAACGAACAAATACAAGGGGGAATGGATTTGAAGCCACACCCGCAGTGAATTTTAAAATTCCAAATTACTTTTATGGAAACAAGGGCGCCACAAACAACTTGAGTCTGCAGCTTTGAACTATGGGTTCGGTATGGCATCTGAGCACATGCAGAGTGCCAAAAGCAAATAGTGAGGCACATCTCAGTTTCTGTCTTGCAAAGCAGCAGAAAGAGGAGGGGAGTGTCTTCCCTCCCATGCTTCCTTGCTACATTTCCTCATTTTTCTTTACTCAGTTTGGAAATTTTTGCCAAATCTCTTTATCCACTTGCCCCATGGGCACAGAGGGAAAAGCAGAACACAAAAACACAAACTGGAACTGCTGAATGGGGGGGGGGGGGGGCACAGCAATGGTGGGGAGCAATCAGTCTCTCCTAGGTTTTAAAACAGCCAATTTCTCAATATAGAAGGATGAAGGAATGTAGGACATCACCTTGTGTTCCCATCCTCTCATCCCTGTAACTTTAAAATCACACCAAGGTGAAACAAGGACAATTTGCCGTAATCAGGATGATGGGCTTTGCAATTTCCTTGCCCATGATCCATTTTTCTTGGCTTTTAATAGCCAAGTCTTCCATGAGGTGGCAGTTCTATGCAAACCAGACTTAGGAGAGGGGAAAAGAGAAGTTCCTGTTTTCTACTCTCACACAATTCTATGCACATGCTTAAAATATCTTCAGGGTTTTATGTCTTTCTAAAGGGCAGTCTCTAGGAGTCCCTTTCGAAAGCTACCTTCTGGGTCTGAGGCTGAGACAGTGTTGCTCACCTCTTGGTCCAGGGGCTGGGCTGTGACTGAGGCAATGTTATTTGTTCTAGGAACACATCTCCCACTGCCATTCCAATGTAAACCTCGGGGATGGGATGAATGACCTCTAGGGTTCCCTTTCTGTGGCATGCCTGACTGGGAAAGTTTGCAATGCTTGGGGTTTTCTGGTTGAATCCATGCCACGTTTCCTGGGGTTTTTACCCTCTTGGCCCCTTGGTGCTCATATGGAGCATGGCCATTATCCTCCTGCTTGCGGACAGTAGTCCGAACTGCAGCAGAAGTGTTTATAGAAGGAAGGAAGACATTCTCCCTTCGATGTGGGTTATGAGGGTTTACCTTTCTGAGGTTTGTGGGGCTGTTGCTGGTTTCTGGCCCTTGAGGCTGAGGGGAAGGGACCCTCTCAAGATTCTCTGGGAGCTGTTGTCTCTTAGGGAGACTGGGGCCCTTGGAAGTCTCCATTTCCCTTTGAGTGGGGCTTCTTCGTGGGAAACTCTCCCTATTCTTCTTTTTATTCTCCCTTCTTATGGCCTGAGCTTTTTCTTTCCTTTTTGCTACCTTTAAGCGGAACTCACGTGAAAGACACTTTAACTTTCCTAAACAAGTGTCCAGCCCCTCATATGATGTTGTTTCTAAGCAGTCCAAAACCTCCTTGCTTTTGGGATGAAGTCCATTATATAGCTCACTGATAAAATCCATCTTCCTTTCCCCAGAGGGAAAACCTATCTTAGCCAGCAACTTCTTTCTGGCAAGGTATGCCTCTGGATCCTCATTTGTTCTTTGTTCTTGTTCATAATATAGATCCCAAGCCTGTTTTCCTGGCCACAAGAGGCTCAAAATGTGGCTCATCCAAGGGTATCTTCCTATGGACAGAAGATCCCAACACATCACTGTTTCCTCTAGTTTATTTCTATCTAAAGGAGACATACAGAATCTGGCGATCTGGGTCAAATGGAAGCCATTAACTGATGGTGGCAGACTATTTGCAGCTCGCAACATCCAAACGATGGAAGTTTCCTGATTCAAGGGACCTAACATTTCTGCCATTGCACGGACTTCTGAGATGGGAAAAGGGGCTGGTTCTTGTTTGCATGTTTCTTCCAATTTTTGGATTCTGTTTAAAGCATCCTTAAGGGAGGCTGCTAGATGGGAATTCTCTGCCTTGAGGTTGTTGATTTGGGCTGCCAGCTGTCTTTCCATTTTAGTAGGGGAGCCCTTGGAATCTTGGGAACTTTCTGAGCAGGGGACGGGAACCTGGCTGTCCTTTTCTTTGGAGGTTTGTCCTCCAAGTCTGTTGCAAAACACTTAAAGTCTTCTATGTGATGGGCTCTGGGTTTAGACCCAATGTCAGCCCGAGTTGGTGGGAACCTTAAAAGGTTTTTCCACTGTGGAGCTTGGGTTAAAACCACTTGCTCCAAATTAAAGCGACCAAGACCCTTTAAGGAGCTTCTTGGTCTTTTCTTCCCTTCTCTGCTGAGGGAGAAGTTCAAAGCCAGGCAACCTCTAGGGTTCTGACTTTTGGGGTTTTTCCTCTATACTACCCTCCAAAAATTACTGTTGGAGAGCAGAGCCAAATGTCCAGGGAAATAGCTAAGCCCTGATCTTTGGAGGGAAACTGGCTATTCTCTCCCTCCGCTTGCTTCCAATCCTTCAAAACACAGAGGTGACAGGCTGGGGTTAAAACCTGCAGCCAGATGGGGTGTTCCTTAAAAGGCACACAAGAAAAGAAGGCTCTGGGTTTTAAACCCACTGACCTGGATGAGCTGAGACCTTAAGAGGTATACCCATAGGGGAAGCTAGGAGTTAAAACCCACTGGCTTCAAACAGAACATGCCAAGACCTTAAGGGTTCCTTGGCTCTTCTGCCTTGATGCACCTTTCTGCGGCTAGCTGTGCTTCTTCCATGTCAAGTCCTGTTCTAGGAGGGGGGATCTTATTCTCTCCCAGCGGGTATAGGAAACCTTTCCTTATGGTCTCCCACGGACTTCTACCCGTGAACCTATTCTCTGCCTTTGCACAGAGCTATGGTTCCGTGCGCCTTTCTGGGGCGCCCACAGAACCTTTTCTAACCCCTGGGAATCTTTGTGATTCCCCTGGATTCCTATCCTGGTCGGCTCCAAATCCTTGCGGAGAGCCTATCCTGGTCGGCTCCAAATCCTTGCGGAGAGCCTATCCTGGTCGGCTCCAAATCCTTGCGGAGAGCCTATCCTGGTCGGCTCCAAATCCTTGCGGAGAGCCTATCCTGGTCGGCTCCAAATCCTTACAGAGAGCCTATCCTGGTCGGCTCCAAATCCTTACGGAGAGCCTATCCTGGTCATTGTTATCCTGGTCGGCTCCAAATCCTTACGGAGAGCCTATCAAACTCTGGGTCAGGGCTACCACCCAATTCACGCGAGGGTCCTGCGCTACGGCCGTGAGCGTCTTACAAGTTGTCCTCCGCTTAGACCCAGCAAAAGTCGGTGAAGGGCACTACTTCACTTTCACTAGGGAGTTTGAAGTACTGCTGCGCCACTCAGTGCAGCCCGTCCAGCAATACTCAAACGGGGGCCCCTAGCTAGACTCCTGCCTGAGTTTTCCTATCCTGGTTGGCTCCAAATCCTTACGGAGAGCCTATCCTTTTTCCTCCCTTGCGCAAGGATTTACAGCCTCCGGTCAGGGACGTCTACTGCCTTCGCCTACCTCACTCGTCCAAGGGGGATTACCTGTATGACCAAGAGCACCCCTGTTGGAGCTGCTCCCACCCTTGCGCCTTGGCTTCAGGTCAAGGACCCTCTCCTTACCCTAGCCCGCCCGTCCAAGGGGGATTTTTAGCTGTGGGGGAGTTTGTGTGTGGACACAGGGGGCGGTTTATGAAACCTGGGCAGAACCTATTCCTGCACTCCCACCCGCCAGAAAATAACAAAAAGGGCGTCGGGAAAGACCTACTCCGACTTCACGCCCAAGGGTAGCCGTACGTTCCCCTCCGGATTGCTCGCGCCGAGCCGGCTGAAGAGCGTACGACCAAAGACAGAAAGGGGGATAGACACCCACGATAGTCCCTTTTGCCCTTATGGCCTCTCACACAAGAACCACAATCACACAGCGTCCTATTTATCTCTGCGTCTGCAGCAATTCCTTTTGAATTCCCGTTCTCTCTACGTTCCGAAATCTGCACAGTCCGATTGCGCGGTCGGAGTGTTCAGATTTCGGGGGAGGTACTTGCCCAAGCTTTCTCCACCAATTGTAGCCAAGAGCCTGCTTTGGGGAATTTTAATATTAGCTCAAATTGCGAGATGAGTTGGCTACGATACTCTTGCGGGATTTTCTCCCGTTGTGTATACCAAGAGGCCAGGTTTCCAAGGAATTCAGCAGAGACAGGCTTGTCTAATTAATAATGTCCAATTTATTAAAGATAAAGACAATCACACAATGCTCTCTCTCACACACACACATACAAGGCTCAGGAAAATCAGTGGTTAGCAGTGGGGATAGTTTGAGGCTTGACTAATGGTGATGCTTACCAAAGCAGAGATTCTCCTCGGGGATCCGAATGAGACAGTGATTTCTGGGACAAGTCTGAGTTTGAGCAGCTCTTGTCGGTGTCCAGTTCAGAGATCAGACTGACATGGAGTATGCAGACCTCCAGACTGGCACACTGAGGGCCCAAAACTAGGGGTTTATATAGGGAAAATATCCCCTCTGGCAAAGGTGTTTAATTCTGGGCTGATTGCTTGTACAATAGGGTCTGATAGACTCGAAGGGACTAATCCTTTGTAATTATCACCTGGAGAGGATGTCTCAAAGCTCCCCGGATTATGAGGAGATGCCCCAGGAGGACAAACATTACACCTCCAAATTGACTAGATTACAATCTGAGGCGACTCCCTTTGACTATCTGGTGATCATATTTGTCTGAGAGGATGTGTCCACTATACTCTAATCCTCTTTTTCCTGTTTGACCAGTCTTTTCTGGTCTGGCCAATTTCCAGGCTTGACCAGCAACCAGGGTTCATCTAGGGGTCATATAAGTGTATATCATTTATGCCATGATTTTATACAGAGCACTATGGATAACAGTACAATAATGACTGCTCCCAAACTGGTATGTTTCCACTTTCTTACATGAATCCAGTTTCAGCAACAGAGAAGGCTGGTGTGATAAAATACATAAAGTATCAATTTTGAGTTGTGACTAAAATGTGGTAACAACAAAGGCTGTATGAAGTCTATACAAGATCGTAGGTCCATGATTCAGAACTGCCTCAAATAAATTCTCCCCCTTTTTTAAAGACTTGAAGGCAACCCACCAGTACTCCAGAGCCATTCAGACTCACAGCAGGAAATGATTAGAAATTGGTTCCACTGTTGAACTACACATTTTTCTGTAATGCAAAAAACAAAGCAGAGAAGCTCCATGTGGTAATTTTGCCTGGAGAGCTTTCAGACCAAACCTAACTTTTATGAACTCTGCTTCATCTTTTCTTACTTTACAGCCTAATTACATTGATTTTCAATAAATTCCAAAAAGTCTTAATTTGGGTGCAGAAATATTGAGACTCTTGCCTGAAATGTGACTTCAGAAGCTGTTTTGTTTTGTTTTTGGTTTTTGGTGGATTTTCAAGAGGCTTCATCCTGGCCCCCACCACATCTAGATCTCAGAATAGGTACCATGTTTTTGCAGTAACAGTCATGTTGCTTTACCACAATACTACATTGCCTTTGGGAGAACTGAATGCCCACAAATGGAGTTCATAAGGGAACTTGGGCAGAGGGCCTGGGTAGCAAAGCCCCACAACTAACACCAGTGGAGTGGATTGTAGCGCTTGTACAGCTGTATGGTGGCACTGAGGATGGTGATTGTTCACTAGCAATAGGTAAAGACTACTACTACATGGTGCTATATGCTTCCAAACTTTTCCAATTAAAATAATGTTCCTTGCATGATTTACAAATATTCCAGGAAATTATAATCTTTTGAAATATTAGACTGATACTAGAGAAAGAGTGAAGGCAACAGAATCTAGATCAGTAGTAAATGTAAATGAGTTGCATACTGTGTGGTTTCTTCAACAGACTCACAAATATAATTTTTAAAAATATATAAATATTATGTCCACCCTTTCACTACATGTTTATGTGTAAAGTGAAAACTCTGTTAGGGGGCAAAGTTGTTATGTTTTATTTTTATCAGGTAAGTGTATGTCTGTAAATAGAAGTCAGTGATAAACTTACCATTTGATAGCTGTCTCATCAACATGATCTTGTTTTGCAAAACCTTTCTGAACCTCCATAAATCCATGTGTTCTGATCTGTCTAATACTAGATTGAGTTAATTTCCGCAGTTTATGTTAGTTCTTACCCAAATCTGTGCATTCCCTGTTTTTGTCTCTATTACTCAAATTCAGTAACATCAAAAAATGGATTAATAATTTGTCTGGAATAAAGATAGAACTTTATGTAGCACAGTTTGAGTACACCGATATTTATGCATAACTATTATAATCAGTAGCATTCACCTATATAGGGCTAGGGCCTATTGATTGTACATCACATTTGTTTAGGAGCTGGGGTAGGAAATATGCATTCTTTACCTCTACATGTGCAAGCATGCATACTATTTGGCAAGCATTACTTATGGTTTGCCCCCAGACACATCACAACCGTGATCCTAACTTTGGGCCTCGAAACCTCAGAGAATGAGAAACTGCTGACTTGCCAGCTCCAGTATCCACCACCATGAATTTATACTGCTGCAGGACTAAACGTTTTCTACTCAAGTTCCACATACTAAGAATAGATTAAACTTTAGAGCACAGTTTATAGTTTTATAAACTATAAAGTAATTCTTAATTTTAATTTTAATGAAAGTGCTATATGCACTTATCATGCAAGATTGGCCTTTGGTCAGTTCTATCAGTCTTCTTCCCATGTGCTTAGATAACTGAAACTTAGATAACTGAAATAATATATACATGATGTATATAGAAAAGGAAGAAAGAAACAGTGACTAGTCAGTCAAGACACTGAAGAATATATTTACAATCTATTATCTATTTATCATCTATTTATTTAGATAGCAAGTTAGTATATCTAATGCATTGTCATTCATTTCTTACTGTTAAAAGCTCCATTAGGATGTACGCTCTAAACGGAAGTAGGCAACTACCAGACATCAGAGGCTGCATTGACCTCTCAAGGGACAGTGTTGGGCCACACATTTCTAGAAAGGATAATTCAAAAGTCTCCACCCAGGCCCTAGGGATCATATAGCATAGTTTTAATTGAAATAGGTTTTTAATGCTTTTTTTTTTTTACACAGCAGAACATATTTTCTGGAAAGAGATAGGGCGAATGCCTCTAGGCATAAGGACAATTACCAAACATAGGAAACATACACTTGGAAGGATATGACACACCAAAGCAGAACTATCAGGGACCATGCTGGGCTGTTTTCAATAATATTAATTAGACAATTTAAAATGTAGTACAATAAAACATAAAAAACAAGAAATTAAAGCAAATCACACAATCAATTTCCTTTAATTTTTTTTAAAAAAAGCTTGCAAGATTTATTTATTTATTTATTTATTTGAAATTTTATAAAAAGAAAACATAAAAACAAATTATAACATTCTTTCATACCTATATACTTTAACTTTTTCCTTTTTTTTTTTTTTACTGAATATCACCTCAGTGCACCCCTCCCCCGGAGTCATTCCCATCTTTATATTCCATCCAAAATTTTAATTCATCCCATGGAGGTAATTTCCCATCTTCTTTTGCTAGAACATTTTCAATAATTATTTTTCCAAATTTCATCAAAATCATTTCTTTTCCACAATCCCTTCTTTACCTTCAATTAACATGTTAATTTATCATTAATTGCTAATTTCCAAACTTCTTTATACCAATCTTCCAATTCTACATTTATTTTTGATTTATCATCTCTCTGCAATTTTAAACAAGAAGGAATTGTGTCTTCATAGACTTGTCTGGAATGTATTCCGGCACACTTCTTTCATTACAGAATAATAATTCTCTCTTTCATTACAGAATAATTTATACAGATTGAGTATCTCTTATCTGGAATTCTGAAATCTGAAATGCTTCCAAAATACAAAATTGTCCACATAGATAGCTGAGATGGTGACACCTTTGTTTTTTGACTGAACCGTGTACACAATTTTTGTTTCAATCACAAAATTATTTTTTAAAATTATGTATAAAATTACCTTCAGGCTATTATAAGGTATATATGACATAAATCAATTTCATGTTTAGACTTGGGTCCCAGCTTCTAGATATCTCATTATGTGTATGTAAATAATCCAAAATCTGTGAACAAATCCAAAATCCAAAACATTCTGCTCCCAAGTATTTTGGATAAGGAAGATACAATCTGTAATATTAAACATATGATTTTCCTTAGTTTTTGGTGGGGATTTCAGGCTATGTGGCCATGTTCTAGAAGAGTTCCTTTCTGACATTTCACCAGCATCTGTGGCTGGCATCCTCAGAGAAATGAGAATGGCCACATAGCTATGGCCACATAGCCTGAAAGCCCCACGAAAAGCTATGGATGCCGGTCATGAAAGTCTTCGACTCCACATATGATTTTTCTATTTCCCTCATTGAAATAAAGTTTCCCATCTTCTCTTGCTGGCATTGAAGTCTGCTGAAAACTCTATCCAGGAAGTTGGGCAGAGCCTCCTTAATACATTGTGATGGTACATAGAGATGGACAGGGAGAAATGGACTTGAATCTTAAAGTAAATTAAGGAAATTCAGATAAAGAAATTTCTTCCCCAGTCCCTTATACACCATCTTACTTTTGGTCAGCAGGGTTCCTTGATCCTCCTTCAAGCAGGTGTCATGAAGGGCAGATTCATTAGACAGGAAGGGATAGGAAGCAATGCTTTAAGCATATTTCAAAAATAAAAGAACCACTTTTGTGGCTGGATTATGTATGAGTTTTACAGTTGTGTAAGCACTGTAGTTATGGTGCTATGCAGTGAATCTCAGTCTGCCGCCTTACACACACACAGCCCTCAACCTACCAGGAAGCAGCCACTGTGATTGACTGAGCTCCATTTCCTGCCACTTCCTCTCATGAGCAGTCTCTCTTGGAACAAGCAGAAATGGAATGCCTGTCACAATTCTTCCCTGCATTAGAGATCATGTTTTCAAGGAAGGTGTGGAAATGGCAGCTGTCTGCTTCCCATGCAACAGGGGACCAAACCCCCATTGATTATAGTGGCTGCTATCTTACAAATGGAGACTGGGAAATTTCCTGGTGACTTGAGCACTGGACTATAACTCCGGAGACCAGTGTTTGATTCCCTGCTCATCCACATAAACCTGTCGGGTGACCTTGGGTTAATCACACACACTCAGTCCCAGAAAACTCCACAACAGGATCACCTTAGGGTTCTCATAAGTCTGAAGTGTCATGAAGGCAACAACAACAACAACAACAACAACAACTACACAGGGGCTACATAGGGACCATGAGTGTTCAAGTGTGTGTTACACATTTATAATTGCCATATAGGATTCTGGCCAGAGTTTTCTGACTCTGAGCCAGAAGATTTTCTGGGTATAACTATGTAATAATTTATTAATAATTTTCCTCTGTTTTTCCTTGCTTGCTTGATCTCTGTGTTTAGGAGAGGCGGAAAGACGTTTGGAGTATGCAAAGATAAGCAAGTAAACAAACAAAACAGGCAAGATAATTAACCTGTGAACATACAAAAACATCAGAAAAATGTGGAAGAAGAAAAGAATAGCGAAGTAGAAACAAGCTATAGTGGTAAGTCACCTGCAAAAAATATTCATTAGATTATTGTAACTTTTTTTCTGGTAGGCTGAGGAGTACGCTTAAAATATTGTACTAATTTTTGAGAATTCTACTTTTTTATTATGGGGAAAGCCTAAGGACTGTCCCCTGCACACCCCCCCCCCCAATTCTGTAACAGCAGAAAGAGAAGATAATTGTAGAAGGCAATGTTGCAAGAATCTAGAGAACAGAAGAAATGAAAAATATACAACAGAATTCCAACCATATTCATTTTGTCTTCCTGATTTCAAGTGGAATTATTTCTTTATAACTATAGTCATGATTCATTCTAGTGATATAACTTAGCTTACACTTCTTCCTATATTCAAGGTGGTCTGCATATAAAAAAAATGGCAAAGGGGGTAATCAAAACTGCCAAGTGTCCTGTTTATCTTAACTGGCAGGAAACAGGAGTTCAGAAGTGAAATTCCAGACTGCAAAGCCTAATCAAATTTCAAGAAGCAAAAGGGATAAGCATAAATGTAGTCTAAAGTCTGTTCTAAGGGTCTAGAAAAAGAAGTCCAATTCAAGGTATCAGAGTTCATAGTGACAATGGAACCTTCAGGACAGGTTGTCAGCCACAAGGGAGTGAAGCAGCTGGCTGCTTTTAAGGAGTCTTGGTATGTCTCAGCTGTTGTCGATTAGTTCTCCTCTTGGCCTCCAGCCAGGATGAGTGCCTCAATAATTCTTTGGCATGTCATCTCTCAGTGTGTCCTGGTACTGGCATGATAGGATCTGCCTCCTCTGAGTTCTGCTTGTCCTTGGAGACTGCAGAGGAGTCCCTCAGCCCAAGGTCCTCCCCTGAACCTCCAGGCATCCTCAGGTCTGTCTCTGCCTCAGACCCCTCTCCTTATCAGACCCATGGCAGGCCATGACACCAAGAAATTAATGTACCACAATGTACCAAAGTCCACAAAATGAAACCAACAAAAATGCTATCTTCTCCTGGCCATCAACTTGACAAATGAATTCAGTGTCCCATTTTTTACATAGAATGTTTTTTCCTTATCAAATGTTAAATCTTGTCACTTAGTATCAATGTCAGAGTTGAAAGTAACCCAAACTATTGAGATAAACAGAAACATCATTTAATATTGGTTAGATGAAGACATGAAGGAAAGAAAAAGTAATCAGTGTTAAAATTTTGATATAGATTAAATTAAGTGAGAAAAGAGCAAAAAACATTTAGTCACAGAATAATTTGAATATATACTATGCAAAATATATAAGAGTAATTTTAGCTTTATTTTTTAAAAAATCAATAAAAATTATTCACAGGGGAAAAAAGATATTTCAATGTAGAAGCTAGTTCTAAATCATATCATCCAAGTGTCAGAGATGTATATTCTGCTAAGAAATGGAAACTGATACCATTCAGGACTTCTCTAAAATACTGAAACAAAAATAGAATGAAATATTTCACCGAGTAACTCAAAATAAATATGAAGGGAAATAAGCTGGAGAAGTATTTTATCAGCAACCATAGATGGCCATATAATTATATTATTTTTCCATCAGGACTAAAACCTGAAAAAAAACAACAAAGTGACAGTGATGTCAGATCACTAACCTACTGAAAGATAGACTCATCTAAATATAGGAACTCAGTCTCTCACAACAGGTAATATGGTCTACCCGAAAGTGATAAATGCCTGGCAAACACATACAAATGAATGGGGAAACCAATGAGAGATGACAGACTTTGTGATCAGATTGCAGAGCATTTGGAAGTTGAAAAGCATATTCTTGATAAAGAAATTACACTTCACATTTCTCACTGCTCAGCTAATGAATACTTGATTCATAGATGGAGACAACTAAGTCAATTTCACATACCACCATATCTAGATCCTGCAGATCTCCAGCTCCTTCTTCAGCTGTTAATTGTGTCCAATAACAGGGCTGGCAACAAGCCAATCTACCTTGCCTCTTTTCCATCACATCCTTCTATGTCTATCCTAAAGGCATCTTCCTCCTCCTCCTTTTGAGTCATCTGTGTGTAAGGGCAGCCTCTCTGATGTATCTCCTCTTTTCCCTCTTTTATTTGCAGGTTTGTTTGTTTGTTTGCTATGCTGTTTTGGTGTTTTAACTAAGTCTACAAGTGTGTATTTGTGATTAGTTTCCTCTTCCTTTCATGTAGTTTTTCTCACGTCCTTTCATCAGTTCTTGCTTCTTCATCTTTTAGTTTCTTTCTTAGTTCATAAACTAGGAGATTTAA
Organism: Urosaurus nigricauda; assembly: GCA_034509955.1. Classification (NCBI taxonomy): domain Eukaryota; kingdom Metazoa; phylum Chordata; class Lepidosauria; order Squamata; family Phrynosomatidae; genus Urosaurus; species Urosaurus nigricauda. The sequence continues at coordinate 64,656,684 of JAOEGL010000003.1, forward strand.
AGTGCCCCATAGGGATTCTCTGCAAAAAAAGTAAATTGTCTTCAGACTTTGATACTGCACATGTTTCTTTTTTGTTCTTCTTTTAAAAAACAATGATGTTTGTGCTCCTGAGTAAGCAAGGCTTTCCTTGTGTTTTGCCCCGCAGTCTCCTCTGCCTCCTGTGTTCATTACTGCAGGGGTTTGAGACAGGAACCCAACCTTTTTAGTGCATTTCTGACCCCTCTATACCTAGAGAGGGCTTTATTTTGTTTTTCCAAACAGGTGAGATTAATTCACCAGTATTTTAATCTCCAATATTGTAAGGTTAGGGGAGCTCCAACTCAAGCACCCTTCCAACTCTGTGCTTTTCCCACCAGAAGATATGTGCCCATTTCTTGAGACATCAGATCTGCCTTTAGTGACACATGACTTGATTACATTAGGACTAAATTAACATGCTCAATGTAGGCTGCCTTTGAAAGCTATTTGGAAACTGCAGGGGCAAAACAGATGGGCAGGAAAAAGTGGCTTGAAGCCACCTTTTCTGAAGCCACATTGAAACCTCACCATCTGCACTGCCAGCTCCCAAGGCAGCTGGACTGCTCATGTCATGACCACATAACATGGCTTCAATCCAGGAGGAAGTGGGGAAAAGCTGCTTCTTTTTGAAATGGCTTTTCTCTGCATAAGGGCACTTTTCTGCTGACTTCAAGGCATGTGTCATCTAAACACCACACCTTCAAGCCAGACTGAAAGCACCTCTTTTTGCCTGTCTGTTTAGCACCTCAGTGGGTTCAAAACTCTTCAGGTAGAATGCTGACTGGGGCCAGTTATAGAGAATATATAAGTTCCTAGCTGAAACATCTTTACTGGCTGGCTACCAGTTTATTTCTGGGAACAATTCAACATGCTGGCTTAGGTCATATACTGTATCTCCCCATACTAGAACACTAGTTATCTTTTTGACTTCTGTATGTTTTTATGTTAATTTTATACTGGTGTAGCAAGATGGTTTTAATTGTTTTAAATTTTTTATTGTAAAGTTTTTAAAATGTTTTTATCTTGTGAGCCACCTTGGGTCCCTTTCTGAGAAAAGACAGATTTAAAAAATGAAATAAATAAATAAATTCTCCCTAGAAGCCAAGATGACTAAACTGAGAGTGCCCTGCTTTGGACACATCAAAAGAAGATATGACTCACTAGAGAAGACAATAATGCTTGTTACTGCAGAAGGAAAAGAGGAAACACATTATAGATGGATAGACTCAAGAAGCCAGAGCCCTGAGTTTGCTGTTGATGATAAGGTGACTTAGGAGTATCTAACTCATAGGGTTGCCATGAGTCGAAGAATGACTTTTAACAACAAGGAAGTGATGCATAGCATACAGACGACAATGAAAAAAATGGTCAGATTACTGGTCTCATTTTCCTTATGCTGCAAAGTGTCCTAACTAAACAACCCATGTGGTGACATTATAATATTCAATAAGTCATTTGCATTGCACAGATATCTATATTCGTGGCATTTAAAATTATATGAAACACACTTTTTATTTGAACCTGTAATACAGTTCAGAATTTGGAAAAGAATTAGCCAGAACATTTCCTCCATTACTTTGTAATGTATGAACAGAGTCTGTGTCCAGCGGAGGGTGGGGTGGAGTCAGAAACTTGTCTCTCTCTTGCATTGCTGGTGGGTGATATGGTACAATATTTTTTTTTTTGTATTCAGCCCCTGAGGAGAGAGAGAAAAGGGCTGGCAAAAAAAGTGGTGTTTCAGGTACAAAGAAAATAGAGCAGCACAGTTCAGAGCAAGGCCTCTTGGCTATTGTCTCTTCTTTCACTCATTGATTTTGTTTCCCCAGAGATGCTGGGGAAAAAAATCTTTTATTCTAATGCCATATTTCCTATGCTTGTTTCTCTCGAGAAAATAACTCCAAGGTGGAAAGCATTGTGTAAGCAGTAGTATTTATTATGCATCAAAGGAGAAAAAAATGTCAACACTACTAAGAATGGTACTAAAGGTGACAGTCTCTATGAAAGGCGCAGAAGTAGAGCTCATTCCCACGATGATATAAACCAATTATTGACACTGCAAGCAGTTTCAGATCCAACTGCATTCAGTCAGAGTTGTATTAAAAAGAGGCAACCCCCCCCACCACCACCACATACATTAGTTTTTTTTTTTTGGTGGTTCTTTTGAAAACACTCTATTCCAAAGTTTGTTCAACAAATGTGAGCGACAGGTCTGATTCGCATTGCACTGGAGGGGAGGGACTTGAGAGAGTGAGAGGACTGGAACATAGACAGTCTGGATGTAGCCAACCGATTACAGGGCCTCTTCAAGGCCAGCATTCACCCCAGAGCAACTGGGGCTGCTCAGCTGTTCGGCCTCACCTGTTCATCTGGGGGTCTCTCAGATCCCAGATGCTGGGAGGGTGATGGGGGTAGTGGAGGTCTCCATAAAGGGGCCAAAGGCTGCTTGGCGGAATCTGCCAGTCCCTCTCTCAGAGCCCTCAGATTACCTGCCCCTGGGGATCCTGGGAGATGGTTCCCAGATTCCCCTGCCCCATCAGAAGACCTGCCTTGGAGAAAAAGGACATTTGAGGAAAGGGAGAAAGGAAGGTTGCCAGGGCTTTCAAGGGAAAGAGGAGAAGCCCAAGGTGTTGCACGACTGGGAGACTTTTTGGACAATCCCTGTTCGGGTCAGCAGAACTTGGAAATGACTTGAAGGTATGTGTGTGTAGGGGAAGATGCCCTTGCTTTCCCCTGAGGCTGAGAGTGTGTGACTTGCCCAAAGTCACTCCGTGGGTTTCATGGCTTTTCTCAAAATCAAACTCTGTTCTTCAGAGTCCCAGTTCCTCCATTGGCTTCCTCTCCACCAGGGCTGTTGGGCATTGCCCCCTTCCTCTCCTGGAGCCCCTGGACTGCCTGCTCTGGAGCCCTGGGGATGCAGCCCAGGTTGGCACCAATGACACACCTATGAACATCATCTGATTGTCTTTTTAAAACAAACAAACAAACAAACAAACAAAAAACCAGCCAGTGTGAATGAAAAGCATGTCAAAAAAAAGACACAAATGCATGGAATCCTTGAAATAATTCATTCCATAGTGGGAACCATGTGTCGGTATTCAGTGACCCAGTGTCAATGTGACTCACAAATCGGTTTAAGTGCATGCGGGAATGGGCCCATAGAAACAGAAACATTGGATTATTTCTTGTCCCTTTTTCTTCTTAGTAATCTATTTTGGAAGTATGCCAGGTGTCTTGTCAAGGTAATAGGGCATAGCGTTACTAAATAGCAAGACTGGCTCCAAGCAAGGCTTGAAGGCTTCACTTACTCTGAATGCAACCTATTTGGGCTGTTAATTAAAGATTTGACTGTTGATTAGGAGGGAAAAGGAGGGGAATGATGCAAGTGTACAGCCTTCACAGTTTCGTTAAATTCTCTGCAGTTCAAACAATTTACCCTAGTTGCAGTGATTAACACTGCAGACAAAGACAGATACAAAAATATATAAAGCAAGTAGAGGAGTAGGATAAAATCTACAAACCAGCTAAGTTACATCAATTAACCTTTAAACATGCTTTTATTTAAGTCTCCTTTTCATATCCCAAACTTGGTCTGCAGGGCCATGTAACAACCCTTTATTTGTAAGTTCTGCTAGTTGAAGATAAGGAATGACAGCCACTGTTACAGTATAAACTATACTTAAAAATTTGATTGTATATTTCAAGAAATACACAACACCTCAAGCACTCAGCTCTAGCTGGAGAGACTGCTGCTTCTCTACCCGGTGTATAAGAGTATTCAGGGATGTTCCAGGATGTAGCCCCATACCTGATCATGGGCTAAACTCCAAAGCCACTGGCTGCTCTTGAACATAGGGTGGGGAAAATGTGGAAACAAGGGAGATGTTTCTGCCACCTTTGCCAACATCTGAGTCTAGGGCTTTAATTGCAATCCTGTACCTGCAGACTTAGAATAAAGCTCATTAAAACCAGTAGGGCTTGCTTGTGAGTAGGACTGCACTCTACCCACATTACTGCACTACACTCTTATAGCGCTGATATTCCACTTTTACTGCTCTGGCTGCCTCCTATTGCATTCTGAGGCTTGTAGTTCAGTGAGGCCTGAGAGCTCGCTGGCTGAGAATTCTAAATGCCCCTCCTTCAACTGCAAATCCCAGAAGGCAACAGGAGGCAGCCAGAGCAGTAAAAGTGGAATAGCAGCATTATAAGAGTGTAGGGTGGTAATCTACTGTGTTTGAGAATATCTCTCTCTCTCTCCATATATATCTATATCTATATCTATATCTATATCTGGGCAGGGAACAATTAATAAAATCCTTTGAAAACAAACCAAAACATCTCAAACATTAAACACAATACATAACACTTTAAAGAAAATTACAATTTAAAAAATCCATTTCTTTTAAAGTAATGATCTCATTTGACTCTAAAAACCCCAGGTGAAAAGTTGCATTTTAAATTGACACTGAAATAATGATGGTACCATTTGGTCCTCTGAAGGGAAATCCTTGCACAACGAACATACAACAGTCATGCAATCCCTCTTCTCTAGATGCTAAACAAAGAGAGCTCACTGTACCAGTATATTTTAACATCAGGCAGGTGTGCATATATAGAAGAAGGTTTTAAATGGAGGCTGGGTAGCCATCTGCCAGATGTGCTTTGATTGTGTATTCTTGCACAGCAGGAGATTGACCTGGATGGTCCTCATAGCCTCTTCCAAGTCTATGGTTCTATGATTCTAGCTGCATCCAGCATGTCATTTTCAAGGGCAGACCCCCCCCCCCCCCACAGTAGTCTAAACAGAATATTACCAGTGAATACAGTGTTGAGGCCAAGTTGTTTCTATTAAGGAATGGTCATATTTGGTGGGGGAACTAAGGTATATTCTGTATTATAAGCAGTTTCCTTGTCTACTTAGAGAACAGTATCTAGCACATGAGTGATGTCATGAAATGCTGTTTCAGATCATTAGTTTGCAAAATACCAATTTAATTTCCAAAATGTCTAATGCAGGGATCTCTTTTGCATTACCTCCCATGTCACTGGAGGATTGCAATAGTATGGAAGACACTGATGTCTTTAGCTTCCAGTCAATAAATAAGCTGAGGACAGCTGTGTAATGCTCAGCTTCACAGATTTAAACCTCCCCAATCGTCCTTACTCAGCTTCTTTGTGCAAAGAACTATCCACTATTTAAGAAAGCTGTAACAGTTATCTGAGAACCTCTGGCAGGTTCTCAGTTACATATTCTAGTCATATTGGTCTCCTGCTATTGCTACTTTGTGTTGTATTGCTTTGAACTATAATAACTTGACCTTTAGATGATAAGGTTTTAGGGCAGAGAACCTGCTTGCGTGTATGGCATGAAGTGCTTCAGTGCTTAAATAGAGCAGAGGAAGTAGCTATGGCCCAGCAGCTTATTCATGCCATGACAAAGCAGCTTATGCTTGCACTGTGTGCTTTACTTTAATCCAGTTGGGCCTGCTAATCTCTGAATTCTCACAGAAATCTAAGCAGTCACTGGGGGGTCTAAAACCAGGAAAGAAATATTGTAGTGAGAGGTTAATAAGGGTATATAGGCTTCTTCTGCTTAGCCACAGGTAATAAAACACTGATGTGGAAAAAGGACAGTTCAGAGGATCTCCTCTGTTGAAATTTATGCACCTTATTAAAGGCTTCCAGAAGCTCAAGAATATTTCCAGTGGAATGTTTGATATTCCTAGTTTGTTTCACAAGATAGGCTTGTCACCCATTGTCATGGGTACATATTATTACTATTACAGTGCTGGATACATGTATTATACTGGTTCAGAGTAAAAGGAGAAATTGATGTGGTTCTTACTCAAAGGTTGTGCTAGTAAAAGAATTCCCAGTAAGATCTGATCTTCCTGCTTTAAACCTTTATTATATACATTGAGTGGGACACAGTTGCGATATAATTCTTTGTTAATCTTTTTCTTCAGAGAAGCAATATGTATTTTTAGCTGTTTTCTTTTCACTGAGAGAAAGTGTGGCTATTCACAGTTTGTGATTTATTCTGTGCAAAGTTCACACATACCTTTTGCATAGAAAACAGGTTTTCACAGAAATACTACTCTATGGACTCTTTCATACGAGGCTAAATTGGAAGTATAATTTAAGGTCAATTCGAATGCAATCATGGGTTTTACGTTATTGCGAATTAACTCTTCGCATGCAAATTCGGGCAAGAGGGAAGCCAATTCGAATGCAATCATGGGTTTTACGTTATTGCGAATTAAAGCTTTGCATGCAAATTCGGGCAGGAGGGGGTTATTTTCGGGTAATGGGAAGTAATTCCGAACGGAGCAGGGGTTCTTCCAAACGGAGCAGGGGTTCATGTAAATTTGCTAAACTAGCGAATTTACATGAATCCGCATTGGCTCCATTTGGAGTTGGGAGAAATTCCTCCCGTTTGAAAGAGTAGTATGTTGGGAAATTATGTTCTGCACAGAAAACTTTGTTTCTGGTGCAGGAAATGCCATAGTTTGGGATTTATTCTGCACAAATTTCACGTGTGTGTGTGTGTGTGTGTGCGTGTGCACAGGAACAGGAAACAGCATTTTTTTTTTTTTTGAATTTTGCATGAGTAAATACTGAACTTCAAAGATTCTCGTCAGTGCAGTAATCTTTTCATCAGGGTTTCCTGATCCCTGTGGAACATATTTTAACTGTTTTTGAATATTATTTTTAAAAAATTCCATCCCTGGGACACAGTTAAAAGAAAGTAGCACTAAACCTATCGGTTGTAAAAACTGCTTATTAATATTTCTATCTTTGATTTTAACAAAAGTCTCCTGACATTCAAGAGAAAATGAAGAACAGCCAGTTCCCAATTCCATTTAGGATTTTTTTTAGGGAGGGATGGAATTTTAAATGACAAATTTTAAATGTGTTTTAATATGTGTATATCCTCTTCTTTTGAATTGTATGCATGGCCTTTTACATTGATGTGTATTTTATTTGATGTGTTTAAACTAATGTGTGTCTTAATTAGTGTTGTTCCCCACCTCAATCCATGGGGAGAGGTGGGCAAGAAGTAATACTAATACCAATAAGGAGGCAAAAAAAGCCGAGGCCTGAAGGCTCCTAGAGGCCAGCATTTACCATCCATTGGCCCCACCCTTCTGCTCTGCTTTAAAAACCCTGCAGGCAGAAGAGACTGTAAGGAGGCAAGAGAGAGGAAAGCACCTTTGTGGGTTTTTTAAAATCTTTATTGTAAGTATTTAATGTTTAATGATGATTGTATTTTAGTTAAAGTAATGGTATTTGTATGTATTATTTGTATGTATTATGTTTTGTTTAGATATTTTATTTATTTGCTTGTGCAATCAGTTTAACTATCAAACAGAAAAGTTTGATAGTTAAGCTGATTGGTCAGTTGTCCAGGTCTTCTTTTTTCATTTTTGTTAAAGATGGGTACAACATTTGCCCTTCTTCAGTTTGTTAGGATCTCTCCTGTTCCCCAAGAATTTTCAAAGATTATTGACAGTGACTGTGACTTTCAATATACTGAAAGTGCACCTACAGGTTGCTTTAATATCCCTGGATACAGTTTAGCTTGCCATGGAGACTTGTATTCATGTTGAATAGCTCTAACCTCTGTCGTACAATAAATAATTTAATGTATTGGGGGGAATAAGTGAAGTGCTGGTTAAGTATGTGCAGTAGGTAAACACAGTTGGATTAGACAATTTAGCCAAATCCTGGGGAAAAACATACATAGACTTGACCAAGTGAAATCCATTCATTTATATAATCACCTTCAAATGCATTTACACTGCAGAATTAACATAGTTTGACCTTGCTTTAACTGCCATGGCTCAATGCTATGGAATCCTGGGACTTGCAATTTCATAAGATAACTGAGAAGATGAAAATAATTATAATGTAAGATATATTTCAATTTTAACACTTTTAAAAGTAAAAATTATCTTTAATTCAGTTACATTTAATTAATCATTAAATAATTCTTAATTAAATATGTCGGTAATACATAATAACCAAAAAGCAGTAAATAAATATTAAAGCAAGGTCAAACTATGTTAATTCTGCAATTGGTATGATTACTGTTACTACACAATGTATACATACACTCAACTGGTGTCTTAACACAAGTAATAGAATGACTGTAATGGCTGCATCTTGTATACAATATACTGTTAATTGCACTCTTTGTTAGCACTTTTAAGATTCTAGAATATTATTAACATTATAGAATTAAAGCCTTCTAATACTATGTAGGTTGACAAAACAAAACAAACAAACACCAGTGGCTGAGATTTTAGGTGAACTATTTCATTATGTAATTACCTTAGCTAAGTAAATAGCATCTTCCATCATCTGTAAGCTATAGGGGTCTGTTGTCTTATTGATCGGGATGGAGATAACTAATGTTTCCAAGATTTTTGGTGCAAGAGTCAGAAGAAGGTTCCCAGAAATAATTCTTCTGATTGAAGGGTATGGAAATGTAAATCTTCTTCATGCCAGTCAAAAGGAGAACAAACCCCCATCACTCATAGTGGCTTTGTTGTTGTTAACTGCCCTTGAGTTGGCCCAAACTCATGGTGACCCTGTGGATGACACATCTCCAAGCCCCCTATCCTCCACTGATCTGCTTACTTTGTACATTAATACGTGTGACTTCCCTGACTCAGTCTAGCCATCTGGTGTGTGGTCTTCCTTCCTTTTTACTGCCCTCCATCTTTCCTGGCATTATTGTCTTTTCCAATGAGTCATGTCTTCTCATTATGTGGCCAAAGTATGACTGCCTCAGTTTCATCTTCTTGGTTTCCAGGGAGAGTTCTGCCTTGATCTGCTTAGGACTCATGTGGTGTTTGTCTTTTTGGTTCTCCACAGTATCCTCAGCACACTTCTCCAAGACCACCTCTCAAATTAGTTGATTTCTGTCATATCCACTTATTTTTTGTAGTCCATCTCTCACATTTGTACATAAAGGAAGATGGGGAACACTGTGGCTTGGAAGATTCTAACTTTAGTGCTCAGTTGTATATCTTTACACCTGAGGATATTATCTAGTTTCTTTATAGGTGCCCTTCCCATTCACAGGATAAGTTAAGATTTAGGGACTTCTGCATATTCTGTACACTACTAAATATACAAGAATCAAGAATACAAATCAGTTATAATGAGTAGGTTATGTACTTGTGAATTCCGGTCCTTATTCATACTCACTTTTACTTTTTTCCTCAAATTTCTCTTACACATCCTACAGATCCTACACATCCTACAGACAGAAATGTAAATCACTTCACTTATAAAAATTATTTCTATCCATGTGCTTGATTTGATTTATACACTTGTCTTGCCATTCTCCTTATCAATGAAACCACTTTGGTCTCTTTTATTTTAAGCAAATTTATAAGATGCAATAAATGTGTACAGAGCATTAAAACTAAAATTATTTCCTTCTGCTTTATGATTGTACTGAGGGCAAGAAAGAGAACTTCTTCAAATGTGATCTCATGTACAAGGCCAGTTACTGTGTACAGCAAGGGTCTGTCACATGAAATAAATCAACTTCTTAGTACTGTACTTAATGATTCATTTCAAACAAGCCCTACTGTATGCTGGTCTCTCTGAGACAAATGTGTGTTTAATCATGCCTGAACTCTTTACTAAGGTCTAACAGTTGTTAATGGTTGCTCTAATATAGCCAATAATTCTTGTCTCTTCTTTGTAGCTTTTTCATTAGTATCCTTTTTTCCCTTGAAGATCTAAAAACGTTTTACACTAAACAACGGAGTATATTATTGAGCATAATAACTATGGTATTTTGCTCCTATTTGCATTAAATTGTTAAGACTATTGAAATATAGCTTGATTTCTTAATATAAGTAGAAAATTGATTTAGGAGAGACCATTATTCTTTGACTACAATTTGCAAAAAGATTTTTCTGTCTTCTGTTGCCTACTTTGCTTTCAGACATGCTGAAAAGAAGCAATTCTGGGTACTTACAGTTAAAATTATAGCATATTTCAAGACAATGATACAAATTTTAGTACAAAGGACAAAAACACTTCAAGAACTGCCTGAGAGTTGTGTGATACATTCTTCCATCTTCTTCCTTAAGGTTAAAGATATGGCATCTTTCCTCTTACACTGACAATTGCGGTGGAGTAAATCCCACAATGCCTGAAAGCATTGGAGAAGGAAGACAATTGTACATGCATACAATTTTGTGAATAGTCTGTAGTTATGAATATGATTGTGGGGAAATGTAGTGCCTTTCTGAATTTACATTCACTATCAAAAACTGTGACACATCACTAGAATATCATTGGAAGAGAAGCTTTCTTGGAGCATGTAAGACTGTCTGCCCAAAACTATCTGCTGTAAATGGCAGCCATTTTCCATGATCTCCTGAGGAGATATTAACCCTCACGTCTCCTGGATCCTTTTCACAGAAGAGGCAAGAGATTGAAATTTCTACATACAGACTCACTGAGTTATAGTCACTAATACATTTGACACAGCTGGCCCGATCATGAGGCGGTGAGGCAGATGCCTGAGGAAATAGTTTTGGTGTTTCATGAGAAGGTAGCAAACTGTTAGTTGCCAATTTATTCTATCATATTTCCAATGCCAAGGAGTTAGAAGGGTGATCCATGTAGGATTTCTCTCTAGCTGCCTTGGGTACTATGTGTTATGACTTAGTGAGAGTGACATTTGCTACTTTCCCCCAGGCTGTAAATGTCTTGTGCTAGATGTGATGTTTGACAATTGCACACTCCCAACCCAGGGAACAGCTATATAGGTGGGAACCGATTGATTCTTGGTAGTTCTTCAGAGAAAAAGTAAAATTCTAAAGTAAAAGATACATAAATATGATGGATATTATAGACAAGGACATTAAGGTTTTTGTTGCTTTTTAACCTATTTGGCTTGTGAATGGTACATTAAATGAGGGTGGAAGATTGACAGTTTGCTTTTAACAGAGGCCTAAGGGACACTGCACATGTGGCCAACAGCTTGCAGTCTGACAAGATACATCAAGACTAATGCAGTTAGTGACCTTGTGCCTTGTGGAGATTCCTGTTATCTCAGTTAACATTGAAGGCCACTGCTTTCATAGGAGACAGCACTCAAAAGAGAGAACAAAGGTCAAACTGTGATCCTTGATGCAGTGGATATTTTCTAAATTTGAAAGTCTGGGTCTTTAGTTACAAAGGAGAGAGAGAGAGATTCCTGCCTGCCTGCCTGGGTCACTTTTTAAAAGATACTAGATGAGAAGAAAAAGGGCATACACTGGAACACAGCCCCGTCAGGAGTGTCCAGGAAATCTGTGTTTGGGAGTCTGAAGTTGAAAAGGGTGGGCTGTAAATAAAGGAAAATTAGAGTAGAGAAGGCAGGAGAAAAGAACTAAGCTCACACATGGCTGAAGCTGAGAGATCTGCAGACTTTCTTGGCTATGAATTGAGATAAGAATTAATACATAATGCTAGCTGGCAAATGGGAGCTAGGGTCACCAGGTATCCCTTGTTATACTGGTAGTCCCAGATTTAGAGGCCCTGGAACCATGTTATAAAGAAAGTCCTGATCCTGTATTTAAGATGAACTGTATTCAAGGAAGGCACAGTGGGTGCCAGCCTACACTCCATATATAGATTCTCCCAATGTTTGGTACACAGAAATGACCACAATTACATACCAAATGCTTGGAAGGCCAGAGTAAATCACTTTGTCTCTTCTCCTTTTCTGCATGTTCCTCTTTGTGTTGCATTGGCTAGTGTCTTGGCATTACAAGATTGTATGTTTGGTGGTGGGAAGGAGAAGCACTAGCTGCTGCCATGCTTCTGTCAAAGTACAAGGTCTGGCTTGCCTCAAAGGGGTGACTCCAGCCATCCTTCACAATTGGCTATCCTTCAGCAATGTTTGTTTCTTTGCTTCTATTTTCTCTGCCTTCCAGAGTGATGTAGTGGTTTGAGTGTTGGACTGTGACTCTGGAGACTAGGGTTCAATTCCCTGTTGGACCATGAGACCCATTGGGTGTCCTTGGGAAAGTCATATGCTCTCAGTCCCAGGAGAAAGCAATGGAAAATGTCCTCTGAACAAATCATGCCAAGAAAACCCCATAAGTTCACCTTAGGGGTCACCATAACTCAGAAATGATTTGAAGGCTTACAACAACAACAATACAGCTGGATGGTACTGCTTCCTTTTCAGCCAGATAACTTTGGCTTCATTTTGTTTTGTTAATCACATACACACACAATTCCTCTCTCCTCTTCCTGCACCATTCTTTCATAATCTTCCCAGGTTCCTTTTGCCCTAGAAAAATCATAGGATTAGGGAAAATCATAGATCTTATGGGAGACATGATATATCATTTAAAGAAAGGAAACATATTAAGAGGTGGCCTTGTTGGCCATGCAACAAAATGCAACAAGATCCAAAATTCACAAATGGTTATACTTTTATTGGATCAACTAAAATGCACCAAATACATCACACAAACCTTTGTAGCTTCACAGTCTTCTTCATCAGGCAAAGATGTTAAAAATATACAGGAGAAGAAAAGTGATGAAGTTACAGCACTGGTATCATTAAGGCTGTATGGACCACACCAGATGACACCCTAAGGGTGTGTGTGTGAGAGAGAGAGAGATACCACTGCTCCTCAGACATCAGTATTTTGGCAGAAACAGGTTCTGGCATTTGCCTGAATCTCTTTAAAATGCTGAAGAGATGGTGTGAGTGGGGTGAAGGTCAGTGGATGAGAAAGCAGAGGCCCCAGGTTTTTTTTTAATTAAATTTTTAAATTTCAAAAATTATTTTTTTTAAAAAAAATAAAAAACTTAAATATTTATTTTCATTAAAAAACACATTTTACCAAATTTTCACTTAAATCACGTGAAGCTATGTCTATGTAAACACATTTATTCTATTTATGATCACATTTATGATATTGTAAATTAAAGGTATAATTTTATTTTTTCCAGTTGTTTATATCACAACTATTACCATTAGATTCAGTGACATATGGGAATTATGATTTGTGAGTAAATTAGTACAAAAAAAATTACTAAGGAATCTGTGTGAGTACAGTATGGGAAGAGGTCAATGCAGGGGGATGACACTATGAGTTAATGCAACAAGTGACACCAATCCTAATGACACCACTGAGTTATAGGCCTATATTTTGTCTCCGATGTTACTTTTATTCTCAGTTAAGATGGTTTGGAGAGATATCAATGCAGGCAAAGGCCACTCCCCTTCTTGGCCATCTGGGCACCAGGGACAGAAAACAGTAAAACATTTCATCTTTGCCTGATGAAGCTTCAAAAGCTTGTAAAATGTATTTTGTGCATTTTAATTAGTCCATTAAAGGTATCATTGTTTTATGGATTTTGGATTATATCATTGTCAACCTTACCCAAGTGTGAGTCTATACATACCATAGAATCATAGAATCATAGAGTTGGAAGAGACCACAAGGGCCATCCAGTCCAACCCCCTGCCATGCAGGAACTCCAAGTCAAAGCATCCCTGACAGGTGGCCATCCAGCCTCTGCTTAAAGACCCCTAAGGAAGGAGACTCCACTACACTCCGAGGGAGTGTGTTCCACTGTCGAACAGCCCTTACTGTCAGGAAGTTCCTCCTAATGTTGAGGTGGAATCTCTTTTCCTGCAGTTTGCATCCATTGTTTCGCGTTCTAGTCTCTGCAGCAGCAGAAAACAAGCTTGCTCCCTCCTCAATATGACATCCCTTCAAATATTTAAACAGGGCTATCATATCACCTCTTAACCTTCTCTTCTCCAGGCTAAACATCCCCAGCTCCCTAAGGCGTTCTTCATAGGGCAAGGTTTCCAGACCCTTCACCATCTTAGTTGCCCTCCTTTGGACATGCTCCAGTTTCTCCACATCTTTTTTGAATTGTGGTGCCCAGAACTGGACACAGTATTCCAGGTGGGGCCTGACCAAAGCAGAATAGAGTGGCACTATAACTTCCCTTGATCTAGAAACTATGCTTCTATTGATGCAGCCTAAAATTGCATTGGCTTTTTTAGCTGCCGCATCACACTGTTGACTCATGTTCAGCTTATGGTCTACTTGGACTCCTAGATCCCTTTCACATGTGGTCTCATTCAGCCAGCTGTCCCCCATCCTATATCTGTGCATTTCATTTTTCCGCCCTAAGTGCAGAACCTTACATTTCTCCGCATTGAATTTCATTTTGTTAGCACTGGCCCAGCTTTCTAGTCTATTCAGGTCATTTTGAATTTTGATCCTGTCCTCTGGGGTATTAGCTACTCCTCCCAGTTTAGTGTCATCTGCAAATTTGATAAGTATGCCCCCAATTCTGTCATCCAAATCGTTAATAAAGATGTTGAATAGCACTGGGCCCAGGACAGAGCCCTGTGGGACCCCACTGGTCACTTCTCTCCAGGATGAAAAGGAGCCATTGTTGAGCACCCTTTGAGTTCGGCCACTCAACCAATTACAAATCCATGTAACAGTTAACTTGTCTATCCCACATTTTGCAAGCTTGTTTGCAAGAATGTCATGGGGAACCTTGTCAAAGGCCTTACTGAAATCGAGGTAAACTATATCCACAGCATTCCCTTCATCTACCAAGCTGGTAATTTTATCAAAAAAAGAGATCAGGTTCGTTTGGCATGACTTCTTTTTCTGAAACCCATGTTGGCTTTTTGTGATTATGGCATTGGCTTCTAAATGTTCACAGACTCTCTGCTTAATGATCTGCTCTAGAATCTTTCCTGATATTGATGTCAGACTAACTGGACGATAATTGTTGGGATCCTCTTTTTTTCCCTTTTTGAAGATGGGGACGTTTGCCCTCCTCCAGTCTGCTGGGACTTCTCCTGTTCTCCAGGAGTTCTCAAAGATTATTGCCAATGGCTCTGATATTACATTTGCCAGTTCTTTTAATACTCTAGGATGTAGTTCATCTGGTCCTGGAGATTTATATTCATTTAGGTTAACCAGGTATTCCTGTACTACCTCTTTACTTATTCTGTGCTGAATTTCCTCTATTCTGTCTCCATTATCCTTAGGTTGAGCACCCTTTGCCTTTTCTGAGAAGACTGAAGCAAAGAAGGTGTTGAGTAATTCTGCCTTTTCTCTGTCCCCTGTTAGCATTTTGCCATCTTCTGCACGCAGTGGCCCCACTGTTTCCTTCTTCGTCCTTTTGCTGCGGACATATCCAAAAAAGCCCTTTTTATTGTTCTTAACCTCTCACTGAGTTCATTCTGCACTTTAGCTTTTCTGACTTTACCCCTACATGTGCTGGCTATTTGTTTGAATTCCTCTTTCGTGATTTCTCCATTTTTCCATTTCTTATACATGTTCCGTTTAAAACTTAGCTCATTTGAAAGTTCCTTAGTCATCCATCCTGGCTTCTTGAGACATCTTCCATTTTTCTTCCTCATTGGAACTGTTTGAAATTGTGCCTTCAATATCTCCCTTTTGAGAAACTCCCATCCGTCTTGAACTCCCTTTTCTTTTAGTATTCCTGACCATGGGATCACTCCCAGTATTTCTCTAAGTTTATTGAAATTAGCTCTCCTAAAGTCTAGAGTGCGTGTCTGACTATGCCTAGCTTCTCCCTTCCACTGTATTACAAACTCCAGGAGAACATGGTCACTTCCACCTAAGGATCCAACCCCTTGCACCCCATCAACTAGGTCCTCCCTGTTGGTTAAGATAAGATCTAAAATGGCTGATCCCCTTGTTGCCTCTTCCACCTTTTGGACAATGAAATTGTCTTCCAGGCAAGTGAGGAATTTGCTAGACTTTGAGGATTTGGCTGAGTTTGACTTCCAGCAAATATCAGGATAGTTGAAGTCACCCATCACTACTACATCTCTCTTTTCTGAGTATGTGATTATCTGTTCTAGAAAGGCATCATCCAATTCCTCTGCCTGAGTCGGGGGTCTGTAGTAGACTCCCACAGTAACATCCCTGTTCTTTCCCTCTCCTTTAATTTTTATCCAGATGCTCTCCACCTGGCTTCCAGTATTGACTTCCTGGATCTCTTCACTGGTGTAAATATCCCTGACATATAATGCTATTCCTCCTCCTTTCCTGCTTGGCCTGTTTCTCTTAAAAAGGTTATACCCCTCTATTTCTACATTCCAATCATGAGACTCATCCCACCAGGTTTCAGTGATGCCTATTATATCATATTTCCCTTGTTGTGCTAGGAGTTCAAGTTCATCCTGCTTATTTCCCATACTCTGTGCATTAGTGGAGAGGCATTTAAGACCATGTGTCCTCTTTACTTGCTGCTTTTGCAAATTTTTTTGCCTCCTACTGTTGGGTCCTTGCACTGTTTGCCTTGTTCCCTCTATGCCACTTGGACTATTCTTTCCATCCCTTTTGCCTTCCAGTATAATGTCTCCCTCCCCCACATAACTCAGTTTAAAGCCCTCCTGATCAGATTCTTCAGACTGTTGGCAAAAACGTTTTTGCCAACTGGCGTGAGATGCAGTCCATCCCTTGCCAGAAGTTCCTCCTCATGGAACCGCAGCCCATGATCCAAGAATCCAAACTGTTCTTGGCGGCACCATCTACGGAGCCAGTTATTCACCTCTGCTATTTTCCTCTCCCTTCCTGGACCATGCCCTTCTACCGGGAGTAGAGATGAGATGACAACCTGTGCATCCATCTCTTTCAGCTTCCTTCCCAGAGCCTCATAATCCCTTTTGATATTCTGAAGGCTGTGCCTTGCAATATCATTGGTTCCCACATGAACCAAAAGAAGGGGATAACGGTCAGTAGGCTTGACAAGTCTTGTCAGCCTCTCCGTCACATGATGGATCTTTGCCCCAGGGAGACAACACACCTCCCGAGACATCTTGTCAGGCCCACAAACCACTGCTTCTGTACCCCCTCAGCAAGGAGTCCCCCACCACGACTATGCGCCTTCTCCGAGGATTAGCAGTGGCTGTTCCTTTTCGTGATACTCTCAGGCTCTCCTGCTCTGTCCCTGATGTCTGTCCCTGCTGCTTTTCCTCATCATCTCTGACAACAGAGAGAGATTCAAAGCGATTCTGTAGCTGCAAGCCGCTCACAGAACGTTCCCTGGTTTCCTTACTTCTGTGTGTGACCTTCCTCCAAGCATCTACCTCTGTTATATGTGGAGTGACCTCCTCCACCCCAACAACTTCCTCTCTCTGTTTCCCACCCAAGACATTCTGGTCTGACCTGTTCAGGAGATTCTCCTGCTCTCTATGATGCTGGAGTGCAGATATCTGCTCCTCTAGCTGCTGTACTTTCTCTTCCAAGAGGGCTACCAACTTGCACTTGTGGCAGGTGTAGTTCCCCACATCTGTAGGCAAGAAGACAAACATCCCACAGGTGTTGCAGGTGACTGCTGCAGGGCCTTCAGTGTCCATACTGAGAAGTCTTAAGGAGGCACTGAAACAAGACTGTGGGCTTCCCTTGCTAGACTTGGCCTTTATTCCCAAGCTCTGTCACTGAGTTCAAGTCACGGGGCCTATAGTTATGTAGAGAGCTCCTGGCTAAAAGCTCCTTCCAAAGGCAAGTCTCTGATTCACTTCCTCTGATGCTTCAGGCCGGCTCCTCTTCTATTCTCTAAACACCTCCTTGACTAGATGAAAAAAAAACACAAAATAACGGCGCACGCTTCTGCTAGCCTTGAGTAGCCTTAAGTAGCCTCCCAGCACTGGCTCCCAGAATGCAATGGCTCAAGTGTAAATTAAATTAGATCTCACCCAAGCACATGGACTACAGCCTCCTCCTTTTCTTTCTCCTCCTTAAAGGAAATGAAGCTTCTGCTAGCCTTGAGTAGCCTTAAGTAGCCTCCCAGCACTGGCTCCCAGAATGCAATGGCTCAAGTGTAAATTAAATTAGATCTCACCCAAGCACATGGACTACAGCCTCCTCCTTTTCTTTCTCCTCCTTAAGGGAAATGAAGCTTCTGCTAGCCTTGAGTAGCCTTAAGTAGCCTCCCAGCACTGGCTCCCAGAATGCAATGGCTCAAGTGTAAATTAAATTAGATCTCACCCAAGCACATGGACTACAGCCTCCTCCTTTTCTTTCTCCTCCTTAAAGGAAATGAAGCTTCTGCTAGCCTTGAGTAGCCTTAAGTAGCCTCCCAGCACTGGCTCCCAGAATGCAATGGCTCAAGTGTAAATTAAATTAGATCTCACCCAAGCACATGGACTACAGCCTCCTCCTTTTCTTTCTCCTCCTTAAAGGAAATGAAGCTTCTGCTAGCCTTGAGTAGCCTTAAGTAGCCTCCCAGCACTGGCTCCCAGAATGCAATGGCTCAAGTGTAAATTAAATTAGATCTCACCCAAGCACATGGACTACAGCCTCCTCCTTTTCTTTCTCCTCCTTAAGGGAAATGAAGCTTCTGCTAGCCTTGAGTAGCCTTAAGTAGCCTCCCAGCACTGGCTCCCAGAATGCAATGGCTCAAGTGTAAATTAAATTAGATCTCACCCAAGCACATGGACTACAGCCTCCTCCTCATTTTGTGGCATTGTTAGAAAGCACATAGTGCAAGCAAGGGTCTAATCATTATTACATATGAAGACTCATATGTGCTCCTTTTTTTATATCTCTTGCCTTGAATTCTGCTATAAAGTTAGGAAATATATGGAATGAAAAGCAGTAGTGCAGAATAATAATAAATAGTAATTTAATTATTAAACAGCTCAGTTTTTTAAAGTGCTTTCAATTCTGAAGATGAATAAAGGTGTGGATTTTTGTAAATTCTTAAACAGCAAACTAAAATAAAATTCCCTCCACCCACCCTTTATCACTTGCCAAACAAAAATGGAATATTTTAATCCAGCAATGAGAAAACAATGTTGTGCTCGTTAGTCATACAGGTGTTAAAGATGAAGAAGCTTTTGTTTAAAAAAAAAGTAGTCTTAGGGGCCATTCAGACTACGTTATATACCGGTTAGCAAACCGGTTTAAAATCAAGAAGTTCAGACTGAAACCGGTTTTAACACACTGAATCCGGATCTTGCACACGCGTAGCGGGGCAAATCCCCCATAACCCGATTTCTCCCAAAGCGGAATATTTACCGTTTCTTTTGGGAGAAACCGGTTTGCAGGGAATGTGAACTTGGCTCTGATCATGATTTGGTCAAGTTCAGGGGAGGGGAAAGGCCAGGGGGCAGAACATGCCTCCTCTCCCAGCAAAATCAGGTACTCCTGAATTTTTAAAATATTTTTACTGTATTTTTTATTAATTATTTATTGTTTTATTTTATTTTGTAGTTATTTTATTATTTATTTCATTGTATTTTATTGTATTTTATTTATTAGTAATTTTATTGTATTTTATTTTAGTATTTTTATATATATATATTATTTCTTATACTTTTTTTTCCAGTTTGACAGCTCATTCGCATTCTACGAGGCTCACTTTCCCTTCCGTTTTTATGAATGGGGCAGAGGGGAAACCCCTGTCCATAAATGGATTGGGGTTCCCTTTCAATGTGTACAGGGCCCCATTCATTCTTTAAACTGGAGGGGAATGAATGGGGCCCGAAGGGAACCCCAATCCATATATCACCTTGTAATCACTTCTTTTTTGGCACAATTATCATTCCCACTAGTTTGCTCTACTTTGAAATGTACATCAGACAACTGCATGTCACTGGTGATGTTAGCGGCAGCCTGTCTTGGGAACTGTGTGTATATATATATATATATATATATATAGATATAGATAGATATAGATATATTAAAAAATAAAATTGATAATTTTGATTCATTGAGTTTTGCAGATATTTGCATCACTGAGCTGCCATCGGCATCTGAATAATTGCAAGTAGTTGCAAAATAATTTTTTTAAAAAAATCACGCACCCATAGGTCACACCAAAAGCACAAAGGCTAGCATGGGAGGGGGGGTGAACGGTGGATTTATCAAAAACTGAGGATTTTGATGATGTGATTCAGATCCATTGTTCCTACTTGTTGAACATACTTCAGAATCATTTTTTTTTTCAAAAGAACCACCAAAGGACTAGTGTCAGGAAAGAGTGTTTTTGTTGTTGTTTTTTAGTTTGCCTTGCTTCATCGCGATTGAAACCAATTCACTTTAAATCATAGTAGGAATGAGAATTGGCAAGGGGGTAAAGCAAGGCTGCGTATTATCACCTACTTGTTCAACTTCTATGCAGAAATATCATGCAAAAGTCAGGTATAGACTCAGAAGAAGGATGAGTGAAGGAATATAAAAAATCCAAGATATGCAGATGACATCATACTACTGGTAGAAAACATAATAGACTTGGAAAAATTACTAAGGAAAGTCAAAGAAGAAAGTTCAAAGACAAGCTTGCTGCTGAAGATAAAGAAACAAAAAATAATGACCACTGAGTATCTACATAAAATTCAACCTAGACAATGAGACTGGAGTAGTTAAAGACGTTCCATACTGTGAATCAAACAGTAATCAAAATGCAGATTGCAACCAAGAAATAAGAAGACTGGGAATGGGAAGGGCAGCTATGTAAGAACTGGATAAGATCTTAAAGTGTAAAGATGTTGGGGAAAGTAGAGGGATGTAGAAAGAGAGGAAGATTGCAGAATAGATGGGTAGAGTCAATCAGGGAAGCCATGGGCCTGAGTCTACTGCAGAGCAGTGGAGGAAACCTTGTACATGTCTCATCCATGAGGTTGCCATGATCTGGGGTTGACTCAAGGGCAATTAACACAATTGTGTAAATCTAGGTTATTGCCTTAGTGGATTCTGGCAAATATAACTATCATGCTATACTTCTTATATATTTCTTTTTTCCTAATTAAATTTTTATTGAGTTTTTACAATAAAGCACATAACATCTATAGAGCAATGACAACAACAACAACAATTAACTACAAGGGCCAAGTTATGATGAGTAGTTATTCTGGAACAGAATAAGTTCTTAGCAAGAGCCAGAGAGTCTGGCTTGCCAAGGTGTAGAGTGTCTATCCAAAGATCTATCTGTGAAGTTGGAGGCTGAATCCAGCAGGAATGATGATTAACATAATATTTCTTTTAAAAAATTACCAAATGCCTAATGTCTGATCATGAATACATGATATGATTGCTGTATCATGGATATTACATGACATAAGTAATGATTAAATTGTAGAATCTCACAATTCATTGAAGTTTGTACAGTATGAGTCCCCCCCCTCCCAGTTTCTATTCCTCTCACATGTGTCTGTTAAAACATTTCCAGTGTGACATTGGAATGAGATCCTGATGTGGAGGAGAGTCAGCTACACCATAACTATAATATATCAGGTTATACAAAGTTTGAAAAGCTTCATTTCTTGCATTACAAGTTCCACCATCCCATCCTATGTGCTAAACCACAGTAGAGATTGTGTGTGTGTGTGTGTGTGTGTGTGTAAAGAAGAAACTGGGGGGGAATTTACATAAATAATCAGCTGTAGTCCCAAGGAAATCACTTGTGGCCATCCCCTAAATTTCAGGGCCTGTGATTCTCCTTATGTGACAACCATAATAATAGAAGTTCTGTGTAAACATATCAAAAGGTCAACATTTCCCTGCCATGGGTTACAGTCATATATTTTTACTTTACTGTGTTTGAGGAGGAGGAGATGAACTTGCATGGTGTACTTACTATATTCTTTAATCAGAAACATCATAAACTAGTTTGAATAGGTTAATAGCCATGAAACCATGATTTGATCACATGGTGGAAGTCTTGAATAAATCTTAAAACCCAGAATATATGAAATATGTAAACCAGCCTGGAAAGAATATGGCCAAGAGCAGACAATGTAGTCAAAAACACGAGTATTAATCTGAGACGTAACCATTTCCGTCTGAAAAAGAAAGTCATATGATTAACCATCATGTAATGGATTATCTCATGTAATGGATGGTTCCCCCCCCCCCCTCAGTTGCATCCATCTTCAATCAAACAAGCCACTAACAGCAAGATAAAAATTACATATTTCAGACCAGTATGCATTCTTGTGCCCTTCACTGCATCCAATTTATAGTGCAATGAACTCTGTGCTATATTACAGGGAGGGAAATGTACTTTGGGAAGAATCTTCATGTATTAAAGAATCTTTAGGGAAAGGAAGGTGATCATGGCTGATATTAATGCAGGCTGGAAGCCAGAGGAAAAAAGAGAGCCATTTCTCCTGTGAAGAGTTTTAGACTATCATTACATATGTTACTTTTACCACAGGGCAAAACTATGCAAAAACGATAGCAGTGGCAGTAATTTTTGTAGCCCAAAGTGGGACCCGAGAGAGCACTAGCTGTAGTTTGGTACAAAATCAGTAATTCTCAGCATGAAGAAAATCTAGACTGTTAATATTACCCTCGTGATTTGAAACTTCATCTAGAAAAATTGAAATAATTGGTCTTACCTATGCATTCAGATGAGGATAAAATATGCTAAAGTGTTTGGGGGTATTTAAGCTAATACACCCAGCGGTCCAATGCAACTGAAATAGGTAAACAGTTCCATGTATTCAGAAGCAGATTTTCCCCTCCTTTTAACTCATTTGAACTCTTCCACTAAACACCATTATACAACCAGGAGACACATACAACTTTTAGTAGGTTTTCCAATGAATACCCTGGTAGAATTAAATTAAGTAAACAAGAAGCATCATTTTAAAGAACAAAAGTTTTATTAACAATCTTTTTTGATTAAGATGTTCAAAATGAAAAAAAAAAGGCAAGGCTATTAAATCCATAGATGCTAGTTGACTTTATGTACATTTATTAAATGGGGCTACTTGACCTTGGTGTATTACCAGAAGAAAAACAAGTCTGAATATAATAGGATTATAATAAGCAGTAAATGAACAATGTATGCTTTGGGTATTTGGTGCCCCCCCCCCCCGGTCTCTTTGCTCTTTAGTTGTCAGTATATACTTCTTCCATACATTTACTGCTGACAGTTGTTTAGTTTACAGTCCTTTCATGTACCACACAATTGGTTTTGAAAGAGACTATGCTGACTGGAGTGCAGGCAATGGATAAGTAAGTTTGAAAAGGTCTTAGCATAGTGGTAGAACATACTTCTGGAAGACAGCAAATAACTGTATAGGATAAGATTCAAGCAATTTTGATACACATCCTCTGATGGTTATCTTGTTCATCTGAGCCTTAGCTTTTTTTCCCCTAAAGATTTTCTTTCCTAACCGTATTTAAGACATTGCCTCATACCAAGCTGAACAATATGGCCATTTACGTTTTTGTTATCTACTCTGACAGGAAATGGTTTTTCCACGGTCTGAGGCAGAGGTCTTACCCATGACTTGGCTGCTGCCTATTTTTGATGTTGTAAAGCAGGAATTAAATGGAAGGATCATAGTGTAGAATAATAACAACAATAAAAATAACAACAGCAACAACAATTTCCAAAATTTGCTAGCCAGCATAATCACTGGCCCTCCAGCTAGTGGGACTGTCACAGCTAGAGTCCAAAAAAGTAAATTTTCTAAATTCTGTGTGGGATCTTCTACACAGAAAGCATCTCAAAACTATGTTTTCTTCCCCAAACCTCTTTTTTAAAAACATTGCTATCTGATGAATTCATTGTTATATGAAGATCTGCTGAATTCATCAATTTGTCCCTGCAGGATAATATATCCTGCTTGACTAACCTCACACAAAATGGTTATGTATGAAATAAAACACAAATAAATACTGCAATTACAACCAGAGGAAGTGGCTACACCCACAAATTTATTTTAGTTTTGATGTGGTGTGTAGTTCCAGCTTCATATAGCAACACATCATGAGTAAAATTCACCATGGGGAGGTGTATGAGGGTAGTGGCTACATACAATATCACTGCACAATTTTTTGACTCACCCTTGATGGATCAAATTCATCTGAGTGGCACAATCCAATGCCAAAATGGAGTGGATGGTTAAATGCAAACCACAGCTTCCCTCAAGTGTAATATAGTAAATCAGAAATCCATGAATCTGGAGAACTGATGATGCTTTTCTTTAAAATGTACCAATTTCTTTGAGGATCTGGTGATACAGTTGTTATATTATGCTGATTTTGATGAGCCTGTTAATCTTTTTGCACTAGTTATAAACAGCACGAGGATCAGATTTAGAACATCCCTGCTATGTCCCAAAAGTTTCAGGCACAGAGTCTCTGATATTTGCAAGGACTGTTGGTCTCTTCTTGAATTTCTCATAGACACCTCGTGTGAGTTAATGCTGTTGACTGTGACCACAAAATAAATGTACTGTGGCATCTTACAGACTAACAATCATCAGATGTGTTGAGTGAAATAGGGATGACTGCAAAGAGTACAAGAGCCACCATGACTTAATGGTTTGAGCATTGGCTGTAACTCTGGATAACCGGGTTCGATTCCAAGCTCAGCCACGAACACCACTGAGTGATCTTGGGCAAATCACATGCTTTCAGCCTCTGGGGAAGGCAGTGGCAAATGTCCTTTCAACAAATCTTGCCACGAAAACTCTATATGCACACAGAGAAGGGGGTGATTTTAAAAATGGAAGTAAAATATGAGGTAAACATTTAAAAATCTTCCTTTCTAGCTGAAGATCAGTGGGATTCTAGTGGGATCAAAGGACTTTTTGTAATCAATTCTCCAACACAGAGTGAAGGCGAATCACAAACTGGTTTAAATATAAGTGGGAATGGGGCTGCAGTAACACTCCCAAGTCTTTGAGAGCAATTTATACCTTTTCATGGTCTATGCCAAATGCTTTGGCATAGTCTGTAAAGTGCATGATGATTTTCTTGTGGAATTCCTTGGTGTCCATTAGCCATTATATGTCTGTAATATGATCCCCAGTGCCTCTTCCTTTCCTGAATCCAGCTGTCTAGTACATGTCTAGCAATTCCACAACTGTCCCAAGAGTGATACTCACACCTGTGGACTTGCCAGGTCATTCATGGGTGTGGGACAGGGCAGCTAGAGGTCCTAGGTGGCGGCATGTGATTATCGCCAAAGCCACTGTGCATTCACAGTTTTAAATCTGTGTGCAGCAAAGTCCACAGAGAGAGGGAATATTTTACTTCTTTGCTAAGAGATCACTGTTTAATCCCTTCTCGCATTCTCTTTTCTCACCTTCTGAGTTGCTCAATCTTCCAGCTGTGAATGCTACATCCAGAACAAAAATAAAAATTAAAAATAAAATTCCAGTTTGAGTATGGTAGAAGCAGTGTGAGCTTGAAGATTTCATATCCAGATGGCTCCTTTCCCCTGCCTATCTGTTTGTTTTCAAAGAGGGGAAGGGATGGGTTAATCATGTTCAGTGTAATAAGCAACAACAGCAAAAACAGTTCCTTTCAGATTTTATTCTTATGGCCATGAGAGAAGGAGTAAAGAAACTAACTACAGCTGAAGAGAGGAAGAGATTCCCACTCTACTGAGATTGCCACAAACCTCACCAGTATCTTGAGATCCAGATTTACTTTGCAAAACTGTATTATGTTAGCTAATACTCAGGAAGGCAACAGCCTATGACAATAGGAAAAGAAAGCTTGATCATGAGCCAAATCATCAAATCAGATGAAAGCAGCTGGGTCTTATTTTTGATAAACTATTGGAAAGTAAAGTGGCAAAGCTATAACCTCCAAAGTTGTTAAATCTATTTCCTACTTGCAACTGAAGCAGCATGTTCAATCTGAGAAGTTCCAGAAAATCTTTTTTAAAAAAGGTTTAGCAACCTAGAAGGTGTTGGAAAGAAGATGAATCTCAAAATGGTAGTTGGAGGGGGGAGTAATATGATGTTTTCACTCAATCAAATTTAAATTGTTAATAAGAAATAGTTTTGTGTGAAACCCCCTTCCAGTAATTAATCAGGTATGGTAATACTGAAGTGTATCCATCTGATACAATACTCATAAAAATTTATGAGACCCACACTGGTTGTGGTGTCAGTAGTGTCATACAATGGTTGTCATTAAACTGTTGACATTTTCCAATGCACAGTAATTAGCTTTACTGTAGTCTTAACAATATTCTTTAGATTATCTTTAAATGTCAGTGGACTGTGGTGGTTAATGAGAAATACATAAATGCTATGCAAAAACAAGTGTGCCGTGCAAAAACTGCACTTGTAAATAAGTCAATGCTAACAATATTAATCGACTTTCATTTTCAGCATACAACATTTTAAGTGATTGCTATTTTTAACAGTTATTTCAATGCAAATGAACTGTATTTTCTACTAATACATACCCACTGCACAAATCCAACCATTTGTTGCTCTGCACATTAATTGGAAAGGGTACACAGGTAATAATTTTGGAACTATATACTTCAGTTTGTTTTGTAGTTCCTACAAGTGCTAATTCAATGCATAACTAGTGGCACCTAATTATAACTTTAGACAACTGTGAACTTGTACCTCCAGACCTATATATAATTGATAGGTGGGCCAAGTGTACTTAAGCCCCAATAAAGCACAACTCTAAAAAATTACCAGAAACTGTCCCATCAAATGTGGTATATTGTAATTTTGTTGTTCCTGGGTCTATTAAACATTTACATTGAATTATCTCAGTATAATCTGACAGTTGGAAAATGACTCCCACAAACTCCTCTAGTCCTTTTCCCCAAAGTCTCCTTATCAGAATTCTAGTTTCTCCAAATCCTTCTTCCCTTCTCCATCAAAAATACCAACAGAGCAATGGGAGTTCACTGGAGCAGAGGAAAGAGGAAAATCTATTACTTTTCCATTTCTCCAATCAGTAATAGGATGAAGAGGATGAAAAATTTGGGGACCTGTGAGAGTTTTCACGAATACTCTTATAGCATTAGAAAGAAGTAGGAAGTTCCTGGCCTCCCTCTTTTTTTGCTTCCACCAGCTCCTTCTGCTCCTGCTAGATTAAATAAATAAAAGGCTAACACTTTTAAAATGATATTAACTGAGCATCAAGATCAGCTGCAGAGGTTTTACTTGTATGATCGACAGTGGCAGTAGTTAGGATGGATTAGGTGCCCAAGAATGAGAAAGGACCACTTTGACTGTGGTCAAATATTGATTAAACTCTTTCTTCCAATATGTATGATTAGCTACCTCTGTCATTTCTACTAGGCAGACTGCATACATTTTACTTCTAGTCTTCTTTTAATCAAGAGAGTAGATTAACATTTCTAATTTCAGCTTTGTTTAAAAGAAGTAAAAACTAACATTTGCACCAGAAATGGAAAGACTACCAGAATTCTCCCCCCCCCTTCTTTTTTCTTTTTGGTCTTGAAAAAAAAGGTGATTCCTGACATATAGGAAGCCTGGCTAGGAAGAGTAACACAGAGGTGAGAATTTTTGTTTTCACCCAGTATTTGCATAACTCAAAGTTTTTGGGGTTTTTTTTTGGGGGGGGGGGGAGTGGAACTTTAGTTCTGTGTAGAAATACATATGACCTTTTGCATGAAAGTGGAGGGGGATTGTAGGGAAAACACATTTTCTGTAAAAAAAAACAACACAGTTTCTAGATAGTCATTGTGTGTGTGGTGCAAGATTGCTGGGTTCTGTGTAAAAAATAAAACAAAAACCCAAACCAAACCAAAAACAAAAGCAAAACAAACATGTTGTACAAAGAAACTGACATGTCTATCTGGAAACTGTTTTCAATGAAAAGAAAGTGTATTTCCACACAACGTAATTTCCCAAAATGTGTGACAATACTGGATGCAAACTGCATGGACATATTTGTTTTCTTCACAGCAAGAGGAAAATTGTGAAAATTATTCATCCTTACATGCATAGATAAAATAGATAAATATTTGCATCCCTACTTCCCACAGTTTGGGTTTCCTTTTTTTTTTTTTTTTGGCCATAGATAAAGAGTACTGTCCTAGTATAGATACTAACTGACTTATTCTATCTCACGAAAATGGACTCAGACCCATTCCTGCATCTACAGAAGCAGTTTATGTACAAGGAAAACAGATGGGTATTGACTTTCTCATATCATAACAGCCAATTTTCTTGTTATAGTAAGTCCTATACCAAGCTACTGCCACCTTTTTAAGATTTATATCCATCTTATAAATTGTGACCACTACTTTATCTTGAGACTAAGAATTGTCAGCATAGATTTTAAATCCAAGTACATGTTCATTTCATTTAACATTACAGAGTGCATAAACCGTGACAATAAAGAGTAGCCTAAGATAAGCTTAAATCATTGCCACCATTTCCAAATAAACTTATCCAATTAATCTGTTTGGTAAGCTCTCAAAATCATGTTCAGCTCACAAATCTAAATTAGTATATCTTCTTTTAAGAATAGAGACATATGAGTAGAAGACTTACCTTTAGCCTGCCCTGAACTTCAAGAGGATTTTCTGTTTTGTTTTGTTTTGTTTTGTTTTGTTTTTCATAGAAAATACAGTGGGAACAGTACAAGGTCATACCTTAAGAGCAACTAGAACATTTAGTAATAATTTTGGGTCAGTGTATTCCCAGCAACTTCCGAAAGAAAAAAAAATAGGTTTTATAGACACTAAAAAGTCAAATACTCATTAAGCTGATGAACAATATGGACTTCAAATTCAAATCCCAACCTGAGCCAGTAAGTTCACTGACATAAGAGGGAGAGGGTAGACTTACCAAATATACTTTAATTCTTTTACTTTAAAGACACATGTGGAATCCTCACCAGAATTCATTCCAGAATCAAAGCTTCTGATGAGTTCAGTGTGGGTCTAGGGACTTTCAATTTCACATTGCCTCTGGTGCATATTAGGAGGAAAAAAACATCTTCTTGTAAATGAATGTTTTGGTTGTCCACCTCATCCCTTTTGGCTGCAAGACATCTTGTGACTCAAAGTTTCTAATATAGAAAGATGAAGGCAAAACTGTCCCCTTGTTTGTTTATTTAATTCATGTACATTCCATCTTTCTCCCAATAATGGGACTTAAGGCAGCTATCAAAATATTTAAAAACAATACATCTAAAAACTATATAATGTCATTAATAATATTTTAAATAGAAGAGTTACTTAAAAAGTTACTAAATAATTTATAAGGTTAGCAGAAAAACAGTGAGAAAGATATATTGTGTTTTATACATTGTAAGTACAACTATGCATAAGCATCCCACTGCATTTACTTATCTAAATATGTAATGTTTTGTCTTATATTTAATGCATTTATCTGGTTCTGCCCCCTTTTGGGGCATATTTGCTGGGGACATGAGAGGTGGCATACTCAGTGAGTGCCTCTTAGAACTTGTTTCAAAGGGTAGCTAGTCTAAACTCACTTTTTTATTTGTTTATTTGTAAGCATGTTTATTTGTTTTGGTTTGGTTCGGTTTGGGTTTTTTGCTAGAAGCCAAAATCCTTTTTATTAAGCTTGGCCTTTAGAATTTCGCTGTTTACTGAGAGAGGGGGTTATAACAGGTGGGCACTGTGAAAAAAAATGTTGCATTTTTAAAAGAAGAATTAATTGCTGAGTTTATTTTAAACAGAAAGTTGCACAACAGATACAGACACCTTTAAATATGAGAATAATAGTATCAGTCTGAGATATCCAATCAATCAACATTTTTCATAATAGTAATGAGATCTTTTATTCAGTGTTTAAAAATCTAAATATCATATCCATTGCCCTTCTCTCCAAATTTAATCTATATCCAACAGGCCTCTCCAAAATCACCAGTGTGGGCCACAAGGGCTGATTGTTCCAGATCCTAGAGAAGAAACAGACCCGCAGGAAAAATCAGATTGAAGCTGCCTTTTCTAAAGCATCAGTGAAGCCTTAGTTACCACATCTCTGGCACTGAAGCCCAGTGAAGCCTCAACAATTGCACAGCCAGCCCTGAAGCTGCCATAAGGGCAGAAGAACCAACCACATGGGGCAGCAGCAAATGAGGATTTGAGCTGCAGCACTACATTAATATATTTTTTGTCACTTCATTACGTGCATGCACAGAGTGCAGGGACAAGTAAGCACCAGGTGTGATCATAAAGGCTATATTGGCATCATTATTAACCTTCTCACTGTTGAAATACACCATTCATGTCAGTAGCACAGAGACAGTGACATTATGGATGTTACATCACCTCTGTGGCCTGCACTGGTACTCGCCCTGCAACCCACGGGCAGAGCAGACAGGAGAACGATACTCACACTGACCACAGCAACACCTGCACACATCCATGATGCTGATGACACAGAGGAAAGCAAAATATGCCATAGTGGGTGTCACAGTCATTCTGCAGTGCACTGCCTCTGCTGCCATCCTGATGCCAGCAGAGAGGTGTCCACGCTGCTGGTGGATGTACCCCAGAAGCACTGAGTGGTGGGATGGGTTCTTCACATCCATCTGGTTCAATGAGCAATCGAGGACATTCTTCTGAATGCCCCACATCCTTTTCCACAGGCTAATGGAAATACTCCATCTTAAACTGAGGAGATCAGATGCTTTCATGAGGAAAGTCATCCCATTGGAGAAGAGGTTCACCATGACTATCTGGGCACTCACCCACAAGCAGACCGAAGAGCAGTTTGGGATTGGTGCTACCACTGTAGGGGATATGTTGGTGGTATTCACCTTCAGGTATGTAGAGTTGCTCAGCCTTCTGTCTTATTCTCAGCATCCCTGTGCACCTGTGTGTTTTCTGTCATTATGTGTGTACAAAGCGGAAGGACCAGGAGTGTCCTCCCTGCATCCCTGTGCAGAGACACCACAGTTGTCATTGATCCCTCACTTCCCCTCCTTCTTGTTACCCACATATCATAAATGGTTTCACTGAGCTTGACTTCTCGCAAGCAGTGGGCACCATGGATGGGTAACACTGTCAGATTGTGACATCCAGTGTGTGTGTGGGGGGGGGGGTATATGTGGAAGAATGGGTTTGTCAACCAAAAGGACACATTGTCCTCCAGGGAACATGCGACCACAAAGGGAAATTGGCTGGGCTGGGTCACCCTATGATACCAGGGTAATTTGAAAATCCATCACCTTTGACATCATGGAGGCTGGCATCTATGTGCCAGGGAACTCCATCGTCACCCTGAAAGGGCAGCAGATAAGCCCCCTCCTTTTGTCTGACAGTGCCTACCCCATTCAGAAGTCACCACCAATGTCAAGCAGAAAATGTTCAAAAAGCAGCTGAATCGTGCCAGGAATATGGTGGAAAGGGCTCGATGGAGGTGCCTCACCACTACATTTCTTGTGGCAGAGGAGAACCTCATGGCCATTATCACCTCATGTGTCATCCTCCACAACATGTGAGAGACCAAGGACAGGGTGCTGGACAAGGAACAGTGCTACAGGCACTGGTTTGTGTTGTCCACCGTGGGGGCACCCATGGTAGATAATGACACTGTGAAATAGTGAGAAGGGGGGGCTGTAAGGGAGGACCTGGCAGACTTCCTCCACACTGGACTGATATGAAATCTGCCCCTACGCCTCCATCTGTGTTCCTAGGGCACCAGTGTACTCTGACATGCTAAGCAGGTCAATAAACATATCCTATCATCCATGTTTTGTGTATGGCTATCATTCTTGCTGGTATGCAGTCATTCCTAACAAGTGCCTAAGGGACACACACACACATATGGGATGAGTGCAAAAGGTTATGAAGGGATCAGCTGGTGCCAATTTTCATGACCACTGACAGATACAGTGCATCAGTGATCAACCAATTCTCTAACAATATGTCGAGTCCCTGAAATTCAGCCTTCTTTAATGGCCTATTAGACAGTTACAATTGTTAGCCCCCTGGGCAACCATTGGGGGTCCTGATTCAAACTTGTCCTGTGAGGGTCTCAAATGGCTAGCAGCCAGGTAAGTTCATATACCCTCAGGCACAACTGCTGATATGTACTCAGGTGACCTTCCACAGCCCTTGAGAATGATAATCATGGCTGTCAGGAGGGTGCTCATCAGGACCGCTTCCTGGTGCAATGTGGAGGTGGGCATCCTTCTGGATAGTCTGGACAAGGACACTGCTGTTCATTGGGTGATGACAAGCAGCAACTACCCTAACCGGGGTTACTTTCAGAGAGCTGCTCATGCGAGTACGACTGAGGCTTCAAGATGACCTTTCAACAGTGCTGGATCAAGTTAAAGGCACTGAGGAGGGTCTTCTTTGAAGCCCTGGAAGAGGCTTTCCAAGGAAGGGGATTGTTTGACAGTGGAATAGGTGCCTTGAAAAGTGGTAGATTCGATTTCTTTGGGTGTCTTTAAACAGAAATTTGATGGACTTCTCACAAGAATCCTTTGGTTTTGTACCTGCATAAAAGCTGGACTAGAAGGACCTA
Source organism: Urosaurus nigricauda (assembly GCA_034509955.1). Lineage (NCBI taxonomy): Eukaryota > Metazoa > Chordata > Lepidosauria > Squamata > Phrynosomatidae > Urosaurus > Urosaurus nigricauda. The sequence goes on from JAOEGL010000003.1 coordinate 64,688,947, forward strand.
ATGATCATTTCTATCATTCTAAGAAGGCAAAACACTACCACCCACCAGCACTGACAGCAAGGGCTGTTTTATATAGCCTAATAAGATATGCATAGCACAGTGCAAAACTATCAATGCTTATAGCTTATAGACTTAATTTATTAGGATCCAATTTTCTCTCCCCCCCCCCCCCAATTTCTCTCCAATTTCTCTCTCTCTCGAATACTTGCATGTCTCCAGCTGTTATACTGCTTCATGGAGGCTTAAATTGTGCTACTTGTACCCCAGTAATGAATTTATATCATGTCAAGTGCTGTATGTTCTGAGAAGAGAGAGAGATCCCCAATGGGGAAAAAAATTAAAGGGTAGTAGAATCTTTAGTTCTCAACCTCATTCATTACTGCTGTTGTCATTGTCACTGGCTCTGCCAATGTCATCTTCTCCCCCACCCTTTTTTTTTCTGGGCTTACCATGTAGTATTTCCCCATTCTAAACTATGATGAATATATGAAAGGCTGTAAAATAGAAGATACACTTAAGTGGTGCTCAAGCTTCATTTCCTAATGGGGACAATGTCCTTCTATGAAGCTGAAAAATGACTCTTTTAGAGCTATTTCCCCATCTAGGCCTTTGCAGTTTGAGAGGGTCTTTACCAATCACCAGTGGCATCCACAGAATGTAGCAGCCATGTGTTGTCTGAATGAAGGGTCTGAGTGTTTTAATGGCACATGCCTGAAGGGATGTGACAAAAGAGGAATGCACAGCAGGATTTATTAAAGTTTGTGTCCAATTTCTGCAACAAAGGGTTTGCTATGCCATTTACCAAACCTCCAGGGAATGTCCTCTTATTCACTGTTTTTTGCTGTCTTCCCATTGCATCTGGATTTATATTCGGAAGGAAGACATGATTACTTAGGTCTGATGTGACATTCATCTTCACAGTGAAGAGACCAATGCATCACAAGTGATGTTGCCACAAATGAGGTCTAAGGTCTTTTCACAAGTGAAGAAAAATGATGCCTCAGAACAAAGCTTGAATATTTTGCATTAAGAAGCAAGCAAGCCTCGACTTTGCTGTATCTCAATTTACATTACCTTTGAAACCAGCTTGCCAAAGCCCATTTAGGGGAGTCAATAGAAATCTCACTAATTGTGATTAAAATGTCAGCACTTTTTGAGCCATCCTAAAACAATTTGATGCCTGAAGATTACTCTCTTCCCATTCATGTGTAATAGTCAACTTGACTGACAGCTGTATCTTTTCCTAGTTAGAATGGACACAACCGAAGGCAATTTGTTTGCTTAGGACTACAGGACATGCAGCAGGCCATTCCCTCGAAGACACTAATTTTGCTATTGAAATGTAATTCCTATTATATCCATTATATCTCCTAAAACAACTTCTCTGCACCTCCACATTCTTTGAATATTCTTGTTATTGTCAGACTGTATACAGTCACATTGATTTACTTCATATTGTCTTCTGCTGGTAAAAAGAATTAGCTCTCAGATTTTATGAGGATATATTTTCACTATACGCTGTAGACATTTAAATTTATATGTTGCAATGGTGTCCCTCTGCTCAAGCTACTAAGAAAACTGTCCATGGTCTTTTTATTTCACAAAGACATCATCACTTCCTTATGGCATGTGCTGATTTGCAAGTATGAATGAACTGTTTCAGACTAAAATTTTAATGTGCAGATAATACTCAAGTTGTATTTCTGTACTGTTTCTAGATACCAGCAAGAAGCCAATTTGCTGTCACAGATATTCTTGTTTTTCAAAGTGCTTCTACACAATATTGCCCTAGGTCTTATTATTACTACTAACTAGAGAAGATGCACTGAGCCAGTTGGATTTGCCTATGTGCAAAGTTTGCCTCCTACCGCTGTATTGAGACAAGAAAATCCCATTCACTGTAGATATGAAAACTGCCAAGGGCTTGAAACCACTTGTCATCACTGTAGTAAACAGAATTCTGGAGACTCACTGCAGAGATAGATAGAGCTTCTCATTGTCACTTGCCACTCCATAGTGCACAATTCGCTGATCTTGAGCAAGATACCATGTATCCAATAGTCTGTTATTTGTTGAATATTGCAATTCAAGAGAAAGGAGGAGAGAAAGATGTTATCTGTGCATGTAAAGGGGGCAAAGGTAGATACATGTGAAAGATGAAAGTGTGTGCTTTGTGCAAAAAAGGATGAGTGTTGTGAGAGTTAGAGTAATAGGTCTGGTTCAGCCTCCCTTGCACTTGGACACTGCACACACTGAAGCTCATTTCTACATGTGTGTGCACCAAAATCAGTGTTTATCTAACCCATACACACAGCTTTGCATGCACTAAGGTGTATTGCAACTCTGGGTGTCAGAAGGAGGTCCTGGAGGTCCTTTTTTTAAAAAAAAGAATAACATGCACTGTCTGTGGCAGTGTGCGTGGTGTGTTCTCAGATTGACAGATACACACACTATTGGAGTTATTGATTAATGCACTCGCTTAGTTAATGAGAGGCAGAATATGGGTTTAAAAAATGCCCTACTTTGAAAAGATATGCCAAAAATATGTTGTAAGTGAGCATGGGACATGTTCACAAGGACCTCTTCCCCCATATATACCTGTGCCAGCATACCTTGCATGCAACCATGAGTGCCCCACCTGTGTACAGGCACATATATAAATGCCCATATTTACACCAATAAGTCTGTGTGCATAAAACTGTTACTGCTTTTGCAGGGACTTTCAGTGTACATGGAAATACACCAGTCCATATTGCGTGCATACCCCCCCCCCATGCCTATGTTTATTTAAAATTTAAAATAATATTAAATAATATTATTAAATTTTAATAATTTAATATAAGGGCTTTCCTACCCTCATGTTTAAATAAATGTTACTATTTTTTTTAAATGTTACATTAACCACTCCTTTAGCAGTTGAAACATAAATTGTTGTTATTCAAGGTCTGTTATTTACTCATCAATTGCATAGACTGCCTTTACTATGAAAAGGTTGCTAATGAGTACAAGCTTGTTGGTATTGAGCATTCTAATGAAAGCAGCATTTTCCTCCTTAACGTTTGGTTTTCTTGATTCATTTTGCTTTTGTTGATGAATAATTTCTCTTTGAGAGCAACTGTAGTGACTCATCCAGTTCAATTTTCAAACAGTACCATGAATGATTTTACTGTTGTGGCACTTTTTCTGACATGTGAGTGTCTAGTTTGGTCTTCAGCAATCACACCTATTGACAATTTTGCAAACCATCTTGGCAGGTTGGTCAATCAACTAAATATATCTTACCATGAGATTGTTCCTTAACAAGTGAATTGGGTAGAGTTAATAAATTATCAGTGAGATTTTTAACAGGGACTAAATGGATACTGTTGCCAGACAGAAAAGAGACTATCTGGGGACTTAGGAGTGTCAAAATTTCTCAGTCCTTGATTTAGTCTACATTTTGTTGGTCTTCCTTTTTCTTTGTCATGCATGCATGCATGCATTCTCCTATCAATTATAGTGTCTTTCTGTCCATTTTTCCAACTATATCAAATTTTACATGTTTGTATATTACAAAATGTGCACTGTTTTGTGTGAACTTTAGGCAAGGTATATTTCCTCTTGCAATTATTCTTAATAGTTTCAAAAGATCACTTTCAAACTGACTACCAAATCCAGTGATGCTATTTTCCAGCACCAACACATGTATTTACAAAGTATTGCTGTATTTTTCAAATCAAATTTTCATTATAAAGGTCTTGTTGAAGCTTAAACTCTGTGCCTCAGGAGCTCTTTGCAAGTTACCTGGAATGGTATAATATCTGCTTTTACATTTTTTCAGATCATATGTTGTGTTCCACTGTTGGCAAACTATTGTACTCACAAGAGTATAATTAACAGCCCAGCACAATAAAAAAATCCCTCTCTGTGTTTGTTTGTGTGTGTGTGTGGTCTCTTCCCTTGAGAGACATATGATATGCTCCATGTGGTTTAGCGGGGAGGAATGTCAGCCAATGAAGAGGTAAAATCATGGAAGGTTCAATTCAGTGAGCATGTGCCTCATGAAATTGAATATCAAGTTGTATATACAAGCTATGGTACTTAGAATATTACTCTAAATCTGTAGTTTTTCTCACATGACAAACGTACTCATTCCAGCAATAAGTAAGAATACACTAAGGCAAAGTGTTGCATAGCTTCAGGGCACTGTCTAGTTAGTAAAGGTTCTCTCGTCCAGAGATAGTGTACTATTGGAGAACAATGTCTTGATTGAAACTGTGACACAAACTCTATCCCTTAGAGCCTATTGTTTATTTCAATTGAAGATATGAGTCTTTCTTTCTTCAGTCTGCATGAAATAAGTGCACACTTCAGCTAGCCTATTTGAAGCCACTTTGGCAAAATCATTAACTGAAATTATTTGTTGTGCTGAACCTAGGGGCTCTGAAAGAGGACCATATCAGATTGCTCTCCTACATGACCCAGTTTATGATTCCAAGAGTCACTCTCTCTGAATAACAAACTTGGTGATAGAATTTGGAAATAGCCATGTTAGTCTGGAATACCGGTATGGAAAAGGATCTAGTAGCATTCACTCTAAAAGGCGTTACTAGATCACTTTGCATACTGAATCTTGTTAGTCTAAGTACTCTAATCACTTTTGTTCCTTTCTGTGCCAAAGTAGATACCTGAGTATCACCTTTTCCCGAAGGCTTCTGCCCACTGTTTTTGCAGACATACTCCACACATTTCAGCACCTCCTAAGGACAGATCTAATGAGTTCCAAGGAAAGTATATTTCAGAGCATCTTGCTTTCTTCTTGAGATTCTTTATCTATTCATGATAGCCATTAACTGCATTTTTTTTACTTGAGTATGGACATAGATTTGTAATTCAATCAGTTCCCAATTCAGTTCCCAACTCTGATATGCTAATGTCTTCTATAGCAAGTTGTGATCGTTGCACAGATTATGCTAATAGAACCAGAGCTGGAAGGAGCCACAAGTCTAACCCACTGCCATGCAGGAATACAAAGCTGAGATATGGCCTTCCAACTTTTTTTGAAAGACCTCCAAATGAGGAGAGTTCACCACTCTCCAAGTGCATTCCACTTCCTTTAAACACTCATTTTCTTTCATCAGAATGTCAATACTTTTCAGTTATGCACATGGCCCAGAATATACAAATACACTCAAACAACCCTCAAAATATGAAGTCAAAGGCTTCAAAATAGCTTCTACTAAACATCCTATGTCATGTGTTAACAACTTAAGATCTAAACCTTCAAAATAGCTTAACCAAACAATCAGTCTTCCCCAAAAGACACATTTTCAACCTATCCTGTCTCATCTACCAATCACACATAAAACATTGGTTTTTCTGAGTTCCTTTTTATCCAGTACCAGAGACTGGAGAGAATGCTAGGAGATGCTTGCTCTATACTCAACCAAGTTAGTGTCACAGTTCATCTCTGCAGAAGTCTCAGCCCCTTAGGCTATGTGCTTGGGCATAACTTGGCACCAGAAACAACATAAGTAATTATCCAAACAGCTCATCCAAACAATCGACCTTAACCAAAAAGACACAGGTTTACCTTAGACTGTCTTTCCAATCTCCAAACTGCCTGTTGCGAACCGAACAAATAAACCCTCTCTTGTTCACCCACCACCTATCTCCTACTGAGGCACTGATAACTTTGGTAGCATGTTTCAAAAGCTCAACAGAGGCCAAGAAGTACTTCAAAACATTAACAAAGTTTGTTAAATATAAAATAAAATATGAAATATAATTAAAGCTTTGTTTGTCTTGTTTCTTAGTTACAGAAGTTCCTTAAGCAACAATACTACAGCCACTCAGGCAACCTTATCTCCAGTATTAAGGCCAAAATCTTCTTTAACCTCCAGGCTTGTTCTGAGCCTCTCTTCCCTAGACTCCCTCAAGCCTATCTAGTCCCTACTGGACTCTCCAGACCCTTTCCTGGTCTATAAACTAACCTACAAATGTCCCCTCAGGAATCCTAAGAGCACACCTTCCCTCCGAGGTGTCTCTTCCCTTCAAAACTCCAACAAAATAAACCCACTTTCGCACTCTGTCAAGGCTCTTTTATAGCCCTGCCCAGCCAGCTTCTCATTGGCTGGACTCCTGGTGCTCTGTGATTGGCTGTTTCCTCGGCCTGCTCACTACACTGCCTATTCTCCAAATTCTCATTTACCAAGCACAATCTGAATTATGGATGGGAACAGAACTGGAAAAGAAGGTGAGGAGGAACTGGTATCATATAAGGCATCAGAGAGGGTCTGTAGTTAGCTCATGTGAAAATTATAAAAATGTTTCCCAAATTGCAATTATGTTTGGATTATTACTGGGGGGGGGGGGGGGGGAATCTGTCAGGTTGCATGATTGTTAAGATTCCAGGGTCATAGTGTATATGCTTCTTTTAAAATGTATACATATTTGTAAATAAGTCTAGGGAGCACACATGTTCACATGTATGGGACAAAAGTTTGGGACAAAGTTATCTCTGTACATACAAAGTTAACACTGTACATACAATCATTTAATTAGATGGTGCCCTGCCTTCATGCTTACAATCTAAAGAAACATGACACAAAAGGAGAAAGGAATGGTGGTGGGGAAGGGGATCAGGTCCAAAAGTTCTTCTCTCCCTCCGACGCCTGGACCAAGGCAGATGGCATCAAGGGAGGGCTCTGCTTCTTAATCCAGGACAGGCCCCATGGAGTTTGCCCTGTCCTTTCACTCCCTCCTGGATAAGATGGTGTAGCCTGGAGGGAGGGTTCTTCCATTTGAAGCCATGCCTGATGGTGTTGCTAGGCCTCTCCAGCCCCTTCACTTCCTCCTGGGTAAGATGATGTAGCATGGAGAGAGGGTTCTGCTACTAGAGGCCAGGCCTGATGGTGTTGCTAGGCCTCTCCAGTCCCTTCGCTCCCTCCCGGGCAAGATGGCGTAGGAGGGAGGGCTCTTCCACTAAAGACCAGGCCTGATGGTGTTGCTAGGTCTCTCCAGTCCCTTCACTCCCTCCTGGGTAAGATGGTATAGCATGGAGGGAGGGCTCCATTAGGGGAATTAGGAGAATATCACTTAGCTCAATACACCAATCTTGGCTCCTTACAAGGACCATTGGGACCATGAATCCCAGAATTTTTATGGAGTGACCAGAGATCCCAGGAACTGATGCAAAAACAAAGTCTTTGGCTTTTAAGCTAGTTTATTGATGAAAAGGGAGACACATTCTCTCACACACATTCACGCACACAATCACACAAGACTAATAGAAGAGAAGGAGGAAATGTGGGAAAATAAGAGAACAGACCTTCTAATGGTAAAATACTTGCCTGGGATGGCTTTTCCAGAATCCAAGCTGATGCAGCAACACAATGGAGGTAAATAGGGAGAAGGTGTGTAGGATTTGGGAGAGGGAAAGAGAAGGGGGGAGGGAAGGGGGGTTGGAACTGCATAGAACCCCAAACATGACCAGAGGTCTGTCTGAGATACCAAGGCAGAACAACTAACAAAGGAATGGCAGAGTTTAAGTAGTCTTCTGGTCACATTGTCAGCAGAGACCACTGTCCTACATCAAAGCAAACCAGATTTACGCATCCCTTGATCTATGGCAAGCCTCTTTGATGGGAAAGGACACTTGATACTGGAATAGCTTGCATCTGCAAAGTGTCACAAAGTCATAAATCTCTCTAAGGTGTGAAGGATTTCTCCTTTTGGGCAACTCCCAACTAGGCTTCACTTTGTATGTGATGTCCTCACTTTTAGGCTATGGCAGCTAAGAGACCTCTCCCATAATGCCTTTCCATTAGAGTCATAAGGAGACATACCTTCACCTTATAGATTTGGGACTTGCTTAGAAACTGCTATGATCAAGTGATGCCAAGGAGAAGGGGTGCCTGATTACCTCTGCAGGTGCATTCTGGGATAGGGGTTTCTGGGGGGTATTTTATAAAATTCCAGTCTTCATAACAGTGTTCATTACTGTATCGGTGTGGGAATAGCAGAGCAGTAGTAACAAACAAAGTCTTCACAAGATTCTTGCACGATATGATCTTATGACTTTCTGTTCACACATGTGTGAATCATATTGTTAATATTTAATTTCCAATCCATAGGTCTTCTGTGACTATATATAGCAATGAGAACAGATATAGCAGTAATTTGAATTTAACTTGAAAGCATAAATGCCAGTGTAGAATAATTGACTGAATAATTTGCATATCTGATTAAGTGATGTGAGTGTCCACAACTTTCTCCTGTACTTTGCTTGCATTTCAAAAGCTAAATTAAATCATACTCCATAATGTAACTTCTACTTATCTCTTGTTTGGACACCTCTTGAATGGAAAAGGCCAACTTAAAGCAATATTAAATTGCTGAAAGCATGCACATTATTAAACTCAGGACTTAAATATCTAACTGTAGAAGTTAAAATAAAAAACCCTTTGTTTCTATAAATCAAAATCTAAAAAAAAATCAGTTTAAATGTTTCTAGAACTTAAGGCCTTGATTTTGTATGAATATATATTAAAGGTGTTATGTCATGTCTTACAACTTAAGACTAAACTTGTAATGCAGTTTTATAATCTAACATTTAAAGGAACTTAAAGAACTCATGAAATGTCTGTTCAGATGGTCAATGAAAAGTTAGATCTGAAATCTAAACTTTAAATATGCTTTTTGACCAAAATTCTTAAGACACTAAAGGTTATATAAAATGTGGTTTTTTTTTAAAAGGGAATAATTAGTTTGGTCTTCCAGACATTCAGAAAAATTCTGAGAAATTTGCAACTTACAACCTTCAAGAATTAGACTAACTTCAAAAAGTAATCTAGGGCAGTGAAGAGTGGATATTGTTGTGTGGTTCTGAGTCATTTTCAATTTATGGCAAACCTATCTTGGGGTTTTCTTGGCAAGATTTGTTCAGTGGGGATTTATCTTTGCCTTCCTTTCAGACTAAGAGACCATATCTTGCTCCATGGCACTTTGTGGTTTTCCATGGCTGAGAATGGATTTGAGCCTGTTCTCCAGAGCCATAATCCAACAATCCAGCCACTATATCACACAGTAAAAATGGAACTGGGACAGAGAATGAGTGAGGGCAAAATCCCACATTTTCATAAGCTTTTGGATCCTTATTATGGATGGAAGTTATGGGGCAGATTATTCACAAAACAGACAAGGTATCTGGCTTTTCTCAATACCTTCTTGTTGTATTATCACATTTTGAAAATGTCTCAATTTCTAACAAAATCTCTTTGGGGTATTTGAAATGACTTTTATTACTCTTGGATTCCTCTGAAGCCTTTCTCTCTAGTTTTCAACATTTCTTCTATCTTGGCATGGTTTCTGATTCATACACACTTGCTCGAAAAAGCTTCATTGAACTCTGCAATCATTACTTTCTTGGTAGGAGGGCCAATTGAAATCAACAGAACTTGCTTTTCAATGTTTATTGTATAAAATAACTTATATAGAAAAGAACCCATGCAGGTTTCATTACTTGAGGGAGCACCTCTGCCTGTGCATGCATGGCTAATAACTGAAGTTTGTTGGGGAAACTCTCCTCTGTGTCTCACTAGTGGATGCATTACATGTTGAGAGGACATTGGAGAAGACCTTCTCTGAAGTGGCACTCCAGTTTTGAAATGACCCTCCCTTGGAGACCTGATTGGCACCAATAGTTCCATTCTGGTGCCAAGATGAAACTTGGTCTTTTTATTGAAATGATTTAATGCAATGTGCATATTTGTATGCACATTTTAAATTGTTTTAAATGAATTTATAGTGTCTGGTTTTAAGTAATAAATGATTCAGTGGATTTGTAGTCTTAAAATTATTGTTATTGTTATATATTGTTTTAAACTGATTTTATTGTAACCTCTGCTGAGATCTTTAGAGCAGTATATAAATATTTTCATAAATGAATATATGAATTGTACATATGAACAGGAATGTAACAGATATGGAGGCTTTCTATTAGTATGGGAAAGACAGTAACTGAGGAAAGCTTTTTCAAGATTTTCTCACTGGTGATAAAAGCATTCTATTTTTACTTAGATTTATTCCCAATATAGAAAGCAATACATATTGAAACACTGCTTGCCTTGATCAGGTCACAGTCACAATGCTTTTTGGGCCTTTCCTTAAAATATGATATTTTTAGATAAGAAGAAACTACTATTACACAGTTTAAAAAACAAACAAACAGAGATGATGATTTTGAAAGGAAAGAGGAATATAGGTTAAGAAAGAGGTATGTGGTGTGGAGGGAATAATGGACAGAGCTAAAGCCAGGGACCATAGTTTCAGCTGTAAACAAAGCAACAATATAGAAAGAGAAACAAAAGAGATAAAGTGGTGGAATAAATTTGGAAAGGTTACTGTCCTTCCTCATTCCCCTCAGAGTTTGAGTTGTAAAAGGAAAATATGTAGAAAAATAAAATAATTCAGAAGTAAAATAAAATAAGATGTAGTAAGGAAGTCTGTGGCAAGAAACTTTTTCATATGTGTGTGTATGTACACGTGCATGTATAGTTCTACAGATTACTGAATCTTGCACTATGACAGGTACAAACACCTCAGAACCTAATACAGTGGGCCCTTGGTATCCACTGGAGGTTGGTTCCAAGACCCACTATCGATAATAGCAACAAAAATGTTGCTGTAGTTTGCTGCATCTGTACTGCAGAAATAGCCATTTTAACTTTTATGGCTCAATGTTATGGAATTCTGGAGACTGTATGTTCTGACACCACTGGTCTCTGACAGAGATGGCTTAATATGTCACAAAATTATAATTCCCAGTATTCCATAGCATTGAGCCATGGCAGTTAAATCAGTTTCAAACTGGATTATTTTTGCATTGTGGATGCAACCCGACACAATTCTTGGTCTTTTAGTCCACAGTACTGCAGTATAACCTTCTACTATGAAATCTTTCTGTTGGTAGTGTGAAAGGCTGTAAACAAGATTGACTGGCATGGAAACTTTTTCAGGAAGTTTCAGGGATGTCTCTCCTTTTAGGGGAAAAAATAGCAGAAGGGTCATATAGAGGGTGTATAAAGTCATAGTAAAGACTATTGCATTGGCTATCAACATTTACTAGATATACCTGTGTTGGCCCTGGTGGCATTCTACAGCTACATCACAATGCTGCTTCTCTTGTTTTGGATTGCATAATAGAAGTATGAGTATATGAAACCTCCATGGTCAACTGTGCATGCCCAATGGAATACCATTTAGCTTACAAACAATCCATTCAACACAGAATTATTACAAAGGAAATATTATGACTAAGGCTCTCTACACACTGTCCATTAAGGCTGGCATGGGGGCAGAGTCAGGGCATACCATCCTCACGATGCACACCCAACTCTGCCCCCAGGGTGCCCTGATGCTGTGTGCCACTCCACATGGCATGAGGCATCATGGCGCTCCTCCAGCACTGTGTCCATATGATGCAGTGCCAAAGGAGTGCTGTATAGCCATGGCAACACAGCTATGGTGCCATTTCAAGAGCACCAAAAAGAGCCGCTTTGTGCCTCCTTTTTGCACCCTCAAATGGTCTGATTGGGGCTGTGGCATGAGGTTGCCATGGCCCCAATCCAGCTAGGAAAGGGGCGGTGTCCTGGCGTCCCTTAGGGGCTGTACATAATTCTACTATTACCTTCTACTATGACATCTTCCTGTTGGTACAACTAGTGTGAAAGGCTGTAAACAAGATTGACTGGCATGGAAACTTTTTCAGGAAGTTTCAGGGATGTCTCTCCTTTTAGGGTAAAAAATAGCAGAAGGGCCATATAGAGTGTACATACAGCCCCTAAGTGACAGCTGAAAAATCCAGTGAACTAGGTAAATTAATTATATGCAAAGAGATACCTGGAATCATTCTACTGTTGGTTTCTCTTTACTAAACCAGGCTCATTCAATCAATTGTTTAATGATAAGTTAACACAATCATCTTTTACATCCCACTCTGCTTTGTATAATATTCATACAACTAAAAAGTTTTGACATAAGGAGATTCTGTATTCTGAATACATTTTGTATTAAAGAAAATTGTTTGTTTTTTAATTGGAAAGCTACAAGAGACATGGGCTGCCAGAATCACACATGTGTTAAGATCTGAAATCAGTTTTGTATATCTTGTTCACAGAGTGCTTTCTCCTGCTTTATAGAACATCTATCTCCTTTGAAAAAGCACTTTCTACAGATGTAGGCCTAAAGAGTGGGTGCGGGGAGGGTGCCTGTCCAAAATGACAATAGGGTCTTTGAGAACAGGAAATAGAATTGAAGTACTTGGGAAAAGGTGCACTTGAGGTAATTGACAAAGCACAAAGGTAAAGTCCATTGGGTAAGGAGCTTTTGAAAACCGCGAAAGGGAATATCTCTGTAGTGAAAAGTGAAAGCTCAGCTAATCCACAGATTGATTTATATATTTTCCTTTGCCACATTAAATTGGAAGATTTTGGCAATTATGAACTTGCTTAGCTACTGAATAAAAGAATTCCTAATGGAGACAGGATGTTTCAGACCTTCTTGACTGCTTTGACATGGCAAAATGTCAGAGAAAACTTTGCATAATAATTATATGCTTATATAAAAATTCTGGCATAGAATTCCATTATACAACTCTGTAATCATATAGTTCTACTATAAAACTTCATAATCAGTTACTTCTGATCCAAGAAGAAGAAGGAGGAGGAGGAGGAGGAGGAGGACACTTTTGTGCTTTTTTCATTTTGTTTTTCAAACTAGTTAAGTCTTCTCCTTTGCTCAGTTCATTTTCTCATCCTTGATAATTCCCCTAGATAAAATACTTCAGTTTCTCATTCATCTTTCCCTTGCTTCTATGATCTGATTCCAGATTCCAGTTGGGACTGACTCTCTGAAATGAATGGAATTTTTTAATTCAATACTAATGTTAAGTCCTATTGATTGGAATAAGGCATACTAATTGGACTAAAAAATAGATTTAGTTCCACATAGAATCATAGAGTTGGAAGAGACCACAAGGGTCATCCAGTCCAACCCCCTGTTATGCAGGAACTCCCAATCAAAACATCCCTGACAGATGACCATCCAGCCTCTACTTAAAAACCTCTAAGGAAGGAAAATGTTCCATTTTCTCCACTAAACACCAGCTTAAGTTTTCTATCTGAAATGGACCTATAGGAGATGAGCCGATGCTTTCATTTTGCTCATAAAACTGCCTCTTCTCGTGCAGCCAGAAATGGGACAATTCTTCCTCTCCCTTGCAGTTTCAAGACACTGCTGTTTCAACACATGCATTGGGAAAGCATGAAGAACACGTTTTCAGGCAGCATAGAGAACTACAGTGCAGAAGAGTTGGGAAGTAAGCCTCACTTCAGTATGTCTTCTAACATGGCACTGGATTTTAATCACAAATGATAAATGTATATTGGACATAACGGCACTGGATTTTAATCACAAATCATAAATGTATATTGGATAGAATCATGTTGGTGTCTTCTACATAAATGAGTTCCCCCAATGGAAGAAAGCCTGGAGAAGAGAAGGTTAAGAGGTGATATGATAGCCCTGTTCAAATATTTGAAAGGATGTCATATTGAGGAGGGAGCAAGCTTGTTTTCTGCTGCTGTAGAGACCAGAACACGGAACAATGGATGCAAGCTGCAGAAAAAGAAATTCCACCTCAACATTAGGAGGAACTTCCTGACAGTAAGGGCTGTTCGACAGTGGAACACACTCCCTCGGAGTGTAGTGGAGTCTCCGTCCTTGGAGGTCTTTAAGCAGAGGCTGGATGGCCATCTGTCGGGGATGCTTTGACTGGGAGTTCCTGCATGGCAGGGGGTTGGACTGGATGGCCCTTGTGGTCTCTTCCAATTCTATGATTCTATGAAGTAGCTGGACATTTTTGTATGATGACGAATATCCACATTCAATTCAAGATTGTGGAAGTGGATTTGTGCATGTGGTTCCATTCCTTATGCAGGTATACATTGCCCACAGATGTGCATATGCATTTGTCAGGTGTCTTGGTTGAGTTATACAACACTGACATTCATCATCAAGAGTAGCACAATTAACTTGTAATCCCCATGTGAAGAGTTATTCTATGTAAACCTAGTGTAAATATCAGCTACTCTCTCCTCTCAAAAATTGGAATTTATCATATCCCAAACTTTGTAGAACATTCACCTCTTGATATTATAGAAATAAATCCAACAAAAAACTAATAGCCAATTACCATGTTTCTTCTTTGTTCTGCCATCTAGGAAAATTCAAGCATAGTATATGTGTGGCTTCTTTAGCCTTTTTGATAATAAAAATAAGGAAAATGCCTATTCAGGCATTCCCCTAGCAAGTGACATGTGAAAGGAAGAAGTTTTTTAAAATGTTAACTTTGGTCCAAAACACACTGCAGAAATAATCCAGTTTGAGACTGCTTTAATTGGCCTAGCTAAATAATGGGGAATTCTGGGAACTGTAGTTTTGTGAGACATTTAGCCTTCCCTGGTGCCACAGCAAACTACAATTCCTAGGATTCTGTAGCACCGAGCTAGGGCAGTTAAAGCGGTCTCAAACTGGACTATTTCTGGAGTATGTTTTGGACACCTGTCTCTTCCCTTACATTTATTTTAACCTTCTACATTAAGAGGTCAATCATCTCCAGAGGAAAATATTTTCTATTTATAGAGGGTCTCTGAGAAATATGATCCTGTAAAATGCTTAACTTGAAACTAAAGTATGGAAATATTCTTTATTCTCAGCAATAAGACTCTCTAACAAGTCAAGTTGAAAAATATTCTGCTTCCATCAACCCTAACATAACTTTTAAATGTAGCTCTTTCACAACATGATAGGATTATTTTTTGTTGTTAATTTCTGAGACTATTTTGGCTCCACTATATAATTGTCATAATAAATATTTAAATATCCCAGGTTCTCCATTTTTTCCAAATCAGAATTACAGCTTTTTCATTTTGATAATAACTAGTAGCTTGTATTCATTAATTAATTATGGTCCAATTGAGATTCTATGCTTTTCCTGCAGTGACATTGAAAATGCATATACATAGAAATTATTATATGAAAATTCACTGAAGTTTAATAATTAATTAGAAGTCAGATGACTGACTGAAATATTTAACTGACAGGCAGTTGTAATGATCATCTGTGCAAAAGCATGTTACTTTTGAAAAGGGATCATATTTTTAGACTAAAGTTGTTGAAGTTTTGAGGCTCTGTGTTTTTATTTAGCCTGCAGTGCTTCATAGATTACCAAATAAGCTTCATGGAGCAACTAACTGTGTGGTCCTCTGAAGTATTTTTTTTTTTAAAAAAAAAAAACAAACAAAAAACAGATCAAAATATGAGGAATGAAAGGAGGAGGAGGAGGATACTTCGAAGTGTTTTTCATGCCATGTTAAATATTCCTTTTCTCCCAAATCCGTTAGCAGTTAGTTCAGCAGTTCTTTAAAAGCAGAGTAGCCCTACTGGCCACAACTGATGTTTTCCAGCAATGATCTGAACTAAACTTACTTTCTCAATTGCATCTCAGAGTAGTTGTAAGATATCTAAAATTTTGAGATGGCCTATGTGGTAGCAGGACTTTTGGCAGTGCAGTTAATTCATCTGTATAAGCCATTAGTTTCTGTATAGAATATGCCCCGAAAAAATATTGAACCAATTGCCTAGATTATATGGAAAATTGTTGACAATTTCAATTCCATAGAGAGATGTCTCATAAAGACCTATCTATTGTTTCAGGGACTGTTGTTCGTATAATACACAAAATCAGGGGAATCTACAGAACAGACAAAAACACTGTGGTATCAAACACTCAGAATAATCCTCTGCTGGTTGTGGATATTTTATTTTTAGCCAAAACTATAAATGATATAGAATCAGTACAACAGTGTGTGTATTGTATGTGTGTGTGTTCAGCCCGCTTGATAATTTACGGTGACCCCATGAATGTGAATCAGAGTTGATTTTGCCAGTTCCTTCCTCTAAATATAAACTACACTATCTGGCATTCTTTAGTGATCTTCCATTCAAGTACTAACCAGGGCTGACTCTGATTAACTTTAAGGATCAAACAGGTGTCTTGAGGCGATACAGTGCTGTAGTAATGATTCAGTTATTCCACAGACTATAGAAAATATGCTATGCCCATGTCAGACTACCAGAACCAGAATATAGCTTACTTATCTGCAATAAGGGTTTTTGTTGTTGGTGGTTTTATATGTTACATTTCAAAGGTTGGAAGATCACTCTTCTTGAAAGGAATACAGATCTTTACTGCATGAGAAAAGAAAGGTGAAACAGATTGGCAGACTAGTGGCTTTTTCCATGCCTCTTTGCATGATGCCATAGCATTTCCATTCTCTTCCTGAAGGGAGGCAATTGTCAAAGTGTACCTTTTGCTAAATGGGAAAAATCCATTCAGGAAAAGACACACTTTGATTACCATCTTCCCTTGGGAAAAGAATAGTAATGTTACAAGGACATGTGGAGCAGCAATGAAGAAAGCTGCTACCTTTCCGATCGCTTTCATTTTTTTGTGTGTGCAGGAAAGTTCACAATGATAACATTAGTTTCTGTTACCTTTAAAATTTACTTACTAGGCCATTTTTGGAGATACTTTGGATGATTTTTTTAATGATATCAAGCCAACATTTTTAAAAACTGCAGTGTAAAGAAAACAACAACAACAAATTGTGTTTATGTTGTTTATATTTTAATTTCATTTCGAGAGAGGGATTAAGGGATTTGAATTGTATGTTTGTTTGTTTTTAAACCTTTGTAACCCGCCCCGGTTGCATCTTGTAGACGTGTGGGATATACATTGTTGTTGTTGTTGTTGTTGTTGCAGGAAATGTGTTTTCAGTGTAGAAAACATATTTTTAAAATAAAATAAATAGAGTAACTCTCAAACTGTGAACAGTCTTCAAAAACTATATAGCTTTCAGTGAATTTCTCACAGGTTTTTATCTCTAATATAAAATATATCATGCCTTTTTTTCCCTCTAAGAAATCAATTCTTGCCTTGTCTCCACTTGGTGCACTTTGGTCCAAAACACACTGCAGAAATAACCCAGTTTGACACCATGTTAAATGTCCTGGCTCAGTGCTAGGGAGTTCTGGAAACTGTGGTTTTGTGAGACATTTAACCTCTTCTGTCAGAAGACTCTGCTGCCACAATAAACTACAATCCCCAGGATTTCCTAGGACTGAGCCAGGGCAGTTAAAGCAGTCTCGGACTGGATTATTTCTGCAGTGTGTTTTGGACCTTTCTTTGCTTTTGTGATTCATTTGCTCTTTGGAGCTGAAGGACCCACTTCTCCCTTTGATTTCCCATCAGCTCCAGGGGAAACCAGTTGCTGTTGCCACTATATACAATGTAGAAAAATAGCTTGAGCAAGACATTTAAAATATGTTACTTGGGCTATCCTTTTGGTTTAAATTCTCCAGCTTTCCTCAGTATGTGTCAAAGCCATAACACTGTTAAAATGCAGGAGTTTGCATATAATGGATTTCTGATTGGATCAAGTCAAACATTTTTTGCATTCATTTGTGCAGTAACCTAACCCATACAAATGTCAGATTGGAAACGTTGCTTTTAGATAGCTGGCAAGCTTTAGGGATTGTGATCTCACTGTAAGGGGGAAATCCTGCTTATTTGAAAGCAGCATTTTTGCAACTCCATGTTTCCTTAATGACTTCCATTTTCCAGTCCTTTCAAAATGTTTGCCATTTGTTCTGTATTTACTGCTAACAAGCAGGACATAGGAGTATAGATCAATATTATTGACAGATTTGTATGTTTTCATTTTATTGCACAAATATGTTCTAAAGCTAAAATCATGCAGTGTTGTGATCACTCTTTCACTGCAATAGTTGACTTCATCTCCTGCTGAATGCCTTCAGTTTTCACAAAAAACAATAATCCATGACATAGATAAATTATCTTCCAGATTTAATGATATAACAGTAAAAAGCACATTTTCTCTGCACTGCTCAGATATGGGTGAAGGTCACAGCTCTGACCTGAAAGTCTTTGTCAGCTTATTGGGATGGAGGTGTTGCTTTTCATGTGCTTAGAAAACTCACCTTTCCTTGCCATCTGTGGGGTTAGCCACACTGACCAAATAAAGAGGCTTCAAACAGCTTTGAAACCTAGCTGTTTAGACGATGTACAGAAAACAAATCTCTGTTCCAGGGCTGAAAACTGAAGCAAAAAGAAGCTCTGATACTCTGATTTATGGCCAAAACAGATGGCCCTGAAGGAGTGACTTGATGCCACCTCTTTGAATGCCAGATCAGGGCTGTTTCTGAACTGAAAATACCAAATTTTACTATAAACAAAAGGTTTCTATTTGAGGATTCAGGAGGGGATGCCATGGTCATCCTCTTTGGCTGAGAGAGTGTAACTTGCCCAAGGTCATTCCAGTGGGTTGAAATGGCAGAGCTGGGATTTGAAACCTGATCTCTAGAGTTCTAGTCAAACACCATACTGGTTCTCGCTTTTTCACTGCCAAAATTGAAATAAAATCTAGCTGCCAATCTGGTAAACTTTGGCACGTGGGCTAGACAAAGATATTATCTTGCCCTTTCTACTAGGCAACAAAGTATCTTGAGCTAAACCTTGCTAGTTCATATGCTTAAATTCTGGATGTAGTCTGAATGAGATCAGACATTTGAAAAATTACTATTTGGACTAAATCCCCCACAGTCCTCTTCTTTATGCTCTGGATGGGATATATGTCAATGAGGGCTTTTATAGAAGGAATGTCAGATATTGCTTGTTTTTGCTATTATTTTGTTCTGTTAATCATCTTCCAAGAGCTAGCAAAAGCATTTTAGAACCTAGAATATATCTGAATTTTTTCACATTTTACCAAAGTGAAGGTCATAGCAGCCATATTGGTTGTTAAAATACATGAGGCCTTTCCTTTTAAGAATCTGTACTCATATATTAATGCCTTCTCTTTAACCTTCTTTGTGTTTCTTCCATGACTCACTTTGGCAGTAATTATTAACACCTTGTTTTACTGCTGCTTTACTACCCCTTGAATTACTGTGAGGTGAAGAGCAAATGGTATCTGCAGTATATATAGTGCAGTATGGATCAATGAAAAATCAAGGCATTAGGAAGAATATTAAATTAATAATGGATGGTTAGGACACCTAGGTGGTAGTTTAAAGTTGTAAAGCATTGTAATTTACTGACTTTAAGGACTGTAGTGATCTTAGCCAGCAAACAATGCAGTATGAATTTTAATAGATCATGGTAAATGTGATTTGGAAGAGAACAGAAGAACAGTACATTATATCTTTACACATGCACCTCTATATCCCCAATACAACTTACAACTGACATAGGGAAGGTGTGGACATCCCGATGTTTCTGTACTGCAATTCTTGTTTGTCTTAGCGTTGCGTTTCCAGCAACAATGAGTTGGGAGTCACATATTCCATATCCTTATGTGTAACCCAATCTCCAATGAGAGTTTCCCAAGGAAGACCTGTGGCAGAAGGGGGGGAAAAAGTGGCTCATAGAAGCCATGAAGGAAAGATCTTTTTCAACGATATTTTCTACTACTTTATCTTCACCTCAAAGCCCAGTTCAGATGTTTTCTTTCATGTGACTAGTGGGGGAAAGGGTGACCACATTTACAGGTCCCACTTCACCATACTCTTCAACATTGCACAGATGAAAACTGGGACATATGTGGCCAAGAGAAAGAGTGTTGTCAAGATAGCAAAACAATTAACGAGAAAGAACAGAGGAAGCAAGAGATGGTACATAAGTATGTTTATTCCCAAGTCTACTGGGAAGGGCACGATTGCACCCCCTCCTCTTTTGTGTTCTCTGCACTGAATTAAGTTTGCAGTAATTGCAGTAAGCCAAAGACAAAGGGGAGAAATGGGAGGAGGAGAAAGAGACTGGTACATTTTAAAAGCAGCTGAAATATTAGAACAACAGAGAAATAAGCGGGATTGTCCTTGCAAAAATAGTAGAGTTGGGGGGCATGATTCAATAGCTGTTACTCTGTTTTGTCTCTCTTTAACATATAAAAGTCCTTCTGTCATTGTTTAAATAGTCAATTATTTGTCACAACTGAAATTTAAAACAGGGTCAATATTCTAGATAATGCATTCATTTTTATCACTGAAATTCTTCCTAACATAAGCAGATTTAATGTCTCTTATCTATGCATACCTTTCTTAATTTCATTCCACATTTTAACATACGTAATTATTTTGAAATAATACACAATTCATAGAAGGTGTGGTGGCTAAAGTGACTGTTGACTGCAGGATGGGCAGGTTGGCAGTTCAAGGCCCAGATACCATATGATGGGGGGAGCTCCCATCACTAGCCCCAGCTTCTGCCTACCTAGCAATTCGAAAGCATTCAAAGCCAAGTAGATAAACTGGTACCACTTCAATGGGAAGGTAAACACCATTCTGTGCAATCATGCTGGCCACATCATCACAGAATAATCTTTGGCAATAGCTTTGTAATGGAGATGAGCACTGCCTCCTATCTTTAGACATGACTTGACAACCTTGAAAATGGTGAATACATTCATATTTACCTAAACCCTTCATATTTGTCATTGTGATAAATAAAATGGCACTTTCTTCTCAATTTCAAAATCAATTTGCTCCATCAATTCTGTTTCATTGATTATTGTATTTTTGGTCAACATTACAGTCTTTTATTAACCTTAAACCCTACCAATTTATCAATTTCTTAAAAATTTTCCCATTATTTTTTTATAATCACCAAGTCATCAGCAAAAGTCCTTATTGTGTGTGTGTATATATCTTGCCTTATATTTCTGTTCAAGATCTCAAATACAAAAGTGAACAGGAGTGGTGACAATTGATGTGTTTATCTTGTTCTTTTTTGTAGTTTGCATGTATTAGATAACTTTACATTAACTATTATTGCAAGGCAGGGGGGTGCAGCAAAGAACAAAAGCCACAACTTTATTAAATACAGCTGACATGTGGGGTTGGCCCGAGGCATGGGTCAGGATCTGGAATTGATAAACACAACTGCTGATTGAAGATCCAGGGACCAGTTCAAGGGGTGACAGAGGGGCTCAGACCACTCCCACTTCCCCGAATCCAGCCCAGCCAATTCAGGCTATTTTCAGGCCCTAACAAAGCCTGGGAAGGTGAGGCACCAAGGTCAGCTGCTGCGTGAACCTAGGAAGTCTGGCAGCCAGACTTTGTACTTTTTTCATAGAGTAAGGCTTCTTTCTATTGCCCTATTTATTCAGCCTATATGCATAAAATCTCACCTACAGAGAAGGCTTGGACTCAGGGGTAGGAGGACTGAAGATTAGAGAAAGGGACATTAACAACCTAAGATATGCAGATTGCATTATACTATTAGCTTAAAGCAACAAAGACCTGGAATAATTACTAAAGAAAGTCAAAGAAGAGAGAGCTAAGGTAGGGCCAAATGTAGAAAGTTAAGAAAACATAAATAATAACCACGGAAGAACTAACTGAATTCAATTGCAGGACAGCAACTAAAAATAGTCAAAGTTGATCATGATGGAGACAGCAGGGACTATATAGACGGGCAGCTAAAAGCTGCCCATCTTTGCCCCGGTTGGTGCTGCAGCAGCCTTACACAGTAGCACCAACCTGCTCCCTAAAAAGAAGCAACTCTAGGCAGCTTCTTTGAAGAGGTGCCATAATGGTGTTCACACACCATGATGACACTCCTTCCGACCAGTGCCGTTTGGGTGCTCGGATGCCCATGCGTCATCATGGCATGCCCCATATGGATGGGTGCAGGCCAAAATGGCACAAGGGGAGTGAAAATAGGGCTGGGTACATGTAAATGCCCAGCCCTATCTAACCCTACTTTTGGGCCCAGTCCGGCACAAAGTGCCAGTCTGTTTAGGGCCAGCAGTTAAGAACTGAAAAGAAAA
Organism: Urosaurus nigricauda; assembly: GCA_034509955.1. Taxonomy (NCBI): domain Eukaryota; kingdom Metazoa; phylum Chordata; class Lepidosauria; order Squamata; family Phrynosomatidae; genus Urosaurus; species Urosaurus nigricauda. The sequence continues at coordinate 64,710,897 of JAOEGL010000003.1, forward strand.
AAACAAAAAACAAAACAAAACAAAAACAGTTTCATTTATATACCACTTCATACCCTTAAGGAGTGTCTAAGCGGTTTACAATTGTAAGTTATTCCCCCCCCCCCCAACAATCTGGGTACTCATTTTAGCGACCTCGGAAGGATGCAAGCCTGAGTTGAGCTTCAGCCCTTTGCTGGTCTTGAACTCGCCACCTTATGGTTTTGAGTGAGTGGCTGCAGTACAGACATTTAACCACTGCGCCACCAGGGCTGAAGGTGAGGATTAGTGAGGACAGCTATAAAAGAACTAGAAATCAGCTTAAAGTGGAAAGATATTGCACTGAATACTAATGTTAGGATCATTCAAGCCATTGTATTCCCCATCACAATGTATGGATATGAGAGCTGGACATTGAAAAAAGCTGAGAAAATGAAAATCAACTTATTTCAGATGTGGCACTGGAGAAGAATGCTGAGGACATGTGGATGGATACAAACAAACAAATGCAACCTAGAATAGATCAAGCTAGAACTCTCTCTGGAAGCAAGGATGACTAAATTGAGGCTGTTGTACTTTGGCCACATCATGAGAAGGAATTACTCATTAGAAAAGACAATGATGCTAGGAAAGGTGGAAAGGAATAGAAAGAGAGGAAAACCACACACCAGATGGTTAGACTCAATCAGAGAGGCCATGGAACTGAGCCTGTAGGACTTGTACAACCATGAGTTCAAAGGTAGTGAAAAACAACAATTTTATCTAACCCATTTAATAAAGTTATTTCCAAAAGCCATACCTCCCAAAACAATAAAAAACCATTTCAAATTATCCAAGGCCTTTTGTGCATCTAAGGAAAACAATGTGGCCTATTTCTTACTAGGCTGTTCTAAGTGCTGCCATAAGTTTAATGCATTTCTAATATTATGGTCCAAAACACGCTGCAGAAATTATCCAGTCTGAGACCATTTTAACTGCCCTGCCTCAGTGCTAGCGAATCCTGGGAACTGTAGTTTATTGTGGCACCAGAGTTTTCTGACAGAGAAGGCTAAATGCCTCACAAAGCTACAGTTCCCAAATTCTCTGGTACTGACCAGGACAGTTAAAGTGGTCTCAAACTGGATTGTTTCTGCAGTGTGTTTTGGACCTATGTCTCAGTTGTTTTTTTAGCTAAAAATTCAAATTGATCTTCATAAATGAAATTCTGAAGAATAATCATCAATCTATATGCAAAAATCAATGTAAGCAACTTGACATCATTATTCAACAATGATATTGGTATCTCTATCTCTCTCTCTTTATATGAGAACTATTATTAGTTTCTTTCCAACTGTCAGGGATCTTTCCAGTTTGCAAAATCAAGTTCATTGTCTGCTGCAATGGTAATAAAAACTTATCCTCAAAACATTAATAATAAAATGCTAACAATTAATCAAGCCCTAATAGTAGTCTCCTCAATAGCATCACAAATTTATCTTACTGATATAAGAGCATATATACTTTATCTTGTTCATCTTAATATTTGAAAGCTTCCATTTGGTCATATACTCGCTTAGCTTCTCCATAGAGATATCTTGTTTATAAGGACTGAAATAAAATCAATGAAACACTTTCTGATTTTTTTTTCACTTTCAGATATTACAATATTATCTTCTTGTAGTTTTAAAACCATTTTCTTACCCATCTCATTTTCTAAGTTATACACCAGTAACCTCCTCATTTTATTTGTAGATTCATAGTTTTGCATACTACAACTTTTTCTACCTTTCATCGACCATTAACATTGATAATTGTCTCTGAAAAATCTGATTTTATTATCCATTATCAAAGTCTTTCAAGGACACTAAACATCATAAGCATTGTTTGTTCTTCTATCCATTGTCTTACAGGTGGAGAAACATATATTTCTATTAATGAAGTATCAAGCTTTCAGCAATCCAAATTACTCAAAAAGTCCACCTCTGTCAGCTGTTTGTTAATTTACAAATGATGGATAAATAATTCAAAAGAACATGCATGTTACTGACGATCATGGAACTTTCCAAAACTAAATTTACTAATGTAATTACCTTCCTCCCAAAATGTAGCTCTTATGGGACAGCTCCAAAATATATGTGTTAAGTAAGCATTAATAGTATCACATCCCCAACAATATGCTGATTTAGAAAATCCTTTTCTTGACTAGACATTTCTGGTGAACAACATACCTAAAAGAGCAATTTCTGCAACCATACTAATTATAGATGTTAAAACCAATTATCATTGATTAATCAGAAATGGATATTCCAGTTCTCTAATTGATTATTGCTGTAAACTTCACAGGTTATATTTATTTATAGATAACAGAAATTTGATATATATAGTTGGTTTGGAAATTTGGTTGGCTTCAATTAATGTCTAATATTACAGCTGCAGGTCCAAATCTTGATTGTAACAAATATTTCAGTTGTAGATATTGCCATTTGGCTGATAGAAGTAGTTTAAACTGCTCTTAAATTTATAAGAACAAAAATATACCCACACTATATTCCCATATCTTTTATAAAAATAGTTCCTTACCAATTTTCAAATATGGATTGCCTCCATAAACTAAGTTTGGAACTAATTATGACTTGGATCAGTTAATTGAATACCCAGATATTTTATCAAATTTATTAATCAACTGCATCAAAACTGAGATCAACTACTGGGTCTTAGAAATGAACAACAAAATATCATATGTGAAAAGAGCATTCTGAGTGTCTAAACCAACATGCTCAAATCTACTGATGCCAGAATTTTGTCGAATAGCACATGCTAAGGGCCCTGTGCTTTGGTTTCTCTTCAGGCTGTACAATAATAATTTTAATTGAAGCATAACAAATGCTTGAGTGCTGGTAATAATCCCGTCCCTGCAAAAGTGTACAATGTAGCAACTCAAATGTCTACAATGTCTGCACAGAGGGAGGAAGTCATATCTTGTTGGTATGTAAACAATGAACTTATGGAAGCAAAAAAAAAAAAAAAAAAGTAAACACAGTGACTGTATAAAAGGTACTCAAGATGAGTAAGAGCTGTTCTCAGGATCCATGCCATCACAGAGTAAGATAAAACCTCATGTAGAAAAGAGAAATTTTCCAGTGATTCCAATATGAACAGATTTTTCATGGACAAGATACAATGTCATTCTATTGTCTTTGTGTACATACTCAACACTTAATGCATGTTGTATTGTATTGGGATAACAATGCATGAGATTTTCTGGTTTCATCAAAAGACAGCTAGTCAAAACACAGCTCACATCACACAACAATATATTTCTGTTTTCAGTTTATTAGCTTGAAGAACTGTTTGTTTGTAAAATATTCTGTTGCTGCCATCCTATCGATTTCAACCATTTCTAGAAAAAGGAAAGACTATCCACTCACAGACTTACCATAACATAGATCAGTTTACACATAGGCACCAGCTGAAAGAGACCACAAGGGCCATCCAATTCAACCTTCTGCCCTGCCAGGAAAACACAATCAAAGCACCCCTGACAGATGGCCATCCAGCCTCTGTTTAAAAACCTCCAAAGACTGGGAGTGTGTTGCACTGCTGAACAGCTCTTAATGTCAGAAAAATCCTCCCAATGTTAAGGTGGAATCTCTTTTCCTGTAGCTTGCATCCATTGTTCTGTGTCCTATTCTCTGGAGCTGCAGAAAACAATATGACATCCCTTCAAATTCTTAAACCGTGTTATCATATCACCTCTTAACTGTCTCTTCTTCATCAGCCCTGGTGGCGCAGTGGTTAAATGCCTGTACTGCAGCCACTCACTCAAAACCATAAGGTGGCGAGTTCAAGACCAGCAAAGGGCTGAAGCTCGACTCAGGCTTGCATCCTTCCGAGGTCGCTAAAATGAGTACCCAGATTGTTGGGGGGCAAATAGCTTACAATTGTAAACCGCTTAGACACTCCTTAAGGGTATGAAGCGGTATATAAATGAAGCTGTTTGTTTTGTTTTGTTTGTTCAGGCCAAACATACCCAGCTCCCTAAGTCTCTCATCATAAGGCATGATTTCCAGACCCTTCACCATTTGATAGAGTGACTCTATTACTTCCCTTGGTCTGATTATTATTATTTGTTCTGTTCTTCCCCAATTGGAGGTGGACAACAAAACAAATATGGCCATGAATCATACCTGTGGCTCACTCAACTCAGGGTACCTACTTTTGATTACTTCTGGCAGCCATATGGCCCCTCCTCCTGTTTCCATACTGGCACATAGTCCACACCAGTGCTATAATTCACACCTTCCAGCTTGAATCAGAACAAATTGGGGGTTATTTTGCTCTGGTATTTAGCCCTGGGTCATGTATTGGTTTCAGTTTTCCCCTGTTCTGGCCACATTTGTAGTTTAAATGGTAGATTCAAAATGGGATGAAGCCACTTCTTTTCCTTTGTATGGGTAAAAGCTCAGTCACACAAACTCAAGCAATTGATTGCTCTTCACCTATCCTAGTTCCACTAAGCTTAAAAACTGGGAGTCTTCCTCATGAAAAAATGTCATCTCCTGCACATCCTGGATGATGTTTGTCATTCATGAGTATATTTAAGATTTCTTTGTGAATTTTTTTTCAACATAAATTATTTAGATAGCAATTTGCTCTTTAAAGATAAAAGTAGTTCCTTGACATAACCCCTAAATCAACTAAAATGGTCAATTTCATGCTCTCCCCAATTAACTATTTTGTGCTTTGTTAGTATTACTCATTAGACACAATTTTAACATTCCACTATTTTCTTTGTGTGATTTTAGATAACAGTTTTAATCCACATCACTTTAAAGGTAATATAATATTGCATTATTATATTTGACACAATAATTCCATACTCTGAATTGTGTGTCTAGTGGGGTTTTTTCTGTATTATTTTGTGAATAACAAACCCTCAAGTCATACAAAAACTGCACCTGAGAAATGTATCTTTGAATTTCTAAGGATTTGTGGAGAGAAGGAGATTTCTGCTCAGGTAATAAACTCAATTTCTGGTACATGGAACTATTGGAGATTATCATATTAGGGACTGGGCATCATTGTCTTGTCCCTGTCCCATCCTTCCTGCCTGATTGTGGGAATGACTTTCACAAATGACCCGTCAGGAGAGCATGAATGAAAATGATCACATGAATGACTTTCACTCACATGCATGCTGAACCCGTCATTCAGCCACCTGGGAAGCATAAGTGAAAGTGATAGCTCAAATCACTTTCACATGAAAGTGGGCTGAAAAACGCTTTCAGACATCATTTACAGTCTTTGTAATAATGGAAGAACCCATTATTACAATGAAGGCTGAAAGTACTTACAGCTGATTGCTAAAAGTACCTTTCAGCCCACTTTCATGTGAAAATGATTTGCACTATCACTTTCATTTGGGTCACATATGGGATAAGGGCGGGGGAGCTAACTTGTCTCTATTCTGTCCCTGTATGAAAAGATATCCTGTGAATTAGGCCTAAAACATTCAGTGGCTGCCATCATTATTTACAAGCACTCTGGTCACAAAAAGAAACTATAGCCCTTAAGCTGGCAGTGATGATATAGTTTACAGAGCCAATATGTTCTGGACATGAAGAAAGCTTGTTTTACTAAGTGTTCTCCTGTCTTCATACATCACTGTCAGGAATCCAATTAAGTGATCCTTGACCTTTGGGAGAATATTTGTAATGTGTTGCCTTGAATGGCAAGTTTCAGACTGAGAAACTAAAATCTAGACTAGAATGTAGTCTCTTGAGATGTAGTGAGGAATCAGATGTGAGACTGAACAATCAATCAATCACCTTGAAGAAATCCTTCATGGATTTAAAAGATTTATATCTGTTCCACGCATATGTTCAGCATACACCTCTGAAGATGATGATGATTACAACAAGTAGAATTAGTATTAGTAGTATTATCAGCAGCTGTGGCAGCAATAATAGTAATAGTAAAAGTGAAAGCAAAACTGTACATGCCATGTCCATCAAAAATGCATGCATATATATATATATATATATATTCCACTTCTCCCAAAAATTGGGAGTTAAAGTGGTTTACAATTTTTAAAAAAAAACATGCAAAACTAAAAAATAAAATAGAATTCAGATATTACAGTAAGGTTCTTCCTTTTCCTTTTCCTCACAAGTAGAGAGAAGCACATGTTAATAAAGTGAGGTAAAATTACATTGGTCCTATAACATACGGACAAAGAATATATTTATTTTCTTGAATAAATATTTGAACATTTACCTTTTCATTTTTTTAAAAAAATGATGAGACTGTGATTAAACTCAAGAGCCTCTGTTTACTGAATGGGTAGGATTTTTTTTTCAGCCCAAGGGCCAGATTAACTTTAGACAAGCATAGATTGGAAACACATGATAGCGGTAGTTATGGCCACAGCCTAGATAAAGTGAGACCACTCCAGTAATTATGTGTGGTCCCTGTTATGTGTTCCCCCCCAAAAAAAAATATGACAGTGTTAGTTTGACTTTCATATATTCATGTATGTCTAGAAATTTAAGTCAAAAAATTGACTCAAAAAACCTGAGTTGACTTATCCATGGGTCAATGTAAGTACTGTAAGTATTGCACTTTGACTAATTAAAAAGAAAAATATCCCCTGGTGGAAGGCAACAGCGTAAGTCTGTCCTGTCCCATGGGTCATTTAAGCATGGACAACCCCCCCCCCCACTACTTTTTCATTCAGCCTTTAGTGTGAGCTCATCCAATAATGCCTACTGAAATTTTTAAAGGTTTTTTGGCCCCAAAACCTGCCCTTGACTTATACATGATGTCAACTTATAGTTGAGTATATTCCTAAACCTGCAGAAATAGATGTTTTCCATAGTTATAAAGCTTTCACGTTTCCCTTCCTCTCACAGTAACAGTGAAGAACTTTGCTGATTTAAAATGAAGTGTGATATAAATTTTAATATGGCTGCAAAAAGGCTATTACAATCTCCTCTGAAAGTTTACTCATTGTTTGTGTGAAAGTCAAACAAAGTGGCAGCTTGGAGAGGCCAGATGTCACTCCAGGCCTGATCAACCCCCAATCAGCATGAGTCTGTCGTGACTAGATACCATGATCCTGAAGCCAGCTGCTGCCTTGGTCTGGAATGGATCACCAGCAAGGAGCAGTCCCCCCCCTGCTCCTTTTATGGATGACTTTGGCCACTTTAGCCAGCCTCAGCATGGCTTCCAGCCAATCCAGGGGCATGCATCATCTGTATGCCACACCCCCAGATTGGTCTGAAGGTGGTGCTTTTTGCCCATCTGATCAGGCTTTGATTGGAAAAACAATTGCAGACCTGCATCCACTTTCCTAGCAAGATGAAACAGAACATGATAATATACCCCCAGCAAAGAATCAAGCTTCCTGTTAAAGGAACAACCAGTACAGAAATGTAATGACATTTTACTAGCCTTTACTTGTTGAACTCACTGCAGATTGATTGCATTAAAAAAAACAACTATCTCATAAATAGGAATATGTTGACATGTCACAGTGCTGCTTCTTGTGGTATATATTTTGTTTTGGCACATCTAGTTCAGGGTGTTGACAGTAACAGATAAGTATTGCTATGTAAAAAAAGGTATTCTAGTGAATTTAACAACAGGGGTTGCTAGTCCAGAACTGAAGGCAGATACACACACACACACACACACACACATCTTGAGAGAACTATGTCTAGGAATTAAAGATGGAAGTATCATGAAATAACTATTTTTTTTAATTCATTAGAACCAATTTTACTTTTGTGTGTCTGTGTCTGTGTCTGTGTGCGTGTGCATTCAAGTCATTTCTGATTTATAGTGAGTCTAAAATGACCCTATCACATTTTTTGGGCAAGATTTGTTTAGAGGTGGCTTGCCATTGACTTCCCATGAGGCTGAGACATGCAACTTGCTCAAGGTCATTCAGTGGGGAGCCCTGGTGGCGCAGTGGTTAAATGCCTGTACTGCAGCCACTCACTCAAAACCACACGGTTGCGAGTTCAATACCAGCAAAAGGGACTAAGCTCGACTCAGGCTTGCATCCTTCCGAGGTCGCTAAAATGAGTACCCAGATTGTTGGGGGCAAGTAGTTTACAGTTGTAAACCACTTAGACACTACTTAGGCGGTATGAAGCGGTATATAAATGAAGCTTTTTTTTTTTTTTTGTTTCATGGCCAACACTCAAACCACTATGCCATGCTGGCTCTCAATTTTACTTATAGTCAAAATCATTAATAGAGTAATATAATCAACTTAAAAATCCTCCTTGCTGTAACAAGGTTTTGTTTTGTGTGTGTGTGTGTGAGGGTGGGGTGGGGAGAAACAAGCCTCACTTTAACTGTGTGATGATAATGTGTTTTTCTTAAAAGTTGTTCCTCTTTCAGATGAACAGAAAATCTTCACAAGTGTCAACCACTCAGTTAATATGTAAGTCATAGATCTGTTATGCTGACTTCCTCATCATTAACTGTGATTGAGTTCATTGGGGAGTATACATATATGAGATTATACTGAAAACTGTGTTAATTGCATAATGGCACTCATCTGAAGTATTGCTGTTTGTTCTTTTCTTTTAAAAACATCTCCTCTATATAGTTCATCATAGTTGTGTACACATTTGCTTAGACAGAACTTTTTATTTATTCATTTTATATGCTACATAAAATCATTAAAAACACACTAACTTAAAAAATATAAAGAAATTTTAAAACATATAAAAGCAAACACCCCAATAAGAAGCCTCCCTGGGCGCAAATACCCATTAAAGGTCTGCTTGAAAAAAGGTTTTTGCCTGTCAGCAAAAGGAACACAGGGAGGAGACAACCTAGCCTCTTGTGGGAAGAAGTTTCAAAGGGTGGGAGCAGCCATCAAGAAGGCTCTTTCCCATGTCCTCATCAAGTGAGCCTGGGATCAAGAGAAAGCCTTCCCCTTTAGAGTTCTGGAAGGTTCATATGGTTTTGTCCCAATAATCATGCTTTCAAGTAGTTTCCATATAGTTCGCCTGTATTATTCACAGTATAGTTGGGGGAAAAAGTGATGACACTATCCTGACACTAAATTAAAGGAGCAATTGGTTTGTGTGTTTGGCAGTACTGAAAATAGAGCCTTCATCTTTCATTGATGCATTCTGTAAATGCTTTCCAAATCTCTACTCTGAGACATGTGAGTTTTGAAGCCTCTTCCATTCAAGCTCATAGTTCCAGCTTACTCCGTGAAGTTTACTTAGTGATATGATAGACCAAGAATATATAGTAACTACACCCTCCAGTACACCGATCTTCATTCATTGCTAGTCTTTTAGCCTGCTGTGCTGTCACACAAACCCCTACTATGAAGATTTTGAAATGGTACATTTTAGTCCCATTACAGAGAACCCTAACTATACACATTACTTCTAGCAATACTGTTATTTATTGGTAGTGCACTGTCTGGCTGTAAAGTTAGGAACAAATAGCTTTGGGAAGTAGACAGATACATCAGCTACCCATGGAGCTTTTAAAGACACCTTGGTTTTCAAAGACTTGATTTTCAACAACTTCAGAACTACAAAACTTTACGTATTTGAGATATCAACTGTTAACCCATTCTTTGGCTTTCCTTTGAATTTCCTTTTAAAAACAAAACAAAGCAAACAAACATATCAACTCATTCCCTATAAAATACAGATCAGGTTAATACATTGTATATTGAATCCATATTCATATGAACACACACACATGGACACAAACAAATGCATATTATAAACCTGGATCTAAGGGGTTTGTGCGTGTGTGCTGTATTTGAAATGAACTTTCATGTGATTTTTTTATCCTGTCCTATCAAGATTGTTTGAAATCAGTAATAACACATGAAAAACATTCATTAAAATATAACCATACTATTTGTACAGTTGGATATAGGCAATAATATTTCATAGAAAATTCTATGACATCGAAAGGTAATTAAAATATCAACTCAAATTTTGTTATATCACCTAGCACTCAGAAAGGCATGAATGTCTTTTAATTGTTGCAGATGGTGACTCTGAATACATGACATGTGATTTGATGGAGCAGTTCACTGTCCATATTAGATAACTTCCCACACACCATCACTCACATTTTATCATGCAGTAGGAAAATTATGTACACCAACTGACAGGATTTTTAAACACAGGTGCTGCTTAGACACAAATGCTTAAAACTTTAGAAAATAGTCTTAGCTTAGGCCCTTCAGTAATTCAGACAAGAATGAATACTTTTTGCCTTTTCCTCCACATCCTGACAAAATCCTCAAAAACTGCAGTTTTCAAGGAATATTCATAAAATTGTACTACTTTGCTGTAAGAAATTTATGTGGATATTTTGTAGGAAGTGTAGAAATGGTCTTTTCTTTTCTTTTTTAAAATAATTTTTATTCAGTTTTGGTCTTTTCTGAGAAGAAAATCATGTTTTCTGCTCAGGGGACTTTTCTACTCAAGAAACTTGTTTTCTGTATAATTTTTTTTCTTCTAATAAAAAACAAAAGTTTGCATGTGTTTTTAAAAGCTCTCTCTCTCTCTCTCTCTCTATATATATATATATATATATATATATTTCCTTAAATACAGTAGTATCCCCGTCTGAGTTTCTTGACAAAAACCCTAAAATTAAATAGCCAGTGTGTTTATAATGTCCCTTTAAAACATACACACTCTTTAACCTGGTTAACATTTCAGGTTCAAATGATTAATTATCAAGTTATTCTGTGAACAATTACATTATTAATTAATTAATTAATTAATTTTCCAACCCTGCCTTGAGAGTTCCTTAAATTATAGTTAAAAACAGTCTCTCTGCCTCACAAATCCAGACCATGTGATTTTAATAGTTCTAAAAACATCCATGGTAGGGTAGGATTTACTGCATAGCACAATATGAAATAATTAACTGGGAGGGGAGGGGTTTTGAACAGAGGAAATAACATTATATTCAAGTATGAAAAGATAAAAGATTAAATGTGTGCTTGCTGGCATATTTTATTTTCCATATACCAACAGTCTTCTTCATCTACTGTGACATAAAACAAACCACTGCTTTCAGTTCTGAAGCTTGAGTTGTTTAAAATGTTTTAGGTGACAGATGTTCTTAAGGAAGAAACCATGAACTTGGCATTTATTATTGACACTCCCTCCACTACTAGTCTGCAATGTTGATGCAGCCATGGGTTCATTTCTCCATTTCTGCTCCCAAAAACCAGAGTGGCAGGTCTAGAAACATAGTGTTTTTTGTTTATTTGTTTGTTTGTTTTTAATGCTTTCTAATTTGCATTTATTATTTGTCTGCAATGTCTTGCGTATTCTGACTCATGGAATATACTAGTTTTTGGCATTGTCCATACACTGTAGACTTAACTCTATGAAAATCCATGCTGCCAGCTTCTTTTTTTCATTTAGCTACAAGGTCTCTCTACACATTGATTCAACAGGCCAACACAGCTATATCTTTGAATTTCATATACTGCACCACTTCATTTCCTAGATCACTGTATAGTATAGTACAGTACAATTGATTAAAATCATTGCTTTAAGTCAAAATATTTGTCCAAAGCAAACCATAAAAATGTGTGAGATTTTTCATGTGCAGGATAGAATTATTTTAATCTTTTATTCTCAACAAAACTATTTTTTCTCCTATAGGATCAGGTTTTCCAAACCATATACTGGATGCATTTGGAAATCTTAAAAGTAAAAATATAAGAATTATATAAAATGAACTATAAAAAGTGCTTCCAAGAAAAAAGGAAAGTCATTTTCTACCTGTAGGTAAGTGTTGTAACCAACACGAAGTACCACACTACTTTCCCAATATCATTTTTGTTTGCAATACATATTCCGCTACCACTATACCAGTATTTTGTGAGATGTTTTTATTTGATTATTCTTGTTTATACATAGCAGAGTTTCCATAACTCCCCACTCAACTATGCAGTATATCATAACCGAAGAACACATTGGACAATATCACACTACACTGTTATAGCACTGATATTCCCTTTTAATACCTATGGCTGTCACCTGTGAAATCCTGGGATTTGCAGTTGAGCGAAGGGCATTTAGAAATGCTCAGCAAGAAAGTGTTTAGGCTTCACAAACCTACAAATCCCTGGATTCCACAGGAGGCACCCATATCATAATAGTGCTATAAATGTGTGGTGTGGTGCTGTCCAATGTCACAACTAAAACTGCAGAATTTTGCCTTGCCTGTATGTCTAGGGCATGGTGTCTATAGGTCATCTTTCAATATTCTGTGCCAACTTGAATGTGCAGGGGGGAAAAGGAGGCCTGCTTGTTGTGGTGTCGTCATGTTGGGAAATGGGATTGAGACCATTACCATTCCTTCACATGCTCCCACAAACACACGTTTTTAAATAACCTTTAGGTCCCTTCCTCAGTTTTCCTCCTTTCCCATACAAAAGGTTATAAGCAGAAGAGTTCTAATTAGAATGTTAGAGGGAAAAACTGTATAATAATTAAGGTTGAGCTGTCCTTTAAATTCATCTCCATAATATTTAAATGCATTCATTAACTCTAGACATAATTGGGAGGCATGTCATTAATGCAACAGTTCTGAATGTTTATCAAATTACCTCCAATCATCGCTGTATCTTGATGATCCCTGGCAATCCGGTGTGTGGACATCAATAAAATACTAATTATGAATTACTAATTGTAATCACTCCACAAGACCTAAAAAAAAGCAGCACGGTTGAAATTGAATTAAGTTAACTTTATTGACTTAATTATAGAAGGATGAGCTGTTTCAAGCTGCAAAATTCTGCACTGACATATTAAATTACTTCCACACTTTATAATTAATGTCAATTCTTTTAAAGAATGAAACTACAAAGAAATATATGCCGAAGATATTAAGATAATAGCCATAAAAGTACATTCCAGCTGTTGAGACAGTGAATAAGAGTTATATATGCTTTAATGAAAAGTACATTGAAAAATATGAAATCTAGAAAAAATAGTTTTCTCATTTTTGTTACAGAGATTTCCACCATGAGCTGTGCTCTGACCACAAAATTCAGTTCAGACCTGTATTCAGCAATTTAGATTTACTCAGAGGCCACCCATGGCCTCTGAATGGAAGTTATGATTTTAATGACCCCTGCTGATACCCACTGGGAATCAACAAATAATTACTTTTCAGAACTGAATGACGTTTTAAGACATAGCAAATGATTATACATAGCAAATGTCACTGTAAATGTCTATATTTATTTTTAATATTGTCGTTTTACTCAGGCTTCAAGCAGGGCTTGGAAAAGTTTAGTAGAAGCAGCTATCATGTTAGTGGTTAGTGTTGCTTGTTAAGTGTTATTTAAACAGAATCTGCTACCTTTAAATGCTAGTCGTCATGGGGGCAGGAGGATATGTTGTTAACGTTTTGTTTTTATTTTTTTTAACAAATTCTGACAAATTGCCCCGAAATGTCCCAACTGGCCCCAGATCTCCTAAGTGTCCATAGAAATAACATATTTGACAAAATTAATAAATTATCTATTAGGAGACAACAATAACATTATTATTCATTAGGAAACACCATTAGAGGACAGCAGCACGTTGGCCTCTTTTGTTTTCCAATATTAATGCATTAAAAAAAAGACAATGGGTTGTTGTTCTTTAATTATAATAAGAAGCTCTGATTTCAAGAAAATAGATGTCTCCCTGCAATAGGTGTGATACCAGTTTTTATGTACTGGTATTCAAAGGTATAGTCAGGGGTGTTATCTATCATGTCTAACACCAGACATTTTGAGTTAGGAATTTTCAAGTGCCTACCTTACTAATCTCAAGCATTCCCCACCCACATATTAAACACCCATGGTTGTTCACCTGTGCAATATATCATCTATTTTCTTATTCATTCTACATGGAACTCAGTGTTTTAAAATTGATAGGATACTTCTATGAACTGCCTGAAGTTCCTAAAAACTCATTATCTTTCAGCATTTTTTTTACCTTCCATGAAATAATATTGATAAATTAAATATAGAGTAGGACATGAAATTATTTTCTACTCAGCACTAATTGTATCAAATATTTAACAGTACAGGTATTTTTATCTCTCTCCTTGGTTCTGTACCCACATTTGTTCTGCTTCTTCCACTTTTATTTCTTTTATTTCAGTGATGTCCATTTAATCTACTGTGATGTGTATAGTTTTAAAATGGCATTAATGTACATTTTAAGATTTACAGCACAGAGACTCAACAATTTAATAATTCACTGTAGTTCTCTTTACGTTTAAAGTAGCTTCACTGACAAGAGTTGTGGAAAAAGATAGGTCAATTTTTTAGTGTAATGTGAAGCAATCTAATCCAACTAATTTGAAGCAATCTAATCCTATTGTTGGACAAATGTGGCATGACCCTTAGGCTGTTCACCTGCCCTTGCTGCAAAATAAGAAATATAGACTTTTGTAGATTCTATGGCTAGTGTGCAATACAATGCTACTCATCAAAACTATTAGTATCCTACAGGCGTGTCTACATGGCTTTGAGTTGGACTGAATGGCCCTTGTGGTCTCTTCTAATATTATGATTCTATAAAGATTTCTTTCTGCCAAATGCTATATTATCCAATTATTTTCACAGCAACATATATATTCTTATGCATTAACTTTATTTTAGAACATCCATATTGTTTGCCAACAGGATAACATATATCTGTCATTCTGTTAGTGGCAAGATTCATAGAAATACAAAACCTTTTCTTGGTTTTCTACTCAAATTACATAGGTGTTAAACTTAAAATGCATCTATTATAAACTACTTTTCTTGGTTTCCTTTCAGTACTAAATAATTTATTCTGTGCATAATATAACTTAAAATGAAACTCCTTCACAGGTATGTCCCTAAACTTTGTCATTATTATGCTGTTGATTTGCACACACTTGTAAAGTCAATCTCAGCATTCATATGGATTGTTTCTTTAAAAATCCAATTCATGCTACCAAACACCTAAATTACTGACAAAGTTTTTAAGGAACGTTCTGTCTTTTTGGTATTGCAATCTGAAAGCAGTAGCATTTAGAAAGATGTTTACATTTGCAAGATGAGCCGGTGGTATGCATAAATGTGATTCATTGGAAATGTCTAGAAAAAGTTTCCAGAATTGATTGATTAGAATTGCAGTTAAATAGGTTATTTTAGTCTGGACAACATGGACAAATCATTTGTGACACTACCAGAAGGAATGTTTTATGTAAAAGGTTGTAGGAAATTGTTTGTCCTACTTTAATAATCAGAGACCACTTCAGCATTTTGCAAATAAAATGTGGGTGCATTTTTCCCACTGATTAATCTTCCATTTTTATTTCTACTGTCAACGTAGTACAGATCAAAAAACAGCAGTGCAATATATGTTGGCTGAAGCAAGTCATATATGTCACTTCATTTTCTTATTTTGTCATTATCATAAGTGATTACTATCCCTATTATAATATAAGGAAGGGGAAGAAGAGTTTTGATTAAGTACAATTCTAAACATCACTTTTCTTCCCCTTCCTTATATTATAATAGGGATAGTAATCACTTGTGATAATGACAAAATAAGAAAATGAAGGTGACAAGCTCTTTTTTTCTGTAAGTAATTGGGAAATGTATTGGAAAAATACATTTCTCAGTTATCAGTTTTTAAATTCTTTCATTATGAGTTTTAGTTAAGTACAATTCTAAAAATCACTTCTAATGAAAGAATTTAAAAACTGATAACTGAGAAATGTATTTTTCCAATACATTTCCCAATTACTTACACACACAAAAAAGAGCTTGTCACCTTTTTGAAAAAGTATGCTGTCTCACAGATCAATAAAAAAAAGGGGGAGGAGACATTTTTTTCAAGAAGAAGAAGAAATAATACCACAGTTAGAAAATTATGATTTTTTTTAATGACTGTAATACAAACTATTTTTGGCAATGTATGTACATACTTAAATATAGGTATGCATGATCTATACTTCTTTCATTCTTATGACACATTACTCTACTGAAAAATATATTGTTAACATGCATAGAAATTGGCATATTTCAAAAGAAAATCCATGAAAGAAAATATGTATTTAAAATTTATTTATGCATCAATTTCTCAGGAGCAAAACAGATGGTACCTTTCTCAGGAGCAAAACAGATGGTACCTTTTCGGTAGCTTCCCTGTGGCTTGGAGGTGTGTCATTTAGATGACACATGACCCCAAGCTGGCAGGAAGCTGCCATGAAGCCACCCACCTGATCACACAGCGGGCAGCTTTGCGTTACTCCAGAGGCATGGTGTTTATACACCTCACATGGCAGAAGTGCCATGGTGGCGGAGGGAAAGCTGGGGTTTTGCCAGCTCAAAAAGGAGCGCCTTTCTGCTGCTTCTTTGGAGCTTGAAAAAGCCAGATCAGTGCCACAGCATGTATTTTCTGTGGCACCAGTCTGGCGGTCAAATGGCTGGCATCAAGCTGCCCCTTCAGGGCCATCTGTTTCAGCCCTTAGATCATACTGACATAACAAGAAGAAGGGGGGGGGGATATGAGCATGGGCTTCCTGGAACTAAGCAGAAAAGTGTAAGATAAGGGTTCTTGGAGGTGTCTCATCCACAAGGTCACCATGAATCTAGGTTGACTTGAGGGCACATAACAACAGGAATGGGTTCAAATGCAGCTGAGCTCTTATTCCAAATACTTGATAAGAATTCCCTATTTCCAATGTTACATTGAAAAAGTGCAACTCAAGTACAAAATGTCACCATTTCTGTAGCAACCCATTAATACTGTTATAATATTGTAGTAACATTAAATTGTTAGGGGAAGAAAAAAGATATATGAGATTAATATTAAATCCCACTTTATTTTGGACAGATACCATCAGTGCATGTTATCTCTGACATGGAAAGGTTTTCAGGGAAAATGATACTTGCTGTGAGCCAAATACATCATCCTTATACAATGAAAATCTGAAACTTCATTATGTACAAAAAAGAATGGATAATATTATATGTAGCAAACACATTTCTCTTGAGAAAGTATTCATTTTAATAGCTTTGGGGGTACTGGCATGCACAAGAGTATTTTGAATATATTATAATGAAGTAGATTATTAAAATTATAAATAGAGGCCCCTTTCATTTGTTTTCATTAAGTTGGATCCCACTAACTTGAACCTTGATCTGCAGAGCTGTAGTGCAATGCTCAAACCTCTGCAGCACTCTGGCTCTCTTTCTCCAACTTAACAGCAATCCTATCATGTGGTTTTATGGGGCCGAAAGTGTGGGACTTACCCAAGGTCACCCAGTGGGATTCTATGACAGGGAATTGAACCCTGATCTCCAGAGTTGTAGTCCATTGTTCAAACACTAAACCATGCTAGCTCTCATTAGTTGTGAGAAATCCAACACAAACCCTGAGATCACCCTGGCTAGCTCAAGAAGAAAGGTTGTTGATCAGTGGGATAGACAGTACACCATCAGGCAGACACATAAAGGTTTTCATTTAGTCTGGACCTAAACTGTAATCCACTGCCTAAAGAAATGGGATCCTGCTCAGAATGCCTAATGTTGAATTCTGCTAATAGTATGCTTCTGCTGTAGGAGATAATTTTTAGCAGTTTCCTCTTCTTCTTACAGCCCCTTGCTCACTCTAAACACTTGTGACTTTCAGTTGGTCCGTCAGTGAAATGTCTTCTCCCTTTGCCAGTGGGATTTTTTGCTGAATGTGAAAGTCATAGTGTCTGAAAAACTCTCTACAAGCTATGTAGTTTTGTGATTCGTGTTTATTCCAAAGAGAAAGCCATTTCCAAGCATATTCCAAAGATATGGAATGTTGGATCTATTTAAATTTAGATTTACAAATTGAGTCACTTTAATTTCCTCTAACATATTTCTAGAGTATGTATCTTTGTTTCTTTATTTCTAGTGCAGAATATAATTCAGCAGGAGGACATTCTACATTGGATGAAATGTTTTTTATTAACTGTTTGAACCACTTTTCAGAGGCTTGTGAGACCATGTCCGAGCAGAGCAGACTTGAGTTCATGGTGAAAGCTTAATGAAAATGATGAAATTGAAAGGCTAGTTCTCCCTGCTAAAGAGCCTCAGCCAGCTCATCCTGTGGACATGCAGCCTCAGCCATCAGATCAAAGGAAAGACTCACCTGCTGATGAGGCAGAGGATTTAGCTGCAGTCCTAAGTCCACAATTAAGGAGGAAGGATAAAAGAATACAACAAAGATGCTCAGCCAGGCTGAGGCCAAGCATCAACATGGAAGCTCTGATTAGGACCAGCTGGTGTCAGGCCATTTAAGAGCTGAGCCTGCCTAAGGCTATGCTGTAAGCAACTTGTCTGTTTCCTGGCCAGTATTCCTGTTCCTTATACCTGTTTTCAGACTCTGGTAATTCAGATTTTAGACCTCCCAGTTTCTTCAACCCTTAGACCATGCTGATCCTTGTTAAGAAGGATCTAATTAGAGGAATTTCAATTAGATGAAATCTAGCCTCTAGCAATGAGGTTAATGGTCAAGACAAAGGTGTTTGATTATCAGGTCTTTGTTATGCCGAGATGAGGACAAGTTTGGCCAATGCAGTTGGATCAGGACACAGTTGAGGAGGGCAAGCAGAGTGATGGGTGAGTTGTTAAGCTGATCACCAACCTATTAGGTGGGAGGCTGAAAACAAACAGCTAGCATTGTCCAAATCTTAGAGATGGTGGGTGATAGCAACTCCCAAAACTTCATGTGTGGAAATTCC
Source organism: Urosaurus nigricauda (assembly GCA_034509955.1). Classification (NCBI taxonomy): domain Eukaryota; kingdom Metazoa; phylum Chordata; class Lepidosauria; order Squamata; family Phrynosomatidae; genus Urosaurus; species Urosaurus nigricauda. The sequence continues at coordinate 64,729,629 of JAOEGL010000003.1, forward strand.
CAAATGTTGCTTTTCAGGGGTCTTGTGAGGCTACCTGACCTTCTTGCCTCGCCATAATGGTGGACCCTCTCAGGTGGTCAACTTGGGGTCATGGAGGACACACCACACTCCAAAATTTTTAATAAGAGCAGGTATTCTAACACCTTGATCTTGTTGCCTCCCTCGACTTGGACTACTTTGATGAATAACAGAGTTTCATAGGTTAGGATACTTCCTAGCTGCTGGTAATTTACTACTTCTGCCTGCCTATCAGTTGATGCTTCCCTCCCAGCCACTCTACGTAGCCGTTTGGTGAATTGAGACAATGGACCACTTTATTTAATCTAGAACATATTTAAATTGGGTTGTACCTGGAAAGGAGCAGGAGGGGGGAATGCACTCCATGATTTCCTCTTCAGCCTTCTCCTGGAAGATCCACCCAAGCCTTGAGGACAACGAAATAACTGGGTTATTCCCTGACCAGCCATCTACTCCAAGGAACCTCTCCCCCAAGTCATAGGACTTAAATAAGGGCAACTCCCTGGGCTATCCCCTTCCCCATCCCACCCTTAGGACCTAAAGAAGGAATTCCAGAGTGCTATCCTTTACCAAAATAATTCCAAGGTGTTCATTGTAACTCTTATTTCTCTCCCCACTGCCTTCTGCAGACAGGGGACATCTAGCATCTTCTTAGTCCCTTTCCCCCATCAGGCTGGCCAGCCCCACCGCACTCATTGCAAGTCCCTCAGAAATAACATAATACCCTCCTTGGGGGATAAATTTCCCTATTTACTTTTCCATGCACTATACAACTGCATTGGGAAACACCTTCACCATGCCAAACTTGACCAACCACATAAATATTATTCTTGACATCAGTTCAGTATGACCTGAAAGTCATGCATAGCTTGAAGGATAAGGATCTTGCCCTTCAACAAACCCAGGTGATCCCTTCCAGTTGAATGAACAAAATGTGAGAAGGATGCCCATTGAGCTCCCCAAACAACAAAGGTAACAAACTATGCCACCAAAGGCCTCTTTTCCCAAGGCACTCCGCTGTGGCCAATTTGAGCATCAAAAAAACGTTATTTCAAGTCTAGTGTGCTTCCAGTAAATCATACTGTGGTGACAGATCAGTACCTGCTGCTTCCTCAGACAAAAACCTAGAACCTGGGAAATACAACCACATTAGAAAATAGAATCATATAATTCAGGTTCTGATACAACTAAAGCTGAACTTGAGCTTCAATCCAACACCAGGAGAAACCGATTGTCAGTGACACCACAATATAAGTAAATAACTGGGAGGTAATTTTCTGCTATTATCATTCCTGAAGGAAGCAGTGAGTAATTTTAGCAATTTTATTTCCACAATCTGAAAACTGTAGTTTTCAAATCGATTCAGAGTTCAGGACTTATTTTGAACAAAATGTGGTCTAGTTTTGTGTGCCCAAATCAGCATTTCCTTTATAGGAAAGAAAATATTCTGCACAATATAATATTTCTGGATAAATATATTATTTTCCATTACATAAAATACTGTTTTCCATTTTAAAAAAGACCTCATGAAAAATGTGCATAAAATAAATCCTGAACTGCAAAGATTTTCAGCAATCCAGGGTTCTCCTTGTTAGGGTACTTAGTAAGTAAGTATTTTCACAAATTTCTAAATATTTTAAAATAAAAGTTCCATTTCTGCTAGTAATATCACCATGTCTTTTCCATGATTCCTGACTGCTCTGGGTCACACGATGAATTAAAAATGAAGACACTCCATTTAAAAAGAAAATAAATTATAATAAATATAATCTTGGGAATAAAATTTTGAAATCACAAGTCAGTCAAATTTTATTTATTTATTGTGCTACCAGTAGACTTGATAAAAATATAACTGAAGAGAGTGTACCAAAATATTTGAGAACTCTCTCTCTCTCTCTCTCTCTCTCTCTCTATATATATATATATATATGTATATACATTTTACACACACACAAACACACACATATGCACAATGGAACATCCAGATCATTAAAGGCTGTGAGAGTTATTGTTGAAGGATTTCTACATTTTTAAGGAATTCTTTAAGGAGGTCTCAGTTATTAAAAGGATTACAATAATCCTATATGTGTCTATATCATGGAAGTTGAGCCCCAATAAAATCAAATGTGGTTGTGTCTGTTCAGAGACAACCACGTTTGATTTTATTGGGGCTCAAATTCCATGATTCCAAACTGTGGAGTCTTGTTATTTCTAGCTATCTAAATTACTTGGAATTCTCTGCTATAGAGCTGTTATTCACTTCCTAAACTACAAAACCCAAGTGCTTTAGCAGAGAATTCAAAATATCTATGCAAACTGCAAATGCTATGATTTCATAAGATGGACCCAATACAGTTAAAGTAATATCAAACTGCTTTAATTATGTAGTGAGGTCACACTTCTAAGATAGATAGGCTTACATTTCAGAGGAAAACAGTTGGTGAAAAAGTTAAAGGCTCACAATAATATAGGAAGAGCTATGTGGCTTGTACCAAAAGACTATTTATTCCAGCATTCTCCTTCTGCAGTGGCCAAAATATGTGGCCTTGGGAAAAGTCAAAGCAGGACATCGGTGCTGTGTATTGCATCTTGTTCCTATAACTCATATTGAGATACATACTGGAAGTAATTGATAACCATAATCACTATCTACATCATAAATCTTTTTACCATGAATCAAAAAGAGGTGTTGTTTATGAATACAAAAGAACAGGTGTTGAGGAGAGTAGGAAGTGAAACAATGTAAATAGCTTCTGGAAATGAGCCTCTGAATTCCTAACCTATTGAAATTGATATATCTGCTATCTAAGGGTGGGATCACAATTTCTCTTATCCCTCTGCTGGCAAGTTCTGATGGGACTTGAAACTCAGTAACCTCTGAAGAGCTATGGTGCCATTCCTTTTTCTATGCTGTTATACAATATATTGTTTTTAACTAAACACATCACAGAGGGCCTAGAGAGATAGAGAGTTTTGTGCTGGTTCTTAAAACTGAAGCAGAGAGGTGAAGAAAACTGACATTCTGGTCATTTTAGAACATCGGAATAATCAGTACACAACTGGCACCATTTGGGAAATATAAATAGTATTTTTGCTGTGGTCCTCAAGCACTCAAATGAGTGCTATTGGCTGGAAGTAATGCAGTGAGGAGATTTGAAATATAGGGCAATTACAATAAAAACTCTACAACAATTACTGTGTCTTTCTTTTTCTACAATATTATCTTCACTCTAGAGTTGTATTAAACTGAACATTTTTGAATTTACTGAAGGTGAGTAAAATATCTGAAAAAAATAAAGATGCTTTGTATGGAGTTCTGTGAGCAAACAAAAGATGTTATATGATGAAGCAGTATTTTAGTAGTATTTTAACAAAAAGAAAAAAGGAATTTTAATCAGATATTACTTTTCACTGATAACCCAGACCATTACACCAACCCAGGGTGTAATGGTTTGGGTTTATATGACTGTTCTTCCACCGTTATCTTTCTGTTCAAATAATAGTGCTTTATGGCATCTTGATTATATTTGTGTTGCAAGCTTTTAAAATCTATACAGACTGGATCAAGTCTAAGTTAATTACACTTTAGGCAGCATTTCTATATCTGTGAGATAAGAACTCAACAGCTTTCAGACTAGATTTTCCTAAACTCTACTCAGTATAATCCTTCACAGCTAGGAATAGATATTGTAAATGTCTACATCTGCTTCCATCTTTTCTATTTGCCTCTGGATTCTAGAAAGAATCGTTTTCATGGCTACTTGCTGAAACTTCCACTGATCTGTCATATGCTTAGTCCCATTCTGCTTTTTCAAAAAAATATTCATTTTTCTTAAAATGTATACAATATAACAACACTTTTTGTTGTTTTTCCAGGTAATGCAACACAAGCCTTAATGTGTATGAATCTGAAATTATAAATGACATCTGGGTTGTGTTCAGATGTGGGAATATGGACTTATATCAAAGGTATAAATTACTCAGATTTCCCTAACCATAAACTTTCCTGTCTGCCTGTCTGCCAGGGTTTCCATGCTTGGAGAAGAACCTGTCTAGTTCTGGACACGGCAAATCAAAAAGGATGTTGACAAATTTGAGTATGTCCAGAGGAGGGTGACCAAAATGGAGGAGGGTCTGAAAACTATGCCTTATGAGTAAAGGACTTAGGCAGTTGGGCATGTTTAGCCTGGAGAATAGATAGTTAAGGATTGATATGATAGCCCTCTTTAAGTATTTGAAGGGGTGACACATTGAGGATGGAACAAGCTTGTTTTCTGCTGCTCTAGAGAATAGAACACAGAACAATGGATGAAAGCTATAAGAAAAGAGATTCCACCTCAACATTAGGAGGAACTTCTTGACAGTAAGAGCTGTTTGACAGTAGCACACTCTCCCTTGGAGTGAGGTGGAGTCTCCTTCTTTGGAGGTCTTTAAACAGAAGCTGGAAGACCATCTGTCAGGGATGTTTTGATTGTGATTTCCTACAAGGCAGAATGGGGTTGGTTCTGACATTTCACCAGCATCTGTGGCTGGCATCTTCAGAGTTTTTCAGAGTTTTTTTAATTGTTTGGGATACAAGTAGTTCATTCATTGTACTACAGAAAAGAAAGGCATTGGACAGCATTTATGTCCAGTATTTATGAGATTATAAATCAGATTTAAAATCTCATAATTTGGGGTTCACATTTATTACCATCAATGACTGGACATGGTGCCTAAAACCTACTTCTTAAATAGGGAGAGCCCCACCCAAAGGATTCTGAGGTGCTGCAAATCAGGGCACTAAGAAATGATGCCTGCAGTGCTCTCCCAATTATGGAGTGCATTGACACAAGCAGTTGAAAGAAGAGTTAAGAAGCTATTTCCAGCTGCCTATTTCAATAAAACCCACAAACAGGAGAGTGATGCAATCAGAATGCCTGACAGAGGATGTGGGTAGCTGTACCTGCAGCAAGTGGAAGTTAGTTGCCCTGTTGGAAGAGATGATCAAGCAACTTGACATCAGTGTATCTACTCTTCATCATATAAGGGAGGATGATTTTTTCTTGGACAGCATGGAGCAGACTCTCCTGGATGAGGAATACACAGGAGATGTCTCTGAGAAGGATATTAGTTCCAAACAGAGAAGGTAGACAATACGAGGAATGTTGCATATGGACATACAAGGACCAGTGATGATAAATTTGAGTTTGGAGTTACAGAATCCTTTTGAAGCTCTCTCCCTCACCAGTGATGATGAGGAACAGAGATAAGAGCTACAGTGTCAGCCCTCAAAGGATGTGCAAGTGACCTTGGAAGAGTTAACACTTTGAATGATTCCTGCCAATCTTCAGAGAAGACATGTGGTGATGGTGATAGGGGACTTCCTGCTGAAGGGAACAGAAGCAGTGGTGTGTAAGTCTGACATGATGTCCAAGGGATGTGCAGTCTCCCCGGGGAAAAATCCTGTGATGTGACAGTGAGACAGATGAGACTCATAAAGCCCATTGATTGTTACCTTTTCTTTTTGGTCTACTGGGGAACTAATGACATTGCACAGCATAGTCTTCAGGATATCATAAGGTATTATGAGGCTCTGGGTAGGAAGCTGAAGGATCTTGATACAAATGTTTCCCAGGTGAAGTACACAGCCAGGAAGGGAGAAAATAATAGTGAAGGTGACCTAGCTCTGCAGATTATGCTGTTGGGAATAATTTGCCTTCTTGCATCATGGTCTACAATTTCATCAAGATGGATGTCTGACAAGTGATGGGTTGCAGCTCACATCAGTTGGAAGGAATGTTTTTGTTAATAGTGTCACAAAACTGATCAGGGAGGCTTTAAGTGGAGTTTTGTAGGGGGCAGAGTCACTAATTTTAGGGCAAGTGCTGGAAATAAAAGCCCAAATGTTACAGAGAACTGGGTTTACAGTACTAGAACCCAAGAGTTTGGAGAGAAAACGCAGCTGGGGTAATGGCTCGTGGTCTTGAGATGTCTCCACACTAATTCACAGAGAATAGGAAATAAACAATAGGAACTTGAACTTAACACAGCAAAGCAAATACAATATAATAGGCATCAATGAAAACTGATGGGATGAGTCTCATGATTGGAATGTAGTAATCGAAGAGCATAATGTATTTCAGAGAGATAGACCAAACAACAAAAGAGGACAGTAGCAAGGATGTTTACACCTGTGAAAAGATCCTGACTTAAATCCAGGTTGGGAACATCTGGATAAAAAATTAAGGGAGAAAGAAACAACAGTGATGTGACATCGAAGCCTTTTGTGGTTGGCATCCATAGATTTTTTGTGGTTTTGGGGGGGCTATGTGGCCATATTCCGGAAAATGCATCTGTGGCTGGCATATTAAAAGAGAAAGTTGTTCATGATGGACAGGAGTTTCTTATAAGTAAGATATCGAAGGCACAATTTCAAACAGTCCATGTGAAGAAAAATGGGAGATGTGTAAGAAACCAGATAGATGTTTAAAGAATTTTCAACTGAACTACAAATTAAAATGAACATATACAAGAAATAGAAAAAGGGGAAATCACCAAAGAATTCAAATGAATATCCAGCATATGTGGAGAGTCAGAAAAGCTAAAGCACAGAATGAGATTGAGCTTTCTAAAAGGTTAAAAACAATAAAAAGGGCTTTTTGTTGTTATGTTCATAGCAAAAGGAAGAAAAACAAAATGGTAGGGCCAACATGTGAAGAAGATGGAGGAAATGCTAACGTGGAATAGAAAAAAGGAACTCCTCAACTCCTTCTTTGCCATAGTGTTCTCCCAAAAAGAAAACAGTCCTCAGCCTGGGGAATATGGTGCAGATGATGCATAGGGGGAATGCATCACAGACTAAGAAAAGTGATAGTGCAAGAATACCTGATTACTCTAATTAAATTCACTTTTCCAGGGCCAGATGAACTAAACTTAGTCATTAAAAGAACTGGCAGAAGTAATCTCAGAATCACTGGTGATAATCACTGAGAATTTCTGGAGAACAGGAGAAGTCCCAGCAGACTGAATGACAGCAAATGTTGTTTCCATCTTCAGATGGGGGAAAGAAGGATCCAGATAATTATTGCCCGTCAGCCTGACTAGGAAAGATTTTAGAGTAGATGATGAAACAGACAGTCTATATGAACTTAGAAATGAATACTGTGATAATAAATTCAGTACATGGGTTTCTCAAAAACAAGGTGTGCTAATCTTATCTCTTTTTCTGACTGAGTTACAAGCTTGGTAGATGAGAGAAATGCTGTAGATTTAGTGTGTCTTGATTTCAGTATGGCCTTTGACAAGTTCCCCTATAAAAATGTATCAAAAAAGCTAGTAAAACGTGGGCTAGGCATTGCAACTGTACGATGAATTTGTAGTTGGTTGACTGACCAAACCCAAAAGGTGCTCATCAATGGCTCCTCTTCTTCTTGAAGAGAAGAGACTAGAAGAGTGCTAAAAGGTTCTTCTGGGCCCAATTCTCTTCAACATCTTTATCAATTATTTGGCAGAATAGAGGGAATGCTATAGTCTCTTTCAGAAGCCACAGGTTAGAAAGCCCAACTGCCACAATGTAAGATTTTTATTCTCATACTAATTTTATCCTGAGACCGATTTATCCTGAGACTATTATATGCAGACAATTGGCATCAGGACCACAGTATCTTCTTATGCAGTACTCCAGTCCCCATGGACAAGAGTGAAACAGGGAAGCATTTCTCCATATCTTAATTCCTTTTATAAGGTTCACTTTTCTCAAGCTTCAGTTTCATCCCCATGCTATTTAGAAGATATTTAAAATGGCTGTGAGAGATTGTTTGCAGGACTGGAGTTCAGTATCATTAGTATATCAATGGGTTTCAACTCTACCTCTCCATCTAACTCTGAGGAAGTTGTTTTGGTATTAAACCAGATACTACATTTTGCCAATGCATTTTCTGTAGTAAAAGAGTTTACTTTATATTTCCTGCCAGCATTTGATTATTTTAAAATTATGCTGTATATGACCCTAAATATTAGGAAAGATGATCTAGAAATATTTTAAATAAATAAAAAAATTATTTAAGTAATTAAACCATAAATATTACCTCCATGAGACAATTCTACATTCATCCTTGTAAAATAATATTGCTGTTTTCCATGCTGATTGAACTATTCTAGAGTTGTGGATTAGATTTGTAAATTTAAGTCTTTATAACACTGAAGTCATCATGAGTTTTACCCCTTCTTCCCATGGGTATATGATTTTAGTTCAGGTATAAATTCACAGAAGAGAAAAATTAGATGACTTGCAAGAGAGATGTTTTATCACCTGAACTAATATCTATGCTAGGAAAATATTCTTTGCTTGAAATAGTAACATGATGGTACCAATAATCATTTGTGATGGGATATTAAGCCTAAGAATGGGAAACAAAGATCTACAATTTGAGTTATTAATCTGTATAGGAAATTCATTCAGTGAATGCTTACTAGGAGAAAGCCATATTATCATAGTAAAAGAATAACAATGGTTACGCTAGTACTTTTAAGTTCTATGAGAAACCAGTGCATATAGTTCTCTACTAAAAAAAATAAAACCATTTTGACATTCTGAATTAGAGAACAAACAAAATCAAAGATATCATATGCATGTGTTCCTGCCTTTGTTGCAAAATAAATATAGGTTCAGTCTTCCTTATCCAGAATTCCAAAATACGAAATATTCCAAAATCCAAAATTGTCCACATGGGATAGTGGCACCTTTGCTTTCTGATGGTTCAGTGTATACAAGCTTTACTTCTGGCACAACATTATTACAGATATTATAAATTACCTTCAGGCTATGTGCATAAGGTGTATATGAAGTGCAAATTAATTTCATGTTTAGGCTTGGGTCCCATCTCCAGGGTATCTCATTACATATAAACAAGTATTTAAAAAAAAACTGAAAAACTCTGAAATCCCAGACACATCTGTTCCCAAGCATTTTTGATAAGAGAGACTCAAACTATATTTAGTTGGTGGTAAATACTGCAGGAACTGGTAGTATTTCACAAGATACTTGTTCTGCTTGATAAATAATACATAAAAAGTACATATAATAATACATATAAATAATACATATAAAGTTCTACATGGCTTGGCTACAGGACTGGATTTTCCCACATTATTCTGAGTGGTCCCTTTCTAGTCCTGCCATCCTCACAGGCATACTTTGACAGGAATGTGAGATGAGTGTTCTAAGTGTCTGCTTCAAAGCTCTACTCAGGACCCTGCATTATCCTAGTTTTGGCTTCTTCTGGAAGGTCATAGAATATTACTGGGGATGCCATCTGGGGATCTAGCAAGTAATAGCATGTCACTTCTAGCCATCCTCCAATCCATTCGGGGGTCTCTCTCTCTCTCTCTCTTTTGTGGAACATAAGCCTCACATGTTTTTTTTCAAAAGTATATTTATGGGGAAAGAGGAGAATTGGGGCTCTGGACCCCACCCAAAGGAGGCTGTCTAATTCCCACCCCTGCCCTAGAAATTCCTTTTCTCAGGCTGGACTGTGTCTTACCTTATTGTACTTTCATCAGCAGGCAGACTTTTGATTCCAACAAGATTTCAAAATTCACTGCTTTGAAAAAAAAGGGGGGGGGCTTTTAATAGTCTGGTGTAGTATTTTAAGTATTTTCCTCACTTTACTTTTAACTGATATTTTAAATGATTTTAAGGGCTGGGATTCAAGTAGTCCTCAGTAGTTGTTGGACTGTAGGTCGCAGAATGTGATCAATGTGGCCAATGGTGAAGAACACGGGGAGTTCATAGAGTCATAGAATCATAGAGTTGGAAGAGACCACTAGGGCCATCCAGTCCAACCCTGTGCCATGCAGGAACTCTCCATCAAAGCATCCCTGACAGACACCATACAGCCTCTGCTTAAAGACCCATAAAGGAGAATCCACCATCCTCCGAGGGAGTGTGTTCCACTGTCAAACAGCCCTTACTATCAGGAAGTTCCTCCTTATATTGAGGTGGAATCTCTTTTCCTGCAATTTGAATCCATTGTTCCGCATCCTAGTCTCTGGAGCAGCAGAAAACAAGCTTGCTCGCTTCTCAATATGACATCCCTTCAAATATTTAAACAGGGCTATCATATCACTTCTTAACCTTCTCTTCTCCAGTCTAAACATCCCCAGTTCCCTCATAGGGCATGGTTTCCAGACCTTTCACCATCTTAGTCACCCTTCTTTGGACATGCTCCAGTTTCTCCACATCTTTTTGAATTGTGGTGCCCAGAGAGAGAGAGAGATCAGATTAAATTGGCATGACCTGTTTCTCTGAAACCCATTTTGACTTTTTTGTGATTATGGCATTGGCTTCTAAATGTTCACAGACTCTCTGCTTAATGATCTGCTCTAGAATCTTTCCTGGTATTGATGTCAGACTAACTGGACGATAATTGTTGGGATCCTCTTTTTTTTTCCTTTTTGAAGATGAGGACAACGTTTGCCCTCCGCCAGTCTGCTGGTACTTCTCCTGTTCTCCAGGAGTTCTCAAAGACTATTGCCAGTGGTTCTGATATTACATTTTTCAGTTCTTATAATACCCTTGGATGTAGTTCATCTGGTCCTGGAGACTTATATTCATTTAGGTTAACTAGGTATTCCTGTACTATCTCTTTACTTATTCTGTGCTGAAATTCCCCTATTCTGTCTTCTGCTCCATTATCCTTAGGTTGAGCACCTTTTGCCTTTTCTGAGAAGACTGAAGCAAAGAAGCTGTTGAATAATTCTGCCTTTTCTCTGTCCTCTGTTAGCATTTTGCCATCTTTCAGTCATTTCCTTCTTCTTCCTTTTGCTGCGGGCATATCGGAAAAAAGCCCTTTTTATTGTACTTAACCTCTCTAGCAAGCTTGAGTTCATTCTGCGCTTTAGATTTTCTGACTTTATACCTAAACGTGCTGGTTATTTGTTTGAATTCCTCTTTGGTGATTTCCCCTTTTTTCCATTTTTTATACATGTTCCGTTTAAAACTTAGCTCAGTTGAAAGTTCCTTAGTCATCCATCCTGGCTTCTTGAGACATCTTCCATTTTTCTTCCTCATTGGAACTGTTTGAAATTGCACCTTAAGTATCTCCTTTTTGAGAAACCCCCATCCGTCTTGAACTCCCTTCTCTTTTAGTATTCCTGACCATGGGATCACCCCTAATATTTCTCTAAGTTTATTGAAATCAGCTCTCCTAAAGTCGAGAGTGCATGTCTGACTATGCCTGGCTTCTTCTTTCCACTGTCTAACAAACTCCAGGAGAACATGGTCACTCCCACCTAACAATCCCACCACTTGCACTCCATCAACTAGGTCTTCCCTGTTGGTTAAGATAAGATCTAAAATAGCTGATCCGCTTGTTGCCTCTTCCACCTTTTGGACAATGAAACTGTCTTTGAGGCAAGTGAGGAATTTGCTAGACCTTGAGGATTTGGCTGAGTTTGACTTAGCCTCGACTTATCCACGGGTCATGGAAAAATCCATAATTTTGGCCCCAAAACCTGCCCTCAACTTATACATGAGGTCAACTTATAGTTGAGTATATATGGTGCTTCTGCTCCTTATCTAGGGAAATGTATTACTTCTATCTCCTCTATAGTTCACATCCAAGAATTCATCTCCTGCACAACAATAGCAATCTAAACTGCTACATTCCATCTGACATGAGAATATATCTGCTGAGCCTAATAGGAAGCAGTAACCTAGTCCAATGGCTCTTAACCAAATATTTTGTGGTGATATTCTGTTATACCATAGGAAAATTAAGAAGGGAAGGGAAGAAGGTATTCACTTGAGTTATTATGAAAGCAGCTCAAAGATGCAGACAATATGGTTGTAACTATTTTTATTTCATACAAATATTTATTGAAAATATTGGGTAACTTCTCTAGCAATTACAAGTGAACACAAATGTGTGAAATATAAAGCTGAGAGAGAGTAGAAAAAGAAACTTCCATGCTGATAGAAGCCAATTTTTTTTTTACTATGGGAAATAGTAAAGTAACAGTGCCACTCTATTCTGCCTTGGTCAGACCCCATTTGGAATACTGTGTCCAGTTCTGGGCACCACAATTCAAAAAAGATGTGGAGAACCTGGAGCATGTCCAAAGGAGGGCAACTAAGATGGTGAAGGGTCTGGAAACCATGCCCTATGAGGAACATCTTAGGGATCTGGGGATGTTTAGCCTGGAGAAGAGAAGGTTAAGAGGTGATATGATAGCCCTGTTTAAATATTTGAAGGGATGTCATATTGAGAAGGGAGCAAGCTTGTTTTCTGCTGCTCCAGAGACTAGAATGCGGAGCAATGAATGCAAACTGCAGAAAAAGAGATTCCACCTCAATATTAAGAGGAACTTCCTGACAGTAAGGGCTGTTTGACAGTGGAACACATTCCCTTGGAGTGGAGTGGAGTCTCCTTCCTTGGAGGTTTTTGAGCAGAGGCTGGATGGCCATCTGTTGGTGATGCTTTGATTGGGAGTTCCTGCATGGCAGGGGGTTGGACTGGATGGCCCTTGTGGTGTCTTCCAACTCAATGATTCTGTGATTCTAATCCAGCACAGGAAGGAGAGGGTCTCTGTTTGTTTACAAAGAATTGATCACTTAGTACCCTTTCTGCTTGGTGCAAGAGAAAAACAATCTTCCCACCACATAGAATCATAGAATCATAGAGTTGGAAGAGGCCACAAGGGCCATCCAGTCCAACCCCCTGCCATGCAGGAACTCCAAGTCAAAGCATCCCTGGCAGAGGCTGGATGGGGAATTCTGAAAGAGCTGCTATCACAATACCATACTGACCCATAAATAGGTCAACCTGGGATTTGGGGGTCAATTTTTGGATGTATATTTTAGACTTATAGATGAGTATATAATGTAATCCATTTGCCTAGATTAAAATCTTACATGTATATCTCTAACCCCCCCCCCCCCCATTTGTGTGAAAGTAACAGGGGACAAACTAGTTTATGTTTTGTTCTTTTTCTAAAAGAAGCTTTGATAATACTTTCAGTTCCAATGAGAAGCAACAAAGAAGACTTGGAAATATTTGTCAAGCTTGTAATCCCCAGCCTTTTTGAAGATATTTCCTTTGTTGCGAGGTCACAGCAGAATAAGAGTAAAATAATTGACTAATTTGTTCACTGTTCTTTTTTCTGTGATGTTGTTATATATTTAGATGTTTATCTTCCAAAGGCATGACATACAGAAGAACACTCTCAAGTGAATTCATAATGACATAGAGAAGGACACTCTCAAGTGAATTCATAACTTACCTTTACTTTTAATTTATGCTAGCCAAGAATTTACCATTATGGACAGTATTTTATTCTCTCATTTAAAAAATCACATTTTTTTTTGGCTCTGTCTTCTTCATTCTTCTACTCCTCTGTCCTGCCAGCACTTTTAGATGAAGGATTAGTCTTAAGCTAAAAGGATGCTCAACAGGTGTAACATCATCAGTGCCTCTGCAACCCAAATTGCACCACAATTGACTTTAATAGGAAAATATATTTAGCTCAATAGGGAGAGTGAGAGGGCTTTTGGGCAATATTAAAGGCCAGGAAACTCAGCCTATATATATTGATTCTAAACCACTAGAACACCAGAGTGCAAGGTCTAAATGCCATTTTATTTATGCACTTAAAAGATTTCAGCATTCAACAGCAACACACACACACGAAATAACAATGTAAGAAGGTGGGAATTGGATAGCAATTCAGAGGGATGGGTGATACATTGCCAGTTTCAGAAGCCAGGCTCTCCAATGGAGCAACAGCTTCAGAGCAGATTGGACTCAGATCATTACCTGGAATCATAGAATCATAAAGTTGCAAGAGACCACAAGGGTCATCAAGTTCAATCCCTCCTGCCATGCAGGAAATAATAATCAAAGCATCTCTGACAGATGGCCTTCAGCCTTTTTTTAAAGACATCCAGAGAAGGAGAAACCACCACACCCCAAGGTAGTGTGTTCCACTGACAAACAGCTTTTACTGTCAAGAAGTTCCTCCTAATGTTGAGGTGGAATCTCAACATGAGGAAGGTGTGAGTTTGCTTAGCAATACTGAGCAATCAACCTGAAATCTTATATCGTCTCTGCCTAGTTTCAACTAAGACCAAATTAGAATGGCGCAACAACCATTTAAATAGTGTAACAGTTTCTTGGGTCAGCTTCTCAGGAATTTTGATTATGTTTCCCTGGGGAAGGAGAGTCAGAAAGGTGTGCAACTGACTGGACAATAGATGAAACATCCTAAATCAAAGGTGTTATCTCTGGATGCCAATTTGATTTCCACTGCTCTGGCAAATGTCAGCCAAACCTTCACCACCACCACACTCCTAATAATAAAAGGATTGCTTTCAATTTCAAAGGGTACATCTTTCTGCCTACAAGCTGTAGCAGTTCCTGGCCACCCTCCCTGCTCTTTGTATGGGCAGACTATTTCCTCACATTGGGGTGCCCTTCTGCGGCTTTGTGACTAGGCATTCCTTCTAATATGGATTTTCATATCTAAGATTGATTAGGGGCATGCAGTATTCTAACACCCCCTGCTTTATTCAGCTCTTCAACATTTTTCTTGCCCATTTTTCAACCATAATGCACATTTTGCATTCATGAGAATTACCTGCAGTTAAACCCACAAGTGCACATGCCTGCACAATCATAAAAACTATGGTTGCTAATTCCAGTCTGTTTTGTCTTTATGCAGTAAATGAGACAACTTTTTAAAAAGTTGTCTTTGATGCAAGTTGATAGGGTTTTTTTTTATTGCAGTTGGTCTCAGAGAACATTTTAACACTTTTAAAGCAATTTTTGCACATTTCTGTAATATGCAATAACTGTTGACTTGTAGTGAAAGTGGGAACAGTGAGTGAGTTGTTTCGATCTTTTTTCATCCATCAGCCTCTCCTGTTGTGCTTGCTTTATTTGTATGCTTGGCTTCATAAAGGAATGAAGACACAAGTTATACACAAAGAGGGGGGGTGTTGAACATAAAATATATTTTGCATAAATTTGTAGAAACTGTGAGTGGGGAAAACATTTGGTATCTTAGTTCCAAAACACATTGCAGAAATAATTCAGTTTGAGACAGCTTTAACTGTCTCAACTAATGCTAGGGAATTCTGAGAACTGTAGTTTTGTGAGACATTTAGCCATCTCTCTCAGAGAGCTCTGCTGTCACAATAAACTAAAATTTCCAGGATTCCGTAGCCTTGAGTCTGGGCAGTTAAAGCAGTCTCAAACAGGGTTATTTCTATTTCTGCTTTGGTCAGACCCCACCTGGAATACCATGTCCAGTTCTGGGCACCACAATTCAAAAGGAATGTGGAGAAACTGGAGTGTGTCCAAAGAAGGATGACTAAAATGGTGAAGGGTCTGGAAACCATGCCCTATGAGGAACGCCTTAGGGAGCTGGGGATGTTTAGCCTGGAGAAGAGAAGGTTAAGAGGTGATATGATCGCCCTGTTTAAATACTTGAAGGGATGTCACATTGAGGAGGGAGAAAGCTTGTTTTCTGGTGCTCCAGACAACAGTACCCAGCACAATGGATGCAAGCTACAGGAAAGGAGATTCCACCTAAACTTCCTAAGAATAAGGGCTGTTTGACAGTGAAACACACTCCCTTGGAGTGTGGTGGAGTCTCCTTTCTTGGAGGTCTTTAAACAGAGGCTTGATGGCTGTCTGTCGGGGATGCTTTGATTGAGAGTTCCTGCATGGCAGAGGGTTAGACTGGATGACCCTTGTGGTCTCTTCCAGCTCTAAGATGCTATGACTCTATGATTATATGCAGTGTGTTTTGAACCTTAGTTTTGCACTGGATATGTGATTTGGGGGGGGGGGAGGGATGGTGGTGGTCAGGGCTTGAAGAATTTTCAATGTGCTACCATGCCATGCTAATATGGACAGTTTAAATCTCGGTGGCTATGAAATTTCTTCACATCCCTAACACAAACACACAAATCATTGTTTGGGGATAGGGAAAAATGGCAAGGGGAACAATGTGCATTATTTTGAGTTTCTTTGAAGGAAGCAAGATATCAAATGTAAGAATAAACAAATGATTTGAAACTAAAGAAAGACCAATGGTTGTGGGCAGCATTGTAGTTGTTTTTAAGGGTAAGGTGTCTTAGGGGTGTGTGTGTGTGTGTGTGTGTGTGTATAGAAAAAGAGTACAAAGAACCTGCATGAACCCCTTACAAAACTTGGATTATGTTCCTGAGAAAAATTTGTGTTTCTGCAATCATTGGGTGTCTGAGACAGATATCATGAAGCAATTCTTCATCGAAAAAAAGTAAATACAAATAGGTGTGCATTCAGTTCTGTGATGTGCAATATGATAAGGGATAAAATTGTTTTCAGAGTTACAGATGAGATTCTAAAAGTAAGCCTACTGTGAACCCTTGTCCTCATATTCAAGAATGTCATGCTATGTTTCTGGACATAAAAGTAAAATACAGTAAGCAGCGAAGATGAGAAATTGCACGAGATTACTCATTGCAATCCATACGAAAGAGCAGAAGCAATCAGAACTGCTCTCTTTACAGACAGAGACAATGTGGGCCCACATGGGTCCACTAAACATTTTGTGGGAAATATCAGTGAAGAACTTGCAAAAGCCATTTACAGTGTCACAGAAGTATTTAATAATAATAATAATAATAATAATAATAATAATAGGATTTATTTCTATTCCACCTTTTTCTGCTGGTATTGAACTCACCACCTTATGGTTTTGACTGAGTGGCTGCATTACAGGCATTTAAACATTGCGCCACCAGGGCTATTTGCCCACTTTGACTTCATCACATTTTGTTATATTACAAAGTAGAATTGAAATAGATTTAATAGGCATTTTTACCACTTGATATTAGCATGGGTGGTTAGCAAGTGTGAGAAACTGCAGATAATCGCTCTATTACAGAAACCAAATTGGCAAAGCAGAAGTTCAAGAACAACCCATTCTAGCACTACTGACCACCAATGGGTTTAGCAGAGAAAATAAATTAGCTTATTTTGCTTTGTAAAATATTTCAGAATAGGTTTACTTAAAGTATTTTATCATAACTAAATACATACACTCATGGATAAGAGAGGGGGAAGAAGAAGAAAAAGGATGAGGGTGAAAGTGATACAGAAAGAGAGCAGGTTTGGAAAGGCAAATATGCAAACTAGCATTTAGTATAGAAATGCAAAGACTCCTAACTTTAACACGCCTTCTCAACTATATATGCACCCCTGATGTTCATCTTGACTCTCAGATTTTCAAAGCAATCTTTTAGTAAAGGCTTAGGCAAGATTTCAGGTCATAGATTACTACTTTCTCAGTCATCTCATGCACTTTGTTGTATCTCATTCCAAGGTACATGGTATCATTCTTCTCTTTTTGGAAAAAAAAAATGAAATTCAACTGTGGCTGTCTTTCATAAGAAGAAATAATTTCTGCTCAGTTATTTCAAAGTCAGCCAAAATCGATTAAACAAGAAGAATTGCTTTCATGCCTCTGCTGATGCTATGTATTCTGCCTCTGTGGGTGATAAGGCTCTTGCTGGTCATTGGTCCAGGAAATAGTCCTTTTTTCATACAAAAATGGAAAATCACTGATACATTGTTATTTTGCACCATCTCCTGCTCCATTTATATCAGTGTAACATCTGAGTTGTGGAATATTGTTAGCTGATAGTTACAGTTTAAAGTTCACAGTCCCTTTTAATTATTTAGACAATCTTTTTACTACAGTCCAGGACCACTTTGTGGGTGCACAGACTTTCCTGCAGAAGATTTTACTTATTTAAGTGACTTGTCTTCTACCATTCTGTCCAAATGGTTATTTGGCAAAGGATCCTTTGCTTCATTGTTTTCACAAAGTCTATTGCAATAAGTGTTGCTACAGAATCAGAATCTTGAATTCCTAGAGTTTCTAAGAGTTTGTCATTATTTTGCTTTCTCCTTTAGGAGAAAGGAACCAACTCCTTCCACTTCAGTCTGAATGTCTAGTGATATGTAACATCTTTCAGTTCAACTTCCTTATTCATATTATTTACAATTTCTATGTAGTCTTGAATTCTCTGGGTGCCTCTATCCAAGTGATAAATGTATGTTAAAATAAAAGGTAGATTTTCTTTGTTGATGTCATAGGTTCAGCTTGCTTAAAGACTTATTACTCCAGCATTTTATCTAGTTTCACAGTCCAAGCCCTGACAGCCTGTTTAAGTCCATACAATCTCTTTTCAAGCTTGCAAACAAGATGTGGTTGATTTTAGCTGAAAAAGGTTGGGAGTCAGTGCATTTATAGTTCCTCTGTTATTTCTCCATGCCAATAAAATAAAATAAACTAAAATAAAAGTAGTTTTCACATCAAGATGTGTAGCATCGATCTATTTTGAGGCAATCATAATAAGAAGCAGTCTTGCTGTGTTTGACAACAGGTGCAAATGTTTCATCAGAATCTATTCTAAACTATTGTGTGACATTCCAAGCAACTAGTCTTGTCTTTTTTTAACCTATGTGCCTGTTTCACTATAAACATCCATCTGAATCTCATGGATTTTTTTTCCTGGTGGAAGCTCATGTGCCCATGTTCCACTTTTGCGGAGTGCATTTGTTTCTGATTTTTCAGGTTTTCTCTACTGAATAGCCTCAGCTGCAAACCTTTGTTAAAATTTGTCTAAATTTGACAGTTCTCTGGGACATGTTGGCTTTGCAAAGAGGGACAAGTGTGGAGGTGATACACCTCTGTTGGGTCACATTGAGCATCTTGGAACCTATTATGGGACCTGGTCTGATCTTCATCCCCTTCTGTCTGTGCGCTGCCCCCTGTCTTTGGCTTATTTCTATCTCATCCACCTCACTTTGTTGCTGACGAGATCAGACATTTTGTTCCTGTTCTTCCATGGGTTCTAACATAACCCCCTTCCTGTTGTGTGAAATCTAATACAATAGCTTATTCTTTTGGGAAATCTAGCACATTGGTGCTTCTCCTTTCAGTCCTCAGCTGAAAGAAATGTAACTTGCAGTATGATTACTATTTTCTGGATTTATATGATACCAGAGGCTAAGTTTTATAGTTAAAAAGTAGCTTTGGGGTTGCAGTGTTCAAGATGTCTGTGTCAAAGATGAAGACTGTTCTCATTCTGTGTTTGAGCCACATTTGCTTATTGAATTGAAATAATTATACCATTATTTTCAAGTACTTTAACAAACAGAACATTCCTTTTAGCAACTGTGCACTTTCCTTTTTATTTAGAACAGATACACTAAACAAATTACAATGTAAGTCAGGAATAAACAAGACATTTGCTATGTTTTACACAAATCTATCAAGTAGTTTGCAATCCAGACTACTATATCCAGACATTTCAATTTGAAAAAAGTCCATTAACAAGAAAACAGTCTAATAATTCTACTTTGTCTGTTATTTAAAACCTGTCAAGAGTCGGTGTGGTATAGTCAATAGTGACTTCTGAGGGAGAGAAGATCAGACAGAAACACCCCATGTTTCAGCTGCCGCTGCTCAGGACTCTGAGTGAGAATAAACACTGCTAGTAACTACTGGACTTAACTCCAGTCTCATCATCTGTCATGGCCAGCCAAGAGATGGAGTAGGATGAGGAGGAGGGCATGGCTCCTCAGGGGCAAGAGGATTTGGAGGCTAGACCAGGTCCCAGTTCTGCTCTGCCAGACCCCAGCCCTGACATTTCAGCCCCAGGAGTGGAAGCTGGGCCAGGCTCTAGTACTGTGGAGCACCCTTCAGAGGCTCAGCAGCTGAGTGTGGTTTCAAAGGAAGAATACAGCTTGGAGGTTCCCTCCTTTAAGGAAAGGAGGGCTGAGATTTCTTGCGTCAGTCCCACAGGCTTGCAGAAAAAAAAGCTGCTAACAAGGCACAGCTGACAACAGGGAGAGTGTCAAATGTGGGATGCCATCCCTTTGCCAGAACTTATTGAAAGTCTCTTGGTGTGACTGTGTGCTGGCTTCATGTCTTTTGAACTCTGGTTTGCCTTGACCTTGGAATGACTTGGACTTCTGCTGCATTCTCCTTGCCCTGACCTCGGACTGGACTGACTTCTGTGACTTCTCCAACCCTGACCTCAGCTCTGGCTTTTGGATATTTCCTGTGAACAAGATTCAGGTTTGTGGAACTGCCTTATCAGCTTGTGTTGGTGTGTGTTGGCCGCAGTCCAGGACATCATCTACTTTTCCTGACTGTAAGCCTGAGGACAGGAAACTGTCAATTTAATTAATTGTAAGATGGTCTGGTAAACTTTGTTGTTCAGAGGGGGTTATAAAAATTTTAAATAAATAAAATAATGCTGTTTTTTTTCCTATTTTATCCAAGTTGGGACCTAATTTGGGCTTCCTATATTAACAATATATCAGAATGCAGTATTTTTTCAGATACCATATTGTGTCAAATTTGGAACAGCAATAGTAGATGAAAGTACTTCTTTGGTTAATTTGTTATAAAAAATTGGATAAGGTACAAGAAGGGGAAAGGATTAAGTATTACCTGGCAACTAGGTAGTAGAAGAAAGCTGCATATACTTGAAGAGATGCATGGAGTTAGTAAAAATGTCAGCAATAACATTCAGAATTCCTTTTCTGTGGATGTCTGTAAGATTCCATGAATGCTGGCCTTCTCTTTGAAGGAAATCTAGTGTAGAACTGCAGTATAGTATTAAAATTATATGAGGGAAGGTTTTCTTTTATTTCCAGAATTTAAAAATGTTATATTTCACTTATTCTAATGTAGAAAAGGACTCTATATACACATTCATATCCAGTTCCTCTCAAATCTATGTATTAAAAAGTTACAAGTACCACTGTCACATTTAGAAGTAATAATTGGCATATTTGCAGTGTAAAAACTGTGGTAGCAATTTTATTTCAATGGGATTTAAGTATGCATAAGTAGCCCCTAGAGCCAAGTGTATGTTTGTTCCTGATTTTATTACTGTTCTTTCTATTTTCTATACTTCAAAACCTACTAAATCTTTCAGCAGTTTGAAGTTTTATGCCCTTCATTCTTGCCTAAATCTGTATTCTGCTTGAAAGCTGTTTTAACACAACATACACATACAAAAGTTAGTGGTAATAACTGACAGGTGGTAGAAAGATAGGTTCTTGCATTATAGGCTTTTGGATAGAAGTTTATAACCATTTATTTGAGGTGAATTGTACTAAAACCAGCCGGTAGCACAATTGCCTGGTTTGTTCAAATTTATTTGTGAATTCAACCTTTCTCTTCCAGTTTTTGGGCCCTGATCAATCAAATAGGAATTGAATAAGTTAGTAAAAATGTCAGCCATAACAGAATTCCTTCTCTGTGGATGTCTGAATGTAAAAGTAAATAGTCTAGACTCTAGCCTGTTGAGTAGCCAGCCCCATACTGCTCCATGTTATCCCTGTTTTGTACTGCACCTCAATTTCTTTTGCCTTGTCTTCAGCCTCCTCCTCCTCAGCCTCCACTTCCTCTTCCCCTCTTTTTTTTTTTAGCAACTTACAAAAATTCCCACTGTCCTTTCCATTTTATATCAGGCTATATTTCTCATCTGGTTCCTAGTATGTTCACCAAGTCATCATCAGTCTCTTCTGCCCAGGATCTGTGCAAGGTTCCAATCCAAGGAGACAAATTTCCTTTCCTTTAGAGATGCTGAATGGCGGAGACTTCCGGTAAAATGGCGGGGCAATAAGCAGCCATCCACAGTAGCAGCGTGGAAGGTGGCAACAATAGTAGTCCAGGTAGCTGATTTTCCATAAATATTAGCAGTTTCTGCTAGCTAGAAAATCTCCTGGATAAAGGGGATCCGGACGGGCCCGTTGGGGTTCTCCAGAAAGAGGATTGGAACCGATCCGGCAAGATCAGGGGACCGGGAAGACCTCTGAGGAGAACGAGGGAAGCCGCGGCTACTATTGAGGCTTTGGAGCATAGCTCCGCCGACCTTTTTAAATAAGACCCAACTAAGTAAGAGGAGGAAGTGAAAAGAAGAGGGGAATCGCATGGGTATGGAAAGATCCTCGCATTGCTCACTCCCTTTTGGGTGGTAATAATAGAAGGAGGAATAATAGAACAGAAGGAGTAAGTGGTGGTCTCAAATTATGTTAAACCTATGAAAAGAGCGAGAAATTAATTAATAGAAGAAGAGAGGACTGATTGTCCAGAATTGACTGTTTAAAAAGAAAAGTAAATCGAGGAGTAGTGGTGAAGAGTGAGCGGAGGGGGAGAGAAAAGAGAAGGAGGGAGAAAGAGAAGAGGAGGAAGAGAAAAGGGAAGTGAAGAGAAGAAATAATAAGAAAAACTAAGAGGAGAAGGAGTAAAGATTGGAGGAAGGGATCTCTGGAGTAAAGAAGAGGAGCGGACGGGAGGTGAACGGAAAGAGGAGACGGAGATACCAGATTTGGAGGAGAGGCAGTTGAGTGCTGAATTGGGGAGAAAAAGTAGACGAACGGCGGACCGGGAAGAGAAGCAGACGAACGGCGGACCGGGAAGAGAAGCAGACGAGCGGCGGACTGGGAAGAGAAGTAGACGAGCGGCGGACCGGGAAGAGAAGCAGACGAATGGCGAAGCAGACGAACGGCGGACGGGGAAGAGAAACAGAAGAACGGCGGACTGGGAAGAGAAACAGACGAGAGGTAGACTGAGAAGAAAAGCAGATGAGAAGGTGGACTGGGCTGAGTAGCAGATAAGAAACAGTTGGAGAGGGAAGAGACTTGGATTGATATAAGATTTAACATAACTTTCCTTTTTGAATAGGGACAGATAGAGGAAAAAAGGAAGGAAGGGGGGGAAAGCAGTAAGATATAACAGAAGAAATAAAGCGGGGAGTATTTGAATAAAGAAGAGAGAAAGGGGGAAGGAGGAAGGAGGAAGGAGTGGAGGGAGGAAAGTGAGGAAATAGATTGCTAGGAAGAAAGTATAACCAAGAAGAAATAAAGGGAAATAACTATACCTGCTGGGCGTTTTCAAGGACAAAGAGCACATGGTGTGGAGGAAGTAGAGGGGAGGAGCAGTAAAAGGAAGTAGAAGCTGGCTGTAAAACAATAGAGTGTCATAAGTGACTAAAGAGTGAAAGAGTGAAAGGCTGCTGCCACCTAGTGGTGGAGGAGAGATACAACAAGTAATAAAATTTAAATTCCTGGGAAAATTTGGAACTAAAATAAACTTGAATAAATAATCTGAAAAGGAATAAGAGCAAATTAAATTAAAATAGACAGAAGAGAAAATATGTCATACACAGTAACTACAGCTATGACGACAAGAGAAATGGCAAAGAAGGAAAAAGAAAGGAAAGTACAGACATCAGATCCACCTCAAAATCTAGGAAGAAGACCATCTTTAGAATTTAAAACTTCGGATCCGAATTTTAAGTTATTAGAGGCAATTCAAAGAATTGAAACAAATATAAGACAAGAAATAAAGGTAATTGAAACGAATATAAGACAAGAAATAAAAGATTCTAGAAATGAACTCCGGCAAGACTTTAAAGAAGAAATTGAAGATTTAAAAGAAACAATGAAGGGGATGACAGTGGAAATCAAAGAAGCAAAAGGGAAAATAGAAATATTGGAAAAGAGAACCACAGAAATAGAACAAGTAACCAAAAAATTAACAATAGATCAAAATCAAGAAAAAGAATTAAGCAAGAGAAGAGAAATTAAAGATAGGAAAAAATGTATCAAAATAAGAGGCCTTAAAGAAAAATACAACGAAGATCTGTACAAAGAATTGGTTCCAGCATTAGCGGATCTACTAGACTGTCCGTCAGAACTGCTGGATATGGATGTGGACAAAATTTTCAGAATTAACTCGATGGCAGCCCGGAATAGAAGCCTTCCCAGAGATGTGGTCGTATATTTTACGAGAGAGAGAGTAAAAGAGAAAATAATTCAAGCCAGCTACGAGAAGAAATTACTAATTGATGGTAAGGAAATCATGATTTTCAAAGATGTGCCTACAGAAGTGCTGAGGAAAAGAAGGGATTATACAAGCCTGACTAGAATGCTACAAGCAAGAAATATAAGATATAGATGGGAGCCGGTAGAAGGAGTATCCTTCAGCTGGAGACAAAAACAATATAAAATAGATACGGTAGAGAAAGCAAGAACGTTTTACAATAGATGGTTTAGAGAAGAAAGGAGATGGAACAATGAACAGCAAGAAGGAGACTTTAATGAGAAGAACGAGAAGAAGCCTGGAATGGGAGGGATAAAGGAATATAAGAAAAATCAAACAAGGAAAAGGAAAGAGAATATAACAGAAGAGGTGGAGGAAGATGAAGAAGAACTAAAAGGAGCGGTTGGAGGAGGAATACCACAATTTGAGATCAGCGATGAAAATCTAGAAGGAGAGGAAGAAATAGAGGTAGGAAAGAAAAGGAAAGAAGGAAGGGAAGAAGGAGAAGGAGAAGAAGAAGAAGAAGGAAAAGGAGAAGGGGAAGGAGAAGGGGAAGGAATAGAAGAAACAACAGAGGAAGATTAAGATTGAAAGTAATATCGAAATTAAAAAAGCAAAATGAGAATCCTATCATGGAATATAAAAGGATTGAATTCGAAGTATAAAAGGAGACAAATCTTTCACATTTTAGAAAAGGAAAAATATGATATAATTAATATACAAGAAACTCGGATAAAGACAAAAGAGAAAAAAATATTTAATAAACCCCAAATTAGGGAAAGTGTTTATTAGTGCAGGAGAAAAGAAAAAGAATGGGGTCGCCATCTATGTAAAAAATCAGATACCAGCTAAAGAAGTAATAAATGATCCCGAAGGAAGATATATTGGTTTGGAAATAAAGATAAATGAAAAAAGAACTCTAATCCTGGGAGTTTATGGTCCAACAGAAAAGAAAGGGAAATTTTATAAAAAATTGTTAAAACAAATAAGAAAATTAAATTATGACTCTCATATCCTGATGGGGGATTGGAACGGGGTTTTGGACCCTAGATTAGATAGAGACTCCAAGAAAAAAATAAAAAAGGGTCAGGGGAAACTCCCCGAATCCTTCTTTGAATTAAAGGAGTATTTCACTTTGGAAGACCCTTGGAGACAAAGAAACCCGGATTCAAAAGACTTTACTTTTTATTCTATACCACACAACTCAGCATCGAGGATTGATATGTTTCTAATCCCTAAAGAAATGTGTAGGGAAGTAAAAGATGTGAGAATTAAAATAAACAAATTTTCGGACCATAACCAAATATCCTTAGAAATTAAGGAAAACAAACAAGAATATACATGGAGACTAGATGAAAATCTAATTAAAGATGAAAAAATTAAGAAACAACTGAAAGAAGATTTGAAATACTACTTCAAAGAAAATATAAAGGAGGAAATACCTATGAAGACAGTTTGGGACGCATCAAAGGCCGTGATGAGGGGAATACTTATCAAAAAAGGCTACGAAAGAAACAAAGAAAAACGGAAAAATATTCAAGACTTGTCGCAAAATATTCAAAAGAAAGAAAAAGAACTGATTAGAAACCCAAATAATAAGAAGATTAAAAGAGAATGGGAAATATTAAAGAAAAAATTGGAAAAGATGATGACGGAAGAGATAAGTAATAAATTAAAATATATAAAACAAAGAAATTTTGAATTTGGAAATAAAGCAGGTAGATTACTAGCACAAAAAGTTAGGAAAAAAAGAAGTAAAAATATAATATTGGAGATACAAGAAGGAGGGAAGAAATTCTCTGATCAGAAAAATATTTTAAGAGTATTTCAGAAATATTATGAAGAACTTTACAAGGAGCCAGAGGAACAAAAACAGCAAGAGGAGAAAATAAGAGAATATTTGGAAAATATTCAAGGTCTGGATATTACAGCAGAAGAAAGAGAGATGCTACAATCGGAAATTACAGAACAGGAAGTAAATGAAGCGATTGACAAAATAAAACATGGGAAGGCACCTGGGCCGGATGGATATACGTCATTATATTACAAAGTGTTTAAAGAAGAATTGATAATACCACTA
This sequence comes from Urosaurus nigricauda, assembly GCA_034509955.1. Lineage (NCBI taxonomy): Eukaryota > Metazoa > Chordata > Lepidosauria > Squamata > Phrynosomatidae > Urosaurus > Urosaurus nigricauda. The sequence continues at coordinate 64,755,607 of JAOEGL010000003.1, forward strand.
AAGAAAATGTTCAATGATGTTAAATTTAATGGAATCCCAGAATCATGGAAGGAAGCGAACATCACTGTGATACCTAAAGAAGAGAAAGACTGGACACTCCCTCAAAATTATAGACCGATCTCACTATTAAATATAGATTATAAAATAATGGCCAATATTATTGCGAATAGGTTAAGAAAAATCTTGTTAAGATGGATACAAAGTGATCAATGTGGCTTCTTACCACAGAGACATATAAAACAAAATATAAGAATAGTTATTGATCTTATAGAATATTATGATAAGAATCCGGGGAAGGAAGCCGCAATGCTTTTCCTAGACGCGGAAAAAGCCTTTGATAGTTTACATTGGTCTTTTCTGAAAAAATTAATAACGAAATTAAAACTAGGTGAAAATATGGAAAAATGGATAACAGAAATTTACAAGGAGCAACAAGCAAGAATAATTATAAATGGCCAAAAGACAAAAACTTGCAAAATAATGAAGGGAACAAGACAAGGTTGTCCCTTATCACCACTATTATTTATTATGTGTCTGGAAACCCTATGTAATAAGATAAGAGAGGACATGGAAATTAGAGGGGCACAGATAAAGGGAAAAGAGATAAAAATGAGAGCATACGCGGATGATGTAGTATTTATAATAGAAGAGCCAATAGTAGGAACCCCTAAAGTAATAAGGAAAATAAAAGAATTTGGTCAATGTGCAGGTCTTAAAATAAATGAAAATAAATCAGCCTTTCTGACCTTTAATATGTCAAAAAAGAAAAAAGAGGTATTACAAAGCATGACTGGTATACAAGTGAAAAAGAAAGTTAAATATCTTGGGATAAATATTTCCGGAAAAAATAATAAGCTATTCGATAATAATTATAAAGGTCTATGGAAAGCAATCAAAGGGGATCTGGAAAAATGGGAAAATTTGCGACTATCACTACTGGGGAAAATAGCTTTGGTAAAAATGAGTGTACTACCGAAAGTTCTATTTGTATTACAAAATTTACCTGTAGTATTGAATGAGAAGATATTTAAAGACTGGAAAAAGGACTTGGCAAGGTTTATCTGGGCAGGAAAGAAGGCAAGAATTAAATGGAACTCTCTAATAGATTCAAAAGGGAGAGGAGGGCTCTCATTACCAGACTTCCAACTGTACTATCACGCTTGTGAGTTAGATTGGCTCAAGGAATGGGTGCAATTAAAAGATGAGAATTTGCTATGTTTAGAGGGATTCAATATACTGTTTGGCTGGCATGGATATTTATGGTTTGGTAAATTAAAGCAAAATAAGCAGTTTCAAGACCATATAGTAAGGAGAGCTTTATTGCAGGTTTGGAATAAATATAGGCTAAAAATCTATAGACAGATACCAACATGGGTTTCTCCACATGAAGCACTCTATAGGAGGGGAAGGATTGTACAGAAAGAATGGCTGAAATATGTGGACATCTTGAAAAAAGAGAATGGAAAATTTATTTTGAAAAGCAAAGATGAACTACAGGAAGAAGGAATAAGATTTAACTGGCTCTCCTATTTTCAGTTAAGGGATAAGTTCTTTTGGGATGAGAGAACGATAGGTATAACTGAGGAAAGAAATGAATTGGACAATATCTTACTGGAAAATAAAAAAGGATCAATATCTAAGCTATATAACTTCTGTTTAAAACTAAATTTGGAAACAGACATAATAAAATCAAATATGATAGAATGGGCAAAAAATGTCGGACATAGTATAGCCCTAGAAAAATGGGAAAAAGCATGGGGGAAAGACTTAAAATTTACATTATGTTCAAATATAAAAGAAAATTTCATAAAAATGTTACATAGATGGTATCTGCCTCCTTTAAGAATCGCAAAAATATATAAAAAGAAAGAAAGCAACTGTTGGAGATGTAAAGATACAAACGGATCCTTTTACCATATGTGGTGGACCTGCCCCCAAATTAAGGTTTTTTGGGGGAAGGTACATAAAACAATCCAGGAGATCTTTAACATAAAAATTAAATTTGAGCCCAAATTGTTCTTATTAAATATGTTAGAAGGCGAGTCTGAAAGAAAATGCTTAAAACAGATATTATATTTAGTTACCACTGCAAGAATAACTGTAGCGGAATTCTGGAAAGCTGACAGAGCCCCTGATGTTGAAGCTTGGCTATCTAAAGCTTTAGATGTTATAATAATGGATAAATTAACACATGAATTAAGAGATGAAGGGAAGGAAGAAGTACAAATCTGGGATGCATTGTTTCACTATTACGGAAAGATAACGGAGGGGAAAGGAATGTAAAATATGAATATATATGTGACCTCAAGTGGTTAATGTAGTAGTTAATGTTTAATGATAAACCGCTACAAATAAGAAATATAAAATATTACGGAGAAAAATAAAGATGTTATGGCATTCATAGGCCGTAAGATGTAATAAATACATATAAGAGGATGGAAAATAGATAATATCACATACTCCTTTAGTAATGCAAAATGGAAGCAATCAAGGTAAAAAAGAGGAAGATAGTAAAAGATAATAACAAATGAGGAATAAAGAATAGATTGCTGTATGAGACGGACGATTTTCCAGAAATGGTAGTTGGGTGGGGAGCGGGGGGAAAGAATATCATTAATAGACATGACGACAAGAAATGTATATACTGTATATATTGTTATATTTTGTTATGTCATATATTTTATGATATAATATTAAAAAAAAAAGAGATGCTGAATGGCAACCATTCCCAAACAGCTGGAAAATTTAGTTTAGCCAACTGGTGTCAGGGACTTCATACTATGAACATGTCTAAAGTATCTATAGTGAGTTTAGGTGTAATTGGCACCTCAACAATTTCTCCCTTTATATCCAAGGGAGATATACCCTTTATATTTGAGCCCTGGACAAATTTTTTCTCTTAGAGTGCCATGGGAGAGAGCATTACATCTTGTCTTTCTATTGTTCTGCATGGGAACCTGGAAGAACTCATGTTCAGTTGATCTCCTTCTACCCCCTGCAGCCTTTCCCCTCATTTTTATTTTATGTTGCAGTATTGATGAGAATGAAATCTAGAATTATCATGAGATAATTCATTGTTCTGTGCCATATTGGTTTTAGGAACCAGTGGAGAGAGGCAATGGTAAATGTACCTGTCAGAGCTCTAAGTAGCAGCAACTCTGTACTATTAATGAGGGTTTAGGGAGCTCAGAAGTGCTCATAACCTTGACCGTATACTGAATTGAGAGTGGTGCTGTAATTCAGCAAAAGTGTATTTGAAGTGCAGTGCAAGCCAGACTGCTATTCCTGGTTGTCATCCAAGCTACCATTATCAGGAATATCTTTTGCCTGCTTTTAACATGGGTGAGCTCAAAAGATAGATAAGATGCATTCACAGCTTTCATCCTTTCATGGTAGAAAACATCAAAGCAGCAATGCTTCAAAATCAGCTTCAATCCATTGTGGCTCAAAGAGATGCCCACAGCACAACCTATTTCAGAAATGAAAGCTTTGTTCTATAATTAGTTGGTGAAACTAATTGTAAACATTTTGTTTTCTACCTTTCCAGATACTTGTTCTTGGATATATTGGAAAATAATTGGGTGCTTTTTCTCCAGCAATAATAGTTTGGTTAAGGGTTGAAGAGAAAATGAATTGGTTTACACTTTTAATATGAGCTTTCCTAATTTACACTTCCTGAATCACTATTTAAACCATAAACCAGTTACACTTGGTAGTGACACTTCTGCAAACTCTGTGATGTGGTTCTCTGATCAAAATTGTGTTTTAAAGGCATTTTTGGTGAAAATCCACATTGTTCTCAATAGTGAAAATATGTGTTAAATGCAATGTATCAGGAAAACTGCTTGCAAAAAATATATAAACAAGGAAAGCTTGCATGGAAATTTGCACATATAAGGAGAAAATGGCACAAAATATGTAAAAGTTTTCATAATGTCTTTGGAAAAGCAAAGTGATACAGGACAGAATAAATCTAACACTGGAAATAAGAGAAAGTGAAAGAAAGTGAAAAGGACTTGTCTTATCTATCATTAGTTAAGTTATGCTGTACTGGGATTTGTGAACATAAACTCAAATAAAACTTGGGAAATGTCTTAAAATCTTATGAATGGGGTTCTCCTCAAAGTCCAATTTGTTCATCAAGTAAAAACAAGGAAGAAAAACTCTTCTTTTCTGGCATCAGCTTCTGAGGAATCCTCCTATACTTTATCTTTTGGAGAGAAATGGAAACTTTTTGTTAGCTTAGACTGGCATTTTTGTTGTTAGTTAGTTAGTCTGACCTTCTATATGTTATTGTGCCTTCATCTTTAGTCCCAAAGGTGAGCAGAGCCAGAGGAGAGAAATGACTGATATGAAAGCTTCCAGCATGTCCAAACACCTGCTTGTCTCTTGCCATCAGTTTTATTGCAAACTATTAGAGCCAATGAGAGTAAACACACATTTTTTTTCTCCATGCTGAATCATAAGAGGGCTGCTGTTCGAGTGTATCCAGGTGGTCTTCTTCCCTATTTGCTGCCATAATCCAGCAATCCAATTTGTCTGGTCTTGGGGTTCTCTGAGTTCGAAACTGGGTCAGTTTCCCACTGTTTCAGTGACTGAAAAGGGTCACTTGGGAAGTTCCAATGATAAAGCTCCCCCTCTAAGTTTGGAAATGCAAAAAATATCACTCAGATTTCAAAGGGAAAAAATCTATTCCTTCCTATGGCCCTTTCCTGTTATTCCCCCCCCCCCCCCCCGAATATAAGAAAGGGTAGCTGTTTAATTCTGTATTGCTGTCATTGTATTTTATTATTATATGGTCACTATGTTGTATCATTTTTACAACATCTTGATACCTTTTGATGAACAATATTGTAATCCTTATCTGCTTCATTTAAAAAAAGTTACAATAGGATAAAAAAAACACCTCGCATATATAGGAATGTTTATGGGTAAAATGATACCCAAACAGTCAGAATCAGAAGATACACATTCTTGTGAGACAGAATGTTTTGTAAAGCTGACAGACAGCATTTTCTGCCAATAAATGTATTCTATAAATACTATTACTACTATTTCTAATTGGCTAAAATACTGCTTGGTTTTCACAAAAATTATATCCTTTAAGCATACACCCTGAAGTAAAGCAAATAATTTTTAATAATGTGTTTACAGGAGGACTCATCATTAATAACATGGTGGAGTAGCTTTCTATCCCAATAGCAAAATATATCTTGCTGAGGGATATGTCTACAATGAACAAGTGGGTTCCGGATGAGTGTTTTTCAGTTGAAAATATGGTCCTGAACCAAAGGAAATGGCTGCACGTGTTACATTGCTGAAGGAAGGATTTGGAGACTAAGAATCAAGATGTTTTGACTTGGCCAGGGAAGAGAGTTTCTACAAAACAAGAAGAATTTGCACAAACGGAATGTACCCTGACCTGCAAGGACTATGGCAATCGCTGTGACATCAGCCAAGGTCTCACAACTGACAACATGAACATCTTCCTGACTAACTCATGTCAGCATTAGAAAAACATTCTCTGTGTTCCAATAAACAATTCTCTGTGTTCCAATAGCATGGACCAAGCTTTCAGAACTGAGAACATGAACTGTAAATGACAACCAGGAAAACCATGTCTTGCTCAAGAGATGAGAAGAAGAAAGTATAAAAGAGGAGGATTTCCAGCCCCTCCTTGGTGATTCCTGCTCGCGGCTACAGGTTTCATCCAACCCTTTGAGGACGAACTGGCCACTCGTTCGGCAAAGGGACCGTGTGTGTGAGGCTCTGTCTGTCTGTGTGTCTGTGTGTTCATATGTGTGTATGAAAGAGATCTCTCTTGATACTTACTTCCTTGCCTTATATGCATAGTATTTAGATTATTTGCTTGTCTTATATGCTTTAATAAAAAGTAGTTTTAATAAAAGTAGTTTAGTAACCTTAATAAAAGTAGTTTAAATCCAGATCTGGTGTCTCAAGTGTCTGTTTCAGCCTGGCTTTGGGATAGGTCTTTTGAAAGAGGGAATTTACATTTATACACTCTCAGGAAACAAAGAACTACCCTATAAAAACTTGAGCATAACATGTCTACCAATGAAGAGTAATTATTTGTGCCAGACTAGGCAACCAGAGCATGTTACTTGAATGTTGCAATGGTTCTTGCAAATAAATTTACCAGATGTGGTGCACTGTCTGCTGAAAAGTGGGTGGGGTGGTATAGTTATTAATTAAACCACCGGAAATGAACATTATATCTTTTATTAGCAGATCTTACATTGCTTCTATGTTACTTCTAAACTGTGAGAAAAACTGCCTTTCATCACATGTCATCCTGTGGAAATATGGTTCACTTAATCATGTCAGCAGACAGTAACAAAGTTAAACAGAAAAGCAAAAAGAGGTACTTTCAAGGCTGATTTGAAGGTGTTGCGTTTAGATGACACATGCTTTGAAGCCAGCAGGAAAGTGCCCTCTAGGCATCTTATGCAGAAGCAGCTCCCCCCCCCTTCTTCCTGGCTTGAAGCTATATCATGTGGTCATGACATGAACATCCAGCTGTCTTGGGAGCCAGCGGTGCGGTTGGTGGCAGCTTCAAGCCACTTTTTCCTGCCCATCTGTTTTGTCCCTAAGGCTCAAAGGAGGCAGGCCAAAACTGCCAGCTTCAGGCTGCGTTGGGGGCATGGTACTTACAGGACAGACACACTGAACATGGATGGAAGCTGCACCAAACTGCCCCAACCCAGAAGAGCCAGCACAAAAAGGAACAAAGTAAAGCCACACCTTGCTGGTGGCTGGGTTGAGAAGTGTGGCTGCTGCTGCCTGGATTGGGGCTGGGTATGTGTGGTTGCCATGGCCCCAGTTTGATTAGTGCCAGTATGGCCATGCACCACTCTTTTGTGCCCACATGCATAACCCTTAAGTTGTGATTTTTATGTCTTTCTGAGTCAATTTCTCTCTTCTGAAAAAATGATATCTTAGCATAGTAGCACCACCACATTTTATTCCATCTTTTCCTGCTTAGTTGCTAAATGGCTCAAATATCTGCTCATTTGTAGTTAGATTCTTTGCTGGTGGGCATAATATTCAAAATGAATCAAAAAACATAGTTTACATTTCCTGAAAGACATCCAATTTATCTTGACTTTAGTAGACACTCCATTTCCCTTTTGTACCTTGTGAGTTGAAAATTCTTTTCAGTCTCACCATTTCTCTGAAATAGCAGCACCTTGCAAATGGATGCCACAATTGTGATGACGCTTGCCCTAACTCAGCCCGCAGGGAGCCATGATTGTGTGCACTACTCCAGATGGTGTACGCCATCATCACGCACATCTGGTGCTGTGTCCAAATGATGCAACATCAAAGGGGTACCATAGAGCTGTGTGACCATGGCTATGGCATCCATTGGAAGCAATGCCCAAGAGAAAAAGCATGACACTTTTCATAGAGATGAATAAAAATACACATACCAGACAGTCAAAGAGGGGGCATGGGGTGAAGGGGGCTGAAAGGGGGGGCATGATTGTACCTTGAGGACATCTACATGAGCACACCTCTGCTCCAATGCCTTGTCATGGGGAAGGACTGTACATGTGAATGTGAATGTGTGCAGGTTCGCAGGGATCACCATGTAACAGGATGATAGTTGCCAGTAGTTTGTTCCTGTGAAAATTCACAGGGATGGTGGGGGAAGAGGAAAAACAAAGTAACCAGCAATGCAGATTCAAGCCGTCCCACATGGTCATGACATGCACACTCCAGCTGCCTTGGGAGTGGGCGATGCAGTTGGTAGAGTTTCAATGTGGCTTCAGAAAGGGTAGCTTTCAAGGTGCTTTTTCCTGCTTGTCTGTTTCACCCCATAGTTATACAAAGGAGAGGGAAGGTATCTTTTATGGGAAGGTATGATCTTTAAGAATATAGTAAAGACAAGCTGGGATCAGTTTTCCATTTTGGCTCCTTATGTATTGCATTCCAACCAAAACAATCTGTTGAAGAAGCACTTTGTGTAGCTCAAGAAACATGCACACACGCACAACACGCACACACACACAGAGTGGTCCTCAGAGGGAACTCCTTGAAGAGACTACAAATACTTATTCAGATGCATTGTTCCTAATCTGTCAGAGTTTGGAAACATTGCCTTTTTTGGACTGCAGATGCCATAGCTGGATGGGGGATTATAGTAGCTGTTGTCCAAAACTTTTCCAAGTTTTAATTCTCTCTCTCCACCCACTTCTGTCCAGTTGGTTCCCATCCTTGATACAAATTAAATTTATAATTGTGGCTTTATGGCAGTCAGTGTCAGCGTTTAAGACTTACAAGATTATTGGATTTAATCCAAGCCCATGTAGTCATCTCTGAACTAAACAGAGAAAGCAGATGTCCTATTCAATTATGCAGCTATTCCTGATTTTAAACTACTTTTGGGCCACTGTGGTATTTTATCATAACACATGGCCCTCTATCTATTGTTGTACTCAAGTTCAAGCATCTTCTAGCTGGTGTAGCCAATGCTGAGAAATGCTGGGAGCTGCAGTCAGCAACATCTGGATCATGGAAGCTGTGGTACTTGAAGTCACGGACACACATTTTGCAATCTCTGTAGCCTCTGGAGCTTATGATCTGAGATGGCCCTAAAAAGTATCAGGCAAGATAGATAACTGGGTCAGAAACCCAGTGGGCAACCCTGGTCAAGTCAAACTCTCAGCCTCAGTGGAAGACAAAGCCCCCGCCCCCCAAAGAAATCTTGCCAAGAAAACCCTGTGATAGGCTTGCCTTACGGTTGTGATAAGTCAGAAATGACTTGAAAACACCACTACCACAAGAACAACAACAACAACAAGGAGAGGGTGTGAATTGCACCCACACTGCTAAAGTGCTCTACTTAGTACTGAGACCATAAAACCACACAGAAAAAAAACTCAACTCGACATTCTTTTGTCTTGTCAGTTCATTTGCAACTGAACCATTTGAAGATTCTCATGCCTAGCCCACAGAGATGGCAAATTTCTCTGCTCATTAATAAAAATTTGAAGGAGGCCAGAAAACAAAAGTCCATGAGTTTATCAAATTGAAATGAATGGTTGTCATACTCCTATTTTAGATTGTTGATGTTCCTTTCTCCTATATTCACTCCTCCTTCTTCTGAGTCTAAACCTGCTCTCCGGTTTTTTCTGTATACAAGCTGAACAAAAATGGTGATACAATGCTGTCTTGGATTCCTTATATATCCAGCTACAATGTAGCTGATATACTGACACTGAGTTAGGATTGTCATCTCTCCCCCCCCCCCCCCGCCTTATAAGTGCTTCACTGTTAAGAACTATATGGCAGACAGTTACAATATTATTTTTCCCAGGCTAAGTACAGTTGTACCTATTGACTTTGACTTGTGAAAGTGGATGGGATTTCATTTTTTTTTCATGAGAGTCAAACTTCTTCAGAATGTTGCTCTGAAATGTGGATGTAGTGCATTATTATTGGGGGAGATAAAAGGAAATGACAAACCAAGAAACTTTGTCCTATTTCCTTTCCATTGACTGCGATCTTAACTGCTGTGTCAGAAGTTTCTCCTTCTAGTGCTGTTCTTTCTCGGATAGACTGCTGGACATCTTTTGAAAATGAAGTCATTAAAAATAAATATATCTGAAATGTGTATCATGTGACACTTGCACATGAATACCCTGTCAAGGAATTGTAACTTTATAGATAACTTGTTTTGTCCCACACATTAAAGAAGACTTGCCAGAAAAATTCTTATTCTACATTCAGTTGCAGTGATCCAAATCTACATCCAGTAAGATATAATATAAGGAAAATGATGACTCATTGTTGGAACAAATGAAACAGAATCATAGTGTCTACTTGCAATATTCGGCTAATATTTTCTGAGCCTGCAAAACACATTATTAAATTTCCACTGTGTTAACTGATGGGAATTCAAATTCTGCTAAGTGCATAACTATGAATATTATGTCAGCCATTGGAAAGATATCACTTCTCAGATGAAAACTAATAATACGGGTGGCAAATTCTGAAATTATTCCTAATGAATGATTCAGGCATTCCTCTGAGTCTAACCACTGAAATTTCACCATAAAGGTTTAAGTTCCCTGAAATATAACACAGAGAAACACATAAATCTACTTTATGTACAGTTCTTAATGAATATTTGCTCTGATTTTACAAATGGGCTGATGAGATTTGTATAGGAACTATGCTGAGAATAAAAAGAAAAATATAGGAGATTGGGATGGACAAGCAAAATACTGTCTCAAAATTACAAACAGAAAAACATAATATATAATTGTTTCTCTAATCTGAATTCCACAGTATTCAATCAATCAATCAATCAATATTTATTTACGGTCATTGACCAAAACAATTCCCCAGTATTATGGTAATGCTCTATATCTTCCGCTATTTACTTGTCACTGTGCATTACATCAGGACAGAGTAATGAGATGAAGAGGCAGATTCCTTACCAGTAGCCCACAGTGGATGAAATAAAGGTGGGAGAATCGTGTTTTTCTGTCATCATTATTTTCCTACATAAAGAGGAAATGAGGCTTTTCCATGTAGTGTTTGATCTGCAAACATATTTTCCCTACCACAACAGGAATGGCAAAAGGGGGAGAGGTGCACTCTCATCAGGTGCTTCCAAGCATTCCCAGAAGTGTGAATCAAATGAGTACAAATAGCAACTATTTCTCTTTTCCACCCTGAGGAGATATGGCATTGAGAGAGGAAGATGACTATGCCTTCCACAGACTAGATTAAGCATCTGTTGGAAGGATCCCCTTCTGCTTTATAGGGTTCCTTATTACAGACATTCCACTTTCTCTTGTCTGAAAAACAACCCATATCGAGTGTATATACCTTAGCCTGAAGACCGGGGATAGTTTGGGGATTCTGTTAGTATACCGACCACCCCGTTGCCTAACAGACTCTCTAACTGAGCTGACTTAGCTGGTCTCCAAGCTGTTGTTGGAGTCGCCCAGACTTCTGGTCCTGGGTGACTTTAACATCCCTCTGGAGACCGACCTGTTTGATTTATCTGGAGCTGCTCGGGAGTTCATGGAATCCAAGACAAGCATGAACCTATCCCAATTGGTCAACAGGCCTACCCATTGTGCGGGTCATAAACTCAATGGGATTTTTAGTACGGAACAGGAGTATCTGTGGGCAGAGGTAATTGGAACCTCCGCATTGTCATGGACGGATCATTTCATAATCAAGATGGAACTAAAAGCTGCTTCTCGTCCCCCCAGGGGTGAGGGACCTATTAGAACGGTCCGCCCTCGAAGGCTAATGGAACCAACTGGTTTCCAAAAGGCCTTAGAGGGTTTAAAGGTTGGCAATGCAGGTGATTCCATCGAAGTCCTGGTGAATACCTGGAACACCGATCTTCCCAAGGCTATCGATGCAATCACCCCTGAGTGTCCTTTCCAGCCCGCTTCTAACTGAAAACCCTGGTTCACAGAGGAACTTAGGGAGATGAAGCGGACTGGGCAACGACTAGAGCACAAGTGGAGGAAGACTCGGCTCTTGTCTGACAGAACTCGCCATAGGCTGCATCTTTGCGCCTATTGGGAGGCTTTGCATGTAGCACGGAGATCTTTCTGTTCTGCACACATTGCATCTGCAGAGTCCCGTTCAGCAGAGCTGTTTAGGGAGGTGGGGGAGCTGATGCATGTCCCCCCTGCACCAAACCCCCTACTTGACCCAATGACAGCCTGCTGTGACACGTTTAACACTTACTTTGCAGATAAAATATCTCAGATAAGGACTGATTTGGATGCCAATGTTTCACCAGTATCCGCAGATGAGGTGTACAGCAACTCTGCTACTGCCACTTTACTGGATGAGTTTCAATCTGTGAGTACCAAGGACGTGGACAAGATCTTGGCAGTGTGAGGAAGACGACTTGCCCTCTCGATCCTTGTCCATCTTGGCTGGTCATCCAGGGGGGTGACACATTGAGGGTATTCCTTCGGGATACAATCAATGTGTCCCTTAGGGAAGGTACTGTACCATCCTGTTTGAAGGAGGTGGCGGTGAAGCCCCTCCTGAAGAAAACTTCCCCCCACCCCCTGGACAGGAACAACTATAGACCAGTTTCCTTGCTGCTGTTTCTAAACAAGGTGATCGAGAGAGCGGTCGCCTCCCAACTCCAAGCCATCTTGGATGAAACCTATTATCTCGATCCATTTCAAACCAGCTTCAGGACAGGATATGGAGTTGAGACCGCCATGGTTGCTTTGACTGACGACCTCCACTTGAGCATTGACAGGGGAGTGTGACCCTGCTGGTGCTCTTGGATCTATCAGTGGCTTTTGACACAATAGATTCCTTTCCCTCCAGTAGATCCCAAAGGGTGAGGCTCGAGGACAGTTGCTCATCTAAAATAGAGCTTAATTGTGGCGTCCTTCAGGGCGCCATCGTGTCCCCAATGCTATTTAATATCTATATAAACCACTGGAAGATATCATTCGGAAGCACGGAGCACAGTGTCATCAGTATGCTGATAACACTCAGATATATTTTTCCATGACCAGATCGTCAGTCCAGACTTCAGATGGTGTCTCTCCTCTTAATGACTGTCTTGCGGCGGTAATGGATTGGATGAGGAAAAACAGATTGAAACTAAATCCAGGCAAAATGGAGGTACTAAGAGTCACAGGCCCAAAGCCAGGCTTGGGAATACAATCCCCAATCCTAGATGGAATCACACTTTCCTTGAAGGACTGGGTGTACTTCTAGACTCGTTGCTTCACATGACTAGGCAGGTGAATGCGACAGTCAGGAGTGCCTGTTATCAGCTTCGGCTGATAAGCCAGCTGCACCCTTTCCTGGATATGAGGGACCTGGAGGCTGTGATACATGCTTTGGTTACCTCACGTTTGGACTCCTGCAATGCGCTCTACATGGGGCTACCCTTGGTTTAACCTGGAAACTTCAACTGGTTCAAAATATGGCAGCCAGGTTGGTCACCGGAACATCTAGGAGAGACCATATAACTCCAGCGTTTTAGTCTCTCCACTGGCTGCTGAACAGTTTCCAGACACAGTACAAGGTGTTGGTTTTAACCTTTAAAGCCCTACATGGCTTGGGTCCATCTTATCTCAGGGACAGCCTCTCCCCGTATGGTCCCCCCTGCATGCTCCAGTCCTCTGGGAGGAACCTGCTGCAGCCCTTGAAGACCAGTCTGTTGCAGACCTCTCAGAGGGCCTTTTCTGCCACTGCTCCCAAGCTGTGGAATGAGATATGTCTCATTACGCTCTTGTTTGCTTTAAGAAAGCAGTAAAGATGTATCTTTTCTGGCAGGCTTTTCCGGAAAATGCCTACCCCCCCCCCCGGCTCCGAAGTTTTTATTCAATGTTCCTGTCTGGTGTTCCCCAGATCCTCCCCCTGCTGACACAATGAGATGCTACCACCCTAGTTGTCCAATTAGAAATTGGTTTGCCTGTTTTAATACTGTTATTTTAATTTTGCCTGAATGTAATTCTTTTCTAAGGGGTGGGAGGCTGTGATTGGGTCATAATAATTTTAAATGTACTTTGTTTTTATATTTTACTGTACCCCGCCCCAATTGCTTGTTCAGAGGGGCGGGTTATAAATAAAATCTATTATTGTTATTATTATTATTATTATTATTATTATTAGTTCCCAGCTAATAATAATAGTGAACTACTTTCCACAAAAGCCATCTACAAAACAGTGATGATATCCCTTGCTCCCAATATCACTATTTCATTTCTATCATCCACAAAATGAGATTCTGTACTAAAACCTAGAGTTGATTCCTTACTCCGCTTCTATGAAACAAGTTGCCATCAGTTGGGATAATATTTTAGTTGTGATGGCACAAGCAACATATGAAGTGCCTCATGACATGGTCAGGATAAATAATAATAATAGTTATTATTATTATTATTATTATTATTATGTTTATTTATAACCTGCTCCTCTAGCAAAGTAATCGGAGCAGGGTACAGCAAAGTTAAAAAGTACAAAGTAAAACAACAATCATACCCCTTCCTGATCACCCAGAAGCAAGAGTCTGGGTGATTCCAACAACACCTCCAAGACCAGTTCCATGAGCCTGTCCAGGGAGTCTGTTAGACAACGGGGTGGGTGGAATCCTAACAGAATCCTTAGTCTACGCCTGGTTTTCAGACTCAGGTACACACACAAAGTGTGATTCGGTTTCCTAACAGGTAATTTGGTCAGGTTAAGCTACCCCACTCATTTGTCCACTTTTCACCTGCTCACTAACACAGTACCTGGGTAGGAGGGCCTGGACCCAAGTTGAAGCATCATCATCTCCCACCCAAGTTTAATGAAACAGGCCAGGTCAGCTCCTTCATCTTTGAGGAGATCATAAATGATATGAGTCTTATTTTTCACTGACCTGGCATTACTTAAGAGCAAGGTGAGATTTTGTGTGTGGTCAGGCTCACTCCAAGATCCTCAGGTTGGTAGAGTAACTGGAAGGTGAGATAGATATCAAACACTCTTCTCTCCTTCCTCTACATGGACCCTGCTCTAACCACATCTCCCTTTGCTCTGTAGGACTTGTATTGCCACCCCAGGTTCTAAATACATTAAATTAAAAACAAACAATAAAAAAGCCAAAGAGACATCTAAAAACAAAAGTAAAAACACAAAAGGCTGATTATAGGATATTAAAAGATATTAACACACAGTCAACCAGGCCAATTATTTAGCTAGTCCAGAAGAACCCTACTCCCACAAGGGGACTGCCTTGTAGCCTTCTGGATGGCTCTGGGTAGCTTTCTGACTATTACCCAGTCTTTCAGCTGGCACTCTCACCACCAGCTGGTGTAAAAGTCCCAGAATCACCAGTGTCCACCCAATGTGTTATTTTTACTGCAAACAACTTATATTAAAATAGAAAAAGTCCTCTCAAGTTCTGGCCTCTTCCTCCATGGCAAGTTATCCCAAAGCCTGGTGGACTCAGCTTTATACTGCTCCCTCCTTGGAGATTGCTGAGTCGCATCCAGATGGAATGTGCCTGGGGCTTCAGTCTACTCACAAGGCCAGACACTGCAAAAAAGCTAGATGGACCTGCTCTGTTTTCTGGTGTTTTTCTTCACAGTAAACTCAAGTTCTCCACAGTAAACTTGAATATAAGTGCAATTTGATATATGTGGAATTAAGTTCCAGAAGAAGAAAATTATCAGCAATGCTACATCTAGCTATCTGTCCAAGTTCAATGAATCTGTTTATGGTTTATGTTTGTGCAGACTAGCAACAGACATGTTCTATGAGAGTAAAGTGCAATATCAGAAATGTATTAGTGAAATTTCTAGATCAACAAGCAGCAATACCAAAGCAAACTTTACAAAAGTGAGCTTCAAGAAGACTCATAAATGAATTTATAATTAAATACTAACTGAAGGATCTCAGCTATGAATTAGGGGGTACAGTGAAACATGGGTGCTGTTCATATAGAAAATTCAAATAGTATTCAGGTCATTGAAGAAATAATATTTCTCTTGCTGTTGCAAGTGAAACAGTGCAATAGTGGCAAAACAAAAAAGAAGGAAGACATATTGCCACTATGGAAAATAAATACTATTTTTTGAGGCAGAAAATGTTGTTTTATATGCCAAAAAAGCCATGTGCAAATTTTGCACAGACAAAGTGCTCAATCACAGTGTTTTTAGTCCAGTTCTCTGCTGCCATTCCCAGGCTATGGAACAACCTGCCGGATGAGATGCGTCTTATTACATCCCTTGATAGCTTTAAAAAAGCCTTAAAGACGCATCTCTTCCTGCATGACTTCCCAGAAACACCTTAATTCCTGGTCTCGACACTGCTTCACGACATTGAGTCGTGTTCTTTTACCAGCTCCCAGCATTTTATCTATGAAGTTTACATCTACAGTGTCCATAGAACGACTTTTATGTTTTATGTTGCATGTTGTAATAGTTCTTGGATTTTAATCTGACATTGGTTTTATTTAATTTTAAGGGGTGGGAGATGGGGCTGTGGGTTATCGGAATTGTTTTATCTTGATGTTTTTTAATCATTGTAACCCGCTCCGGGATATAAATAAACTTTAGGAGCGGGATATAAATAAACATTATTATTATTATTATTATTATCATTGAACAATGGCCAGGATCCTACATCACTGACTAAGGGCCTGGACAGACTGGCATTTTGTGCTGGCCTGGGCCCAAACTAAGGCTGTGGTAGGGTGTAGCGTTCATGGGTTCCCAAACCCTACCATGTACCAAGGGCGCCATCTTGGTGCACCACCGTTTACATGGGGCATGCCATGATGACATCCCTCATGTGCTGCATCCAAATGGTGTGGCTCACGAGGGACATCATAGTACTGCACCAGGGCACTTATGGTGCCTCTGTTGCAGCAGAAAAAGTAACCACGTTTCACGGCTCTTTTTTTTTGAGTGGGTCATTGCTATGATGTGAGGTTGCTGTGGCAATGATCCGCTCTCACCACCCTTTCCTGCCTGTCTGTTGTGGCCCTTAATTGCAAACACGTAACTCACGGACTGTGCAGACTGGCCATTAAGGCTGGTATGGGGGCAGAGTTGGGGTATGACATCTATACAACACACACCCTGACTCTGCTCCTATGGCATTGTGACACTGTGTGCTACTCCACACGGTGCACAGTGTCAAGGCACTCCTCTGGCATTGCATTTACATGACACAGTGCAAAAGGAGCACCTTAACGCCATGGTGCTGCAGCTATCGCACTCTTTCAAGGGCACAAAAAGGAGCCACTTTTTGCACCTTGGAAAGGCCAGATTGGGGCCGTGGCATGTGGTTGCTGTGGGCCCAATCCAGAGCACCTGGAGGAGGCTGCAGGCCTCCCCTTAGGGGCAGTCTACATAGCCTCTCAGTATAATTGCTGCTCTGACTCCGATTTTCTGCCCCACACCCACCTCCCAACCTACCTCAACAGCCAGCAGCTACTCTGATCAACAGCCTAATAATAATAATAATAATAATAATAATAATAATAATATTTATTTCTATTCCGCCCCTCTGAACAAGCAATTGGGGCGGAGTACAGCAGAGGTTAAAACAATATCAAGTTAAAATACCCCTTCCTTACCCTTACCACCCTCCCTTAAAAAGGAATTAAATTGCAATAGAGTTAAAAAAACATAATAGATTAAAATAGCAATTCACAATAGTAGGGAGCGGACCCAGCTTAGGTTGTATGGAGAAAAATGCAGGAAAAGATTTTAAAAGCCCTTAAAACCTAGGTATGGAGCTGGGGATATTCACATTCTCTGGGAAGGCTTGCCAGAAGAGATGCATCTTTAGGGCTCTTTTAAAGCCTTCTAAAGATGGAATGAGATGCATCTCATCCGGCAGGTAGTTCCACAACTTGGGGGCGACAGCCAAAAAAGCCCTCTGGGAGGTCTGTACCAGCTTGGTCTTCATAGGTTGAAGCAGGTTCCTCCCAGAGGACCGAAGTGTGCGGAGGGGTTCATATGGGAGGAGGCGGTCCCTTAGATAAGATGGGTCCAAGCCATTATAGATCAATATCACTCTGAGCAGGCCTATGCAATTTACGGTGGGCTCTGGGGACATTTACAATCATGATAATAGTGTCATAATCATGAATATGCAGTATAATTGAATATAATCATAGATCCATAACTCCAGTTTACACACCTTTCTAATACTCTTTGAAAACTGCAACTTTCAAAGAATTTTCATAGCAGTAAAACAATTGCTAAAATTATAGTTTTTTTTTAAATAGATGCCAGCCACAGATGCTGGTGAAACGTCAGAAAGGAACTCTTCTAGAACATGGCCACATAGCCCGAAAGCTCCACAAAAAACTATGGATGCCGGCCATGAAAGCCTTCGACTCCACAACTGCTAAAATTACTCATTATTTCCTTTGAAAATGAAATCAGTGTAGAAATACATCCCTGCTGATCAATTTCTAAAAAAAAAAAAAAGATATTTAATTATTCTATCAATGACCGGTGTTGTCCCCTATGCCAGAGGTTTACTGGTTAGGTCTTTGACAGTGCTGGAATTCCCATCAATAGGAAACTTACAGTAACTTCAGGAATATCCTCAGAGGTGTTTGAGGGTAAACTATTTGATCTTCAATTTAATGAGACAAAATATTTGCTAATCTGTTCTTGTAGAGATTAGAAGCCCCAATAAATTGAAACCATTGCAGATAAGGATCTGCCAGTGGCAAGGAGTTATATTATACTTTAAGGCTTAATCAGGCAGCTGACTCTCAACTTCATTCTTCACTGCAGTATGATGACAGTAATGCTGACCTGATCTGCTGAAATAACTGCTGAGATAATGTGCATTATCTCTGGTGGCGCAGTGGTTAAATGCCTGTACTGCAGCCACTCACTCAGAAACCACAAGGTTGTGAGTTTAATACCAGCTAGGGGCTTAGGCTTGACTCAGGCTTGCATCCTTCCGACGTTGCTAACATGAGTATGGATATATTGCTGGGGGCAATTAATTTACACATTGTAAACAACTTAGGGAGTGCTTAAATGCATTGTTAAGTGCTATAGAAATGTACTTGCTATTGTTATTGCTACATGAATCATATTCAACAATGAAAAAAGTACTTAGTGAAATAATAGCTAGATGCACATTAGCCTAAAATTTCCAGGAGAAGAGGCAAAGATATGCCTATCATTTCAAAGATGGCAATTCTCAAACTGTTTTATGTATTTTTGTTTTATTGCTTAGACACTTAAGGGGGAATAGATGAGATAAATGCATTAATTTTCTCTTTCTTCTCCTCTTTTTCATTCATGTAGGTCTGTTCCTTGCTCTTGCCATTCAAGCAAGGCTTATCTCCATTTCCTCCTGCCTTGCACCTTGTCTATTTCTCATGTATTTTTAGCCTGTCTCATTTTCTCAACAGTTTCTTGAGACTTTCGTGGCAGGATATGTCTTCACTTATATTAACATTCAGTTAGGCCTCCACTGCTGCAGCAATGAAAGGCTTGACAGATCCTTAACTACTGCAATCCCACCTGTCTCTCTTACATATGTTTCTTTATTGCTCAAGCATTTCTCTTTTAATCTCACTTCTCATTCTCACCTTTCTGCTTTTCATTATTGCTCCTGCACTTGCTGATTGAGGCTCCAATAAGAAAGGCTAGAAGAATTAAACAAGGTATTGCAGCAAGGAATATCTTTTGCAGAAAGATATATATGTGTCTAAAATAGATCCTTTTCTTCTGTTCCCCCCTCCCCCTGGTTTTGTGTTCATTTCACTTTACAAATAATAACAAAAATTTGACTTGTTCAGATTTGTCCAACTATAAGCTTAGACTATATTTAATATATTTATATTTAGAAGCAGAATACCCTTGAGAAAAAGCATGAGATATTAATATAAATGCTTACACAGACACAACAGCTTTTAGACCATGCATGTTAACCAAGGGGGGGGGGGACTTGGGGTTCCCATCAATTATTTCAGTGTCTCCTTAAATGGTGGGGATATTACTTAGCTCAAAAGACTACTGAAAGAGGTGGGGAACTAGGGGGATCACTTCATTGATGTATGCCAATACTAACTGCAGGAGGACTCCAAATTTGATGAATAAATATTGTATTTAGAAATATGCAAGAATGCAACCATACAGTGCCAATTCAGTCTGAAACACAAGGCTAACTGAAATAGAGGTTGGAAAACTTGGATAACAGAGTTTAGAGAGGGTGCTATTTACCAGGTCTGAAGGGAAATCCACAGAAAAGTGGAGTGTACTTTAGATGACATCTGATGGCGATACAAGAAAAGGAAGCTCTGGATAGCGCTTTCACTTTAAAGTTTTCATGATTGGACAGACTCTAGTAGGTGGCAGCTGTATGCACAGAGTGACCATGTGTGGGTTTCTTATATTCTTTTTATATTCTGTTCCCTACCCTTAAGGAATATGCTCACACAAAATACAAACAGTCTGAATGTTTTCCCATGGAATTGACACAAAGGGCAATTTTGGTTGAAGGTCTCAACTCTCAACTAACATAACAGTGATTAGATATGGGACAACCCCAAGATAGGTGGGTAGGGAATTTGGCTGGTAACATGGCAGGGGGTAGGTAGGAAATATAGGGCCAAAGGACCACCCCTGGCAGCAACTAAACTGTGCGGAGCAGCCGCACAGCAAAAAAAGGAGCCCCCTAAAGCGGCCCTTTTTTGGGGATGTCATAAGGGCTGTGCCGCAGCCCTTATGACATCTCTTCCAGTGAATGATGTGTGGGCACTGAGATGCACACACGTCATGCACACACCGCCACCCGTGTGGGCAGGGCAGCACTCTAATGGCACCACATGTACGTCATAGGGCTCGGGAGTGTGCGGTTGCTGCGCACTTCCCAGCCCTAATATCGCTGCTGCCCATGCCACAAAGTTCCCATCTGCATCAGGGCATAGCTTTTCTTGCGGTAATGCAATGGGACCACTTTTGTCTCCATAGCAAGAGGCTATGAGGAAAGCCTAGGGGAGGACAGAGTGATTAGCAAACCATTCTGTGTTTATTTTGGTATTATCTAAATCCTCCTCATGACTTCAGGCCACCATGACTTTCCAATGGGAAACTTCCTATTGTTCCAAAAGTAGTCATGACTTCTTAAAACATGCATGGCTCTAGATATCAAAATATGAAACTCCATATACAGTGTAGGGGATGTCAGATATGCTAAAATCCACAAACGTGTAATCTCTCTTACCATTTTCCCTCTCCATCCCCACATGTAAAAACTGCAAAGTTTATAACAATATGGAGTCGAAGGCTTTCATGGCCAGCATCCATAGTTTTTGGTGGGGCTTTCGGGCTATGTGGCTATGTTCTAGAAGAGTTCCTTTCTGATGTTTTGCCAGCATCTGTGGCTGGAATCTTCAGAGAATGTTTGCCAGAAAAAGGATTGGATATATTTATATCCTGTGTTACCCTGGGAAGGGAGTAGTGATTTGCAAATGCAAATATATTGTTCTGTTGCTAATGGCAGTCCTCAGGGTGGGAGGATGTGCAAAAGAGGATTAATGTCTGCTAATTGGTGCTCATTGTCTGCTGGGAATATCCTGACCCTAGTCTACTGCATTCCATGTAGCTGTGGACAGGTCTACATAGGGACCACCAAATGCAGTGTGCAAACAAGAATCAAGGAACATGAGAGACACTGGGTCAGCTGGAAAAATCAGCAGTAGCAGAACATGTTATAAACCATCCTGGGCATAAAATGCTGTTTGAAAGCATTGAAATTTTGGACCATGCCAACAACTACCAACAGGAAATAGGAAATCATGAGGGTAAACAAGGCTTGGCTACCAGTCCTGAAGAACAGTAAGGTTAAGATTCAACAAATGCAAATGAGAAACAGCCTAGGGTCAGAGGATTCCCAGCAGACAATGAGAACTAATTAGCAGACATTAACCTTTTTTGCACATCCTCCCACCCTGAGGACTGCCATTAGCAACAGAACAATACATTTGCAAATCACTACTCCCTTCCCAGGGCCACACAGGAGATATCCATCCATCCATCCATCCATCCATCCAATCCTTTTCCAGGCGAATATTCTCTGAAGATAGTAGCCACAGATGCTGGCAAAACATCAGAAAGGAACTCTTCTAGAACATGGCCACATAGCCCAAAAGCCCCACAAAAAACTATTTATAACAATACTATGAGCTGGGATTCTTTTTGTTTTTCTCCCTGCATCTCAGACCTAAGGAGACATTTAATTTTGAATATGTGTTTATTTAATATATTTTTTAAAATAAAAAAGTGCATATATATACCCACGCACATATATATCCCCTTATAAATAAGGGTTTGAGTTCAGTAATTGTGATGTGATAAGACTTACTTAATGACATCTAAATTATTATACATCATGTTTATAGACCAAATGATCACAACAAACAAATGTGCCTTCCAAATATGGCCTTTGAAACCTCACAGCTCCACCAACAAAGCTATGTCCAAGGTACTAGAATGTGTTGGTGAGTAATGATGTGTGCATATTTTTCCTAGTTGCAAAATGCTTTGCAAAAGCCAGCTACAACAGGATCCTGACAGAACCCCACAAGTGTTTCTGCAACTGTCTGTTGGTCAGTCATCTCACTTGGGACCACCACAACCATCACCCCCCTTACCAAGATTCAGAAGCATCTTTTGGACAGTTAAAAAGGTAGAGGCAGGAAAGTCTTGTCTTTCATTCTCTTTTATAATTTGCTTCATTCTGTTAGTTACTTGTGCAGATTGTCCAAATAATTTGGAACTTAGCACCCTTACTTGATTTGAAGACCTGCAGCATCAACCAAAATTCCAGAGTTTAGAGCCACACTTTTCTAGCGGTAACTATTAAGCTTAATTGACTGAGAACAAGAAGAACTATGGTTCGAAGCCAGGGACATAATCAATGAAAAATACAAGAAGACACTTTTGTTGACCAAAAATAAAGAGAAGACTCAATGGATAACAGAGGAAATACTTCAAGCTGTAAAGGAAAGAAGGGAAACAAAACAAGATGGAAATAGGAACAAAATCAGAGCCATGAAGACAATTGTTCAACAACCAGTGAACAAAAATAAAGAGGTCTACTATAATAATCAATGCAGAGAAATAGAAAACAATAACAAAAAAGGAAGAATGAAAAATAAGATACAAGCTAAGACAGGTCAAAGAGAACTTCAGACAAAAGAATAGACCAATGCTCTATGATAAGAAGAGGAATTTATTACAAGACTAAGACAGAATAATAAGACGTTGATTGCAATAAGCAGAAGAGCTATCTAAATGAGATGAAAAAGTGAGCAATGCATGAAATGAAGAGGCATCTGAAAATGAACCCCAAATTTGAGAAAGTGAAGTAGATGCGTCAGTAAGTGAATATGGGAAGAATATAACACCAGGAACAGATGACATTCCAATTGAACTGCTACAATCCACATGGAAAGTATCAACTCCAGTGTAAACTGAAATATGCCAACAAATATGGAAAACAAAATGGTGCCCAACAGATTGGAAACATTCTATGTTCACAAAAAAGAAGACACAATATACTGCAGCAGCTTTAGGACAATAGAATTAATTTCCCACACAAACAAAATTAAATTTACAGTTCTACAACATAAACACCAAATACTATATAGATAGAGAAATCCTAAAGGTGCAAGTGGAGCTCAGACAAGGCAGAGACAATAGGGACCACATAGCATACATACAGTGGTTGATGTAGTTCACAAAGGAATTCCAGAAGAAAATCAGCATGTTCTTTATAGACTATAGCAAAGCCTTTGACTACATAGATCATGAAAATCTATGGAATGCTCTTAAAGACTTGGGGATGCTACTACATTTTATAGTCCTGATGAGAATCTGTAGATAGACCCAAACTTGGATGCCACAGATCTGAATTTGCAGGAACTAAGTGGAGCAGGTGATGATAAGAATTGTTTGAGATGTCTCATCCACAGGTTCACCATTAGTTGAGGTAAACTCTAGGGCAGCTAGCAACAAAAACATTGAACAGGTACAAATAGTACAAGGCTAGGAATATTCCATTCAACATTCTGAATCAACATACTCTTGGGTCCTTTCACAGTGACAATGAATTGACATTTCAAATTTGAGACTATATGGTATCATATGAACAAAAATATTGAGCTACCACTGGGAAAACTGTCTGGATTCATCATAGAAAATAAACAGCTGCACATTTATTGACCTGTAAACTGTTCATCTGGAAAGGATCTGTTGAATTGCTCCTGTAAAACAATGAATGAATCACAAAAGATGAACAACAACCAGTGAAAGAGACTCTCTAGTTCTCAAGGCATTTGATATCCATAAGGTGGGTTCCCCCCCACTGCATTTCTTGCTGCAGGATCAAGTCATTCATACAAAGAGAGGAGGGAGAGGGAGAGGAAGAGAGAGGGAGAGGGAAAGAGAATGCATATATATGGAAATAAACTCCAGTGAATTCAGAAGGGTTTTTTTAGCAAACATATAGCATTGTTATGTAAGACATTATAAAGTTTCCCTCTAAATATGATGAGAATTTTCACAAACCTGTTCAGAACCCTTGAATACAAGACGTGTGCCGGATTGTCTGATTTTTACAGTAAGAACTGAAAATCAGAAAAATTTTACAACATCTTTAATATGAACTTTCCCATTTTGCATTTATTCTGTTACAACTATATAGTGATTTCCCATAAGTGAGGACTAACAATTAACTTGAATCAATGGCATTTAATTGGAAATGTAGCTCAAAGCTGCAGACATAATATACAAATCATATCATTCATTTCAATGAATCAATTAATAAATTTCCTTTGTTAATTACATACTGTCAAGCCAGTGTCATTTACTGGCAATGCTAGGCCACAGAATCTTACAACATAACAATGAAACAATTTTCTTTAGACAAGCTACTTTTTCATAGCTGAGGTAAATATGGGTTTGCTTAAATTATAGATAGCATGTACGAGGTTTCAAGTGCCAAAGCCTATGATCAAATATGGTTGATAAAAATAGGTGGTATGCATGTGTCGTGTCATTTTAAGTCATAGCAGATTGTCATAATTTTACTTATTGTTTTTTTCCCCATTGACACAACAATTAAGTGTCAATAATAAACTGTTTACCCAATTGTACACATAGATATGGCTCTGGAAAAATCTTTTAACAGTGGCAGTGGCTTCTGTTGTATTCTGCCTGTACAGAGAACAATGGCTTCACCACTTAGTTATCACACATATTATGACCCCACTATCAGCCAACTGCAGCAGGGTTCTGATCTTGAGCTTTTTTTAGTGTAAAAATAGCTACACAAAACACCAGTGTGCTAATTGCTTCTCACTAATGCTGATGTGCTGCCATGGAATTTTCAGATGGATTTTCTGACAAAATCTAAGCCTCTTGGATCCAAAATAATTGGGTGAATTAATATAAAAAGCTAATGTGATGACGTCTTGAACTCTGGAAAATCTGACCAAGAGTAATAAAAGGAATAACTGATCACTAATTATTCTACAAACTTGTGGCTTTAGCTGTTGTTGAGTATCAAACAATACAATGTTGAATTATATGGAACCCAGTCTTTCATGTAATTAATAAAAAAATAAAGATATTTTCTTCAGCAAAAAAAACCCAAAAAACCTATATGTAAATTTTGAGGTGTCAGAAACATAGTGAATCTGCCATAAGATGACCTTTTCGCATGTTGTTATTTAGCTTTTTGGATATATTGTTATATCTCTGACACATGTTTAGGTTTCTGTTACTTCTTATTACACGAGAGCTTCTGATAAGGTGGATCTTAGTATATGTGTACAGCATGATATTGATTATGAAGCTCCTCTCCAGGCACCTTAACAGAGGGGCATTTTTTTCTTGTAGCCACAGCTGGACAATTGCTAGAAACACGGATGAAACTTTAGATTGACTCACATACACAGAGGAACTGGAGGCTCATCATGTGAGCCAGGACTCCGTGTTTTGGCTAGTGTGGAGAACCTCCACATTTTCAAAAAGCTACCCTCTTCAGAAACATTGGTTTTCTGTGAGATAAGCAACAATGAGTATCATTAGTTCTTTTATTCATTGTAATAGATTTTAAATACAAGAATCATTTTGAAATACAAGGACATCCATTCTGAATAAGGAAAATGAACACAAATTGTGAGATCATATTCTGATCCCACTCCCTTCATTCCCATCTGTGCCAGGACCCAACTTTCCTCTTCAGTCTCTGATCTCCCATATGTAGTAAAGAGTAGAGACCAAGGCCTCTAAAGTGGTGGAAAATTCTACTCACCTTCAAGAAAAAAAGCAATCAGACACCTTTTACAGATCTTGCCTTAAAGAAGGCAATTTCAAGGATTGACATGGTGCCCCCTGTCACACAGAGAGATACAGAAGGCAATACTATTTTGTAAATTACTATGCTTTTTACCTTCGTTCATCTTTGATATTTGGGCTTAGCAACCTGAACAGACCTAGAGGTAATACAATAATTGTTTCTTAATAAAGAATCTGGATGTGCTAGAGACTCAGTGTTGGCAAATATGGGAATTGAAAATTTGTTGCTGATACAATATGCTTCTCCTAAGTTAAAACAAAGTCCAGTGACAATTTTGTTGAATTTTCTATTTGAAATTTTAAATTAAATAAAATTAAAAAGAAAAAAATAAAGTCAGAATGATTTGTGTGCCCCAATGGGATACTTAAAACAGGAAACAAAAAGCATATAAGATACTGTATTAGACTCTGTTGTGCACTTAGTTATTAGGAAGGGGAGGTTTTTACTCAAATTAAGCAAGAGTGTGAGCAAACTAGGTGCTAATTATAACATTTTCCAGCTCAAATGAAACCAGTACCTATATGCAAACAAAAGTAATGTAATAAACACGTTAAAATATCTGCATATCTTGAACAGGACTGTGACTCTACACACATTTAATAGTAAACCACAATAACATAAAAAATCCACAAAACAGTGATACCTTTATTGGAACAACCAAAATGCACAAAATACGTGTTGCAAACTTTGAAATCTCCGCTGGCTTCTTCATCAGGCAAAAGTATTAAAGAATCATACAAGAGAAAAAAAAATGATGATGTTAGTCAGAAGCCTGAATTGTGTCCAAATGTAGCTGTTCACAGTTCAGGTAGTGTGGACGAACACTGATGCAAGCAGGCACTTCCTCCTTCTGGCCATGTGAGTACTCCAGGATATTATTTTAAGTACTATTAGCAAGACAAAAAAAGATCCAAATTGCCTCCATCCTTTGTGAAGATTTGAGCCAAAACACACTGCAGAAATAATCCAGTTTGGCACCACTTTGACTGCCCTGGCTTAGTGCTAGAGAATCCTGAGAAGTGTAATTTATCTTTGACAAAGAAGACTTCATATCTCACAAAACTACAGTTCCCAGAATTCCTGAGCATTGACCAGGGCAGTTAAAGAGGTCTCAAAATGGATTATTTCTGCAGTGTGTTTTGGACCTTTTTGAAGCTTAGCCAGAAGCTTTTGTATTGGCCCAATAAAGATAACACTGGCCCAATTCAGATAGGCACTATGAGGCTAACCTTAGCATGTGATGAGGTTTGTGTCATCATTTTAAAGGTTTTGGACGGCATGCGTAAGCATGCCGAAGCAACTGCCCAGCTTTTAGATAGAGCTGTGCAGCTGCAGCGAACTAAAGGTGCTGAAAGGTGCCTTTTTTTCTTAATCCCGCCACAACTGCGGCACAAAAAAGGAAAGGGGTTTGCCTGCTCCTTTTTTGCTGAGCAGCTTCACCGCAGTGTCTAGCTGCTGCAGTGAAGCAGCACAGCAAAAAAAAAAAAAAAAAAAAGGTGGCAACAGACCACCCTTTTTGGGCAGTCGGTATCGCCCCACGGTTTTGTGGATTTTGGATGTTAATGTACTTTGCTACATGGCCAACCCAGCTACCCTGAATACATTTATTAGTGTGTTTTATTTATTCCTCAGCTTGTATCATCAAACTAGAAACATATAAATCAAAGTAATTAATGCTCTCCACTGCAAATCCTGAACTTGAATATAATTCTATGATGAGTAAAAGGCAGCATCGTATTTGTTATAAAAATTGTTTATTGTAACAGAAGATTTCTGTTCTGATTTCAGCAGATGCAAATTATACAGCTTGGCTACTAGTCATAAAGTCAGTGTGGGACCTCCAGTACTAGGGCGCAATGTCATTAGATAGAAGTTGGTGAGAACACAAGTGGGCAAAGGATTGTATTGTATTCATCTCCTACTCATGGACTTCCTAGAAGAATCTGGTTGGCCACTGTCTGAGCAGAATGCTGGACTAAATCATTCTTTGGTCTCATAGGGGCGATACAGACCACCCAAAAGGGGTGATCTGGCGCCACCCCTTTTTGCAGAGCAACTGTGCTACAGCAGCTAGATGCTGTAGCACAGTCGTGGTGCAAAAAAGGATCAGGGAAATTGTGCTACTTTCTTGTGCTGCAGTTGCGGTGTGAGTACATGAAAAGGCGCCATTGGGCGCCTTTCTGCCATCACAACTGGGCAGCTGCATCACTGCCATTGAAGAATTTCACACTTACGTGAATCACTTTTTTTTATTTTAAGAAAACAATACATACAAACATACAAATGCATACATACTAAACATATTACATATAAATCTAAATCTATACTTACATACGTTATATTATATTCTACCTCTACCATCTACCTCTCCTTACTTGTAGGCTGTATTTCTCACTAAGGCTTCCTGCGGGGAGACCCATAATGGAATACTTCTGTAGAATTTTTTTTTTTATTTTTTGCCATGTTGTAAATATGGGTTTTCTAAGAGGGTGTTGTTCAAAATTGGGGTCTGTTTTATTCTTTTTATACCAGATATATACATGAAACCTAAACTGTAAAGTTGCACCTTCTGTATTCAAGAGTCTTTGATTCTTAAGTTTTACCCAGTCTGAAAACATTGCTAAAACATTTGCTTCATAATAGGTTTCAAGATCCAGCATATCAAGACCACCTTGTTCTTTTGTATCTATCAAGGTTTTCCATCTGATCCTCAGTTTTTTTTCCATCCCAGAGGAATCTCTTTAGTTCTCTATTCCATAATTCAAAAGGCTTTTTATTTGTAATTATGGGTAGGTTTGGAAAGAGAAAAATAAGTTTAGGAAGCATATTCATTTTGATGGCTGCAATCTTTCCCGTAATTGATAATTTTAATCTTGACCATTTTATTAAATCTTTTTTTAATTTCATTCCATGTTTTATTGTAATTTATATCAAAGAGGTCCAAATTATTTTCTGTTATCCATATACCTAAGTATTTCACCTTCCTTATGACCTTACATTGACTTATTTCCCCCAGTCATTCTATTTCTTGTTCGTTCAAGTTCTTTGTTATGATATTAGTTGTTTGTTCATTTTAAACCCCATATGTTCCCAAATTTCTCTATAATCAAAAGCAGATTTTTTTATATTATTTATGGGGTTTTCCACAAAAATCATTAGATCATCGGGATATGCCTTTAGTCTGTATTCATTTTTTTTTTAATTTTAGGATCTTTAATTGTCTCTTTGTGTCTAATTTTGTTGTTTAGAAGTTCAAGAACTAAAATAAAGAGTAGGGGGAAACGGACATCCCTGTCTTACTCCTTTATATATGTTGAATTCTTTAGTTAACTGACTGTTTACAATTAGATGAGCTCTTTGTTTGTTATAGATGTTATGTATCCACTCTATAAAGTTTCTTAATTTTTTCTAATACATATGCTATACTCTCCCATTTAAGTGAATCAAACGCTTTCTCCGCATCAATAAATAACATTGCTAGTTTCCTTTCCTTGTTTTTTTCATAAAAGTCTATCACTGTCCTAATGTTGTTTTTCATATTTCTATTTGGGAGGAAACCAACTTGATCCTCATGAATCAGGTATTTTATTGTTTTTTTCAACCTGTTTGCTAGAACAAACAAGAATATTTTTTAATCGGTATTAAGAAGTGCTATTGGTCAATAATTATTCACCAAAGTTTTATCTTTCCCTTCCTTTGGAATTACAATTATATTAGACATTTTCCAAGTATCGGGAATTCCTAATTTTAATATTTTGTTTACAGTTTCTCTTAACGGGTTGTTAATTTCTTTTTCAAATTCTTTGTAATATTCACTAGTTATAAGGGATGTTGATAGGAAAAAACAAACAAACATATCCAACTGGGAGAATGAATTATTTTGTTGGGAGTAATATGTGAAACCTTCTTCATTGTATAAATTTGGCCATACATCCTTTACATTTAAATCATTCTTTAATTTTAAAAAGGTGATTGGGAGCTTTCCTTGATTACTTTTGATTTTCTTATCTGATTTTCTGTCCTTAAGGGGGTCTATAACTCCGTTGCAATCTCCCATCAAAAGAAATTTGTCACATTTCCTTTTTTCTATCTGTTTTTCCAACACTTTAAAAATGAGTTTTTATTTTGCATGGGTGTGTACATACCTACAATCAACACTTTATCTTTATTCAGTTGTACTTCTACTCCGATACAATAACCATTGTTATCTTTAAATGTTTCTTTGTTTGGATATTTTGGGTTAATATATAAAACAACCCCCTGCTTCCTTTTTTCGTTTAGAGAGTGAAAGTCATTTCCTAATTTAATATTCCTAAGGTATTTCACATTTTTCTTTTTAATTTTGATCTCTTGTAGGCACAGAAGGTCAAGTGTTTTTTTCAAAAAATGGAAGATATTTTTCCTTTGCATATTGAATTTATTCCTTTTACATTCCAAGAATATAGATCTATCGTTTTTTCAATTGACAGTAACTTTCTTAACAAGAATTTAATGTGACTGATTCAAAAATAAAGTAAGAGTTTCTGACACTAATTCTTCTATTGTCTGTCTTATCCAAGCTCCCAATTTTCAATCTGAGTGATATCTATTTTTCTTCTGTTCCTCTCTCTTTAGTTACTATCTTTTCTTTATCTTTTTGAAGAAAAGTCAAATTTTCTTCTGCCTTTTCTTTTGAGTCTATCCTATGTCTTTTTTGCTTGTATGTGAGGATTATTCCTTGTCATTTATCCCAGGAAAATCTGATGTTATTCTGATTAAGGAACTGGGTTAAGTTTTTATATTCCTGTCTTCTTTTCAGTATTATTTGGTGAGTGTCTCTAAATATTGTAATGTCTGCTCCTTCTATTCTCAGTTGACAATTATGATTTTTTAAAATAATCTCATCTCTACTTTGCATTCTTATCAAGCATAATACCACATCTCTTGGTAAATGTCTTTCTCTAGCCATTTTTGAATTGATCCTGAATAGTTTATCAATCTCGAATTCAATTAATTCCTTGAAGAATTCTAATAGTTCTGCTAAACCTGAAATTATTTTGTCGTATAAGTTTTCGTTTTCAGACTCTGGGATGTCTCTTAATTTAAGACATCTGTCTTGATATCTAAGCTCTTGTAGCAAAAAGGAGTTATCTTTGGCTTTTTGGTCTTCTTCAGTATTAGCTATTTTTTCTTCTAATTTTTGTGTTTTTATTTTACAAATTGTCATTTCCTTCTTAATTGTACTGACTTCATTAGTTATTGTTTCCAATTTTTCTCAAATCTGTCTAACCCAGTATTTATGTTATCGTTTACTTCTTGTCTATGTTCTTTTAGATCTTGTCTTATTTCTTCCTTAAAATTCTGTAGTTCTTCTCTTAGAACAGATAACTGAGAGATTTCTGGGTGTTTAGGGGGCATTTCCAATGAATCCCCTTTGTTTGAGCTATTCCCAGATGTTTTGGCTGATTGTGCCCTTGTCCCTGAGGCCATATCTATCGAGACACAGTATGTTGTGGTCTTAACAATTAACCTATTGTTACCCTATAAAATGAGTTCTAAAAGGTGATTCCAATCAGTTACTGATGATTGCTCTTCTATTACAATCAAAACTATGTAAAAATATGTTTAGCAGATACCTAATAAATTCCAGGAGGACCATTTTGTTTTTGAATTCAGTATAAACAACAATCAGATAAAGAGTTTACTCAGCGCATGGTAGAGTTGCAGCGGAAAAAAAATTAGCTTCTCAGCAAAAGCTGTGAGATATCCAGAAGTAGGGATATGGTTGCTCCTAGGGTAGTATCCAGAAAACTGGTTACTGTCCCATTGATCCCCAAAGGTTCCCGAGGATACCCCAGTGGGGTTGTAAGATGGCAACTTAACCCACTGATTCCCTTCCTTTCGAGGGAAGCATAAATCAGGTAACAGCCTACTGAAATCCATAAAGCAATTTTCCTGTAGATTTTTTCCATTATCCTCCCCCCCCCCCAAATATATGTAGTAGGGATCTCTTTTTGATATGGTGTTGAAACTCATTATGCATAGCAGCCTTCCCATACCAGATGTAAGCATGCCAAGCGAACCTATTATTAAATCCTTCTAAACTCAAGAGTTTATCGTTTGCTAACATAATCCAATCTACAACCCAGTTTATTGTGTTCGCTTGATAATATAAATTCAGGTCCACAAGTCTTCCTTCCCCTTCTTCTCTCTGGCATGTCATTGTTTTCCACTTAACTCGAGATTTTTATTATTATTATTATTTGTTATTCCACACAAAAGATCTTATGCCTTTTTGCCATTCTTTCAAAGGATTACTGTTATTCAAGATTGGCCATCCCACTCTCCTCCATGCAGGAGGTTTTGGAGCTGGGATAGGCTTTTTGCTGGCCTCCTACTGGTGGAGACCAGAGTTTAAATCATGCCATGGCAGCATTTGGGTTTCTGGGGGTGTGGTTGGAGCTTGATTGTCACGTCACCCCTGACAGACTCATTTCAGAGCAATTTTAATGGTGTCTCCTTTTGGCAAGGGGAAGTTAAACTCCAAGATGCCCTACAGGTCACTTCTGATGTGGCTGGCTCTGTACGTTTTGGAGTACACTTTAATGGCCATTGGTGTGCCCAATATTGGCTTGATGAATGGGCTATGGCTGGCATAACGTCTGATCTCACTTTTTTGGAATTCTTTCGCATTTTCATAGCTGTTACCATTTGGGCTACAGAGTTCGCTAAGTCTTCGGTGCATTTGTGGTGTGACAACATGTCTGTTGTCCACATCATTAATTCATTAACATCTAAAAACTGAAGAGTTATGCACTTGGTTCACACTTTTATTTTACAATGTTTGCACTTAAACATTTTGGTCAGAGTGTTACATGTTCCTGATGTCAATAATTCTATTACAGATGCTCTTTCTTGCATACAGATGGAGTGCTTCTGGAGTTTGGCCCTCAAAGTGGCTCAGATGGAGGAACTGATGCCAGAACATCTGTGGAACCTTGGCAATGAGAAGTGACAAGGGTACTTGGTCTTTCAGTCACTGCCAGTACATGGAAGAGCTACCTTAGAGCTGTTCATGAATTTTTGAGGTTCTGACATGATCATCTATTGGGTGATGTCTTACCCATAATGGTTCAGCAGCTGCTTCACTTTTGTGTGCACCTTCATTGTAAGGGTTTGGCACTCCAGTCTGTTCGGGGCTATCTTTCTGCTCTTGCATTTTGGTCCAAAGTCCAGGGAGCCCAAGATAGCAATGATGATTTTAGGGTTAGGAAAGTTTTGGAAGGTTTGTCCAGGGAGAGGGGCCAGGTTAGAGATACCACGGCACCTTTGTCACCTGACGTTCTTAAGGGTCTTTGAGCTAAATGGTTGGTATTTGCATATCACCCTATGAAGCCCCTTTGTTCCATACAGCAGCCTTAACCACATTTTGGGGGGCACTGCATATCATTGAACTGATATTATCTCCTAAACACGATAGATCCAATACAGACTTGCTTTATTTTGATGCCACTTTTCTTGGTCAGTGTGTAACACTTAATCAGATATTCTAAGACTGGCCAGCATGGCAGAGGTTCTAAAATTTATCTTCAGCCTTGTTCAGAATTGGGCATTTGTCCTGTCCATGCTCTTCACCTGTTTATGGAGGCTAGAGGTTCAGAGTCTGGACCTTTATTCATTCACCAGCCTTCTGTCCTTGACTAAACATCAGTTTTGGGCTGTCACATCTAAGGCTTTGGCTACCTTGGGCTTTGCAAATGTTCATTTTGCCACTCACTCTTTCCAGATCGGAGCCACATCCATAGCTGCTGTCATGGGTTTCCAGCAAGAGGCCATTCAGCCAATTAGGATCTGGAAGTCAGCTGCTTACCACATATATATATAAGGAAGCTGTGATGTTGAGTGTGGGCTACACTAATTGTGGTTTTTCTGTTTTGTGTTGTAGGTCCCCGTCCCAGGCTGAACAGAGTATGAGTGTTGGTGTGTGGCCACAGCATGGTTTTTTGGGCTGGTCGGCATGCAAGTTCCAGTCACTTTTGTACCCACTTGGACCTTGGTGGGAGTGGATGGGCAGACAGGGCCTGCGCTGGCATGGCATGTTGCCATTGCTGTTTAAAGGGCACCGTGGGCCTTCACCCCAAGTTTTGGTTACCCACTGTGGTGGTAACAACTTGGGTTTGTTGAAGGGTAAGGTGTTAATCTTGCAGGTGCTGCATAATTTGACCCTTATCCAATGTTCATGGCCTGATGTAGTCATTGTCTGTTCAGCCAAGCTCTGTCGGCAGGAGTGGAGGTGTGGTGGTGACTCACTTGCACTGGATAGAGCCAGGAGGCTGGCTAATAAAGAAATTAAGAGAGCTCTTGAGGCCAAGCTATGCCACTGCTTGCCCCATCCCCAAATTGTGTTCCAATGGTCTGAGCTCTACATTACCTTTCTAATGTAGTTAACATAGATCTTCAGATCTACAACTGCTATGTCTAGAACATGACCCTTTCATCAATTCTGGTTCTCTTTCATCGTACACAATTATAGCATTTTGATATCACTTTGACTATCATAGCTCCATACAATTGAATCCTTGGATTTTTAGTCTGATGAGGTACCAGAGCCCTCTGGCAGGGAATGTTAAAAGTCTTTCAAAACTATAAATCACAAGATTCCATATACTAAGGACATGGCAATTAAAGTTGTATCAAATAGATCTAATTCTATGATGTGAAAGATATCTTAGATTACGTTTTCTCTTTCTTCATGTTTTCATTCTGAATTTACCTTCATGCTTGCCCTGGACTGTGCTATTTCCCTCTGGTCCCTCAGTCTGACAATTCAACGCTGTGACCTGGCAGTATGTGAATATGACACATCCCCAATGGTACATGAAAGTGACAGATTTATTTTCTTCCTTTATAAAAATCTAGACCTGTCTTTATCCTGACAAATTCTAGAGGAATGTGCAAAAATAAAAATGCTTCATATCATAGGAACAAATTTTGTCATCCTTCATACAATTAAAAAATGACAGGTAGCAAAACCATAAAAATATAGACTGAGGCAATAAAATCCATTTAAATTGTACAAATATGTATTTATGATCTCAGTACTGAAAAGATTTTAAAACTGGTACCAGCTGAACTTCCTCAGGGACAATATTCCAAAGCAGGCCCCACACCAGAAAATGTCCTCTCTTTTGTATAAATACATCATGAACAGACAATACCCAAAGAATTTCCTCTGAAGATCTTAATGTATGGATAGGTACATGATACATAGGGGATGTGGTGGCTTAGTGGTTAAGACAACAATTCTGAGATCGTAAGGTCATAAGATTGACAGTTGAAGGTCCAAATGTTGCATGATGGGATGAGCTCCTGTCATTAGTCCCAGCTTCTGCCAACTAAGCAAATGCAGGTAGATAAATAGGTACCACTTCAGTGCAACCATGCTAACACATAACCATTGAAGCTATCTTTAGACAATGCTGGTTCTTTGGCTTAGTAACGGAGATAAGCACCACTCACTACGGTCAGTTATGGCTAGACTTCCATGTCAAGATAAAACCTTTAACTTTACCTTTTACATGATACATAGAGGGAAGGTCTTAGCAATATGGGATAAACTCAGAAACAAACATAGAACCAATATATTTCTCTAAGATATTGTATAACATGAACAACATGCTTCCCCCTTCTGCTGATTTCACAGTGTCACCAGTGTAATAATACTGAATGATCAAAAGAAAGCTGGAAGATTTAAGATCAGTTTTAAGGCTACCACACCTTGGTTCATGTCTTACAAATCCAGCAAACTGAAATCTAAGTTAATGCCTTAGCAGATGTGTTCCACGATTAGGATTTATGTTCAAAGTGGTTCTAAATTCTATTGTATGTCTTGAAAAGTGAGTGCTGTTCAATAGTGGACTACACTCCTTACAAAAAGGGTGGAGTCTTTTTCTTTGGAAGTCTTTAAACAGAGGGTGGATGCCCATCTGCCGGGGGTATTTAGATTGTGAGTTCCTGCATGGCAGGGGTTGGACTAGATGGCCTTTGTGGTATCTTCCAACTATGATTCTATGATTCTAAAAGAGCAGAACAGGATTTACATAGTGTTGACTCAACATTTGATCCAATGTGTCTGTTCTAGTTGGGATTATCAATAAAATTCAAGCCAAATTTGATTTCCCTGCATCATACTCTCTATGGATTAGTACTGCCTTGGTGTTTCAGGGTCAAATTCAGGGCCCTTTCACAAAATGCAGTTATATGTTGATTGTATTTTAATTGGCTCCATCATATGAAATCCTGATACATGTATTTTGTGGAGACACTAGAGTTCTCTGGCAGATAATTTTAAATACCTCACAGGACTCCATATCCCAGAATTCCATAGGATTAAGCCGGAGAGCTTTAATGCTACCTTAATATACCAGGGTGTAAAGGAGAGGCAAACTGAGATCACTGCTTCACTATAAGAATCACCCCAAAAGAGATTTTCCTTCAGTCCCTAAATTTCTAGCAAATAAATAAATAAATAAATTGAAAATCATTCACACCTAAACTTTCATGCTGTTTTGCATTCCCTTAGTGATGTTGCCTGTGCCTTTTCTTTGGATGCATGAACTGTATTTCTCAATAGTCATCTGAAGCTTTAAGTTACTGTAATGTTAGAAATGAGAGTCAGCTTGGTATAGTGATTTTATTGTTGTACTGCAATTCTAGAGATCAGGATTCAGTTCCCCATTTCAGCATAAAAACCCACTTCATTGCCTTGGGCAAGTCATACTATCTCAGCCTCAAAGGATGGCAATTGCAAACCCCCTTTGAAGAAACATGCCAAGAAAATCCTATGATAGGTTCATCTTAGTGTCACCATTAGACAAAAATGACTTGGAGGCACACAACAACAACAACAACAACAACAACAAATGTTAGAAATACAGGGGCTGAAAGAACATTTCAGGCTGTGTTCGAATTCCTGTTGGAGTACCACTTTTCTTCATTTCCCCTCTTCCCTTAGTTACACTTCTGCAGCACACAAAACTAGGATTTTAATAACAAATCCTAAGGTATCTTAAAAGTGATATTTTAAAAGCTGGTTATAACCTATAAAGCCCTAGATGTCTCAGGTCCGGGTGTTTGGCTGATTATATCTCCTTGTATAAACTGGCCATGGCTTTGAGATCTTCAGGAGATGTCCTTCTCTCAGTCCCACCACATCTCTAGCACAGCTGCTGGGGACATGAGAGAGGGCCTTCTTGGCGGCTGCCTCTATACTCTGGAATGTTCTTCCCAAGGAGTCCAGGACGACTTCTTTTTTGTTACCTTCTGCTGGTAGGCTAAGACCCACTTGTTTCAGGCAAGTGTTCAAAACAGAAAATTATTAAAGAATGCCCTGAGTGTGCTGTATTATCTTAAAATGTATGGTTTTAAGTGCTTTTATCTTTTTTAATTGTATTATATTTTTAAAAAGAATGATCTGCTTTAATAGTGTAATAGTTTAATTATATTTTAATTGTCACTTTTGTAGGTTTTAAATTATACTGTGATTTTAGGCTGCAAACCACTTTGAATCCCAGTTTTGGGGAAAAGTGGGGTACAACAACAACAACAACAACAACGCCAAATGGAATGCCTGAAACCACCAAGAATGCCCACCTTCTCTTCTTCCTCCTTATAAAGCACCTGAGTCTCATTGCAGAGTGGGTGGAGAAGCCCCATCCTGAGTTGATCCATGCCTGTGTGTTGCTTTTTTTAAAATCAAAGGAATTACCTCTTCACCAGTCATTCCACTTTATAATAGATATTTTGTGGATAAAATGTATAATTTTCCCACCGACTTTTCATTGTTTTAACTTTTCTCAAATAAGATGATGATGGTGTACTTTTTTTATTAATTTGTGTTAAGTGTTTTCAAAATGAAATTAAAACTTGTTATCCCAATTGTGCAGAACTTTCAACATAGTAAAACATAATTAAAAATAATCCTCACACTTACAAAGGGGAAATATTCCATTTTAAAAGGGTGGGAAAGTCTGTTATTATTGAATGCTCCCATTCCCCAGCTCTATAAATGCACCATGCTTATATTGTTTGCATTGACAATGAACAAGAACTTTAACACAAGGGCTTGTGCTAGATCTGATTAAAGTAGGGAATTTGAGAGACTGAGATTTATTCTTTTAAAAAAACCCAAAAAACCTAATTTCCTAGTATTCCCTTTCCCACAGCTAATGGACTGTAGAAGGGTATACTTGAATAAAAACAGCAACCTCTGATCTAAATAGGATTTCTGCCATCTAGGTCTGATATTATGTCAACGATTTATGAAAGGAGAAGTTGAATTTAAATATCATAAATCTCTCTCTCTCTCTCTCTCTCTCTCTCTCTCGATGACCATTATCATATAATCCCCCAGAATTCACCTTTTAGTTGCTGTAACTCCTACTCCATGAACATTTAGTGGCCAGTGGTGAGCAGGGGGAAGGTATCACAGAAGCAACTGGCTATGTCTCTATAGCCAAACAAACAAAAAACAAACAGCTTCATTTATATACCTCTTCATTCTGCCTAAGGAGTATCTAAGTGGTTTACAGCTGTAAGCTAATTTGCCGCCAACAATCTGGGTACTCATTTTAGTGACCTTGGGAGG
Source organism: Urosaurus nigricauda (assembly GCA_034509955.1). Taxonomy (NCBI): domain Eukaryota; kingdom Metazoa; phylum Chordata; class Lepidosauria; order Squamata; family Phrynosomatidae; genus Urosaurus; species Urosaurus nigricauda. Next base: position 64,794,098 of record JAOEGL010000003.1, read on the forward strand.
ATGCAAGCCTAAATTGAGCTTGAGCCCTTTTGCTGGTCTTGAGTTCACAACCTTATGGTTTTGAGTGAGTGGCTGCAGTACAGGCATTTAACTACTGCACCACCAGCCAAAAGCAGAATAACAGCATTATTGCCTCAGTACTTGTTACGCATCTGATTGCTCGTTCAGAGGGGTGGGCTAGAAATTATTATTATTATTATCATCATCATCATCATCATCATCATCATCATCATCATCCACCAAGTAGGTCATCCACCAAGGCGATCAAGGCTCTCTCTGTTCCATAGCCAGGCCTGAATCCTAGATAATCTAGATAATCCATTTCATCCAGAAACCCCTGGAGTTGGGAAATCACCACACACTCCAAAACCTTGCCCAGAAATGGTAGGTTAGACACTGGCCGATAGTTATTCATTATTGTGGGATCCAAGGATGACTTTTTAAACAGAGGCCTCACAACAGCCTCCTTTAGGCAGGATAGAATTCTGCCTTGTTGTAAGGAGGCATTGATTAACTCCTTTACCCACTCAGACAGTCCCCCCTCTGGCCTGTTTAATAAGCCAAGAAGGACAAGGGTCCAAGATACATGTTGTGGCTTTTACCTCTCCAAGGTTCCTGTCCACATCATCAGGCTGCACAAGCAGAAAAGTATCCATTAACACTGGACTGACTGGAGTCAAGGTTACATCCATTGGCACTGCATCAACTGTAGCATCCAAGTCAGAGCGGATTTGAGTGACTTTGTTTGCAAAATGTTGTGCAAATTCTTCACAGCGAGCCTCCGAGTGGTCTGCATCCTTACACATGAAGTAGTGGTAGAAATTAAAAGGAAATGTGTTGGGAAGAAGGACACACCAGCACAGGATTCATTACCAACTGCAAAATATCTGAGATAGATATTTTGCTACTACATGAGATATAAAAGAATGTGGACTCATACACTTAGTGTTCATGCAAATTGTTATTAGCTGTACTTTTATACTCCAAAGAGTTGAAGACAGTATATATGATTCTCCATATTTTTGTCCTTATATTAAGATTTCATTCCTCTTTCCATCATTGGCCAAGAAACATTATTTCACACTGTCCATACACATTATTAGACAGTTTCTTTTTTCTTTTTTTTTCCCTTTTTTTTTTTTCGTTCAGTGGCTCAAGAAGATAGTAAATTGGATAATTTCAACATTGCTCACAGTTATAGAACACCTCTTCCCACTCAACTTTGTTCATTCTGAAGTATTGGATGGTAAGTAATGAAGATCTTAGGTTTCTGTATTTACCAGCTGGATTCTGAGTAGACATTTTTCAATACATTTTCCACCCATTCTAACATCATATCTGCTTTTTTTTAAAAGCATTAGCTGTTTCCTATGGACATTAACAGAAAAGAAAGGCACAGCATGCTTTAATGATAAGAGATGTGAAAATTATAGCTGCTGCACTTCAGCTATAAAGCTCTACCGAAAATGTTATTTATTAGGCCAATTTCTGTGACATATTTCTGTGCTCTGAAAGGTCATCATGTTTTTAGATGTCATCTGCAAAAAAGACACTTCTTGAATCTGGTGTTAACCAGCCTTTTAAAAATAGTAATAATACATAATTTACTTATAATAAATTAGCACTGATTTTTTTTTAACACAGCTCATACAAAAAGAAAAAAATGCAGAAGAATATTGCAATCCTAAATCAAACATATGCCAGCTGTAGGGACTGGTATTAAAAACAAATGTCTTCTGGCATAAACCTGTTTTCTCAGCTGACCTCAGATATATGACAGCAGTGAAAAAATCTACCAGCAGAACTGCTTTTCTGGCTAAAATCTGCTCACAGAAGAGTAAAGAAAAGTTTGGAGAAGAGTGGAGTGAGGGATGAGCCAAATTAAACCAGATCAAAATCTATTTGATCCCACAAAGCAGCACTAATGCTGTCATAAAGGTCCAAAGCACACTGCAGAAATCATCCAGTTTGAGGCTGCTTTCATTGCCCTGGTCAGTGCTAGGGAATTCTGGGAAGTGAGAAATTTAGCCCTCTCTGCCAGAGAGCATTGCAGCACAATAAACTATAATTCCCAGGATTCCCTAGCATTGAGAGAGGACAGTTAAAGTGGTTACAAACTGGATTATTTTTGCAGTATATTTTGGACCAAAGTTAGTCCAAGGTAAGGATAACTTCCAGCATCTCTGGTTTAGAATCAACAGAGCTTCAGGGTAATAGTGTTGGAAGAGGCAGTCCTTGCTTGGTGAGGACCATGCTTTTACATAGGACTCTTTCAGACGTGGGAAATTGGAAGTATAATCCAAGGGCAATCCAAACGCAATCCTGGGGTTTCACGTTATTGCGAATTAATTCTTCTCACGCAAATTCAGGCAAAAGGAAAGTCACTCCGAATGCAATCATGGGTTTAACGTTATTGCGAATTTAAGCTTCTCACGCGATTTCGGGCAAGGGGGGGTTATTTTCGGGTAATGGGAAGTAATTCCGAATGCCTTCCGAACGGAGCAGGGGTTCAGGTAAATTCGCTAAACAAGCGAATTTACATGAATCCACATTGGCTCCATTCGGAATTGGGAGAAATTCCTCCCGTTTGAAAGAGTCCATATACATAATCATGTTTCAAGGGTTTCCACTTTCATTACAGTTTACATCAGAGATGGCCAGATCTTTTCTTTCTGTAAAGAATGGCATGTCACTGGAAATAGTTTTTTAGATCATATACTTTGGAAAGGGCCACAAACAGAACTAGACTGAGGCCAAACACTACTTTCTGGGTTCACCCTGCCAGGAGCCAACAGAGAAACTGTAAAGGAGAACCTTCAGGTCCCATCTAGCAGGTTTACCACAGGTTTACCATGGTCAATCATATCTAAAGCTGCTGAGAAGCCCAGCAGAATGAACAAGACAACACTCTTCCTGCCCAGTTCCAAGTGTAGCCAATCAAGGCAACCAAATTGGTGCCTGTCTGAGGCCTGAAATCAGGAGGCTTATAGCATTGGTTATTAAATCAATTTCTATCTGGTTTAAAGATGAATTTGGGTGACATCCTCATCTTATCTTTTTTTTCCTCCCCACTGAATCTGCTGCCAGAAAACAGCCTGCTGTGGAGAGCCAACAAAATTAGGCCAGCATAGCAACAGCCAATCAGGAATCACCTGGCGGCAGCCAATAAAATGTTGGCTGGTTAGAGGATAAATAATCAGTTGCTGACAGTAGAATTCAGATAGGGTTCAGTTGAGTCCAGAGAGGGACAGTTTAGTGAAGTTTCCAGGGAGGAACAGAGTTAAAGTCTAGCAGTGAGGGACTTAAAACCCATATAGAACTCCAAGTGAGGAAGTTAATGTAGGCAAATATCCCGTGGGATAGAGACAGCTGGAGAGACAGTTTTATCAATTAGGTTCAAGAAAAGTGAGCCAGAAGAAGGACTGTGTGAGGGTCCTTGGGAACAGTAACATTTATTCTCTGAGGAGAGTGGTGGAGAGGAAACTGCTATTGTAACAAAGTTGAGTTTGAAGAAAGTAAAACTTCCAAATGAAACAAGTAACACAAATATATGAAAAAACAAATGTCTTATTCACACATTACTAAGTATCTCTTGTTTGAAACATCTGCTTAATAAAGTTTTGATATTATTTTAATAAAAGTTTTCCTGCTGGTTGAATACATGGGGCTTTTTAGATTGGCAGGAAAGTGTGACATGAAGTTGCACTTTCCTTAATGCTTAGCAGCTAGACTGCAAGCCCCAGGTGTGGATTTAAAAGGTACAGGGCACCTAGACTGAGGTTTTTTCTGTGGCTCAGCAACTACATGGGAAGCTGTCAAAACGCTACAAACACAGGCGGAGCAGCTACATGGGCGGCAAGGAACGTGGCTTTTAGCCGCGCTTTAAACATTTTTTTTCCCTTGCTGGCTGCGAATTGCGCAATTGCGCAGGTACATCATACAGTCGGAGCTTATCACATGGGGGAGTACAGGACCATTCCGAAAGAGGGAGAAAGTGAGGTCAGTTCAGAAATGCACGTGATTACGCACAAGCTCATCACACACAAGACAAGAGAGCATCTACACAAAAAGAAAATGCAGAGTCAATACGAAAGAATTCATCACATGTGAACATACTGGTCGGCTTTCTGTTGCAAATTAAGGCATCTTGGGAAATGGGAGTTGTAGTCTGTGTTCTGTCAGAGCATTATATTGAGTTGTCTTGAGGTTTCAGCCCTCTGTCCAGGAAGGATTCCTATATGTCCTCCATTCTTGAGCAGAGGCCCCCTTTTTCCAAGTTGACCAGGCACGTCCTCCTTTGCCAGGACACGTCCTACTTTTCAGCCTTCTTTTTGAAGAGGAAGCAGGAGGGCCAGGCGTGCTCTGGCCAGGCTCTGGGGGTCTCTTCCTGGCTCCTTCCCTCCCTCCCTCCCTCCCTCCCCACTGCCTTCCTCCTCCCTTTGGCTGAGAGAGTGTGACTTGCAGGGAGGAAGGGCAGCGGTGGTGCTCCAGGTCCTCCTGATGCTGGGCCAGGGCAAGCTGGAAACAGGAGGAGGAGGAGGAGGAGAGGGACATGGGGCCCCTCTGCTGCCCTGCCTCCCTGCAAGTCACACTCTCTCAGCCAAAGGGAGGAGGAAGGCAGCCAGGAAAGAGCCCTGGAGCCTGGCCAGAGTGTGCCTGGGCCTGCCTTCTCCTCCCCCCTCCAGCTGAGAGAGTGTGACTTGCAAGGAAGCAGGGCAGTGGAGATGCTCCAGGTCCCTCCCCTTCTCCTCCTCCTCTTGCCAGCTTGCCCTGGCCTGGCTGAGCGCCTCCAGTGCCCTGCTGTCTCCCTAGAAGTCACACTCTCTCAGCCAAAGGGAGGAGGTAAAGGAAGGTGCAGGCGCACTCTGGCCGGGCTCTGAAGGTCTCTTCTTGTCTTGGCACCTTCCCTCCCTCCGCACTTGTATCGCTACCTTTAAATGGGTGCTTTAAAGAGACAGAGCCCCATTTAACCGTGCAACTACACCTTAGCCTTTAGATGCAATAGCAATGTTGCGCCCTTTTAAAAAAAAGTAGTGGGGAAATCAAACTACTTTTTAAATGCACTTCTCCCTTAAAACTCCAAAATAGTGTTTTCATGGCACACTTTCCCTTTTTCTCATCTAAAGGCTGGGCTTTCATGCAGCCATCAACACACCTCTTTTTGCCAATGTAAAATGGGCCACATATATATCCACACTACTGATAAAAGATTTTATCAGTAAAACAAAGATTTTAAAAAGGGTCTGTGTCATTTTGGTGGTAGCGAGGGAGGGAATAGGAAAATTCCTTTGGGCTGCCTCAATAGGGAAGCAGTTCGGGGAGAAAGGAGTCTTGCCTCACACCCGCTTCCAGAGCTGCTCCTCCTGGCTCTTTTTAGATCTGGCTATTTTCTGACTTAAGAAAATGGCTGGTGGAGAAGCTCTAGAAGCAAGGATGGAACCAAGCTTTATTTGGGTGGCATATTCAGTGGCAAAAAAACATATGATAAGATCAGGATGCTGCCTGAATTCAGCTTTAAATCAGACAGAGGCAAATCAATTTAATAACCAAGGTGATAAGCCTCTCAGTCTGCTTTCTACCACACAATTCTGGTGGCGCATCAGGATGGTGTGATAAAGTCCTGAGTTGGATAGGGTGCGGAAGACCCTTGTTCCTCTGCCAAAAACTTGCCCTTGTTCTCTTGTCCTTGTTCCTCTGCCCAAAACTTCCCACTTTTGGCAGCTGCCAAGTCCGGGGGGGCTGCTCTTGCACCTTTTTAGGAAAGTGAAGGAGCAGGAAGGCAATTTAGAAGCATATCACATGCATGTTAATTCAGCTTACCTCTATCCCATTTAAAATTTTATTTGTGTGGCATCCTGATGTTATCAGATGGTTTTTACTGTCGAATTTGCTGCCTGAATACAGCCCAGGTCTATCCCTGCTTCCAGAGCCATTTTCTTAACTTGAAAAACTCCTGGATCTGAAAAGAGCTTGGAGGAGCAGCTCTGGAAGCAGGGATGGACCTGGGCTGTGGTAAATTCAGCAGTAAAAAACATTTGATAACAACAGGATGCTGTCTTGAATTAATTTTTAAACCAGATATAGGTAAGATGAATTAATGTCCATGCAATAAGCTCCAGGATTGAAATGGATTTAGATAATCCATGTCATCCAGAAATCCCAGGTTCTGGTTCATCACAACACACTTTTAAATCTTGCCCCAAAATGCAATACTGGAAACTGGCTGATAGTGATCCAATAGAGTGGGATTCAGTGAGGGCTTTTTCAACAGTAGTCTTATAACTGTCTCCTTTAGACTTTTAGGAATTCTGCTTTATTTTAGTGAGGCATCCTGCTCCTTCTACTCACTCAGTCTCTCACCTGCCAAGCTCTTTTTAATGAACCAGGAAGGGCAAAAAGTCTAATACACATGGGGTAGCCATCATCTTTCCAATAAACCTGAACAAGTGTGTAAACACCCATCCAGTGATGGAATGGAGGTCCTTTGTAACATGGGAAGATTGGGGCAGCTCTTGGCCCATAATATTCCAGGCTGTCCCCAGAGCATCAGATCAGTGTAGTGCAGTGATCAGTACAGACAGGACCCAAGTCTGAATAAAACTGAGCAATTTTTGAACCTCATTGTAGGATAATTTTTTGATGCTATGTCATCTAGGACATTTGGACAACATTGGGGGACAACTGAGGGAGGACTAGCATCCTGTTGTTGTTTCCTTTCTCCATTACTTATCTCTCTCTGCACTGTCCAGCTGTGATGGCTGCTCCCTGAGACCCAGCATCTTTTCCCCTCTTTTTAAAACATATCCTTAGATCCAAGCAAACAGACCCCACCTACCTCTTTTGAGCAGCAAAATAGGTCCTTGCCTTTGTGTTCCACTGAAGTGGCTCCCCCAAAGGCCAATTCCACCCTTTAGTGTCACCCTTTTTAGAAGTCCAAATTTTGTCTGTCAAATCCCTGCTATAGAACTTTCTGGCAAGAAACATGAATCACATTTGGTGGGTATGTGATGGTGTATTTATTTATTTATTTATTTATTTCGTTTCATTTATATCTTTCCCCCCGGAGAGATCTAAGGCGGCTCATAGGTAAAATTGTAATACAATTAAAACAATTAAAACGTCTATATATAAAGTCACATAAAATATACATAATATAAAATATAATATAAAATCACATAAAATATATATAAATTAAAAATAGACTAAAAACTTGCCTGCTCCATAAAACCTCCTTGCTATGCATTATGTACAGAAAACCTGCTGGCATTAAAATGTTTTTACTTGCCGGTGAAAGGCCAGCAGGCAGGACCAGCCTAACCTCCTGAGGAATGGCATTCTGGAGGGTGGAAGCAGCCACTGAGAAGGTTCTCTCTCATGTCCTCACCAGGTGAGCCTGTGATCTTGATGAGACCAAGAGAAAGCCTTCTCCTTCAGATCTTAGGGCTCTTGCAGCTTCATATGGGGAGATACCTTTCTCTCAAATAGTCTTTACCCAAGCCATGTAGATCTTCTGCAGAAAGCTCTCAAGTACAGATTTCTGTGCTGGCCTTTTATTCTGTGCTGGCTTTTTGTTGAGTCTCCTGGACAGATATTATTAGCATCTTTCTCAACATCTTACCTCTCTGTCTATCCCATCTTCTAATCCTAGTAGCTGATACATTTTAATGACAAAAGGGGAACATCTTTTGGCAGGGAAGAAATGGTCATCATCTGCCTGTCTTTGGTTTCACAACTCTAATGTCATAGATGAGTTAATTGTGCCAAATAATTGAGTGCTAGTATATTGTTCAGAAACTGTAGATTCTGAAATTCAAGATTCATGGCTAGTCTGCTACATTAAAATGTAAAAGTAATTAGGAGAGAAAATGGAGATCCAGGTAAAAAGTATTCTAACTTCAAGGATGTAATATAATGATTCCTATTTGAATCTTTGGAAATACCCCCCCCCAAAAAAAAAAACCCACATTGCTCACAATGTAATTTCTTGTTGGTAGTTGTATTTTTCTACCATTTATACAGTCTTATTATTCTATGTTTTTCACAAGGGAAAGCACTTTGCTTTCTTTGGTCCCTCACGGAAGTAGAACCAACTCAAATTCACAGAGCACTAGTTCTGGTTTATAAAAATGATAGGAAAGACACTGTGGGTTTGAACAAACGGTTCTGAAAGAATTACTTTTATTACATCTATTTTGGACAAAAATAATTTTAGCAAATTTTATTCAGTCTACAACCACTTTTAAAAATAAAAGTCTTCTTGTATTGTTCCCCTGACTTTACAATAGCATCATAGTCTCAGTAGGGTCTTTCCTATTGCATTTTCGTAGGAAGACAAAATAGACAAGATGTGACACCTGTCCATTATGTCCATGATGTTCATGTACAAAAGAAATTATCTGGAATATCTAGCTTTAAGCATGTTATAAATTTACAAGAGTCATTTGTTTAATTCCCACATACTTGCTGAAAACATACCTGTGGATATGCAACTTTCTTATCTCACTGTTGCCGTAGAAATAGTGCTATACCAAACTGTTGTTCTCTTTTACTGAAGGCTCCCATTGCTTTTTTGCATTCATGACTGTGCTTTTGTAACAGTACTTGAGATACTAATTATTCCAAATGTGATAATATCACAATGACACATTGTAGTCAACTAAAGGTAAATAAGTCATTAGTCATGCAGAGATATTCAAACCTAAACTGCACTTTGCTTTATCATCAGCATAATTTTTAGCATAAGAAGAAATACCCCAGGTTTTTAGTCTTTTTAAAGCATTGACAATGCTTTTCTAATGCCTATCAGTCTGTGCTCTCTTTGAGATACTTTCAGATACTGCAATGTATTTATTTCTCCAGCAACCTACCACTGCTTCTGATTTTATGTTATATAGCAAATCTAACAGTCAGCATAAATCTGAATTTATCTAGGTTATAAACATTTTATTCATTCACTTTGGGGAAGGTGTTGGCCTCACTTCTCCGCTTCAGTGAAGCTCTGAGTGCAAGATGGCAATGAACTTTTAGCAGAGACAAAGGAGGGGGCAACCTTTTGTAGATGAGGGTCATGGGCCATAATGCAAGCGACAAGGATGTCTGCCCGTTGTTCTTCCAATGGTAAAAGGGGACATTATTGAATACTCTCAAGGCAAATTTCAGGCTCAGCAATGAATATATATGATCCAAAACCCCTTATCACCAAATCCCTTATTCTTTTGATATGGCCACTAATTTATTCCAAAAACTATGCTAGTTCTGGGTCTAGAATGTATTCTTATTACACTATTACTTTATTTTGATACCATTTAATTGCTACTCTTTTTCCTTTTGTGATAAGACTGAGGCAAAGAAGGTGTTGAGTAATTTTGCCTTTTCTCTGTTCCGTTTGCATTTTGCCATCTTCTCTACATAGTGGTCCTACCATTTCCTTCTTCCATTTGCTACAGACAGATGCATAAAAAGAGAGCCCTTTTATTGTTCTTAACCTCTCTAGGAAGCCTGGGCTCATTCTGTGCTTTTGGTTTTCTGACTTTTCCCTTACATTTGCTAGCTATTTGTTTGAATTCCTTCTTGGTGATTTCCTCCCTTTTTCATTTCTTATACATCCCTCTTTTAAAATTTAGCTCAGTTGAAAGTTCTTTAGTCATCCATCCTGATTTCTTGAGACACCTCCCATTTTTCCTCCTTGTTGGAACAATTCAAAATCCTTTGCATATGGGAATGAAATAGCAAGTCCAGTTTTAACAATGATCATTAGTGAACAAAGACATTGTAAACTGGCCAATGTGTATGGAAATGAAGAGGCAAACTTCAAATCCCAAGATGTTGTAAGATGGAGCCACAGCAGCTAAGTGGTGCCAGTCTGCATTATTTGTACAGTGTACGTGCACCCTGAGTCATCCTTCCCATCACCATGCATTTGTTGGTTGATTTCTGCTTTGTGTGCAACATTGGAGTTTATCACATGGGAGGAATTTCTCTCAATTTTGAAAGAAATGGAAGTGAGGCCATTTCAGAATTGAGTAAATTCGCTAGTTCAGCAAATTTACTCGATTGCGTATTGACACTGCATTGCATTCAGAACTGCCCCAAATTGCCTCCCAGTGCCCAAAATTGCATGTGATAGTTTCTCACGCAATCCCACGAAATCCCACGATTGCGTTCGGAAGGACTTCCCTTTGCCCAAAATTGTGTGTGATCAGCTTTCACACAATCACATGAAACCCCATGATTGCATTCAGATTGCCATTGGATAATACTTCCAATTCCCTTCGTGTGATAAACTCCATTGTGATTGGTAGGTGGTAAAGTAATTACTGTGAGAAGGACTAGTAGTGGTTTAATTCTAATGTTGCTTTTACCAGTATTTCTTTGCTTTCTATTGCTTAGAATACATAAAATTGAGGGTACATTATGCCAGAATTAGGCCTAACACCTCACCTGTGATTAACTTGGAAACATTCTTTTAACAATGCAAGTTTTGGATTTCATTAATATACCTGTATACATTTCATTACTTCCATGTGTGTGTGTGTGTGTGTGTATGTATCTTGCATGAATCATAGGGATCATGATAAAATGTGGACAAAGGGACTTAAGAGTCTGCTTAAAAAGAAAACAGGCTAAAAAGATTTAAATTATTATTTTGCATTGTCCCTGGAATGAAGTAGGCAGCTAGTGCTGCTTACATTGATTACAATAATTTGAATATATGTGGGTTCTCATGTTTCTATACATAAACATTATTGATATTGCTTTGCATTGTTACTGTGTTGCTTTTCTCTCATTCCTGTACAACATTTTTGGGAAGTTTTCACTGTTAAGGGCAGCATAAAATAATTCTAAATAAGATGTTATTATGATGCAGTAGATAATAAAGAGAGGTGGAGGAAGAATCATCTGTAAGTGTACTTGTGATGAAATAGTTTTTGAACTTGCATATAAATGTAGCCTTTCTTCATGCTTTAGGTGACGATTTTAAAGCTATTGCTTGTTACATATGCATTAGAGTATTGCCTGTTATTCTCATCTGCTAGCTGTTCTCTTTAAATTATAGATGAAACACAACTTGTTTCTTGATTCATCTATCTCTAGCTGAATTCCATTGTTCATTTTCTGCATCTGATTCTATCAGCAGGGAGTGTCACATAAAAGTACCCATGAATTAACAGAGCCAAGCTGGTACTTATTGGGTCCCTGTACTTCACTCTAGCTCTAGATAAACAGGAAGAGAGAGAGGGCAATGAGGATCCTGAGTATTCTCTACAAAAAGAACTGGAAAACATGTCACCTCAGACTCTTCTAACCAGACCCACTGTGATGGACTCTCCCACACATTAACAGCACCATATGAGATATGGCTCAGGGAGTCACACAGAGGTAAGTTTAAAAGAACGCCTTGGAATATTGAAGTCTGCTAAGGATTTCAAGAGCTAAGAGCTTGGCTGCAGCCGGGTAAGCATACTGTGTCAGCAGGTGGGGGGAGGGAATGGCATAATTAAAGCAATTTGAGTAGAATCATAGAATCATAGAATCATAGAAATTTAGAGTTGGAAGAGACCACAATGGCCATCCAGTCCAACCCCCTGCCATGCAGGAACTCCCAATCAAACCATACCCGACAGATGGCCATCCAGCCTCTGCTTAAAAACCTCCAAGGAAGGAGACTCCACCACCCTCCGAGGGAGTGTGTTCCACTGTAGAACAGCTCTTACTGTCAGGAAGTTCCTCCTAATGTTGAGGTGGAATCTTTTTTCCTGCAGTTTGCATCCATTGTTCCAAGTCCTGTTCTCTGGAGCAGCAGAAAACAAGCTTGCTCCCTCCTCAATGTGACATCCCTTCAAGTATTTAAACAGGGCGATCATATCACCTCTTAACCTTCTCTTCTCCAGGCTGAACATCCCCAGCTCCCTAAGGCGTTCCTCATAGGGCATGGTTTCCAGACCCTTCACCATTTTAGTTGCCCTCCTTTGGACATGCTCTAGTTTCTCCACATCCTTTTTGAATTGTGGTGCCCAGAACTGGACACAGTATTCCAGGTGGGGCCTGACCAAAGCAGAATAGAGTGGCACTATTACTTCCCTTGATCTAGACACTATACTTCTATTGATGCAACCTAAAATTGCATTGGCCTTTTTAGCTGCTGCATCACACTGTTAACTCATGTGCAACTTGTGGTCTACTTGGACTCCTAGATCCCTTTCACATGTTGTCTCATTCAGCCAGGTGTCTCCCATCCTATATCTGTGCTTTTCATTTTTCCGCCCTACGTGTAGGACCTTACATTTCTCTGTGTTAAATTTCATTTTGTTAGCTTTGGCCCAGCTTTCTAGTCTATTCAGGTCATTTTGAATTTTGATCCTGTCCTTTGGGGTATTAGCTACTCCTCCCAATTTGGTGTCATCTGCAAATTTGATAACTAGGCTCTCAATACTGTCATCCAAGTCATTAATAAAGATGTTGAATAGCACTGGGCCCAGGACAGAACCCTGTGGGACCCCACTGGTCACTTCTTTCCAGGATGAAAAGGAACCATTGTTGAGCACGCTTTGGGTTCGGTCAGTCAACCAGTTACAAATCCATGTAACGGTTACCTTGTCTAGTCCACATTTTACAAGCTTGTTTGCAAGGATGTCATGGGGAACCTTGTCAAATGCCTTACTGAAGTCAAGATATACTATATCCACAGCATTCCCTTCATCTACCAAGCTAGTAATTTTATCAAAAAAAGAGATCAGATTTGTCTGGCATGACTTGTTTCTCTGAAACCCATGTTGGCTTTTTGTGATTATGGAATTATCTTCCAGATATTCACAGACTCTCTGCTTAATGATCTTCTCCAGAATCTTTCCTGGTATTGATGTCAGACTAACCGTACGATAATTGTTGGGATCCTCTTTTTTCCCCTTTTTGAAGATTGGGACAACATTTGCCCTCCTCCAGTCTGCAGGGACTTCTCCTGTTCTCCAGGAGTTCTCAAAGATGATTGCCATTGGTTCCGATATTACATTTGCCAGTTCTTTCAATACTCTAGGATGTAGTTCATCTGGTCCTGGAGACTTATATTCATTTAGATTAACCAGGTATTCCTGTACTGTCTCTTTACTTATTCTGTGCTGAAATTCCCCTATTCTGTCCTCTGCCCCATCATCCTTAGATTGGACACCCTTTGCCTTTCCTGAGAAGACTGAAGCAAAGAAGGTGTTGAGCAATTCTGCCTTTTCTCTGTCTCCTGTGAGCATTTTGCCATCTTCTCCACGCAGTGGCCCAACTGTTTCCTTCTTCTTCCTTTTGCTGCGGAAATACCCAAAAAAGCCCTTTTTATTGTTCTTAACATCTCTAGCAAGCCTGAGTTCATTTTGCGCTTTAGCTTATACTGGCTATTTGTTTGAATTCCTCTTTCGTGATTTCCCCATTTTTCCATTTTTTATACATGTTCCGTTTAAAACTTAGCTCAGTTGTAAGTTCCTTAGTCATCCATACCGGTTTCTTGAGACATCTCCCATTTTTCTTCCTCATTGGAACTGTCTGAAATTGTCCCTTTAGTATCTCCCTTTTGAGGAACTCCCATCCATCTTGAACTCCCTTCTCTTTTAGTATTCTTGACCATGGGATCACCCCCAGTATTTCTCTAAGTACTTAAAAGATAAAAGAAAGTAAAACAAATAGCAGAGCCTACACAAAATTGCTACTTATGATGTTATATTTTGTCCTCCTTCCCATACTAAGTGATAACAAGTCATTGAAGATTTTCACACTTACCTGAATCAGTTGTAAATCATCCTCCAAACATGCTCTGAACGTCCTGCAAAGGTGGCTAAAAGATGAAAAAAGCCTCTGTGTCTGAAACCAGGAAGTACTCCTGAATCGTCATGGAAAGGGACTTGCCAGAAGCAATTGTAAATCATTCAGAGAAAAGCAGGGAAGCAGGCAGACTCCATTTTCCTCAGGTTGAGCCCCCTTTTCCTTTTCTGAGAACACTTAGGCAAAGAAGGTGTTGAGTAATTCTGGCTTTTCTCTGTCCTGTTAGCATTTCGCCATCTTGTCGACATAGTGGCTCTACCATTTCCTTCTTCTTCCCTTTTGCTACAAACATACCCCTAAAATCCCTTTTTGTTGTTCTTAACCTCTCTTGCGAGCCTGAGCTCATTCTGCACTTTATCTTTTCTGAATTTACACCTACACATACTCGCTATCTGTTAGACTTCTTTGGTGACTTACCCCTCTTTCCATTTCTTATACATGACCCATTTCAAACTTAGCTCCGTTGAAAGTTCTTTTGTCATCCATCCTGGTTTCTTGAGACACCTCCCATTTTTCTTTTTGTTGGAACTGTTTGAAATTGTTCCTTCAGTATCTCTCTTTTGAGAAATTCTCATTCGTCCTGAACTCCCTTCTCTTTTAGTATTCCTGATCATGGGATCACACCCAGTATTTCCCTAAGTTTATTGAAATAAGCTTTCCTAAAGTCTAGAATTCCTGGCATCTTCGTTCCATTTTATAACAAATTCCAGGAGAACATGGTCACTCCCACCTAAGGATCCCACCACTTGGATCCCATTAACCAGGTCACCCCTGTTGGTTTGAATAAGGTTTAAAAATAACTATCCTCCTTGTTGCCTCTTCCACCTTTTGGATAAATAAATTGTCTTCCAGGCAAGTAAGGAATTTGCTAGACCCTTCTGGTTTTGGCTGGGTTTGGCTTCCAGCAAATATGAAGATAGTTGAAGTCAGCCATCACTACTACATCTCTCCTTTCTGAGTGTGTGTTAATCTGTTCTAGAAAGGCATCATCTAATTCTTCAGTTTGACTTGGAGGTCTGTAGTAGACGCCCACAATAATATATCTGTTGCTACCTTTGGAAACTTAGGGGCAAAAACCTGGCCCTGATAGAGCAGCTCCATATCACCCCTGGGAATGCCGGATTGGGTCCGCATCAATCAGAAAGATTTTCATAGGTTAAGCCCCGGTAAAGTGCCAGTAAAATGTCCCTGAATCACAAGGGTGTGAAAGCTGGTCACACTTCTGAAACATCAATGAAGCATCCCCTTGCCTCTACCATCCTTGATTTCTTCGTGGAGCAGCCATTTCCTATTAACACAAAGTTCCAGTTAATAGGAAATGGCTGCCCCACAAACGATTCAATGGGATGCTTCATTGACATTTCAGAAGGGAAACTGGCCTTCACATCTTCATGCTTCACAGTGTTTTATTAATGTTTTACTGGCACTTAACACGTGGTAATCTTCCACATACTATGGACCTGGTTTGGCACTCTGCCTGCCCCAAAAGGCTGGCAAAATGCTGGTCCTAGTTAAAGCAAGCAAAAGCTGCCCTTGCTGCTGCAGCAGCACTTTTAGGAGGTTTTTTGGTGCAGTGTATCTAAACATTGCACCAAAGACACCTGCCCCCAGTGTGGTCAGGCAGGTGGTGTGACACCGGCATCAGGACGATGTCAGGGCAAGTGACATGCAGATGTCATACCTCCACTCTGCCCCAAAGCCAGAGGAAAATGCTGGTCTGTTTAGCCTCTTAGTGAAGAATTACATCCCCACCATAGATGGAACAAAAACATTGCAGAATTCCTCATCCACAGCCTTAGAGAACATGTGACATTTGAATGGGAAGTTGCTGGATTTTTTTGTTTTGTTTTTTAATGCTGGGTCTGTGTAGCTCATAAAGGGCCTTTTATTCACCCTTCCTCTCCCTTAATTAATATTGATACATTTATTACAAAGGTTCTAGCTTTTTCTTCTTTTTATGGGGGGGGGGCAGGTAAATTGGTTATCTTAGCAGCTGTGCAGACCATCCCTAAGGGGTGGCTTGCAGCCATCTTCAGCTGCTTCGGATCAGGGCAGTGGCAATCGCACACCCTGGCCCCAATCTGGCATTTCCAGGGTGCAAAAAGGAGCTGCAAAATTTGGCTCCTTTTTGTACCCTGGAAAAGTTGTGATAGCCGCAGCACTGCAGCTTTAAGGTGTCTCTTTGTCACTGCATCTTGTAGACACAGTGCCAGAGCTATGCCATGATGGCACATGCTGGGGTGAGCAGTGCATAGCATCACGGTGCCCGGGGGGGGGGGGAGTCAGGGTATGTGTCATGTGGACGCTACACCCCGCCCCACCCCCAAGACGGACTTTAAGGTCATTTTACACAGGACCTTAGTTACAGAGGAAATCTCATCAGGAAGCACCAGATCATACCTTAACACAGAATGCTTTTTCCCTCCAGAAATAAATCCCCTTGATTCTATAAGGATTTAAAGTTCTATGTGTGCTTAAGGTTATAGCTTTCACCTATTGAATCTTCTAATATATTGCATAAAGGGAGAACGGATCAGTTTTTGAAACAAAAAGTGTTAAAAAAATAATCATCCTCCCTAACGTAAACTTTTCATAGTATGGAGCAGGGATTCCAAAAAACCTATTTAAGAATACCTTATGAAAAATAGAGTATTTGGAGGCATTTGTGGGTTTTGTAAAATTGATATTCAGCATTTGGTACTTGTGCTCCTTAGCTAAAGAGAATAGGTTGCCATGGCATTCTTTAGACTCACCACTTTCCCCAGATACAACAGGAACATGATCATTGTATACTGCTGTTCAGTGATAAAATAAATATTGTTCAAGACTAGATACAATGAAGCAGCCCGGCTGTATTTTAGAGATCTTATTATGCATGCACATTAAGCAGGATTACATTCTAAATGGAGACACCCAGTCTGTCAAAGAGAGGCCATATTGCTGCTCTATAAATTGTTCTGCTCAATAAAATAACTGATCTGTTACATACTATGCAATCTTGTTTTGTCTTTCCAAGTTCTTTTCTCTCTGGTATGATATCATTGAGTATCATAATTTATGAAGCATATTCCCAATTTAAAACCTTTAGAATAAGGATTTTAGAAACCTCTTATGACAAGAAGGCTGGGAGTCCAAAACAAAGAAATATTTAAGAATCAATGAAATTCGGAACTGACATTTGAGACAGGTAGGAAGTGAAAGCCAGTATGGTGTAGTGGTCTGAGCATTGGACTGTGACTCAGAATGAGAGTTCAATTCGCTACTCAGAATGTAAATCTTCCAGGTTACTTTGGGCAAGTCACACACTCTCAGCCTCAGAGGGTGGTAATGGCAAATCTCCTCTGAAGAAACCTGCCAAGAAAACCCTGTGATGGGATCTCTATGAGTTGGAAATGACTTGAAAGCACAGCAAAAACAGCTAATGATAGGTAGGAAGTGAAATAAATAAAGTCATCAGGTTTTTTGCCAGATCAAATGAGTAGAATCCAAACCCTTGCTCAGACATATAGACTGGTTGCAGTCATCTTTAAGTGGAATCCCACTCTACCTTCAAACTCATTTCATTTCAGTAGCTAACCTCAGGCTATGGAACTCCCTTCATAGAAAAATTAGACTGGTACCCTCCGTAGTTTCTTTTCACAGAAAGTAACAAACTATTTGTTTGAAGCCCTCATTTGATGAGTCACTATGTGAGGCCTGTTTCACATAAAAAATACTGTGGATTTTGCTAATTGTTGTGCTGGTATGTGTATGTGCATTCAGGAATCAGAAAATGGAAACATAGAATAATAGAGATAGAAGAGATCCCAAGGGTAATCCATTCCAACCCCCTGCCATGCAGGAATACACAATCAATGCATTTCCAAAACCTCCAAACTCCACCACAATCTGAAGAAGTATGTAACATTATTGAACAGCTCTTACTGTCAGGAAGTTCCTCCCAATGTTAAGGTGGAATCTCTTTTCCTGAAGCTTGCATCCATTGTTCTGTATTCTAGTCTCTGGAGCAGCAGAAAACAAGCTTTCTCCATCCTCAATGTGACATCCCTTCAGATATTTAAACAGGGATATCATATCATCTCTTGTCCGGGCTAAACATACCAAGCTCCCTATGTCTCTCCTCATAGAGCAGGGTTTCCAAACCCTTCACCATTTCTGTCACCATTCTTTGGACATGCTCCAGCTTCGTTTTTGAACAGTGGTGCCCAGAACTGGAAACAGTATTCCAGGTGAGACCTGGCCAAAGCAGAATAGAGGAAGATTGACTGTGTGTAACAGGATTAGTGAATGCATTAATGCACCAAAGCAGAGTTCCTTTCTGCCTAAAGGAGATGTGGTGAGGTCATTACCACTGGCAAATGCACCCCCCTGCACTGGATAACTACTGGCTAGTCTCCAACATTCCATTTTTAGGTAGGGCTCTGCAGCATATGGTGGCCTTCCCGTTCCATGGGTTCTTTGATTAAATTGATTATCTAGACCATTTTCAATCTGACTTCCTGCCTGGCTATGGGATGGGAAGGACATTTTATTTTTTTTTTAAGAAAAAAGGTTGAAAAGAATGGGGAAAGTGTGCATGTGCAAAGAAAGAGGTTTTGAATCCTCTCCCTCCTAAAAGATATAAAAAAACATTTAAAGCTTGAAGTTGATAAAATGTGCAGTGCACTTAATTTGGACATTAGTAAATTAAAATCCTCTACTGCAATATGCCTTTGAAAAGATGAAAAGCAAGTCTGTAAAAGTGATTGATAGACAAAATCGAGATGAGTGGCAATATGGTGAGTCCCCCCACAAAAAAATCGTTAGAAGTGATGAATCTTAAATTCAGTGAGCTATTTATTGTCTTTCAAAGCATGTGGTAGTTTTGTTTAGTGTTTTTATTTTCTTCACACAAAATAATATTTCAGTACAGAATTATTAATTCTTGAACAGAAATGCTGTAGTTGGGGATTTATTCTCTGTAATATTTGCATATGACTGATATTCAAAGAAAACCTAATTTTCTGCATGTAAAACTGCATTTTCTGCTCAGAAAACAGAATTTGTTGCACAGCACTTAATATTTATGCATTGAAATATTATTTTCCACAAAAAACAGCTGTTTCCTGCACAGAAAATGAGGTTAGCTGTGCAAAAACAACCTTGCATATACAGTCGTTCCCCGCCTTACGAATCCCCCGGGTTGCGTAAACCCCAGGATCCGAAAGGCGGTGGACCGGCTTCTTATCCCTCGGGATACGAAATATCCCCCGGGATACGAAGAAAAAAAAGCCGCGCGGCCCCTTTAAATGGCCGTGCGGTCCGTTCGCGAAAGCGGTCCCCCGGGTAACGAATACTTCCGGGATACGAAGGTAATCCCAGAACGGATTACCTTCGTAACCCGGGGGACCACTGTATTTTGTGCACTATAAGTTCCAAATTACTAATAACCTTTGAAAACTGTGTGGTTTTAAAAGTCTTTCTCATAATGGGAAGAAAATTGCTAAAATTACACAATTGGTTTCTTCAAGACAAAAGTAAAGGGTTGTCTGCATGGGCCATAAGACCAGTGTTCCCCTCAACCCCACAATTTAGATGATGCTGACCAAAACCTTGAAGCCAGGATCATCCACAATCTTGCCAGTCCAGACACAGTTCCAGTTGATCTGGCCCAATCCCAATTCAATTTGGCCCTCTGGTTTGCCACAGAGCTTCCTGGAAACACTGTGGCAACCCCCAGCTGTTTCCAACTATTCTGTGCTCCTTAGCTTGCCACACCAGTACTGGTATTGAGAAGTCTCCCATCACCACATCTGATGTGGAAATGGGGTGCCTGTCCACATGAGTGCAGCCAAGTACCCCATTTCCATATCAGGCATGATTATGGATTGCTTCTTGGCATGAGTGATGTCTGAGCAAGATAAGGAGCATGCATTGGTAGCTGGTCCCAGGTCGGCATGGGGACAAGTATGTAAAAAACAACCCATCCTTGCACTGACCCAGAGACCAACCCAATTGAATTCCAGGGCCAAAATACCATGAGCCAGCCTGTTCTATTATGGCTCATCTTCTCAACCCCTTAGTAAAGAATTGCATTTCAGCCTTTCCTTGAGAGGTCAGATCTGTCTATGGTTGCACATGCCTTGAATATATTGCATTTGCCCCCTTGTAACAAACTACATGGGGATGCCTTTGGAAACTTTCAAAACTTCAGCAGGTCCAAATTGCTCTGACCACTTGCTAACCAGGCAGATTATAGGGATCATATAACCCCCAAACTGAAACTGCTGATCTGTTTCCAAGAAGAATTCAAAGTGCTGGCTATGATCTTTAAGCCCCACATAGTAATAGCAATAGCAAGCACATTTCTATACTGCTTATCAATGCACTTATGCATTCCCTAAGCAGTTTACAACATGTAAACTGAAAACTTACAGAATGAGACAACATTCATTTGTAAGGATACAAATGACATGAATAAACAAACAAATAGTTACTCCTTCCTGAACAAGAAAAAGTGAAGAGGAGTGTACATCCAAAAAAAAAGGGGGGGGGACACTGAGAATGGCAATGACAACCCCTCTCTTCAGAAACTTGACAACAATGAAAAAACAACAACACTGTGATAATATAGATCCATGTGAGGAAGCACCACAGTAATGCTTGCATTTAGTTCAGTCACAGACATCATAAGCTGAAAACAACTTGAGAGCACACATTAACAACAACAACCTCAAAGTAGCGATCATTGTATTTGAGGATTCCATTAAGGAACAAGGGTTGGATAAGATTTTTATTTAATCTTCAACATTTCTGTAAACATTCATTCATTCATTCATTTGTTAAAACAGAGAAAATACCCATGGTGCTACTAGGCTTTACCAGCAGCCCTTGGGAATAGGTCACATGATCTCATCTCCTCTGAAAACAATGCACAAATTGTGCCTTCATCATAGTGTTGTCCAACCATCAACTCTCACAAGCCACGAGGATGCAAAAAGTGCCATCTGGCATTACAAGCTAGACTAAATACTAGCAAAGCACACCTCTTTTTCTCTCTTTTTCTTTTTTAGCTTTATTCATATTCAGCATAACTTTTAAAGTGGTGGGAGAAATATGGACAAGGAAGCAGTTAATTTCTACCCTAAGTTGTTCCTACATTATTTATACATATTGCGTAGTTAGTGAAGAATTTTCATGCAAGCTTGGGTTTCTTTTGGCACTATAGTAGGAGGAGATATAGTGCTTACTCATTTTACTGAATTGTAAAGCTTAAAAATGAAAGGTTTATGTTGAGGGTGGTGATCAACCTATAGCACACCTGTCAAAAATATGTTTAGTGTGCCCACACAGAGACGCAGAAAAATCCAATTCTTTCTTTTATTTCATGCCAAACAAAAAAAAAACCCAAGCAAGTGGAGCTACTAGAATACTAAACAGACATTAAAAATAGCAGGAGAACACAGTGTGTGTGTGTGTGTGTGTAAAACCAATACTACACGCACACACGCACACATCTTGATACCTATATGATAGGCAAGAAACTGCAAGAAACTTGGGGTCTTTTCATTCTATGCAAACTTAGCATGTCAATTTAACTGTCATTGTTCTATCCTATGGAATCTGTGAATTTGCTAATAGGGAGGAATACTTAGAATTATCTGCCAGAAAGCTCTAGTGTTTCATCAGTCTATGTACCTCAGGATTCTTTAGGGTGTCATCATGGTAGTTAAAGTGGATTATAGCAACTGTAGCATGAAAGGATCCTTGATTATTTGATTTCATAATGCTCACATGGAATTATACCTAACAAATTTATCTAGGAGGTTTTATGTTATGAAACATTGTGTTTCACTTTGGTTTACAGTATCACTCTTTTGGATAGAAAAATAATGAACAATGTTTTAAAGACATGAATCATGATAAAAGATCATAAAACGACTTGCTAACTGGTTTTAGGAAAGGCATGATATTGATTATGGTGATGCTACTGACGATGATCACAATGGTAGTAATATTAAATTCTGTTCAGGTTTAAAAGAAATATTTATTGTAAATGGGTTCACATTTGCACAAAAAACAAAGTTTCATGTGGTTCTTCATGTCTATATGCTCATATCATGTTTACTAGTAATTTCTTTTGCTCATTTATGAAGAATGGTATGCAATACCCAATGTCCACCCCATGCAGCTAATGTTTTTTACATACAGTTTTATATGCTGAGGGTGACTAGCAATAGCAAAGCTATCAGAAATATGTTTAGTGTGCCCAGACAGATTTTTTTTTTAAAAAAAAATCCAATTTATTCTTTGTAGTATTACAAATTATACAGAAAAGCTAGATGCTATGTGCAAACTCTAGGTAACATTCATATCCCATAGCTCTGCATGCCACTTTTGCCACTAATTCATGAACTGAACATGATTGCAGTCCTTTAGATGGTCACTGCTATTAACACCAACAATTTGTAGGAGAGAGTAAGGGGTTCTCTGGTCTACACCCAAGAGAGGAAATCTTGTATTCCTGAGGACTTCCAATTTGACTCTGATGGAGTTGATTGTATCATGAGATCTGCCAGTGTTCTGTGGAATGATGGATGTGGAACAGGAAAGAAGAATGAATCAAATCTCTAAAGTAACTACTATCTTGTGAAAGTTTTTTTTCCCCTGCTGCTGCTGAGACCCTAAAATGACTTCCTCATTGGAACACTTTAACTCATCGGCAATCATATACTGTACCAAAAAATATGTAAGTTGGCTGCTCTTCAGATCCAAATGACCTGTGTTTTTATTTTTTCCTTTGCCTTGAACCATATTGCTGCTCTTGTATTTTAACCTCACTCTGCTTCTTCTCTGTTTCCATACTTATACCAGGTATGACTTCTTTTTTTTCCCCCCACCACTGGCGTCAAAGTCACATTTGACTTTCTGTCTCTGGCTTTGCTTTGTTCTTGATAGACTTTTGTGGAACTGCTATATATGGACCAGAATTGACACAACTCCTGATTGCTTTTTTAAGAGGATGAGTGCCAGAACCTCAGCATCCTGACCTCTCTTATTCTGCTATTAGACACTACTCTACATGACTGCATAGGCTTGTGCATAATATGGGCTGTAGGATACAAATCACAGATAAAGGTCAAGTCTAATTTAACAAATGATATACCTACCCACACCCCATTTTCCCCCATATGCCTACTTTGCAGAATGTTTCAGAAAAGAGTCTCTTTTTATGTGCTGAAAAATTTACTCATCCAACCAGCAAAAATATTGCTGAGGTGAAATGCTTTCCCCCTTCTCTTTTGTCATCAGAGGCTTGGTAGAGAGACACTGATAAAACCATATGAAGCAAACTTCCATTTAGGTTTTATAGGACAGGAATAATTTGTTTCTCCTCCCTGTGGTACATTCAGGATGCCACTGATATTCAGTTCTATTTCTCTGACTGTGCTGAGTTCTTTTTACCTTTGGAGCAGATGGGACAATGCCTGAGGCAAGAGTAAACAAGGGAAATCATCCAAAGCTTAGAAAAAAAGAAGCTGAATATAGGTAAGCTGTTTATAAACTGATTCAGCTGTTTGAATCTGAGCTGATAAAAATATACTTACATATGAAATGGTTAGAATAATTAACTTTACAGACTTCTTATATAAATACAAAGTTCATATATCATTTTAAATATGCAATATAAATTGTATGTTGTTGTTTTAATTTGCATCACATCTTATATTATACATGGAAGCAAGTTTCATTGAATGTAATGGGGGTTATTCCTGTATAAGTATGTGTGTGACAGTATGCTTTGATGGTGGTACACAGGAGGTTGACTTTTCCCTGGTGAGACATTTTGTCCATCTAGACCAGTACTGTTCACTCTTGTGCATAAGAATATAGAAGTAGCCATCCTATTAGGATTAGACCAAAGGCCTTTCTCATCCATCATTGTGCTATGAGGTGGCTGAAAAGTTGCCCAATGAAAAGCAGAACATGTGTGCAAATGTACTCAACAGTTCCCCAGAAGCAACCTTTTATCTCCTGTTCCCCAGTGGAATACTATATCTTATTCTGGATGTGAACTGAATTTGTCAGTGGAATTCATATTGTGTGAATGAGGGAAAATGTCTCCCTACCCACTTCCTTCACATTATACATTATTCTATTCACCTTCTGTCAGATCTTACATTTTTTTTTAAAAAAAGGACCAACTTTTTTTTGTAAGGCAGTTGCTCCACTTTCTGAATCATTTTTGTTGTCTCATTCTGTAAGTTTTCAGTCTCTTATTCAAGTAAGGTTTTTTCCTATCACATGTGGTCTCATATCTTCTGACACATTCTTCCAAGGCAATGGTTTTAGACATCTTTGCCAGCTGTGCAATTCTTCTTTGATGATGGTGGTGGTGGTGGGAGGAAGCCACATATACCCATGAGAAAAATTCTACCACCCATTATCTTTAGTCAGACAACCTAAAAAATCCCAAGGTAATTCTGCACAACTGTTCATCAGGCAAGTTCTTAATCAAAGATTGTGATGGTTTCGTTTGTGATGGAAATATTACCAGAATGAATTTTGAATGTGAACTTTTTGCCTACTCCAGAAATAAGAGGAAGGAAATGTTCAATGTTTCCTGGACAATACAATCAGATTAATGTTCCCTTGTCACGCAACCAAGCTTTGAGGAATGAAGTTCAGCAATAAGCTGTTGTCAGGTGACACCACCAGATGATTGTAGACATAATCTAATATATCCCACTGCTCTGGGTCTCCTTGGAAGCAGCAGCAGCAGCAGCACCCTCAGCTTGGCAGGAAGAGAGGAGGGGCCTGCCTTTCCCTTAAAAGGGCACTGCTCCAGCCTCCCTTCCCTTGTGAACAACAGCCAGCTCGCCACCTGAGAGGAACCTCTCCAGACGCTGACCTTCCCTCTTCCCACTGCTCTGGGTCTCCTTGGAAGCAGCAGCAGCAGCACCCTCAGCTTGGCAGGAAGAGAGGAGGGGCCTGCCTTTCCCTTAAAAGGGCATTGCTCTAGCCTCCCTTCCCTTGTGAAAAACAGCCAGCTCGCCACCTGAGAGGAACCTCTCCAGACGCTGACCTTCCCTCTTCCCACTGCTCTGGGTCTCCTTGGAAGCAACAGCAGCAGCACCCTCAGCTTGGCAGGAAGAGAGGAGGGGCCTGCCTTTCCCTTAAAAGGGCACTGCTCCAGCCTCCCTTCCCTTGTGAACAACAGCCAGCTTGCCACCTGAGAGGAACCTCCCCTGGACGCTGACCTTCCCTACCTCTTTCCACTACTCTGGGACTCTTTGGAAGCAGCAGCAGCAACTCCAGCCCACCAGGGAGAAGGGTGGAGCTGGAGCAATTCTTGGGACACTAGATAGCGTCCCCTCAGCCTTCCCTCCCTCTGCCATCTTTGAACCTGGGACATCTGTGGCCCCCACAGTTACCCTCTATTTCTTCTTAACTCCCTTATGTCTTGGGATCATCAGCCTATTCCATCCAGCACTGTCGAACTATATCTTTATTTTTCCATTCTTCTTTCCACATTTCCTTCTGCTATCTGTCTTTCACCCAACCCTCCCTCCCCCATGGCTCCTCGGACCTCTCTTTCTCCCTATCTCATCCCTATTTGCCCCCTCCCTGTTTCCCAACTCCCATTCTCTTGCGCTTTATGGAACTGCCGCTCCGCTGCCCCAAAAGCTGCAGCAATCCATGATCTTTTTCTGTCACATTCTTTTAACCTCCTCGCCCTCACAGAAACCTGGCTTCCGACCCACGATACTGTTACCTCTGCTGCCCTTTCTTTTGGTGGTCTTTCTTTCACCCATACTGGCCGCCTTGAGGGTCGCGGAGGAGGGGTCGGCATCTTATTATCTAAGTTTTGCCAGTTTCAGGTTCTCCCCTCTCCTCCCAGCTATTCGTTCTCCTCATTTGAATTACACTCCATTAGACTCTTTTTTCCTCTGCAACTCCGGGTCGCCATCATCTACCATCCTCCTGGTTCAGCTTCTCAGTTTTTTACAGATTTTGAATCTTGGTTAACATTCTTTCTCTCAGACACAGTCCCCTCCCTGATCTTAGGCAACTTTAACATCCACCTCGACGATCCCAAGAATACCTCAACCTCTCGCTTCATCTCTCTTTTAGATTCTTTTGGCCTCCAGCCACACTCCAACTCTCCAACCCATTCCCTCGGTCACTGCCTCGACCTAGTTCTCCCTTCCAAGTGTGTCGTGTCCGACTACTTGGCCTCCGACTTTCCTCTATCTGACCATCACCTACTTTCCTTTACTCTTACCTACATCCCTCCTCCCCGTCACACCGTCTCCCACCAGTTCCGCAATCTTCATTCTCTCAACCTCAACCATCTCACTCAGACCCTGGATTCATCCCTTGCTTCTCTTAATCTTGGGGACTCCGCTGACTCAGCTATGTCCTTATTGAACTCCACCCTTTCCTCAACTCTCGACAGCCTTGCCCCTATTTCTACGCGCGTGTCTTCCTCGATGACCAGGCCTCAGCCCTGGATCACTCCTACTGTTAGATTTCTCCGGTCCTGCTCTCGTGCAGCCGAACGTCTTTGGAGAAGTTCCAGGGAGTGGGCTGACTTTATCCATTACAAGTTCATTCTTCTATCTTTTTCACGCGCTCTATCGATGGCAAAAGAATATTACTTTAAATCATTAATCTGTGCTAACGAGAGGCGCCCGCAGCGCCTCTTCTCCTGTTTCAACACACTATTAAAACCCTCTCTTCCCTCTGTCTCTCCATTATTTTCACCCTCCGAGTTTGCTAATTTTTTCATTACAAAAATCACCTCTATTCGTTCTGAGCTAACTCCCCCCGATTTGGCTCCTACCGTCAATCTTCTTACTCCTTCTATCAACAAATTCTCTGTCTTTTCTCCAGTTTCCCTGGAAGAACTCTCTTCCCTTTTGAACTCATCCAAACCTACCACCTGTCCTCTTGACCCAATCCCTTCTCGTCTTCTAATCTCTATTGCCCCCTCTTTGCTACCTTCCCTCCTCCATATCTTTAATCTTTCCCTCTCTTCGGGTTCCTTCCCTTCCGTCTTTAAACACGCCTTAGTCTCCCCTATTCTAAAAAAACCCTCTCTTGACCCTTCTTCCCTGGCTAGCTATCGTCCAATCTCTCTTCTTCCTTTCCTTTCCAAGGTGTTGGAACGAGTTGTTTACTCGCACTGTCTTGAGTTTCTCGAAACCAACTCCATTCTGGATCCTTTCCAATCTGGTTTTCGCCCACGGCACTCCACAGAGACAGCCCTCACTAAGATCTCGAACGATCTTTTGCGGGCCAAGGCGAATGGCCATTATTCTATCCTCATTCTTCTCGATTTGTCTGCCGCCTTCGACACCGTAGACCACTGTCTCCTGATAGACTTACTCTCTGACATTGGTTTCTCGGGCCTTGTTCTCGACTGGTTCACATCTTACTTGTCAAATAGATTTTTCTCAGTGGTCTCGGGTGGTCAGACCTCATCCTCTGTCCCCTTATCTGTTGGAGTTCCTAAGGGCTCTGTTTTTGGGTCCCCTATTGTTTTCTCTGTACACACTCTCCCTTGGCAAATTAATCAGTTCCTTTGGTTTCTCCTACCATCTGTACGCTGATGACACCCAGCTGTACCTTTCTACTCCCAATCTTTCACCGGATTTAGAACAGCAAACGTCATCCTGTTTAACAGCTGTCTCCCACTGGATGCACCATCGGCGTCTGAAGCTCAATATGTCCAAGACCGAGCTTCTGGTTTTCCCGCCCAAGCCCACTCTTCACTACTCCTTTTCCATTTCTGTCAACAACATCTCTATTCAGCCGGTCCAGGAAGCCCGCAGTCTTGGTTTCATCTTCAATTCCTCCTTGTCATTTATCCCCCAGATCCAGACCACAGCCAAGGTCTGCAGATTCTTTCTCTATAACATTGCCAAAATCTGTTCATATCTCTCATTTTCTACCGCAAAAACACTGGTCCACGCCCTAGTGGTCTCACGACTAGACTACTGTAACCTCCTCTTGGCTGGGCTTCCTCTCTCTCACCTCCACCCATTAATTTCTGTTCAGCATTCAGCTGCACGCATTATTTCACTTGCTCGCCGCTATGATCATGTCTCCCCTCTGTTGTCCTCCCTTCACTGGCTCCCTCTTCCCTTCCACATCAGGTACAAACTTTTGTTACTCACCTTCAAAGCCCTGCATGGGCTGGCCCCTCCTTACCTAGCTGATCTTCTCTCCCCCTATGTTCCTACCCGTACCCTCCGCTCTGGTGACCAAGGTCTCCTCTCTCAACCCAGGTTGTCTTCTGCCCCCTCCTGGATCCGTCCCTTTTCTCTTGCTGCCCCTCATTCCTGGAACCTTCTCCCTCTGCATGCTCGGCTCATCACTTCCCTAACTAGCTTTAAGGTTGAGCTGAAAACCTTATTGTTTAGGGAAGCGTTTTCAGGGAACTTGTGATTACCATCTGGCTGTCTGATATTGCTTGTTGTGATTTGCTTTTATTATCCGATGTTTTAACTTGTCTTCCCCCTTTGTAATTTTATCTATTTGCTATTATTTTAGAGTGTACGCCTTTGGCAGGCTTTTATATATTTCTTAAGTTTTACCAATTTTGTACAGCGCTGAGTATATTTACAGCGCTTTAGAAATAAAGTTTAATAATAATAATAATAATAATAATAATGAACAATGATGCTACTTAGCTCTTTGCAGCAAGCTCAGAACAGCATATCTATGTGGTGATTTCAGCTTTTATCCCATCACACTGCCACAATTGTAAGGATTCTTTTCAGGCAAAACCACCTCGCTTTGCCAAATGTGTGGCTTCTAGCCTTTAATTTACCAAATACAAAGACTCCCATAGTGCTCACTGCAATTACCAAGACTGACAGCTTTCCCTTATCCCCACCATTGGCACAATGCCCCACATATATGATACCAACTGTGGAGACTGTCTAAATGTCCTCAAGATACATATGAGGATTTGTACAAATTCTGTTCTCAGTGGACACCACCCTTTATATTCAATGCTGCCTCCACAGATACCTCCTCTGAATCCAAGCTCTTAGATAATTTTCCAGAGGCCAAAAGTTTATAAAAACAGAAATAAAAATTTATTTTCAGAAGTTAAGCATAGCATAGAAAATTACATTAAAAAACAACCCTGCACATTTCTCACAAATGAACTCAGACTCTTACAAGGCACCAGCTCAAACTCCTTTCTAGTACTCCAACCCTAGTCCGACTTAAACTCCACCCAATCTCTTTTCTAACTGTACTCCTCTCAAATCTCAAACTGAGCTCCGCAATAAAACTGAATTCCCAGATTGTACAATTCTTTTCAAACATTCCACTAAACAGCATTCACTGCAACCTTCCATTGTTTCCTTTTTCAGAACAACTTAATTCATACTCTAATAGACAGTTAATAAATCCATACAAATATATGACATCACAAGCTGTGACATGCCCAGGGTACATTGCAGAATCTATTTTAAATTTCACAACTGATGCTAGAATTTAGGCAGAATAAAATCACAGCATGAATTTTCAGATTAGTTTTGTTCACATCAAATCTTATCACAGCATTTTAAGATCAGATAGAACAAACCTGATGCAGGAGTTGGGGGCAGGGACAATGAAGCAATAGATCGTCCACTGTCTCCAAAACTTTTAAAGCTTGCATAGAACAGGTTGGAAATGTGCCTCTTCTACCATTTTGGACAGTCTAACAAATAATCTTTCATTGGTTCTTAAAAAGAGGGAAAATATTTATTACTACATTAGGCAAAGGGCCTGTTTTTGAGCATCACAGACAATTGAAGATCCTTTGATCTAGAAAACCTTGTCTGCTCCAATCTGCTATCACCCTTGGAACATTTGTTAGGGGCCATTGGCACCAGAAGACTGGCAGTATACCCACTGAACTTTCCATAGACATAACCAGTGACAACTACTGGTATCCATGTCAGTGAGGTAGCGAATCTGCTCCAGGTTTAGTCTGATTGGCAAAGATCCACCCAAAGAGTCGCTTTCTCAAGAGAAGTTAATCTCCTTTGATAACATCTTTAAAGGTTTGAACTAAATCTGGAACAGATTCATAGCTTCACTGACATGGAAATCCCCTTTCTCCCATAACAAGCACAGAGAATGTCCAACCCATGTTTCCTTCAGCCAGTTTAGCATGCTAGGCTTATACTGCAGTTCATGAAGTAATATATCACATCAACTAGTTTGTTCTTTATTTTTTTTTACATCCTTAATGTAGTTAGCTACCAGCATCTTTTGCACAGCTGCCATGCAGAATTATTTCTCTTTAAAACTTAACTCAATTTCTTAAAGCTATCTTTAATCACATTGGACTAGAAGCTGGCAGTTCAAGTACATGAAAGTTTATTCTGATGTCAGCCCCACTGTGTACAATGTATCTAGGATTCCATTTTAGAACTCTGTATGAATGGGAAGAAAGTTTGTTGAGGGACATAAACATTGCATAACTTGTTTTGAATCTATATAATCCCTGACCATTGTTTGCATGACTTTAGAATGTTTCTTGTGACTTTTACAGCCCTTGGTTGATCCTATTCCATGGTATTTAAGACAATCTGGTATTAGGTTTGAACATTCATTAGAGACAGATTTGTTTCACTTGGCAGCCCTAACAGAAACCTTGTCAAGTGACCTTCAGAGAATAATAATAATAAAAATAATTTTAAATGTTTATCACTTGACTTTGTCCCCTACATATGAATTCCATACCTAATTTGTGAGTTAATCTTTGTAATTCAGGCTTTGGCTGGCATAACTTATATTAATAATAAATAGATAAAGCCTCTTGTACATATAACTGTCAAAATTGTATATGTTCCTCTAAAACTGAAATGTATTTGTTAGCCACTTCATTTTGCTGGTATCTGTATGTCCCTTTTATGTAACTGAACAGACGTTATAAGTTCCAAACATTTCCCCTTATATTGAATATGCTGCTTATCTTTGACTGCCTCATATAAAAAGCCCTTGATCAAAAAGGTTCAAGGTTCATAATGGAAGTTCTCATGTTGCCCTCTATGGGCTGGCAAAACTAAATCAGAAACAAATGTGGCAATGTATTAAAGGGATACAGAACATAGGATGCAGACTGGGGAATGTGTGTTGAAATTTTTTGAGATGGTAGAATCTTAAAAGGGAGCAATTTTATCTGTTTTGGAAAACCATAGTGAAGGACCACTGTAAACTACCTTAATCCTAATCTCTTGGTGTAGATAGATGTATGCCAGTGAAATATCTGTAGTGCTGGATGTTTCTTCAGTGTGCCTATGGAAAGTTCTTCCCCTGTACATTACCTGCTAGCAGTTTTCTACTGCTGGTGGAGTATTTCTGGGGCATGTCAGGACAGTATTAACCCAACACATTCACGCAATTCACCCCAAGTTATTACAGCCTAGGATCAATAAATAAGGAGATAAAAAACCTAGAACCCAATGATCCACATGGACAGATTTTGTTGGGTTATATAAATGTAGGTTATAACTATTTTACACTAAATTAATTAACTCTGTTCAGAGGGTCTAAAATAAGGTGTTCCTTATTATATAATGAAAACAATATACAAAAGTTGTAGCATCCTTGAGACCACTTAAACCTGACTGAACAACCCAGACATAACTGTGATATCTTCTTTCTTTGCCCTAGTGATCATTGTGAGCCTTACATGGCTACTTTCTGTGCTATCCTATTAGTGCCCTAAATAATACTGTTATTTTCAAGTAGAGTAGAGCTGTTGAGTACTGTTGAGTAAAATATGAATCCTGGCTTACATTTTCCACCACCAGCTGTTTTAAGGCATTCTTGGACTTAATGTGGAGACATGAATATAAATAAGAGCCAGTGCCAATGGGCTTGATTCATTTTACTCTCCAGATCTTCAGGTCTGGATCATTTCTATACTCTATGTCCAAATCTGTTACTTTACATCCAAAACACCAATTATTGCTGCCAAATATGTGCTACAGAGCCTTAGAATATGTGTGCCAAGTTTTAAACCACTCCATTTCCAGGTACTGGATGTATCTTTAAAACTAATTTCAGATGCAATACCCGAAAGATAAAAGCAAGTTTCATAACTGTCTGTGCAGTAGGAAAACATAAAATTACAATATGTCTTTGGAACAGTTATCATCCAGGTCCAAACCATCTTCAGATCAGTCATATCAATGTGCCTTTTGTTGTTGTTGTTGTTCATCTGAAAACTTGGCAATTCATCTCAAATTCTTTTATCAGAACATCCATATGGGTGATACATGGAACTATGACATCAACTAAAAGTCATAGTCATAAAATCCACCAAGTTATAACAAAGGGAGTATACCTATACAAAACAGATCTTTACCCAACTTTCTAATGTAGAAATGCAAATTCAGTCATTTGGTCCATTGATTCACTTGATCAGGCAAGTGGTGTTTGTGTTAGAAATGGAACAAATTTCTCAAAGCCTATGGTTTTGTTTTGTTTTGTTTGTTTGTTTGTTTTTGGTGTCCAGAAGGTGTGTAAAATAGTATCTGACTCATCTCATGCCACAATACCTAGACTAAGAAAAAGTGAATATCTTAAATTTGAATTATCTGATTGCCTTCATAATCAATTATTCTTCAGTAATGCATGCTCTGACAATCTCTATGTTAAATGCCCATGCCTATAATATATGGTCCCGTGTTTGAAGACTACAACATACTTTTAACTGGACTGGACCTTTGAAATTTTCAGTGCCAGAGCTTCACCTAATGCACTGGTTTCCTGTTCACTAGTGATCTTGAAAGTACTTCTGAGCTTGGGATCAGAGAACACAAATGGCTACTCATTTCCACTTCTGCTTGTTCATACAGTAAGAACTTCATCAGAGGGCTACCTCCAGGTGCCCACCATTTCAAGTGTAGCAACTGACTAGTGAAGAAAGGTCAACACTATGATTGCACTGGGACATGAAATTTGCTCATTGTTAAAGATTTTACCCATAAAGGGAACTTAAAATGATTTTAAATACTACAAAAATGTATTTTTATAAAATAAATACATAAATATATTTTACTAAGGGGATGAAATATTTTCTTCCAACACTGTGTGTGTTCACTAAATTAAGTTAATGAATTGCAGTTACAGATTAATTACAGGCTTGTTGAATGAACTGTATTTTCAGGTCTGGATAATATTTTATAAAACAGAATTAGATTAAAAACATACAGTTTCAGTTTCTTTTGGAAATATCCATTTTGCACCTTCTATGGAATTAGAATATAAAGAAAATCCATAAAATTTTCACCCCCAACAACAAAGTGTGACTCAATGTAGCAACAAGCCTATAAAAAATAAATAAAATGAAAGTCATATATCAAAAAAAATTTTTTTTGGTGAAATTTGAACTAATACATAAAAGTCAGTGCATCTTGCCTTGGAAATCTGGATATTTGCTTGGAGGTGTCTCATTCACAGGGTCGTCATGATTCAGGACTGACTAAAGGGTATCTAATAACAACAAATCATTTTCAAGACTTATCATATGTTTCAAAGTCAAACATGTGCATAAAATCATGTACACATTTTAAAAATGCTGCTGGAATTTTTTACACCACACTCTAGTACAGTATGTCCTTCCTTTATTCAGGGGATCCATTCTGGACCCCTCCCCCCCCCCAAAAGGCAAAAAAATAGTATGTTTGAGCCCCACTGAACATAATGGGGCTCATGCACACACCATGGGTGCATGGACCATTCTTTTTATTATAGTGCAGCTTCAGCATAAGCTGAGAGCCCCATATGGCATACCCACATATGGCACAGGTGCACTGTAATAGCACAGTTTTAATAATTCATGCTCAAATTTCTTGGGCTGATTTGTGGTTCTGCCACTCTACGTATCTTGAGTAGTATAAAAGATATAGATTTTCTGTGTAACAAGATTTTAGCCAGATGAATAATCAAAAATCAATTAATCATAATTTTAAAAGATACAAAGTCTGGTATGTTTTGGCTGCTATTGGCCAAATACTATTATAGAAAGTTAGTTTCTTTCTTTCTTTCTTTCTTTTTCTTTCTTTCTTTCTTTCTTTCTTTCTTTCTTTTTGTACAAATATGTATTCTTACAAGCTGTATGTGTACCAACCTTACATCATCAGACTGGATTTTGTTTCCAAGTTTAAAAAAAAAAAAAAGTAAAGGAGACAACACTGGCACATATGCCTCCTGCACCACAATATCCATCAGGTAAACATATGGAAGTCCAACAGCATGTCTTCACCAGGGGATTTAATCTTAGATCTCAATAGCGACAGTGTCATGACACCAAAAATGTTCTTCTATGGTCTTATGTTTTAGTTTTTCTTTGGGTTCTTTTCTCCCTTTGTTTTTGGTATAGATATATATCTGACTGACTGTCAACATTCAGACTATTAGATTTTTCCACATAAATAATAGTCTGCAGTTTTCAAACAGTCTGTTTCTAAACAGATTCTGCTTCAATCTATTGACAGATTTTTTGCCACACTGCACTCATGCTGGGTTTCATTTGCAGGGAGCTCTAGCAACGAAGTGAGTGAGCCAAGTAAGAAAAGCACTGAAACATTTCTTTTAAAGGTATGCCAGTGGTTGTTGTTGTTTTTAATCTACTAAGTGACTTTTAAAAAAATAGCATTAGCTCTGAATATTTGAAACTATGAGCAAATTCAGATATTCAAAACAAAGGAGCTATTCATCATGGTCTGATATTGTTCTCTCTCTCTCTCTCTCTTTCTCTCTCTCTCTCTCTCTCTCTCACACACACACACACACACACACACGATCTCTGTGTTCCACACTTGGCAGCAGCACCCATCTTGGTCACCATAGCCAATGTTTAAACATTTTTAAAAAGTCAAGGGAAGAAGATACTTAATTCACTTGTCCTTCCTTTCTGTCCTTCCCCACCAGCACGAAGTGTCAAATGTTCACATCCACCTATACACTTTTGTTCCTTATTTCCAGATATAAAAAAATTCAAATAAACTGGATGTCCAAAAACCAGGATTCTCCACATACTAAATCAATGCTTCCCAAGCACAGATATAGTGCAGTATCAAGTCTCACAACCGACTATCATCCATGTTAAATGAAATTAAAATCCAATATCTTGAAGCCTTAGGTTTAGAACCACTGTCCTAAGAAAAAGAAGACAGTATCATGTCATTCATGGATGCACAGTATCCATATGTGGCCTGCTTTTGTTGCATCTGCCCTAGTACTTATCCTAGCACCATGTAATGTCTATTGGTTCCTTTTCATAAAGTGTAGCCCTGTCATCTTCAACGGTGACAGCTTTGATCCTTTGCAAATGCCCTTTTAGCAGATATTTTGGTTTTAATTTATTAATTCTATATTCATTTTTCAACCTCTCGAATAAATACTAAGCCTGACAGCCATTCTGGACTAAGCCTGGGGGCAGTCATTACATTCATCTTGGCCTTGGAAACTCCCAGCCTCTTGTTTATCTTTCCCCATGGTTTTTTCCCCCCACAGTGCAATTTACTGCACTCTTGGTTTGTCAGATTCACTTATCTAGATAAATTTGATTTCTAAAAAACTTCCTCTACCTTCACCCAGTTATCTCAGCAAGTGAAGATAATGTAAAGTTCTTTCTCTTGCCTTCTCCTTTCTGTCTAATTGTATGCCTTGCATTCTCTTTCCCTTTTCTCTTTCTTCTGGCTCTGTTCCCAGTTTTTCTCCCATCCAGGTAACATTGTGTAAGTACCCATTTTTGTATTTAGTCTTGTCCTTATTCCTTGGAACCAGAAGAGAGACAATGTGTTTGAAATCTAAAGTCCAGAAAAGAGTGATATCTTTAGTGGCTAACAGAAATGCAGAAAATGCATCAGGCAAGCTTTTTAAGCTCCACTGGCTTCTTCACCAGCCAGAAGATATTTTAAAAATCACACATGAGAAAGTGGCAGTGGTAGAGTCACAGGCCTATTTTTTGTATCAGATTCCTTTGACATGATGGGTGATATAGGGACAGAACAGACTGGCCTGAAAAACTCCTTTGGGGGTGTCTTGGGGGTGTGGCATTTAGATGCCCCCCCCAAGTTGTCCAGAAGACACTGTGGCTGACTAGACATGGGCTGCTTCCAGCCACTCTGGGCGTGTGGTGTTTACACAGTGAATGCCCCCAGAGCAGTTTGAAGCTGCCCTGGGGTTGTGGTAGGGCCTCCAAAGGCAGCTTTTTACCAGCCCAAATAGGAACAGATCTTTTCTGTTCCTATTTGGGCTGGTGTCATGGCAGATTGGAGCTATCAGCATGTGTTTGCCATTGCTCCGAAGCCCAATCTACCCTGTTGCAGCAGTCTGTTCTGCCCCATAGAAACATATGATTGACAAAGGTAAGTGGACATTTTCTTCTGGGAGTGAGTTTGGAAAAAGAGGGAGGGGTGGAGAGATTGGATGAGAGTTTGTATCACAATCTTGGATAAGAGATTGGGTTCAGAGAAATAGGTTTGTTTTGTATAGCTTCCTTCCTGATGATACATTTTCAAGTTCTTCGGCTAGTTACTTATCTTTCAGCATAAGCCTTTTCTTTTCTTTTCTTTTCTTTTCTTTTCTTTTCTTTTGGGGGGGAGGGGTTCAAATGAGTGCTTTGTGATTGACCATACCTTGAAGAGCAGCCAATCTGTGAGCTAGGCAAACCCAAAGATAGTCATTTTATTACACTTTCTCTAATCTCCAAATGCACTCAACAGCCCCTTCCCTCAAAGCGGAAGATCCTGGTCAGGTCTGCCATCCAAAATTATTCCATAGTCTGAGTCAGAGCTCCCAACACAAATAACATAACCCCTTCTTAACCAGAGGTGCCAGAGATTGAATTTTTGATATTCCAAATGTACAATATGTGTAAAACTGTTGAACTATAGTTATTTCCCAGTGCGTATACATGCAGTGAAATTTTAAGTTTAAATTCTCAGAAGTAAAATCCACTGAGTTTTGTAAGAATTTTACCTAGCGAGTGCTGTCTCTCTCACACACTCTCTCTCAGAGAAAACAATGTTTTGAAGAATGAGCAACAGATTAATTTTGCACTGCTGTATCTATAGTACATAATCTTTAATTATCTCTTATTAGGTTTTGATCTTAGACAGAGCACCAACTCTTTCTAAAAGAGATGGGTTGTCAGTGATATTGGGCATTCTTTAACAAAAGAAAACTGAACCTGAGATTGTAAACAACATTGTTTTTTCCTCTTTGTAGAAAGATTCATGTCTCTTACATGAGGATGGGGCATAAGGGGTTTTTAGGAGAAGAAAAACTTCAACACTGCTTGAAAAACACTTATATTTAAAAGTGTTCTTATTAATGACACATTTTAAGTTACAGTTGAACCTTTTAGGTAGGAAGAGGTGATTGTCCTTCCTAGTAACTCATCATTAGAAGGTTCATGAGCTAACTGGACTGGTTATTTTGCACATGGGGATAAACATATGGTTAAACCATATAAAATAATACACATATTTTCAATGAATCCTTTCAATGCAGTCAAAGGTAAAAATAAATAAATAAAGTTGGGACATTTTGTCTTTCATTTATTATTTAATTCTTTTGTACTTGGATAATGCATGCTTGAGCCAGCCCAAGATCTACTTCTTTTTTATTCAGTAAATCCATCAAAATTGATATCAACATCAATTCAAATCATGATAATATTGTGTAGATGATATATACTGATGAGCTTAGTAACTAAGGAGTTTATTGCATGCAAAAATAAAGCAACTTACCCCTGCCAGGATACAGTCACGGGATGCAATCAGGAATTATCGCATGAAAAATGCTGCTGTGCCGCTATGTAACTGCATCCCAGCTCCCAGTCATGCTCAGCTGGCCGATTTGAAAACATGGGAAGTTCCTGTTTTTGAAAAGCAGTGGACTAAGAATGGCTGGGAGTTGGGATGCAGTTGCCCAGTGGCATAGGGGGCATTTTATGTGCAATAATTCCTGATTGTATCCTGTATGCAACTGTATCCTAGCAGGTGCAAGTCACTTTTTTCATGCAATAAACTCCTTAGCCTTTTAAAGTTATTTTCACAGTCATGGGGAGATCTGTTGTGCTCTACAAGTCATAGAAGCTAGTTAACTGTATGCTGAATCAGGTTATAATTACACACTTCTGCTTCACAAGGTACTGATTATCAATTCAGGTGGTGAAAGATTAAAGCACCCAAGTCTGCAGACAGGTGGAAGCAATCCAACTAATTCACAGGAAGGGACTTTTCAGGAGATGAGATTGGGTATCAGAGGCTGGAAAGAAGATGTCAAGTATTAATTACTGCAGATATATCAAGATTTAATCACTGGTTCTTGGCAATTCTGATGCTAAATATTTGCACTGGCAAATCTTCTTGGGATTCAGGAGTAACATCCTTGCAAGGCCAACATAACTTCCTGATCTGAGATACTATGCTGACATAGCAACCTGCATATTCCTTCCTGTCTCCAATGTTTATTTGCTGAGATAGCAATACTTACTCTAGGACTTTTAGGGTCTTTTGTAATGCAATTTATTCATAATCAAATTGCTATCTAGTAGAAATTCCATGAATCAGATAGAAGTGGCACAGTGTAGAGAAGAAGGCCCAGTATAGACTGGTGCTATGCTCCAGCCTGGGGCCAATTTAAAGACTCAGGAAAGCGGAGTGTCCCCATGCTCCCAGCACTACTTTTGTGCATGCGCCTTCAGATGGCATGTGCATTGATGATGTGGCTCGTGCACTGTGTCTAAATGGCGCAGCACATGAAAGATGCCACAGTGCCACTCCAGGGTGCAAATTACACGTTGGCAGTGGCATGGAAAGGAGCTGCGTTTCACAGCTCCTTTTTGAAGTGGATTATTGTCATGCCTGTGTGTTTGCCTCTGGCCACCCCTTTCTTCTCATCTGTACAACCCCGAAGAGTATTAAAACAAAGAGCTGTATAAGATCCTAGGGGTTTTCTTGTTTGAAAATAATGTAATGTGAATAAAATGAGATCACTGTATTTGAATTAAGAATATAGTTGGCCTGCTTCAAACAGTAGATGCAACTATACACTGTTATTAGCTGGTCAGAGCTTGATTGCTGCTGTTTCTTTCCTTCTCACTTTTCTTTGCAACTTTCTGTTCTTTGATTCTTGTTCTTCTTGCTAATGATAAGCAGTTTTCTTCATAGTAGGGAATCAATGCTTTATTTATTTATTTATTTATTAAATAGTCTTTACAAAAGGACTGTTTTCACACCTCCTGAGACATATTGTGAGACATCTTGTGCCTCATATTGAACATTTGCACATCTGCAAAACTTAAATAGTTAAAAAAATATGTAAAAAGTGGCTGTCTAAATGTGCCTAATTATTTTTTTAAAAGTTGGAAAACTTCCATAAATTAGTTAAGCTGTGTAAAGGAAGCCTAATTTGTGAAAATTAGGAAACTATTCAAAAATTGCAAATTTCAGTTTCACATCCTGGTATGGAACTAGGGTAGGAAGAAACTAGAGAGGGAGTTTAACATCCCTAGTTTTCAAGCTGTTTTTGCATACCAGGTTTGTTGCAGTTCTTCTCAGGACTATAGCACAACTTATGAATATTTCTTACATAAATGCCTCCCCTCAGTGAACAGGACAACTTGGGTAGCACAGACAACTGGTGTATGTGTGTGTGGATCTGAAGCAGCACAACTTTAAGGTGTGTGTGTGCTGCACCTTGCAAGCCGGTAAGATCAGATGACCTAATGGGCCAGAAAAACGTATCTACACATGTTCTAGTCTTCTTCTCAAATATTATCTTCAACAAATTAGTATCTGTTTAGCCTGGGAACCAATCACAAGTGAGAAGATATTTACATCAGAATTAAATAAGCACTGTTCCTATCACACCTGACTACATGCTTTTCACCACACACACTACCTCATTTATGGTCACTTCATTCATTTCTGTCTGAATTTAATTTGTCAGATGAGATCTTCCTACTTTTTTACAAGGACTGAGTAGGTATTCTACTTTGAGAGAATAAGCCACTATTTATTTAAAGAGGAACTGTTCCTTGAGTCTGCCCATGACCCAGACAGGCCCTCTCTCCCAAGTCCTCATCTGTGGATTTGACCAAAACAAATTTTTGCTTAGTATTGGTGTACACCAGGCAACTGGGAACTTTCAATTGATTTCTTAAACACTTTCCTGCCCTATCCACTATAATCAGTGATGCGGAATGATTAGAGCTGCAGTCCACTAGTATCTGGAGCTCCAAAGGTGTCCACCCCTGCTAGCTGAAATATTTCATACAATGTTACACATGCAGCTCTGCATTTATAAGTTCAACCTCAGTTGACTTCCAAATCTTGGTGTATTTTTTAAGGCTAACGTTGAAACAATGATGTGGTATTAAAGTGCTTGCAATTCTGAATATAAATTAACTTTGTTCATTTTCTATTGATTGTGCTCTAGGTTCCAATACAGGGCTTCTTATGTAAAGGTAAACTGATGGACTGATTGTTACAAAAAATCCATATCTAGGATTTACATAAGTAAAGGATATTGTGTCAGTGTGTTAGCACTTCATTTCTGCATGACAATGTCAGAATTTTAATGTTGTATAAGTGACTTTTTGTGGTATTTTGTTTGCCAAAAGTCAGAGACTTTTCTCCTCCTCTTCCACTTTTTATTATTCTTTGATAACTGCAGAATTTATGGCATCATTGGATAACATAGACAGTTGTCCTTCACAAACAGAACATGCACTCATGATATGGACAGCTCTTATGTTGAAGTGTACTTAGAGGCCCATCTTTCTAATTTAACAGCCCAAGGCACTGCCATATATACCTTACAATATACATGGTGGCCTTTATACTACCAGTCTAGATTTGTGTACTTTGTTATGACAGGGCTTCAGACAGAAGCATTTTCTAGTTGTGCTAACTGACATCCTACTCATTTAAAATGCCAATGACAGGACCTGGATACTTAATAATAATAATAATAATAATAATAATAATAATAATGTTTATTTATAGCCCGCTCCTCTAATAAAATACTCGGAGCGGGGTACAGCAGAATAAAAAGATACAGAGTAAAAACAACAATCACATCCCACCTCAACCATCCCCATACTTGTACTGTATATACATTGTTTGCACTCAGCCAGTGATAAGGTGGACCTCCCCATAGGTATTCGCCTGCATAGTTGCATTGGAACGGGTTTTGTAAAATTTGGTTTTGTTGTCTACCTAACAGGTGTGTTGCAATAGATATGTGAGTATTGGGGTGTATAGACAAACTTTCCGGTCATAATTTGGCCATTATGCTTTTTGGGGGGCCAGTCAAGATTCTGCTTATCCTAGTACATCTCAGAGAGCTCTTGAGAGGATAGTATGTGCAGAGTAAGTCCTGAGCTCTTTGGTGGAGCAGTAATTAAAATATAACAAACAAGTTCAGCAGCCATGACTGTTCCAGTAGTTCCTGTCACAAGCCTTTTCTGTGAAATTTATGCACTTTAGAGTCTAAGTGAATTTCCACCTTTTCTTTGTTTCCATGGGGATGTGTTCACAACATATGGAGCTTGAAGGTAAGTAATTCTTTCTTCTCTATGTCCATCTGATTAGCAACCTGAGGGCAGAAACAGTGTTTCATTCTTCCTCTGTAAACAAATAGTTAAATATGGAAATGCAGAACTAGATTTTATTTTAGCTAAGTAAGAAAAAGTTGTTTCCATCAAAAGAATCAATCATGTTTGGAACTGCAGTTCTATTATACTTTGTACATCTCTCTCAAAAAATGAGATTTTTCCTTGCTGCTTGCTTTGCACTCCTGCCCATTTTTTTCAAAATAAGAGTGGTATTGTTCTCTGTCAGCACCTAATTTGGTCTCAGGGACAGGAAATGTGTAGCCCTTCTGATTTAGGTCTACAGTGCACACCAGCACTGGTCAGCAGAACTAATAGTGAAAGATGATGGAAGGTGCAGTTCAGCAAAATGTGGGGGGCCACATATTCTCCACTCTAGCATTCTCCACTCTAGCATTCACTATTAACCACATACAAAACATACTGGTAAAAGGTTTCTTAGAATCATAGAACCATAGAATTACAGAGTTGGAAGAGACCAAAAGGGCCATCTGGTCCAACTCTCTGCCATGCAGGGATACACAATTAAAGTACCCCTGAGAGATGGTTTAATGACCTCGAAAGAAGGAGACTTCACCACTCCAATTGCACTGCCAAAAACAATGTATTTTTCCTTGAATGTTTTGATGGGAGAATATTTATGTATTTATGTATAAACCTATAAATAAAGCATTGGCATGTGGCATCAAGATGTTAAGGCCTGTGTATTTTACTGTATGTGTGGAATGGTAAGGTCAGCTTTTACTTTGCTTCTGCTAGCATTCTCTAGTAATGTCATTTTCGAATGCAACAAAACATTTTAACAGATGGCAAAATGGAGGGTTACCCTCTGGTATCACCCAATATGATAGGGTGCTTGGCTCTATCCTCACAGTACATAACAGATGTTCTGGAAACTGTCAGGAAATAAACATGTAGAATAACAAAAAGGCACATTGCAATTTTGCATAGCATATTCTTGATTAAGAAGGATTTTAGGCATCTAAAATCCAGATGATAATATTATTTAAGTACAAAATCTAATGCTCCTGCAGAAAGAAAACAGAAAGTGAGTGGTGTGTGACCAGGCTCCAATTTAATTGATAGGGATAAAAGCTGATCTGAAAAAGGAAGTTAAACCAGATGGACATACTTTCTCA
Organism: Urosaurus nigricauda; assembly: GCA_034509955.1. NCBI lineage: Eukaryota > Metazoa > Chordata > Lepidosauria > Squamata > Phrynosomatidae > Urosaurus > Urosaurus nigricauda. The sequence goes on from JAOEGL010000003.1 coordinate 64,836,674, forward strand.
TAGGCAGGAAAGGAAACTGATTCTAGATCTCAGATTCCTTCTATACAGTAAATCCTTTCTTGTCCTTGACGAAAGAATATACTTCTGTGGAATGCTTTCCTCTCTCATTTGTGAGCAATTCCTTCATAAATTCATTGCCTTTAAATAGGATATGGAGAAACTTCTTTTCAATCTGACCTGTTAAACTGTTTTGATTATTGAATATTGTTATCATTTTAGTGTTTTCTTTGTTTTGTTTTGCATTATATCTGCTAACCACCTTGAGTGTTTTTGAGTTTTTTAAGATTTTTTTTTAAAAAAAGAAATCTAACAACCCACACATGTTAATTGTGAATGCCAATACTGAAGGGGCATATAGTTATTCCGAGCTGGGACACATACTCCAATGGGAGCGGGTTTGGCCATTCAGAATATTGACACAGAATGCAACTTCCCCAGTGCTCATCAAGGGTCAGGTACCACACACATTTATCTTCTTCAGGATATCATAAGCCGGTTCTACCATTTCCTCATCTCAGATTCTTACTTTCCTTTTTATCACAGTTGCACACAGAAAGAAAACCCATTTACATAGAACATAGTTTTTTTGGGAATTAGAATAACTTTTTGCTATTGTGACTGCTGCTGCAAATTTGATTATTTTAAAAACTGGAATGGAAGCAGGACTATATTTTCTTCCAAGCAACTAAAGACACATAGCTTTAAAATAACAGGCTTATTACTGAGTAGAATATCATATCTTTATACCTCAGAACACCATTTTGTTATTACTGTAATGGAAGAATGTCTTGTATTTATGTACTGTAATTTTATTCCCTACTCATAGTCATTACCTTTTCGTAATACTTTCTGTTATTTCAAGTATGAGATGAGCACAATAATTATTTTTTGAAGGAGGAGGAGGATAGAGAGATATGAGGCCAAACATATCACAAACCCAACCTTGTGTTCATCTAAAGTAGAAAATGCATTTCAATTACTAGACAGTTTGGCAAGTCTGAAATGGCAGTCATTGCTTTAGGCCTGAAACTGCTTATCTCTAGTTAGAGACCAAAATGTTAACCCATGCCTTCCATGTACAAGATCAGGCTGAAATCTGTTGCCTTCCTTTATAGAGATAACTAATAAAAGAATAGTGTGGAATTCCTTCAAATGCTCTTGTAGGATCTTTTGTTATTTGTGTTGCCCTCTTCTGGATACCTTCCAGTTTGTTAATAATGTCTGTACATTGTGGTGCCCAGAAGTGGACACAATACTCCAGGTGATGTCTAACCAAAGCAAAATGGAATGATTCCCATGCTTGGGATACTAGGGCACAAAGCAGACAGCTCAAATAATGCACCATCTGGGTGCTTTGGGGGCATGATGTTCAAATGGCACACACACCCAAACCTCCTGGAAGTTGCTACGAGGCCTTGTAAAGCAGCCCAAAGCAGGCCACAAAAGGAGCATCTTTTTGCCACTCCTGCTAGTGACCTATTTGGGACCATGGCAGTGGCCACCCTCAGGACTATGGTATCCGATCACCATGGTCCTGCAGCGATCGGGGCAGGAGTAGTCTCTGGCCACTCCTTTTGCCCCGTCTTCTTCTCCCCTAGGTTTTTCTTAATGCAGCCAAGAATTAAATTTGCCTCTTTTGTCACTACATCACATTGATGACTCTTGTGGTCTACTAACCCCCCTATATATTCTTTTCCTTATAATGCTGTCAAGCCAGGCATTAACTCATTCTGTATTTGTGTATCTCATTTTCCCTGTTTAAATACAGAACCTTATATTTATCTTGGTATCCTCAATCTTTTATTCAAAACTTTACATTGCTCTCTGCTTTTGTTTTGTCAGATTTCTTCAATCTGTCAAGTGAGAAATCGTCAGGCTACAAGAAATAAGAAAGTGATTACTATCCGCAGTAGGCAATACTGGACTAGATGAACAAACAATATGATCTGGTTTAAGATGGCTGCAGAATTTTGCAGTCTCTCTCTCTCTCTCTCTCTCTTTCTCTTTCTCTCTTGACCTTCAGTATGTGAGAAACATTGAACATAATCAATTCACATAATCTATTAAAATTAATCTGCAAAGACACTTCTTTGAATATGGGTGTCCCTTAGATAAAATGGCAAAATCAGTGAGAAGTGACTGCATTTAACATACATGCTAAAATTGCTTTTACCTAGAGAAAAACTGACTATCAATGACTTAGAAAAATAGATTTTATTCTCCATAGGGCATATGGTATGAGTCTTTGATGTAGAGGGAAAAAATGGGATTTTGGTATCAGAGCATGTATAGCAGTAGAAGAAATCGTTCTCCCAATTAACTGTTTTACCACTATCTTTCAGAAAGTTGAAATTTTATTCAGTTACCTCTATTTTCATATTGTCAGACAAATATACATGAAGATTAAGCATGGAGGGTACACAAATGTATGGAAAAATATTATTGCAAGATCATAGTAAGAATCATGTTGATTTAGACCAACAAACCATGTAGTCCAACAAAGTGGAGTAGTTTAAACAGTGGCCAATCATTAACACATGGAAAGCCTGCCAGCAGGACAAAAGTGCAACTGTACACATTTCATGATTTCCAGCAACTTTTACCCAGAAATAGAAGCCACTTCTGCTACTAATACTGGAGAGCAAATGCAACCATTTGTGACTATTAATGAACCCTTTTACTATTAATCTGTCCTAACCTATTTCAAAGTGTCCCTAGCCAGCAATATTACCTAAATCTTGCAGCAGTGAGTTTCACGTCAGCCCTCTGTATTCATATTGCACTAAGCAGTCTCTAAGCGGTTTACAACTGTAAACTACTTGCCCCCAACAAGCTGGGCATTCATTTTAGCAACCTTTGAAGGATGCCAGGCTGAGTCTACCCTGAGCCCCTGGCTGGGATTGAACTCGCAACATTGTGGTATAATAATAATAAAATTTATTTATATATTGCCCTTCCAACGATCAGGGTGGTGCACAGCATATAAACAGTAAATAAATATACAATGCAAACAATAAATAAACCTAATATATCAACATATTATAGCAATCCCAAATCATACAATATGACATCAGCAAAACAGTACAAGGTAGATACATAAGGTACACAATAATTCAATTTCAAGTTCATTTTCAAAACAAGACATTTACTGCACTTCCCAGCTCTTCCGTAGACAGAAATGTTCAAATATTAACACTGCTAGAAAGGGGGCCTTCCAAGGTCCTTCGCGGCCGAAGAAGGTATTCCGGCGTTAGTGTCGCTATTAAGAAGGAAGTCTGATAGGCCGGCTTAAAAAATGCCGCTCCTGTTGTCAGCCCAATCCCCAGAATCCTCTGCATGCCTAGGTGATCCAACGCTAGCAGTGAAAGTGACAAAGTCCTCCGGACACAAGTGATGTTAACACTGGGGTGGAGGAGGAACCGGCGGGCCGGCTTGGTACAGGGGCTGCTCCCACCAGCTCCCCGCCTCCTCCAGGTCTCCGCAGGCCTCAGGTGTATGTGAATGAGTGGCTACAGTACCATCATTTAATCACTGTGCCACCAGGACTCCTCTGGATAGAAACTCTTTAAAACAATTCCATTTAAAACAGTGTAGAATCTCACCCCATTCTTTAAAAAGCTTTCTATTTTAAAAGTTGTTTGACGGCTGGGAAATAGCCATTTTGGCTTCTCTGGTCCCCTGATCTGAACTTGGGCCCCTAATCAGAACTCTGGAACTCTGGGAAGGGAGTTCCAGAGTCTAGAGGCAGCCACCTAGAAGGCCATCAGTATATTTCTCAATACTTTTTCTAATGATGTCCGATTAGAGACAAAGATTATAATACCAGTAGCATGAATGTTACAGGTGCAAGTGATTTTTGCATGACATAATAAAAACAAACCTATAGGTCATTCATATGATAAAATCACAGCTATACAAAACACAGCTGCAGAGGAGTGCTTAAGAGGCTGGCCGTTCTCAGTTCTAGGCGCAGTCCCAATGTGTATACAGCTCTGGTTGGCCAGTGGGGATACAGACTGCATGATCAAGATAACTATGATTAGAGTGGATAAGTGTGCCAAAATCCTCTGTTTCAACCTTCAAGGCTGATCTACAGCATTTCTTTCCCTACAAAGTCTGTTGTTAAAAGCCTTCCAAATACCCTAGGCTCCAGTAGAAGTTGATTTAATTCAGCAGGGGAAACAGACTTGAGGGGAAGAAGGAGGGGAAAGTAGTCCAAAGGACTCTCATGAGAAATCACAGATTGGCAGTGCTAGAAAGGCCTCTTCTATTTAAAAACATTGAGAGGTCAAGACACCATTCCAGACTCATCTGTGAATTTTTTTTCTTCACTTGAAAGAAATGGACACTTTGAGAGAGAAAGGAATTTTGTGAGGCTTGATGCTCTTGGAATCCTCTTCTTCCTTATTGCTGCATGTATTTAGAAGGAGTAATGAAAACTGTGGGGGATAACTTAAAATTCATATCAAATTCATAATTGATGGGGGGGAGGAACTGAAGCCGTTAAGAAAATAATAGTATATTATACAAACTGAGATAATAAATTTAACAAAAATCACATTAACCAATTTATATTGTGTCTACATAACAATACAAAACAGGTTTTTAATCAGTTATGGTCTTGTGTTGTATGAGACCCTTCCCCTTTATATTGATTGGTGCTTCTTTGATGACCAACCATTAAATAATGAGAACAGACACAAGCAAATGGGTTGAATAAGGGCCAGTTTATTGACCTATAACATATTTAAGTGAGTTGATCCTGGGAATGAGCAAAAGGAGGGAACAACCTGATGTGGATCCAGCTGAGGCCAGGTGTCAATCAGTGACCTCAGTCTTCCCTGGGATAAAAGTCCTGACCTCAAGGCAATCCAGTACTACGGGTTGCACCCCCACCAGTCATTTACTGGAAGGCAAATTCAGGGCATTCACCCACTCAAGTCTCAGCACTCTATAAAGGAGAGTAAAACCTCAGGTGAGTACCAAAGGCAGACCCCTTCCCATCACCAACCCCAGATCCCAGAACATGTAGAGGCCATTTCAGAGTAGATATCCTTCACCAAAAGGATGCCAAGGTGTGCATCAAATTCTTATATTTCCACCACCACTACCTGCCACAGAGAGGTCCCTTTTCCCCACCAGGTCAGCCAACAGAATCATCACTCCCTGTTGCAAATCCCCTAGAAATAACATATTTCCTTCTTCCAACAAGTGAGTGCCATCAGCTCTGTAGACCTCTGGTCATCAGAATACCGTGGTGGAATGTGGAAGAAAATGGTCCAGACTCTTATTCAATGCATTCCTGAGTTCCCTACTTTCCCATCTAAGGGCCATGTCCAGGCACTGAGAATTCCCTTCACCCAGTCAGTGTGGCAGAATAGTGGACTGGACAATAAACACCCTGGCTACTTATTCTGAATAAAGAAGAAATCATATAATGCCTGTAGGATAACGCCTTACCCTTCAATAAGGCCAATTTATTCCCTCCATGGAGAATGACTAACATATGCAGATTAAGCCTACAGTGCTCCTCAAACAAAAGAGGCAACACATCATTCCAACTGAGGCCTTTCTCCTTAAGCCACTACATAGTGGACACATCACTCAAACTGAGTTGAGCCCCAACATGGCAACTTTGGGCCTGGTGCACTGCCCAGTAAACAATACTATGGATACAGATCAGGACCCATTGCCTCACCAAACTGCAATCAGGAGCTAAGAGAAAAACAACATCATTAGTTCCCCAACACATTCAAAACTTGAGGACACACATACTTTTTAAAGGCAGCAGATCTTCAATGTCCAATGCATTGAATCAATTGTGGGCCCATGCCCATGGCAAAAGTTGTAGAGGCCATCCCACTTCTAAAGGAACGAGTTCTAAACTTAACTCCTTCTAGCCCAAGCACTGTAACAGACCAGAACAGATACCTGGTAAGAGGTGAAAAATCAGCATGACAAATCAGAACTTGTTTATCCCTTCTCCTCATAATGCACTTAAGTCTGCAAGGCATGACCTGAGCTTAAAATTGGATCTCCACATAGGTCCAGTGAACCTTCCAGTGAGTGGACAAAAAGTTTAGGGGGAATGGAAATGAAAACACTACAGTTTTATTAAAACAATATGTTACACTAGAATGCTAAAAGTTTTTGAAAGAAATTGAAGAGCATAGAATATATGCTATCCTGAACACAAAAGGGCTTACCTACAGTGATGGGATGCTCCCACATACTAAATGATATATCTTACAAGGCGGCTGTATTAGTTGTTCATGACCACTGACGAAGACACTCTAGTCTTGAACGCGTTTGGTCTCTGTTTTCTATTTTTTACTGTAATGGGCATACTGTGTTATCCCTTTTAATTTGGCCTCTGTCATGCACTTTTCAACTGTATGGATACAATATGTTTTCTCGTCTAATTCTATGTTGAAAGGCACAGAGGAATTGTTATTTGCATTTTTTATATCTCCTTAAGGGATTTGCAGTTCCCTAGCCCAGTACTGACTGGTTATACTAGCCTTTTTTTTTGGGGGGGGGGGGGGCGTGGCTCACAGGCCAGAACAAGCCCTTTTGTGTTCAGGATAGCATATATTTTATGCTCTTCAATTTCTTTCAAAAACTGGCCTTTGCAGGGCACAAGAAGGAGCTGCAGAAAGCTCCTTTTTATGCCCTGCAAAGGGTGTGATAGCTGCGATGCTTTACGGTGCTCCTATGGCGCTGCATCATGCGGATGCAGTGTCAGAGGAGTGTCATGACACCGTGCCTCATGTGGTGCAGTGTGTGGCATCATGTCATCCTGGGGTGGAGCTGGGGCATGCGTTATATGGATTCCACACCTAGACTCTGTTTCTAGGCCAGCCTTTCCTGCCGGTGTGCACAGTCCCTAACTGAAGTTCACATAGCAAAATCCAAAGAGGTCACATGAAGGAGAAGCCTGGCATCCAACTCTGCCCCATCATGTTTAGCAGCTTGGCAACATGCACCACATGAGGTACATTCTGGCCTCTCTTCAAGGAGCTCTCTCTTCAAGGAGACCCTGCAGCATCTGCCACAGTGCTGATCTAGATACTTAAAATACCATAATATAGCTCCCTAAGGTCCTATCAATCTGGATAGGGGCATGTCTTGTGGTTCTTTGTTCCTTTTGATTGGGAGTTTTCAACTCTGTTTCATAGAGTCTACTCAAGCAACCTTCAGCTCATAATGACTTCAGCTCTGTTATGATTCATTCATTTAAGATTTGAACTACTAATACTGTCTCCCATTATCATGCTTTAGCTCTACTCCTTTAAAGAAGAGTCTATTATAGGGGGAGCAGAGGTGTCTTTTAAACTTTGTTATCAGTAGAATGGAATAAGACTCTCCATTAAAAATGCTGGACTGACTCCTAACAACTTTAGTCCTATCTATCCAAGCACTTGGACTAAAAATGATAATAAAATGGAAGGGAAAAACAGCTTCAAGCAATATAGAATTGGACCAAGGAAGGAAGGTCTGATAAGATAAAGCATCTCAATAATCTTTTTTTTTCATTCTTTAATTAAAGAAAAGATGAAATATTTGCTAAGATTTCTCCTTTACACACTGGTGTCACTAGCTAGAGTGTCACCCAATGTAGAGGGTGTCACTCAGGAAAGGTGCATGTTTCCCCTTTCTGCTGCTCTGTCATTGGGCTTCTTCCCCAGGGAGGCAACCAAGTGATGGAGCAGCTGGCACACATTTGTCCTTCATGCACACAAGGGAGAGGAGTGTCCATGTGGGTGTCACTCATCCTCTGGGGTGTCACCTGGCGTGGTCAGCCCTCCCCTCACACCCCACAATGATGCTACTGCCTTTACACAAGAGCTATTAAATTATTAGTCATATATGACAAAAAAAACCCCTAAATGCCATAGTTGTGACATATACAGTATACTTGATTTGTAAATGTTCTTAATACTTGAATTCATCTTCCAATCATTTTACTTAGGAATAATGTATCCCTCTATATCTTGCTGGAATACAATTCCCAGAAACCCTAGTAAAAGTTCAACCATTTCCAGGGGTGAGTGATTTCCATCTTGCTATAAGAAGTTGCAATTGGTGGATACCAGGTCAATGGTGTGGTGACTGTGCCCCAGACTTTATCTTAAATTTTGCATGAACTCTTCAAGGGGTGGAATCTGTTTGGTGGATAGGTCAGATCTGAAGAAGACTCTTTGACTGCATTTGGTGGGACATAGCTAACAAAGCTCCTCTGAATACTGAGAAAAGCAACTAAACTTTCTGAGGACGCTTGCTCACAGGATCATTGTAATTGTGGCCAGCCATATATGAACACAGAGCCCTTTGAGACTTTCATACTCAACATGTAAAGTCTAACATGTATCTGTGTATTCAGGGATAGGGGCTTATGTGCATACTTATATCCCTATTGCCAGTGTGAATCATATGTAGGTACAAGTAAATGCCTGAACAAAGCTATTAAATCCAATCTAGCCACAATCCTCAATAATATTTCACTGAATTTTTCAATTGTGCACAAATAATCGTTCCATGGCATAGTAATAGGACCACCTATTGTTTTCTACATGATTACCTAGTTTATCTTTAAGTAATTTGCTTCCCTTTCATCTTTAAAATTTTGAAAAAGACTACACACTATCAGTTATGTGCCTCTGCTCTAGAATATATTGCAAGAACACTGTCTTTAAAAATCTCCCCCTGTGAAACAAATATAGAAAACAAGTCTACTTGCAAGATTGACAAAGTGGCCTAAGCGGTTTTTTTTCCCATTTCTAATTTCACCAATTCAGTTAACTGTAATAATGTGGCTAATTATCCCATTTTAAACTGATTACACCTGTAAACATTCTTTGAGCAGTTACCTTATGTGCTCATGTATTTTACTGACAAATTTAATGGACCAGAAGCAATAGAAAGAAAGCCAATTACTTAAGTGAAATCTATCTTCATAGCTTTTGTTCCATCATTGAACATTTTTTCCTTAGTACAAGTCACAACTATATAATTTTTTGTATACAAATTTCAGGTTTAGAGCAGTGGCGGGAGGGGATTTTCCCAACTTTCAAATCTTGATAAGGTCAATAAGCACAAATCTTTGGCTTGAGGGAGATACTGAGAACATGACAAAAAGAAATTATATTTTAAACAATTCTAAAGAATGAATGAAGCTCTTTGTAAAATGAAGTTAGGACATTTGCTTTCCTCTAAGGACTGTTTTTCGCAGTCTGGGGGTACTCCTAGATTTGTCACTCCACATGACTTGTCAGGTGAATGCGACAGTCAAGAGTGCCTGTTATCAGCTTCGGATGATACGCCAGCTGCGGCCTTTCCTGGACATGAGGGACCTGGAAACTGTGGTACATGCTCTGGTAACCTCACGCCTGGATTTCTGTAATGTGCTCTACATGGGGCTACCCTTGTGCTTAACCCGGAAACTTCAATTGGTCCAAAATATGGCAGCCAGGCTTGTAACTGGAACATCAAGGAGAGAGCACATAACACCGGTGCTCAAGGCTCTCCACTGGCTGCTGATTAGTTTCCGGGCACAGTACAAGGTGTTGGTTTTAACCTTTAAAGCCCTACATGGCTTGGGTCCACCTTATCTCAGGGACCGCCTCTCCCCGTATGAACCCCCCCCCCGCACACTCTGATCCTCTGGGAGGAACCTGCTGCAGCCTGTGAAAACTAGGCTGTCGCAGACCTCCCAGAGGACTTTTTCCACGACCGCTCCCAAACTTTAGAATGGTCTGCCAGATGAGATGTGCCTTATAACATCTCTTGATTGCTTTAAAGAAGCTCTGAAGACACATCTCTTCCGGCAGGCCTTCCCTAACACCTCTTACATCCCAGCTAAGAATGGGACCTATAAATTGAATTTGACCCCTTGCCTGGTGCTATTTTTCTCCTCAATCTAAGAACTATGGAGGATGAATTATGTTTTTAATGTTGTTGGTTTAAAATTATTGTTAATTTAATTTATTTTTAAGGGGAGGGTGGCTGGAAATGGGTCAATGAAGTGTTTTAATTTGTATCTTTTAATCTTGTTGTACCCTGCTCCAATTGTACTCACAGAGGAGCGGGCTAGAAATAAAGATGATGATGATGATGATGATGATGATTAGAATTCTGTTTCAGAAAGCTAACTGATGGCTTTGAGCAATATGGGAGGTTTTGCATGGTGCTTAGGGAGGAAGGGAAACTGATCCAAAAACTAATCCAAAAACAAAAACAAAACCCAAAACATCACCTCCTTTACCAAACTTCTATACATTTTTTCTTAACCAAAAGACTCTTCTAGACATAGATCTGATACACTACATGCAAATGCTAGAAACTCAGGGGTTGACAGACCACTATTAAGAGGCAGTTCCACACTGCCCCTGGAAGTCCTGGGTTGGGGACTTGGAAACCACATGTAATACTCCTAACCCGGCACAAATAGAAGCCAGAAAAAGCTCCATGGGGGCAGGTAGTGTGTAGTTGCCATGCCACCACTCTGCCCTAATGCCAGCATTTTTTGCTGTCTGTGGAAGGCCTCAGTCATGTGTTTTTAAATATATATGTCATCTGAGAGCAAGAAATCTACTTAAAACACTTCCTATTGAATTATAGATATGCTTACTGATAAATAAGGCTCTTTGCATTCAGCAGGACTTAGATGCATACAATTAGAATCTTGGGGTTGGTTCAAACTTTAGTTCGATCAAAGAACAATTGAAATCATCAGAACTTGCATTTATTGATGAATTCAGTTTATTTCTATGGGTCTACTTTTTGTTGAATTTATTCATTCATTCTTTCCCCTGCCATAATTTATCTATCTGTTCTTATATACTATTTCCCCTCTGTTGTAAGCCGCCCGGATTCCCAGTGATTGGGTGGGATATAAATAAATAATTGTTCCTCCTTTTTAGGAAAGTTCTTAGAGTTTTGGTTTAATAATCAGACTGTAGAACTATTGTTCCTCTGTAGAGTGTCATAGTTCTATACATTTTGAAATGTGGAATAATGATATTACATGTTTACAAATGATGTGAGGATATTATTAAATTGTAATGTAGAAAATGAAAATACCTAGTTCTTTCTAACCAGATAGCCAGGCAATCTTGCATATCTGATAGTTTGTCAATATATTGTTTTGAATCCATTAAGGGTTTTTTTTTTCAGATTTGCTTCTGACATGAGGAAACTGATATATTTGTTTACCTTCTAATATTGGCAGGCTATGACTCAAATAAAATACCTGTCTTTAAGTTTGTGCATGATTCTTCAGGTTGGAAATATATTTCTGTTTGCAGGCTGACATCTCTGTAGTTCTATGCAGAATAACTATGTTGTGAAAATAATGAATGATATCATATTTTTACAAATTGACTTAGAGTTTGGCAGTATTGGGGGGGGGGGACTGTCCATCAGGCAGAAGCCAATAATAAACTTATTGTGTTATGCTTAAATTGTCATTGTTCAATTTACACATTTTACAGTTTCCTTTTAAAAGTCTCTTGTATAAATATTAACCTGTCTGTAACAAACTGGGGATGGGACAGTTTCCAATGTGGCTTCCACTCCACACCTCCCAACTAACTACTCATAAGATGACTAAAAACAGTGACAGCAAAATGTTAAAAGTAGATATAAAATATCATTATATATGAAATATACAGCATAATGATTCAATACATTAATATCAAAAGTAATATTCTTTCTGGAAGAAGTTAATGGACAATATTGTTCATTAAATATTTTAACAATATCAATCAGAATAAGCTATAGACCTAAATTCAACTATTTTATAGGTTTTCTGCAGTGCCTCCTGCCTTAATTAGCCAGCAGAGGGCATTTTCTAGTGTTCACAATGTTGCAGAAATGTAAGAGAGAAATAGTTATATGTGTTCCCTCTGCCCCCAGCAATGTACATATGCAAATTGTTCTCTGAGCTACGTCTGTTTCTTTGTTCAAAATAGACAAGTGTAGAGCAATCACATCATGTCTCAGCCAGGTAGCTGTTAAATAATATATTTTCTCTTTCTAGGGCAAAAAGAGCTTTCTTAAGTTAGAGCTAGCAGGACATACTGGTCTGAGTGACTTCTAATGTCCAGTATGGTATAGTGGTTAAAGGTGATGGACTAGGACTCTAGGGCTGCACCTGCACTGCAGAAATAATCCAGATTGACACCACTTTAACTGCCATGGCAGTCAATGATGTGAAATTCTGGGAATTGTAGTTTGTTGTGGCACCAGAGCTCTCCGACAAAGAAGGCTAAATGTCTCACAAAACTATGGCTTCCCGAATTCTATAACATTGAGCCAAGCAAAAAAAAAAACAAAACAAAAAAAAAACACTCATGTCAACCTGGATTATTTCTGCAGTGTGGATACACTAGACTTGGGTCTGAATGGCTCAGCTATGGAAATCCACTTGGTCATCCTGGGCAAGGCACACTCTCTTAGCCTAAGAGGAAGACAGTATCAAACCACTCTAAGCTAATCTTGCCAAGAAAATGTCATGATAGTTACTTTAGGGTCATCATGAGTTGGAAATGAGTTGAAGGTATACAACAATAATGAATCTCTGAGTACCAGTTATTATATGGATGCCCCTTTCAATAATTCTGACTAGAGTTTGTTCTCTCATTGAAACATCTGGATAAAGAAGATCACCTCAGCCGCATGGTTAGTCATTGTAAATTGCAGGTGGGTAACTACACAGTGAATTTTTCACCTTCATGCTACAATGAGGGGCTGCAGTGAGGCTTTTCATGTGACTGGAAGTGATATAGGGGCTTCTAGATTGGCAGGAAAGTGTGACATGAAGTTGCCTTTTCCTTAATGCTTAGCAGCTGCACGGCAGCCTTTAGATGGAGCTGCACTGTTCTGCAGTTTTTAAAAAAGAAGCTGGGAAAACCAGCACCTTTTTAAAAGGCGCTTCTTCTCCCCTAAAATGCAAAAAAAGTGTTTTCATGGCACACTTTCCCTTTTTCTCATCTAAAGGCTAGAGTTTCATGCAGCCATGAACACACTTCTTTTTGCCAATCTAGATCAGGCCATAATATCACTTCTGGTTTCATTTTCAGCCTTTTTTGGAGCTCTGGTGGGGATTTATGCATGGTGGGGAGTTCGGGGTTCTGGCAGCCAAACTGTTGTGTTTGATGATAGCTCTGAACTGTTTATGGCCATTTTGACCATTCTTTTTAATGGGGGGGGGGGGAGGATGGTCTGGGAGTTTGGCAGGCTTCAGACTGCAAAATATGGTTTTTTTAACACTGTTGTTTAGAAATGTCTTAGCATATAATCATAACTGAAACTAGGAAATATTTGTAACAAATTTCATGTTGATAGCCTGTAATCTAGCACCCAGACAAAAACATATTGTGAATGTACAAAAGTGCTAAAATGATGTCATAGAGTGAGAGATAAATATTAATTCTAGGACTCTTAGAGACTGATGTTATATGTTAATGCTGAACATGACTTATTTTTCAACAGATTCACCTCTATCATGGATTCTGCCCTAGACAGTAGTGCTCCACTTTATCATGTATTTAACCAGAGAAGAATAAATAACTTTAGAAATATGTGTTCGAAATCCCTGTCAAGTATTTTCAGAAATTAACAGGCAATTAAACAGAAAATAGCAAAAGAAAAAAAAAAAGGAAAGGAAAGGAAACAAAAGGCAAGGGAGGAAAAAGAGAAAAAGGAAAGCTATGTTGGCTATAGCATTCACAGACAATTTTTCAAGTTTACCCTTCTCACAGGATTTGGTTTTGAGGACAAGAGAGAAGGTGTTGCAGTCATGCCCCTTTCTTCATTGGGGGAATACTACCATTGCACTTTTCTGCAAGCTGCCTGAGTTCTATTAGTTCCACATCCTCCTCCAATGTGTTACTTTGTCCAAAGTTTTAAGAAAGACCTTCCCTTCCACATAGATCCATAAACATCCACACATAGAGCTTATCACTTGGACAAAAACCGTGACTGCATACCAAAGGGATGCAGCCAGGTTGTGGGATGCAGGAATTATGACACATAATTCACCACTGATTCCATTGGGCGAGTGCAGCCTGGCTGCAGCCTGTGTCCCAGGCATGCTTGAGAGGCCACTTTTCCATCTGTGCAGCCTCAGGATGTGAACAGGATCCTTCGAGACATGAGAGCCACTACATGTATACTAGACCCTTGTGCTTCCTGCCTTATTAAGCAGACCTAGGGAGGACTAGTGGAGTTGGTAAGGGAAGTGATTAATGCCTCTTTACAGCAAGGCAGGGTCCAACACACCTTAATAAGGCTGTGGTAAGACCTCTTTTGGAAAAAACCTTCCCTGGATCATACTTTGCTAGCTAATTACAGACCCGTCTCCAATTTTTGGGCAAGGTGCTGGAATGTGTGGTGTCTTCCCAACACCAGGCGTTCCAGGATGAGATGGATTATCTATATCCATGCCAGTCTGTTTTTAGGCCTGTTTTTAGGCAACAGAAACAGCTTTGGTTGCCTTGATGGAGAAAACTGGACAGGGAGAGTGTGTTCCTGTAGGTTTTGCTGGACCCCTCAGTGGCTTTCGATACCATCAATCATGGGATCCTTCTGAGTTACCTTTCTGGGATGGGTCTTGGAGGCACTTTTCTACTGTGGCTCCACTCTTTCCTGAAGGGGCACTCCCAGAAGGTGGTGCTGGGAGATACCTGTTTGACTCCTTGGTCATTGGCCTTTAGTTTCCCCAGAGCTCTGTTCTGTCTTCTATGCTTTTTAACATCTACATGAAACCGCTAGGAGATGTCATCCAGAGTTTTGGGTGTCACCTGTATTCTGATGATACCCAGCTGTATCACAAACAAAACCAAACAGAGTCATTTATATACCGCTTCATACCCTTAAGGAGTGTCTAAGCGGTTTACAACTGTAAGCTATTTGCCCCCCAACAATCTGGGTACTCATTTTAGCGACCTCGGAAGGATGCAAGCCTGAGTCGAGCTTCAGCCCTTTGCTGGTCTTGAACTCGCCACCTTATGGTTTTGAGTGAGTGGCTGCAGTACAGGCATTTAACCACTGCGCCATCCACCTAATGTCAAGGAAGTTGTTTCTGTCATAAACCAGTGTCTGGCTGCTGTTATGAACTGAATGAGGGTGAACAAATTGAAGCTTAATCCAGACAAGACAGAGGTGATCCTGGTCAGTTTAAAGACAGATCCAGGATTAGGGATTCAGCCTGTGTTAGATGGGGTTACACTTCCCCTGAAAACTCAGGTTTGTAGTTTGGGGGTACTTCTGGATTCAGCGCTGACCCTGGAAGCCCAGGTATCAGTGGTGACCAAGAGTGCCTTTGCACAGTTAAAACTCATGCACTGACTGCGCCTGTTCCTGGAGAAATCAGGTGGCACGTATCTTGGTTGTACATGCCTTGGTTGCATGATTTGGATTACTGTAAGGCACATGGGGTTGCCTTTCAAAAGTGCTCAGAAACTTCAGCTGATCCAAAGAGCTGCAGCAAGCTGTAAATAGGAGCTGGTTAAAGGGAGCATACAACTCTCTTGTAGCAACTAATCCATTAGCTGCCAGTCCATTTCTGAGCAGAATTCAAAGTGCTGGTTTTGACCTATAAATCACTATATGGCTTGGGTCCAGGACTGCATCTCCCTGTGTGAGCCCCCCCAGAACATTGAGGTCATTGGGAAAGGCCCTTCTTTCTATCCAACTACCCTCTCAGGTGCATTTGGTGGGAACAAGAGAGAGGGCCTTTTCAGTGGCTGTTTCCAAGCTCTGGAACTCCCTCCCTAGGGAGACTAGAAAGGCTCTATCCCTGCTGCCCTTCCGGTGGCAGGTAAAGACATTTTTATGCAGTTAGGCTCCTCTTCATGCAGGAGAGAAGTGACCAGGTTCAGTCCTGAGTACAGTGCTATTCAACATGTTTATCAATGACTTGGATGAAGGAATAAAGAGCATGCTTATCATATTTTTAGATGACACCAAATCAGGAGAAGTTAATAACCCAGGGGGCATGATCAAAATTCAAAATCATCTTGATAGACTAGAAAGTTGGGCCAAAACTAATAAAATGAATTTTAACATGGAGAAAAGTAAAGTACTATGCTTAGGGAGAAAAAAAAATGAAATGCACAGATATAGGCTGGAGGACACCTGGATTAACAATAGTACATGTGAAAGGGATCTAGGAGTCCTGGTAGACCACAAGTAGAACATGAGTGAACAATGTGACACAACAGGTAAAAAGGCCAATTTGATTCTAGGCTGCATCAATAGAAGTATAATGTCTAGATCTATTCTGCCTTGGTCATGCCTCATCCAGAATACTGTGTCCAGTTCTGTGCACTACAATTTAAAAAGGATGTTGACAAATTGGCTGTCCAAAGGCAGGACACCATAGTGGTGAAGGGCCTGGAAACCATGTCTTATGAGGAAAGCCTTCGGGAGCTGTGAATGTTTAGCCTGGAGAAGAGATGGTTAAGGGATGATTTGATAGCCCTCTTTAAGTATTTGAAGGGGTGTCACATTGAGGATGGAGCAAGCTTGTTTTCTGCTGCGCAGGAGAGTAGAACATGGAACAATGGATGCAAGCTACAGGAACAGAGATTCCAGCTCGACATTAGGAGGATATTAGGCTGTATTAATTCTAACGGTGGTGGTGGTGGTGGAGGTGGTAACTTGTTCTTTTTATTGATTGTATGTATTATATTGTATACTTTTTTAACCATGTAAGCCACTTAGATTGTTCCTGTAGCAGAAAAGTGGGATACAAATAAAAAGTTTATTATATTATTATTATATTGTCTAGATTGAGGGAAGTAATAGTGACAATATATTCTGCTTTTTTCAGGCCTCACCTGTAATACTATATCCAATTCTGGGCACCACAATTCAAAAAGGTTATTGAGAAGATCTACATGAGTGATATATGAATCAAGAACAATGCAAAATGATTTACATTTGTGGTGAATTTCCATCTAATATCATTGTCTCACAGCATGACAATCAGCAAAAGCTATCCATTGTAAGCCAACTCTGAACATCTTGCTAAATTACTGGCAAATATTATGTATACCTTTACACCAACCTCTTTACCTATAGAGATTACTAAGAGCTCAGATCACCAATCACCAATCCTGGAATGTTGTTGTTGTTGTTGTTAGAATTATAGAATCAAGAATGATAGAGTTGAACTCACAAACAAAAGCAATCCTGACAGATGGCCATCCAGCCTCTGTTAAAATACCTCCAAAGAAGGAGACTTAACCACTCTCAGAGGCAGTGTATTCCTCTGTAGAACAGTTCTTAATGTCAGGAAGTTCCTCCTAATGTTTGGGTGGAATCTCTTTTCCTGTAGCTTGCATCCATTGTTCCATGTCCTATTCTCTGGAGCAGCAGAAAATAAGCTTGCTATATTCTCAATATGGCACCCCTTTAAGTAGTTAAACAGAGCTATCATATCACCTCTTAACATTCTCTTCTCCAGGGTAAACATACCCAGCTTCCTAAGTGTCTCCTCATATGGCAAGATTTCTAGAACTTTCACCATTTTAGTCACACTCCTTTTGACACACTCCAGCTTTTCAACATCCTTTTTGAATTGTGGTGCCCCAAACAGGCCTGACCAAAGCAAAATAGAGTGGCACTATTACCGCTTTTGGCCCGTCTGCCCTGGGCCTTAAATTCATTTAGATTAACCAGGTATTTCTGTACTACCTCTTATTATGTGCTGAATTTTCCATATTCTGTCTTTTACTCCATTTTCCTCAGGTTGAACCCCCTTTTCCTTTTCTGAGAACTCTGAGGCAAAGAAGATGTTGAGTAATTCTACCTTTTCTCTGTTCCCTGTTACCATTTTGCCATCTTCTCCACACAGTATCCCCACCATTTCCTTCTTCTTTTTAATAATAACAACAACAACAACAACAACAATTTCTATTCTGCTTAATCTCAAGGAATCCAAGCGGATTACAACAGTAAAAACAGGATACAGTTTTAAAAAGAACTGCATTAAAATTCCAAAATCCACAACCCTCCCCTCCATATAAAAACATAGTTGGACAATAAAAAAAGAATTAAACCGAAAAATAATTAAAACATTAATGTGTGTGTGTGTGTGTGTGTGTGTGTATAGAAAATTAAAACACAGTAAAAAATTAGGCAGAGTGCAGATGGATTAATAAAAGATAAGAAAAGGAGGGAGGGAGGGAGGGAGGGAAAGGGGAGGCATCCTGAACTCTCTTCTCTTTTAGTATTCCTGCCCACTCCCAGTATTTCCCTAAAGTTACTAAAATCAGTTCTCCCAAACTCTAGAATGCATATCTAACTATGCCTGGCTTCTCCTTTCCACTGTATAACAAATTCCAAGAGAACATGATCATTCCCACCTACAGATCCCACCACTTGCACTCCATTAACCATGTCATCCCTGTTGGTTAGGATCAGATCTAAAATAGCTGATCCCCTTTTTGCCTCTTCCACCATTTGTACAATGGAATTGTCTTCCTGGCAAACAAATAATTTGCCAGACCTTTTGGCTGACTTTGACTTCCAGCAAATATCAGGATAGTTGAAGTCACCCATTACTATAGAGATTATCACATTGTATTTAGTGACTTATCTCCAAAGGGATATAGCTGCATATCCCATCAGGGATAAGTTAGTTTATATACAATGTAATAATCTCCTATATCTTTCTTTTCTGAGTGTGCAGTCATCTGTTCTAGAAAGGCATCATCCCATTCCTCAGTTTGACTTGGAGGCCTGTAGTAGTCTCTCACAATAACATTCCTGCTGTTTCCCTCCCCTCTTCATAGGTGTAAATATCACTGACATATAATGGTATTCCTCCTCCTTTCCTATTTGGCCTATTTCTCTTGAAAAGGTTATACCTCTCTGTTACTACATTCCAATCATGATACTCATCCCATCAGGTTTCAGTGATGACTATTATATCACATTTACTTTGTTATGCTAGGAGTTCAAGTTCATCTTCTTTATTTTCCATGCTCTGTGCTTTGAATAATAATATTCTGAAAGCTGTGTCTTGCAGTATCATTGGTTCCCACATGAACCAAAAGGAAGGCATAACTGTCAATAGACAAGTCTTGTCAGCCTACCATCACATGACGGATCTTTGACCCAGGGAGCCAACACACCTCCCGAGACATTTTATCAGTTCCATGGTGTTATGTGCCTTCAAGTTGTTTCTGGTGTATTGTGACCTTAAGGAAACCCTATAATGCATTTTCTTGGCAAGATTTGTTCAGAGGAGATTTGCCATTGCTTTTCTTTGAGGCTGAGAGCATGTGAATTGCCCAAGGTACTCCAGTGGGTTTCATGGCCAAGCAGGGAATTGAAGCCTGATTTCCAGAGTCATAGTCCCATAATTGAACCATTATGCCACTCTGGCTATATTACATCCTTCTTAATCCAAGAGCTGTATCATCTGTGTTTATCCAAGGAACACAAACCATCTTTACAAGACTATGGCTAGTAGAATTCAGTATATTAAACAGAACATCACCTGCTGAGTATGCAATCTAATGCATACTTCAAGAACTACAGGTTTTTAGAATGAGCCAATGATAGGAAGGGAAAAGCAAGCTCTTCATATATTGTGGACTTAAGTCTCTGGTGTCTCATGGACTCCGCCTGGAAGATGGCATCTAACATCAGCCATCCACTTTGGAATACTCTGCTTTGGAATACTCAACTCAGAAGATGCCCCTTTGAGTACAGGTTACTTCAGAGGAGCTGAAGAAAAGTGGAAGCAAAACCATCTTGCCACAATATTAATATATGTCTGTTTTGTTAGTCACTTTAATAAATAGATATGCTTACATGATTAACTGTATCCCTAAATTTTCTGACATGTTCAGTGCTTTAAATCTCTCCTTTTACTCTTTCTCTCTCTCTCTCTCTCTCTCTCTCACACACATACACACACACACAAACATATCTGTGTTTCACTTTATCTATTCCAGAGAACTGTTGCTTTTTCCCCCCTGGGATTTTGATGAGTTTGACAATGAAAATGGGGAGATAGTTATCTCACAACAACAACAACAACAACAACAACAACAACAACAATTCTGCACTTGCCCTTAGTTATGTTCTCCTACGCAGGTATTTTTTGTATTTTGCTGGTACAAGTGTTCCTTTTTCAAGTTACTTGAGAGCCACAACTGGACTAATATGAAGGCTTACAGCATTGTACTTGTCACTTCTATCCATCTTGTAGTGTTTTGTCTCTGAGATACCATTTGTCTTCATTCTCCAAGACAGTTCTTTATCAGTATAAGCACCTCATACTGCTTATGCTGCTTGCTGACCTTGTAGAATGTCACTTACTAGGTGGTCAAAGAATTTTTATGTGGCAAGTAAATCCTGTCTACAGTGTTACACTCTCTGCTCTGTGTACTGCTGACACATATGGGTACATTCATAGAGTTGAAAGAGATCCTAAGAAACATCTAATCCAACCTCCTGCCATGCAGGAATACAGAGCTATAGTAATCCTGAGAGATGCAATCCAACATCTGTTCAAGATCTTCAAAGTAGAGCCCACCCTCTAGAACTGTCTGTCAAAACAGCTCTTATCACTAGGACATTCTTCCTAATGTTTAGGTGAATATCCTTTGTTCCAGTCTGAATCCATTTGTTTCTGTTCTAGTCTGGAATATCAGAAAACAAGCTTGCTCTTTCTTCTACGTTATATTTTTTCAGGTATTTGAAGATAATAGATGGCTATCATGTCACTTATTAGTCTTCTCTTCTCCAAAGTAAACATACCCAACTCCTGTTGAACTGCTGCAAGTGTAGCTTCTCACATCAGTCAAGAAGTTCAGACAAGGACACAACCACAACACTGCCATTGCCAGCCACTGCAGCAGTTAAATACAGTACAATCAACCCTCCAGATAGCTTAGCCAATCAACCTCAACTGAAAAGGCACACGTTAATTATACTCTGATTCTTCCACCAAGCCCTATTGCCTTTGTCTTGTTATCTGAGCTCCTATTCAACGGTCTAACATGTCATTCCATCTCTTCTATTCCTCACATTTTTGCAAATCCAAATATATCTAAAAACTTTTCTCTTTTGAACTCTGCCACCTCATTTCCCATGTTCCCCAGTACACTTTAAGAAATAGATAGTTGTGTATATATGCTATATATGTGTGTATAGTCCATAGAAGTGAATGCAATGGGACCATTCTGAATCTTGAAAATATTGTTCCTAACTCTAGCAATATGAGTAGCATTTAGCATGTTTACTATGTAAAATCGCTGTAATGTCTGTGATAGTATACTCCAAAGACTACAAGAAAACTCCCATATTTATTGAATCAGTGCTATTTTCTTTAAATCTCCTACTTTTGCATGGAACAAGTATGTTATCTACTTTTCTATTGCCTGTTTTGTGTAGAAGGCTGAAATATAATGCAATGCCTGGTGCTTCCAACAATAAATTACCACACACTTTCTTAAAAGCTTTTAGCTCCTTGGTGGCATTTTTTCATTGTACATATCTAGGTTTAATATACATTCCATTCTCAGATTCAGCTTCCCTTGAAATTGTCTTTGAATTACGTTAGCTTCATTCCATGCTCCTACATCCTTTTCTATGCTTCAAGTGTTTTATATTATAATATAATAGCACTCTGCATTTCATTGGGACCTTTCTATTTGAGAACTAATCCCTCCTGTGATATTAATACATTATTATTTTTTGGTAATATGTCCACATGAAGTTGTTTTTAATCTGTTGCCTTTGCTGAGATAAAGACATCAAACTACCAACAATTTTATTATAGAAATGTATAGTCACTATTCCTATTTTATTTTGACTTAGTAACTGCTATAAAATGTAGCAGCAAGCATGCTTTAGCAGTAGTGAAAATTAACTTATTTCACTTAAAAATAGTTTTTAGATAATAGCTGATCAATATATATGGACTCTGGAAGTTAGGCATCCCTACTGCATAAAAGGAAGCCATGACAAGATAGACCCTAACCAATAGATTAGCCAGTCTTCTCTCTTTTAGAATGTCATTTGTATAAAAGCCTGAGATGGCTAGTCCATTACTGGTTCCCATCCATTATCAGTGGATCATCCCTATGAGCCCTGTAGGTTTACTTGACAACAAATAATGGCATGTTGCAATAACAATGCACCAGGATAGCTTAGAATTTGAAAAACTAAAGAAAAGGAAAACTAAAACAATCAAGGAAGTGAAGCAACTGCTCTTTAGAAAAGTGAATAAGGGGAAGTATGATAGATTAAATTAGGTATTTTTAAAAAAGAAATCAGATACAGGCCCCTTCCATACCAATAATATTAGAACTCAGCCTCATCCACTGAAACTGAATAATGGGTAATCCTGGACAGATAAAATAATAAAGTATTTCCCACAGTTAAACTTTACAAATGTTTAATGATGAAAACTCCATCTTAGATCATTATGGTAAAAGAATAGGCTGAATTTGTTAATGTGAAAGTGATCTGAAAAAAGAATATGAAAAAAAAGGCTTGTGATATCTTAAAAAGACCAACATATTTATAATGCCTTAGGATTTCATGGACTACTGCTCACTCTATCAAATGCATGCTAATTGTATTCGCTAAAATTAGTTCTAGACCACAAAAGCTTATGCTGCTTAAAATGTGTTACTCTTCAAGGTGTCACCATACTCTTTGTTATTTTATTTTAGCAGTGCCAAATTCCCACTAGCACAAGTATAGTACTAGACAAGATGTATGTGTAGGTGTATGAAAAATTATCTGGAAAGCCTTTTGACATGAATGTTGATGCTAGCAACACTTACCATAACCACAGTGCAATTTCTTTGTAACACAAAGAAGGAAACAAAAAGACTCAAGCAGCAGTAAATCTAAAATTAATGGCACTGACAAACAAACAAGGGCTGCTTTGTTCACCAGTATCTTCTTTTACCAAAAGAAAAAGATTTTTATGCTTGTTATTATGTGTTTATTAGTCAGGAGTAATTATCAATAAAATATGGTATATTTATAGATCTACAGCTATTTTGTTGGTTTTGATTAATGAGATTTGTTTTTTAAAAATGCATTAGAAGTCAAATAGTGATGGAAGAAATGAATGAGAGATTGTCTCAACTAAGTTTCTTGGACAGAACAGAAGCTCTCCCCAAGGAAAATATACCAAATCCAAATGTTACCACTTAAGGATGGTTAAAGAGATCTGAATACCAACTATTAGATATTATTCATACCATGAGACTTGAAGGACTAGTAAAAGGACTATGGTTCCCAAATCTTATAAAATGTCATACACACATACACACACAAAGAGTTCAAAGACTAAAGAGTTTATCACAAGGGAGGGCTCCCATTGCCCAAATGTCACCAAACTGCAACGGATGTGCCATGGTGGGATTGTGCCTGGCACTATTAAAGTGTAACACTTTCATTTTCATCATGGCAGGATTATTGTAATCATCAGGAAAACAGCCCTTTCTTATTAATGGATTAAATCATTAATAAGAAAGGCCTGTTTTCCTGACGATTACAATAATGCTTCCATTATGAAAACGAAAGCATTACACTTTAATAGCACCAGGCACAATCCCACCATGGTGCTTCTGTCACAGTTTGGTGATGTTTGGGCGATGGTAGCTCTTGTGTGATAAACTCCATAGCTGTGAATCACAGGCAGAATTATGCCAGGCTAGCAACAGCCAATGAGGAGTCAACTGGCAACAGCCAATAGAATGTTGGTTGGTAAGAGGAGAAGACAGCTGGAGTCTTGCTGACAGCTGGAGTCAGATTGGCTTTGGGTTTCAGACAGTTAGGGTCTGGTTGTGTGAAAGTCCAGAGGTTAGGGACTGTGAGAGCTAAAGTTTGGAAGGAAATGACTTAGCTTTATGACAGGTCTGATAGGGAACAAGTTCAGAAGTGAGGGTTTTAGTTCTAATATAGCACTCCAAATGAGGGAGTTGCTGGCCTGATCTCCTAAGGGATAGGTTTAGAGAGGAGTAACAAAGTGTAAGTGAAACAAAGTGAAACAATATCAAGTGAAGGTACCAACTGAACTAGTGAAACATTGTTAAACTGTTTTTAAAATAAAGTTTTATGGTTAATTACTTACAAGCTTGTCTGGGTCTGAAATAAGTAACCAGGTTACTAGGTAGCATCTGAAAGTAAATTTTAAAAAGGGAAAAATAAGCAGTTTTGGTGGGTCTCATCACATAATTTGGTGGCAGTGGTGGGATGGCAAAACTCATGGGGCCGCTACAATAGAAATATAGTGAGTGAGTCGGACTCACCATCACAATAGCCATATTAATCTGGAAAACAGGCAGGCAAAGGGATCTTGCAGCATCTTTGAGATCAACTAAAAGACAGAAGTTGGTAGCATGAGCGTCAATAGACTTGAGGCTACTTCCTTTTACCTGGCAATAAAATGGAGCTAAGACCAGAGTAATGCCCATACATGTGGACTCCTCAGATATGCAGAAATGTACAACATTGTCAGCACAGCCTTGTAAGGATATAATATATCCTTACAAGGTCCCCTAAGGAATTGTCCCGCTTGATCATCTAGCAGCTTATATATACTGCAGGTATATATAAATCGAATAGGAGATTTATTTATAAGTAAAGGGTATATATCAAATGAGAACAAAAGTCCTTAATGCAGAGCAGAGCATAACACATGGCACATAAAGACTTCAGTGCCCCTCCAGTCCAGAATTTATGGCCCTCAAATCTTGGACTACAACTTCTATCTGTCCAGACCATTGCCCACACTGGCTGGGGATGGTGGGAACTGAAGCCCAACAATATATGAAGTTTCTCTATACCAACATACCTCCTGCAAATCCTAAAAAGCACCCCAAGGCATTCGCTGCAGCTGGGTAAAATGGTGAACAGAGACTATTTTGTAAGGGGATGTGGCTCCAGTGCAACACGTGTTATGGCAGAACTCCATATGCTTGATTTTAACACAACCACAAACCCACATTTTTTAAAAAAAAAATCATAATCATCATAATATTTTTCTATTACTAATCAACTTTCTCCAATCAAAAAGTCAATGAATAGAATATATTTCACTTAAGTTGCCCCGGCTCTGGTTACTTCTATATAAGTAACTACAAAACAAGACAACACAAGCCACAAACTATGATAAATTAATATTTTCATGCCACACATCTGGTGAAATATATTTAGAGAAGTTTGTTGATTAATAATATTACTTTGCCAGTCAACAACTGGATGATAGAATCATATCTTTGCCTCTATTTCAAACTTTGGAGAAAATATTATGTTTTGTAAATTAAAATATTCACAGGAACAAGTGGTGCATACTTTTTGCTTTCACTCATACCACCTTTTAACATCTTGCAATCACACAGACTACTGAATATACTAACCAGTTATATGGTTATTGGCATTTTATGAATTTTAAAGAGACCTATGCTAATTAAAGTTCATTGAATAATTCTGAAAGTACCAAATACTTCCACTAAAGGTTTTGCTAAACCCTCTAGTAATTTTATTGGGAATAAAGATATATCAGCTGTTCTACTATTCTGCCAGGAAAACATATAAAAAAGCCAATGTAAATAAAAGGTTTTGGATTTCATATTCAGGTTCAATTCTATCCATACATATTGAAAATTAAATCCCATAGTACTAAGTGGGGATAAATTGTGGGGCAACTGAAATGCCATAGATCTATGGAATTGTATCATGTCTACATTGGGCAATAATTAATCTGTTTTACTTACATCCTTTTTGGAATTCAGTGAAGTCTTCTGGCTATTGGAATTGTTTCAATAAGCAGACCTGGCTGTTCTTCCTCCTCCTTGAATCTCCCAATCTATTTTGGAGGGTTGATGGAACTTTTAGAACCAATTTTGGAATTGTGGAGAAAAATGCCACATGATGAAGGAAAAGCACATTCATATAACATTGGCTTCTGCCAACTATGTTGCTTTTCAAAGTAAATAGCTAAGTATATATACATTTCTGCTTATTTGTTCCTGTGTTTCTGTGCCCATGTTCTGCACCTAATCTTATGTATTTGTTGTGGTGTGACTTCAAGTTGTTTCTGATTCACGAGTAACAGTAAATTTATAACTAGGGTTTTATCGGTATGTATCAGTAAATGATGCTACTACACTCCCACCCCCACCTTTTCTCCATTTTATGCTGCAACAGAAGAACAAGTCTACTTCTTTGAAAATGACTTGCCCAAGATGAGCTAGTGGATTTCCATGGTTGAGTGGGATTTCAAATCCTTGTTTCTACAGTCGTAAACCTGCATCCAGATTCACCATATTAAATATTTTCAAACTGTACAATACCTTACTCATGTACTCAACTCAATGGGTTTGATTTTCTTAAAAAACATTTTGCTGCTTATGGCAACCACCTGTTATAATTGTTTTGCCTTCTGTCATAAGCAACCAGTATATGGTCTGGGGAACAAAACATTTCTGTCTCATCACTACTCAAGTAGTGACCCTAAATTTAGAGTGGATAGATTTATAGCTAAAAATATATATGCAAGAACAAAGTAAGTAAAAAAGTTAAAAACAGACAAAATATACTAAGCATTTATAAAGAGTAATATTTTGGAAAGAAATGTAAAGAGAACCTATTATAGTGCTACTTTCATTAGACATTTTTCCTTTTCTTAAACTAGCTGTCATTAACTGCAAAAAGAGCAACCTTCTGTGCCACTAACTGACTAGAGCCTTGAAGAAGAAAATTCAGTTCGTCACCAACCTTCCATTTTTTCTTTTTTAAAAAGGAGATAAATAATGTTCTCTAGTATTAGAATATAACCAACATTCCAGTAGTAGTGGGAGAAATCTTCTACTTCAGGTGTATCACAAATCCAAAGCTATTTGATACTGGGATGCCCTGGAATCTTTCTTGTTGCATCATTGTAGCCATCTGCTTGAATCACAGATGAATAAAGGCCAAACATTGTTCAAATTTCACAGGGAAGGAGAAATATCTTTCTTCTTGTTTTGTTTCATGTAAAAATGAAGGATAGTATTGGAACTAGGGATATATTTGTTGCTAATTATGGAATGTTTGCAAAGGCCTACAATTAATGACAACAAATATTTTGGATTGAATGAAAAACTCATGTGATGGTCATAGCTAAAGATAAAGGTTTCTCCTTTGACAAGGTTGTCAAGTCATGTCCAACTGTAGGGGGTGGTGCTCATCTTCATTACTAAAATGAAGAACCAGCATTGTCAAAGACTACTCTGTGATCTTGTGGCCAGCATGACTGCACAGAATGCTGTTACCTTTCCACTGAAGTGATACCTATTTATCTACTTGCACTTTTACATCTTTCAAACTGCTAGGATGGCAGAAGCTGCGGCTAGTGATAGGAGCTCACTCTGTCATGTGGCACTTGGGCCTCGAACAGCAGACTATCAAAAGATTCTTAGTCACATAGATGCCCCTTTAAGAGGTCATAAAACTTGGATCACTTGTTCTTTCTTAGAAAGTATATGTTCACAATCTATTTTCTTACAAACTTAATGTCAGACTGTCCAAAGGATGTGTGATGAATCCTTTTTCATTGCAAAGATTAATACATCAACAACAGTTTCTTTGTATAATGCACAACATCCATTACAAAATATTACAAACAGCAAGCATACATTTCAGAGAACAACAACTTGTTAACTTATAAACAGAGATTAGAGCAATGATCAATAGTTTTGCCTCAATCTGCACTTCATGGAACATTAATAAGGTAGACACTCGGGTCTGCACATTGATGATATGGACCTTATAGGTGCGGATATCCCTAAGTCATACTGGTAATTACATAGGGCATGCATATCAACCATCTACCCAAGGGAGAAAAAAAAGAACATCTTTCAGCAGTTTCCCCATAGAATAGTCTCAGTCCTGAATAGGCCATATTGCAAATCATTTATTTTAAAAAGTGAAATCAGCAGTCAGGGATCTGTTATCTTTTTCTGAACAGTCTTTGGAGATCTAAAAAGATTAGCTGGAGTATCAATATTTAGGGTCTAATGCATAGTGTATATCCTAGTTATATCTATGTATACATATAGGTATATAATTTTATCAACAAAATTATAGTAGTTGATATGCAGCCCAATGACACCTAATAGAGCATCTTTAAAATCTGCAGCATATGATGATTATTTAATCTATTTTTTCTCAATAGAACCCTGCACCTTTTAGCTTTCCATGGATTATGCCTGCTTTGCAAACATTTAATGAGTGTATATATTATCTATATTTCTATAATTAAAAAAAATAAAGTAGCCTTTGGCAATCAGTATAGAAATAAACTGTATAGGGTGATCCACTACAGATCTTACTAAAAGTCTCACAATGATTGTATAGCAAGATTATATCACAGGAATGGTGAAAGCAAGGGCCTGGTGTCCTTACACCATGCTATCTTGACAAAGCAAAACACACTTGCAACAGACTTGATGACATATGTGGGACCAAGTTTAATTTCTGTCAGTGTTATCCATTAAAGTGAGGAAAAGGTTTCTTTTCATCCAAAGCTGTTGACCAGAGATTGAATAGGAGTAGGAGGTGGGTGAATGTTGAGGCATGGAAGACATCTGAGCTTCATCTTATTTGCTACGGAACTGTAATGTCCAAGTTCTCTTATGCAGCAATGGCAACCAATAACTGAAACAAAAGAACAAGAACCTATCAGTTGGAAGATTGGATGGATGAACATGAATAGGTGAATGTAGAGGAGACACTGGGCTAATTTGGTGTGCCCAGGCTAATTTGGAAGGAAAGAGAGGCAGCAGTTGAGATGTGCCTTACTAATTCTGACTTGATCAATTCTGACCACAGCCACCAACCAAGCATGAGGAAGGAGGCAATGATACGTTTGATAAATAACAGGAGACACCAAACAGTGCATGTCCATTTGTCAACATGATGCCAGCAGGTATGTTG
This sequence comes from Urosaurus nigricauda, assembly GCA_034509955.1. Taxonomy (NCBI): domain Eukaryota; kingdom Metazoa; phylum Chordata; class Lepidosauria; order Squamata; family Phrynosomatidae; genus Urosaurus; species Urosaurus nigricauda. The sequence continues at coordinate 64,865,639 of JAOEGL010000003.1, forward strand.
GAAACTCAAGAATGGGATGTCCATGCCCCTTGTACTGTATATGATTTCTGTTAGCACCATAAACAAGCACAAATTATAAATTATCTTTCTTGCCACTGCACTAATAATTATACAGACTTCAGACTACGAACCTGGCATTTTCAGATAAGAATATAATGAGAAACAGGGGCACCAGCACAACTCACATTAAAAGCTGGATTTGCTTTCCCAGCTGCATTAAAACTTCAGCTTGCTGCCACTGTTGGCATAATCAGTGAGGGGTGAAAAAACTTCTAAATATTTACAATTACATTCGTGACTAAAATACACAGGGCATTCCTAGAAAAGTTCTTACCTGGGACAAAATCTGCCACAAGTATATGTAGGTTTAAGCACAGATATAATTAGGCATACAATTTATATGTATAAATTTGAGCTGGGAGTATTTTATGCAAAATAAAGTGGGCAGAGAAAGGGAGCAAAACATGCTTCTTATCCCACTTGATATTCTGGCACGCAATAGATTTAAGCTATTGTTCCTTGTCTGAATTGGATTTCCCAACCACAGAGTACACTTTATATACAAATAGGGAAACATAGGTGATATCTAATAAACATTCATTATATATATCATTGTGCTATTTCATTATACCCCTGATAGCAATTTTATTTTCTAATTTAATCAGCACTTACCACGCAAAATTTGTGTGGGTCTGCAATGTATAGAACCCACAAAACTAAATAACATGGGCCACAAGTATGTTTGCCATCAACCAAAAACTGAATACATTTTTTGGCTGTGTTTCTAACACTTCAAAAGTAGTTGCTGTTGTTTTAAAAACAGTTATACAGTGCACATCCAGGAGATGAGGCCTTGAAGGTTTGCAATACATACTGTGGATGTACTGTATTTACAATGTACTGATTTTGTTTCAGTACAGCCAACAAGATGATAGCTAACAAGATAAAATATAAATAGCAACAACAATAGCAACAGAAATTGTTGTTGTCATTTGGTGGCTAGTCAACTTTGATTTATGCTTACCTTCTGAATGAAACACTTCCAAGATCCCTGGTCATCAATTGGCCTGCTCTGGCTTTGCAAGGTCTAAGGCTTCCTTTATAGAGTCAATCCATTTGCAATGTGGTCTTCCTCTTTTCCTACCGCCTTCCATTGTATTGATAACTATTGTCTTTTCCAGTGAGTCATGTCATCTCATAATGTATCCAATGCCTGACCTGTACTGGACAAAATTCTGAAGGTTCTTCTGCTCTACACTTCTGCTATGCCAGGGGTTTGTATCAGTCAGCCCTCCCATGCACCCTTTTTGTAGAAGAGGAGAATGAATTAACTTTCCATAATAATAATAATAATAATAATATTTATACCCCGCTTTTCAGCACTAAAGGCTATCAGAGTGGCTTACAATTATTATTTTAATGAGACGGTTCCCTGCCCTCAGGCTTACAATCTAAGAAGACACGACAAAAAAGGAGAAGGGAATGGTGGTGGGGAAGGGGATCAGGTCCAAAAGATCTTCTCTCCCTCTGACACCTGGACCAAGGCAGATGGCATGGAGGGAGGGCTCTGCTTCATAATCTAGGACAGGCCCGATGGAGTTCGGCCTGTCCCATCAGTCCCTCCTAGCCCTAGGTCAGATGGTGTTGCCATGGAGAGAGGGCTCTTCAACTTGAGGCCATGTCCGATGGTGTTGATAGGCCTCTCCTTCACTTCCTCCTAGGTCAGACGATACTGCCATGGAGAGAAGGCTCTTCAATTTGAGGCCAGGTCTGATGGTTTTGCTAGACCTCTCCTTCACTCCTTCCTAGGTCAGACAATGTTGCCATGGAGAGAGGGCTCTTCAACTTGAGGCCAGGTGTTGCTAGGCCTCTCCTAAAAGCTATGATGAGTAGTGATTTCCTTTTTAAATAGGCAGCAGGTTCTCATTGCAATTTCAAATAGTACATTTAAATTTAATACCAGCTTTTGAAAGCCAGAAGTGAACATCTGGGTTTTTATTTAGTGTTGGGTCATTTTGGACAATTCTCTCCACCCCGCCCCCAAATCACATCCAAGGGCAAAAAACTAGTCCTTAGGCCCACTGAAACATCCCATCTTTGTCTTATACCAATAATAGGATAATGTTCTTGTTGCAGCAATACATTTTTGTATCTGATACAACAAATATAGAACAGTAAATAATAACTACATATATTTGAAATAAATAGAAATATTTTATACATATCTCTTTTTTCTTTAACAATCCAAAAATTAAAAAGATCTCAGAAAGAAAATCTCTCCCAGGCAACTAAAAATAGGTGTGTGTGTGTGTTGAGCATATTTCAGCATGGTAAAAAAAGAGTTAATTATATATGTATATTTTATTAAAGCTTTAAAGTAAATTAGAGTGATTCAGACCTTTCAGAAATCTACTAAGATGCTGTTAAAAAGAGAGAAGTTATGCCCAAATTTCATGCTGTGCTACATCACTGCAAGGCAGTTGCTCAGTATTGGCTAATCCATGTTGGTGCTTACTCAATTGTATGTTTAATTGTTTGTAGAAAGCATCCCATTTGGGATGATTACTCACTTTGGCTCATCAGGACACCTGGCTGAATGAGACCACATGTGAAAGGGATCTAGGAGTCCAAGTAGACCATAAGCTGAACATGAGTCAACAGTGTGATGCGGCAGCTAAAAAAGCCAATGCAATTTTAGGCTGCATCAATAGAAGTATAGTTTCTAGATCAAGGGAAGTTATAGTGCCACTCTATTCTGCTTTGGTCAGGCCCCACCTGGAATACTGTGTCCAGTTCTGGGCACCACATTTCAAAAAAGATGTGGAGAAACTGGAGCATGTCCAAAGGAGGGCAACTAAGATGGTGAAGGGTCTGGAAACCTTGCCCTATGAAGAACGCCTTAGGGAGCTGGGGATGTTTAGCCTGGAGAAGAGAAGGTTAAGAGGTGATATGATAGCCCTGTTTAAATATTTGAAGGGATGTCATATTGAGGAGGGAGCAAGCTTGTTTTCTGCTGCTGCAGAGACTAGAACGCGGAACAATGGATGCAAACTGCAGGAAAAGAGATTCCACCTCAACATTAGGAGGAACTTCCTGACAGTAAGGGCTGTTCGACAGTGGAACACACTCCCTCGGAGTGTAGTGGAGTCTCCTTCCTTAGGGGTCTTTAAGCAGAGGCTGGATGGCCATCTGTCAGGGATGCTTTGACTTGGAGTTCCTGCATGGCAGGGGGTTGGACTGGATGGCCCTTGTGGTCTCTTCCAACTCTATGATTCTATGATTCTATGATTCTAAGATGACAGCTTCATTGTTTTTGCTTACTGTACAAAAACAAGTCCTTGTTTGATCCTATTTTTTTGTGATGTTGGGAAGCTTTACTCTTTTTATCTAGAATTTCTAAGGACATAGTACTGGCACTGCAAGTTATTTCAATTTCTTTGAATCTTCATAAGTACTAAAAAGCCCACAGATCAAATTGTTAATGGAGAACATTTTGTGAAAGTTTAAAACTGTTAACTTGAGATTATAGGAACAAAGGAAGCTTCCTTATACTGAACCACACCGTCAGTCCATGAAGCTCAGTATTATCTTTGCTGTAGCTTTCTAAAGTTTGACAGGGATTTAACCTAGGAACTTCAGCATACAAAAGCTTGTATTTTACCACCGACCCACAGCAATTCCAACTGAAAGTATCTGGTTCACAAGTTTCCTTCTCTTTCCTTTTCAGTGATGTCTGGTGGCTCCTATCCAATTAAGCTGTTCTGTTATTGTTTATTAACCCAAACTTTAAAAATGATGTCCAAGATTTGGGATACAGAATTCAGCACCTAATAGTCAGGTTTGAAGTTTTTGGATAATAGTCACTTGTAAATATTTGTAAATGCTATAAAATATGTAAATTAGTCCCCTCTGCCCTGGCAGAATCTATCCCAGATTGTTTCTATTAGCTGAGAATGAGATATTTGTGCCATTACTGCACAATATATATCATTGCTGTGAATCCCATGCCAGTATCATAGTTTCTAAATTTTCACACTCCACATCATTGCTCTGACTGAAGACAGAGAGAATGAGACTAATGCAAACCAATCACAATTTAACATGTCTCCTTCTGAAATCAAAGCAAAGCAGACTATTGACTTTATCGGACTTTCAGTCAAGGCTTTCAGTCCTAATTTGGAGAAACACTTTATCATATCCTTGAATTTATTCCTATTTTTGAAATCATTTAACCAATTAGAGGGGCAACACAAATCATTTCTCCTACACAAACACATCCAGTCGACTGGCAGATAATAAAGGAACACAACTCCATGTATATATTTTACCTTTCATCCTGAAGAGAGATTTGAACACTTTTACTTTTTGTCTTTTTTTTTTTTTCATACAATCATGAGCTTGAAACAGTTAGTTCATTGTACTACCATTCCAATGGTTTTACTACCTGGGGAATTCTTGGAGTTGTAGTCCTCACTCTCCTGCTGCTCAAAAAAGATTTCCAAGCTCTTTTTATATTGGCTGTTCATTCCTAACAACATACTAGTCTTCCCAAGAGTAAGAACAAAATAGTTCTGTTGTAGCCAGCTAGAGATATCACTCAGGTACCTCCTTTATAGGGGCACCAATATCCAAACAAGAAACAGTGTCAATCATGTGGTTTGTTACTGTGTGAGCTGTTTTTTTAAAGTAATTTGTAAGCAGCTGTAACAAATCTAGACTGGTACATGGACATGAGAAATAGGGCTTAATTCTTTGCCCCCTTTTGAGATGTTAAACTCAGTCCACTATGCTAGCTATTTGGATTAAGGGGGAAAGCTCCTATTAAAATAAAAGGGTACTCTCTTTGTCCATAATTTATTTTTTTAAAGTAAATTCACAAAATTCTACTTGCATGGATGGCTCCTTTATCTAGTTTGGTCCCATGATGCTAGTGAACTCATATAAAGACTCATAGGCAGTATGTGTACAACTAACATTGTGGGCAAAATAACCAAATGTTGCTACATTTTCAATTAATAGGCAGTCTTTACAATGACTAAGCCTGATCTTGCAGATGTACCTGATAATAACACTGATGGAAAGTTTATTTCAGCACTAGGAACATCTGCCATCAAAGAAAATCTTATTCGCTATTTTGCCAAGCACTATTGAAAGTTTTCATGGTCAGAGTATCTACATTTTGTGGTAAGACAGCAGAAGTGTGAAGTGTCATTATGAGCTCTACTCAAGCCTTCTCAATCACCTCAATAACTACCTGGTTATGATCCATAGGGAGAGGCGGGAAATACAAATAAAATTTATATTATTATTATTATTATTATTATTATTATTAAAAAATTCCTCAATTTAAAATTTTCTGAGTTTTTTTAAAAATCCAGCCACAATTCTTTTCATCAGGTTTTAGGACATGTATTTTATGTACATGTATTTTAATTTGTTCTTAACTTTATCAAATTACCTAATAATTTATTTACCTAATATAGGTAGATTTTCTGAGTTGATTAAAAGATTACTGCATTTTTTTCAATTATGTAAATTTTATTCATATTCATTTTAAAATGTTCATATTTTTGGTGCACTTTATTTCTTGGTAATGCTCTGTAAGCCACACAAATATACAGATCCTTCATGGGAGCTGCGTGTTGTGAAAGTGCTCCTTTCACTTAAAATCCAGCTATATTTACTTTCATCCTTATATACATAGCAGTAGATAAGGAGGAGGGGGGCCATCTGAATCTGAATCAGAGCCAAAAAGTTGATAGGGCATGGAGCATAAAGATTACATCTTTTTTCTCTTTCTGTTTACAATAGACACTCTTTCTGTTTTCAATGTGTCTAAAAGGCAAATGGAATTGCATTGATCATTTAATCATTAAAACATGATATCATTGTACCTGCACAACTTATATAGCCACAAAGTTTCCCCATTCATGTCAATGCACTTTCCCATAAAAGAGCTCCATGTGTGCATTGGAATGAATATGGGAAAATTATTGAACTAAACAATATTTTGCAAAGAAATGATAGCTTCACTACTTGCAAATGGTAATGTGACATGTGTACAATGTGCAGATCAATGATATTCATATCTACTCAGATGAAGGCCCCACGGAGTCCAGTGGCACATACTCCCAAACAAGTGTCTATAGTATTGCAACATAAGTGAATCCAGACAAAGGGGCGAAACAGACCTCCATAAAAAGCCAGCTTCTAGCCAGCTTGGGGGTGTAGTGTACACATGCTCCCAAGATGCCCAGAAACTGGCTTCAAGCCTTCCAGCTGCCCAGATGTGGGCTGGCTTCTGGGCACTCCAGGGGTGCGGTGTTAACACACCACATGCTACCAGAGCAGATTAAAGCCACCCATAGGCCATGGCGGGTGGGAAAAGACACCCTTTTGCTGGCCCAAAACAAGTGGCTCTTTGCCACTCCTTTTCCAGCTGTCTTCAAGGCAGATTGGGGCTGCCGTATGTGTTTGCTGTGGCCCCAGTCTACCTTCAGAAGGGGCATCTTGAAGTCGTCCCTTCAGGGTGGTCTGTTTTACATCTTAGTTCTCCTTAGAGAACTCTTTTAACAGGTCTACCCTATGTTTGGACACAACCCACTGATTAAAAAGTTTTGGTCACATCTGAATGGGGAAAAAGAGAATAAAATCATTATTCTTTACTCTTATTGTAGAAAACGAAGAATTTTAAGGTGCTGTGTTTTGTGTGTTGTACAGGTTCCTTTTTATTTTTATTTGGGTTTTTATGTTTTTGGGATTTGATGGGGAAAAAAATATCCTTTGCAAAATTGCATTGATTACACATCACAATGACAGGCTATATTCACTGAGGTTTTTCCACCCCTCTTTGGTGCTAATAAAGAAGTTGAAACCAGCAATTTCCTAGACAGGTAAATGAATAGGTACAAGAATTTGTGACATTTTCAAAACATAAGGAAAGTTCCCAACTATCCTCTTTCCTAATGTTACTTAAATATTTTATCATATGTAAAGACTAGCAAAAGAAAAATGATAAACACACAGTATTGTGTGTCTCCATGTGCTATCACGCATACACATATACAGACACATACAAAGAAAAGTACACAGAAAATATATACTGAAAGCCTCACTATTATGTCCAAATAATGCATCATTTCTTCTTCAAATTTGTTATTCTCCAGTTCTGACAGAATCTGGCTCCAATCCAGCAGTTTAAAAATATGAGCTCACTGGTGATTGTTATTTGTCCTGAGTACAGGTGACAGCCAGCAACTTGAATACCAAACTCCAGTTCAAGCATGCAGGAGGCACACACTTTGTAAGCATATTTCTAACTGTGCTGACTTAGAAACACAAACTGAAAACTGTGGATATAAAACAGAAATTACTGTGTGACCAAGCCAAAGAATAATAGATGTTGGTGGAGCTGTTCAAAACACAGAGCCACTTAACAGCAGTAAATGTGAAATGCTGGTCACTTTTGGATCATTGAGACATTCGCTGCTGTCCATGGATTCAGAGAAGCATGCCAATGTAGTGGTGTAAAGATCAATAAAAGGAGAGGCAGAAGACCATGAGCAGAATATAAAGTAACAAAAACAGAGATGAGCAATCTTGTACCAGGACAGTGTATTGGGCCATCTTGCTAAATACTGTGACTGGCAGCAGCTTTCTAGGGTCTTGGACATAATTCTTCCATAATGGCAGCTACCTGAACCTTTTAACTGAAAATGCCATGGATTAAATCTAAGACATTCATCATGCAGACCATATATAAAAGGAATGGGGAATCTCAGACCCTGAGGTTAAATGCAGCCATCCTAGAATTGTAATCTGGTTTTCTAGGGTTCTACAGAAGGCCATACCTCTTTCACCATTATAACATTATTATTTTTAAAAATTTTAAATTTTATTAGTTAAAAAATATACAATCATGCCAACATACAATAATATTAGAAATATTAAAGAACAGTATTAACAGACTAAGAAACATAGAGAATCAGTTGATCATTTCATACATATAGATCTATGCATACACACCTCTGTACTCTTTATAATTTACCTTATCTCTATCTCTTTTCTTTCCTCCCTATTTTGTTTCGTTTCTTCCCTTCCAATTTCCCTTTACTCTTACCTCCTATCTTTACTCTCTCCTTCTCCCTAACTTCCTATTTGTTGGTCTATTCTCTATACCTACCAGTCGACCTCTCTCTAACTTATTATCTAAATTATCCAAATTCCCCCATTCTTTCCTTCTTTCTTCTTCTGTTTCATATTATAAACTCTCCTTCATTCACTCTATTCACTCACCATTATTATGGCTTCTCGTATTTCTGTGTATATCTGCCACTGAGGTATGATCCTTCCCCTAGTAATTAACACAATTATATGCTAACAGTTCCTGCAACAACCTCTATGCAAGAACTGTCAGCAAAATATTTTACAGATATAAAAAATATCTGTCAAGAAAAGATGGTCACACTTTGGGATTATTAGCACTATGTTATCAAGCTCTCTTTGGGAGTATAAAACCAAGAGCCAAAATAAGGACATACAAAGAGGTTTTCCAGATCAGGTCAAACATGTTCCCCTTTGGGGCCAAAAAACTCTGATCCGAAATGCAATATTTAATTACTTTCTTTATACTTCAGTTCTGACACTAGTTCCCTTACAGTTCCATAGTTCATTAGGAGGTAATTTTTTTGCCTGCTATCCATGTGATATAATGACAAATACACCTTTCCTTCATTCTGCATGATACCAATGATACCAATGATATGGATAATAAAGTAATGCATAGCTGAAACATTATTATACAGTATTTCTTTGCATCACTTTTAAATGAATGTCTTTGTTCTGACACCATACAAATAGTATGCTAATTAATCTGGACATGGATCCACATTCCATCTTCACTTTCCCATTCCATCCGAGCAAACTCAAGACTACAATTTTAAAACACAAACATTTGGACCTGCTATTGAAAAATCTCTGAAAAGTCAGTTACATGAAGAAACAATGGAACCTGCCTGCACAACATTCCTTCTAATCCTTCATTCAGTTCATTCCAGACAGGAGCGGTAATCTCTGTTATAAAGTAAGTACAGAGCTTGGAACAGATTGTCTAGGCTGGTTTAGAGATTCTGGAAGTTGTAGTCCAAAACAGCAAACTTTCCAAGTTCTTGTTAAATGTTATGAACTCAGATTCAACTAACAGAGGGGCAAAACAGACTTCCCCATTGGAGCAGCTCTGTGCCACCCCTTTCCTTGCCAGATTGGGACCACATCAACTGCACATCATGGCCCCAATTCCGTGCTTTGCCAGAGCTAAAAAGAATGACAAAATGCTGCTCTTTTTAGTGCTGGCAAAAAGGTGCCCTTGCTGCTGCAGCGGTGGCTTTTTGGTGTGTCTAAAAGCTGTGCCAAATGAGCGCTGTGATGCCCCCTGCCATGCAGTTGGGCACATGCCATGACGCCAGCATGGGGGTGGAGTGGGGTCAGCCAGTCTGTTTAGCCCCAGAATTAACATTTCCAGACTGCTCTAGTAATCAGAGTACTACACAGGTATCAAGTGGATAAGCACGAGTAGGTCACTGACTTTCAATCTATTATGTTTTGCTTGTCTTATGGTGATGATAAAAATGGAGGTGGGGGCAGGCATGTTGTATTTAGATACTTGAAGGAAATGACTGTTAGACATTAAATCATAAAAATGGGGGTGAATACAACCTTGGTTGTCTTGCACACAGAAAACACTGTTTCTATCCATATGGAGATCATCCTAGCAAGACTGGAGCAGGAAGTTTGGTTTGTGGTGTATGGAAACACTGTAGTTGTGGCCATGCACATTTACATGGTGTCAGTCCTGCTAGCTTAGCTGCTCTCTGTTTAAAGTGCCAACAACCACCTTGTGCAGCTGAGGCCACTTTACAGAGGTGAGAGTGGCATAAGTCAGGCAAGGGAGAAAGAGAAGATATCATAGCAGTGTGGTGCAGTGGCACAAAGTAAACCAACCATGGGTCAAGGAAAAGGGGAGAGATGGGTGTAGTGATGAGCTATGAAAAAAGGAAGGTAAGGGAGAAGGAAGAAATGGGAGAAACAGCAGTAGTGTGCGGAGAGTCAGTGTGGTTTAATGATTTGAGTGTTGGACTATGACTCTGGAGACAAAGGTCCCACAACCATGAAAGCTACTGGGTGACCCTGGGCAAGTTTCATGCTTGCAGCTTCAGGAGAAGGCAATGGCAAACCTTCTCTGAACAAATCCTGCCAAGAAAATCCCAGGGATAAGTTTGAATTAGGGTCACCATAAGTTGGGAACGACTTGCAAGGCACACCATGACAACAGTAATGTCATAAGGAAGAAGAGGGGGAATCTTGTAACGCCTGCAGGTTAGTTCTTTTCATTCAATGCACACTTTGGCAGACTCAGTCTACTCCTTTAGATACATAGATCTAGAGCAGCAAGCTGAGTACCCTGAAGCCTTGAGCTAAACTAAAGTAGCCTTCCAAGTGCCTCACTGGAGCTCTTGGGTGTCTCACACTTCCTTCCTTCTAGTGCTCTGCATCATGATTCTGCTTAGAATTGCCTTCCAGCTCTGACATTCGCTTTGGGCCCATTATCTCCCTCTCCTGCCTGTCTATGTAGGTTGGCATTCTCAGGTGGCACTCCAGATGCCCGTTTCTTCTCTCTCTCATACACATTTTGTTCCCTCCCTTTCCTCTCCTTCCCACCCTTTCCTCGGAGATCCAGAATACAGCCAGGCACCCTCCCAGAGCTGCTGGGGCATACCAGACTTTGCCCCTGGCAAGGACCAGCCCCCTGGCAGCCCCCCTCACATCCTCCCCATGCCCCCCTCCTGCAGCCTTAGCAGCCCACTTTGCAAAGCATAGAGTCAGAGAACCCTAGAGTTGGGTTGCCTATGCCATGAAGCCCACAAGTCTGTGGAGACATTGAATTCCCTCACCTCCAGCTCCTCTCCAAACTTCTCTCTCTCTCTCTCTCTCTCTCTGTCCTCCCCACCCCCCAGTGCTGCTCTCTTCCTTTTCTTGTTTCCCCTAAGAGCAAAAACATCCCTCACATCCATCAAAGCCCCTCCATTCCCTCATGCCTCTCCCCTTCACAGTCCAACCTCAAAACCCCCAGAACCAGAACCGGCCAAGGGAGGGCCTTAAATGCTGGAGAATAGGGTTCGAATCCCAGCTATGAACCTCCCCCCCCCTCAATTTTTGGGCAGGCCACACTCTCTCAGCCTCAGGGGAAAGCAGTGGCCAAAACATTTTCTGACCATGGCAGGCTTGCATGGGGGTGGGGGTGGGGGGTGTCACCATAAGCCAGCAATGGCTTGAGGGCACACAGCCCCACAGCAAAGAAAGGGCTGTGTTTAAAAATCTCCCTCAGAGAAGGGTGTGTGTGTGTGTGTTTTGGGGGGAAGGCGGATGAATCTCCCAGCCCCTTCCCACTCCCCCCTGCCTTCTTCCCCTAGGCTTGCCTGGACCTGGGTTCTGGCGGAGGGATACTCTCCCTCCCTGCCTCGGCTTGGCTTGTGTCTTGGGTGTGTGGCGCGGCTCCTCCTCCTCCTCCTCCTCCTCCTCTGCTCTCGTTGCCTCTGCTGCTCTGGCTGCCTCCTCCTTGAAATAGTCGAGCGCAGAGAGGCTCTGGCAGTCACTGCTCTGGCGCGGGACTTACTCTCTTGCTTTCTCCTCGCCTGAGGGTCGCCTGGGGAAGGAGGGAAGGAGGAAGGAAGGAAGGAAGGAAGGAAGGAAGAGAGGGACTCGGGCTCAAGGCACCACCACCACCACCATCACCACCCCCAGCAGCAGCCTTCCTTCCTGGGTCCAGCAGCCCCTCTCAAACTTGGGAACTGTCCACTGGAGGAACCTCCTGAAAAATGAAGCTGCTGACTGTCTACCTGCTGGGCTTCTTCCTCAGCGGAGGGCAAGGTAGGAAAGGAAGCAGAGAAGCCTAGGAAGGAAGGCAGCTTCTCCTTCTCTCTCTCTCTCTCTCTCTCTCTCTCCATCCCCTTTTCTCACATTGATCCTCCAGGTCCTCCTCTGGCTACAGAGCAGGCTTCTACAGCAAAGGAAAGGGAACCTCCATAAAATCTATCTCTTGACATATTTTTAATTATGTTTGATCAGTTGATCGTAATAAATTTATATAAATTATATATATATATATATATATATAGGTCTTTGTATATATCTTCCCACAGCCCAGAGGGAAATTCACCCTTGCCTTCGCATTTTGACCTGTGCCTTTGGTCTCCCTCAGAAGGAATATTGCTGGTTTGTCTTTGCTTTGATGAGAGAGGAAAAGAGGCTGGGAAAAGAAGAGGGCCAAGAAAGGAGAGGTTTTAATTGAGAGCTTTTCTTGGGATCTTAATTTCCAGCCCTCCCTGCCTTCTTCTTTGCATCAACATTTGCCCTCCCCTCTTTACTTCTTCTCCTCCTTCTCCTTTTTTTTTTAATGCAGTAAAAGGGATGGGGTTGAATGCAAATTCTGAACACAGTAATGAAGCTTGGTTTTTAATAATAAGAATAATGATAGTGATGGTAATAATTTGTGAGATGTCAATTCTGCATCCCTCCTGTCAGATTTGCTTTGATCCTGTGCATCTGTGAAGGAGACTTTTTCATTCAAAATGTTTCTCAATTGGCCATCAGAAGCTTTTTGGCAGCTGGGTTGGTTGTGGCACATCTGGAGGTATGCATACAGCAGTTTTGATGCAATGGAGCGCAGAGCTCATCCACACAGCCTTTAAGAAATGAATGGCAGTTGCACAAGCAACTGCGAATCGACTCCACCTGTGGTCCTGGTTTGTGCAGTGTTATTGTGTGGTGTATTGAACAGGAGATTGGAGGCACCCTTCCTTCCAAACAGAGATCTGACTGTGCCTTGTCAATGGGCTGGCTTGCTCCTAGGTTACTTCAGGCTTCTTGGTCCTTTTGGCTGGGAGTGCTGGACTGTGCAAATGTGATACACTGACAGGCCCTCTTTGTGCGAATTAATTGCAGTGCTTCAAAGTGCTCGGTTTGGCACCACTTTAATTGCTTTGTCTCAAGGCAATGGCATTCTGGGAGCTCCGCTCTGGACACCACAACATACTCCAACTCCCAGAATGCCATAGCCTTGAGCCAAAGCAATTTCTCATCAGGCATGACTTTAAGATGAGGCAGAATTGCTTAAGAAGCTCACTTGATGGATGGACACCTATCACCGAGGACTGGAATTCAGCTATTTTAGCACCAGGCATAAAGGAAAGGCAAGCAAAAGCAATCCACTGTATTTTATATATATGTATATATATAATGTATATTTCAATAGGAAACAGACACCCAAAAACATCAGTAGGTGTTGCTTCTGGGCTTGATCACAACGTAAAGACTGTTCTTTTTTTACTGAGCTATTCTGTCCAGCAGGGGGCGATAGAGTTCCACTGAAAAGGGCTCAGTTTGTTAATGTCTCCCTATGTGAAAAAGGAAGCTTTTTTTTCCCTCCCCTCTTAACACACACACACTGTACACACACAGAGAGAGTGAGTTTGTCTTCCATCACTCTTCAAGCACAGCTTGACATTTTCGATGTGGCTTCTTCAGTTTTCTGTTTTCATCGCCCAGCCCCACCTGATACCAAGGAGCCCACACAATAGTATGTAGATTAGATGCACAGGCCATTTCCCTGCCTCTCTTCGCTTCTAGAAATCAAGAGACGTAGGTTGTTCAAAAAGATAAATTAAAAAAAAACTGTCTTATTAAATGCCTACATGCAAGCAGTTGCACACGTTCAGGTCAACAGTACAAAGGCGTTGAGAATTTTATCACACTGAATAATTTATCACACAGAATTATATATCATTTTAAGTTACCGGATGCTAATTTCTTTCCTGCAGAAATACAGCTGTGTGGAATTTTTTGTTCTCTGTGAGTGCTGGAAGGAATACAATCAGTAATTTGAGAGAGCTCTGAGGATTTTTGACAGAGCAACAGACAGATTTTAGAGAAGCAATACTGAAGAGGACAAGCTTGGAATATCTGCTTTGTGAGGTGGTTTGTGGGCAATGCTGTTGCCAAAGAATAAGTTTCAATAATAGGAGTGTGCAAGGTTGCAAACTGTTATTATTTTATTTTATCGCCAGAGATTGTGTGTCCTTCAATGGAATTGTTGTAAAGATCACCATTGTTTATTTGTCACACATATTCCTCCTTTTTCTTTTAGAGAAGCCAGGAAGGCTTATGATGGGTTCCAGGTGGTCTCAGATCCTGGGCCAGACCTTCCTAGCTTCAACAGTAGGAATTAATCATACTCCTTCAGTCAAGATCACTTTGTTGGATTAGATTGTATTTGGTGGTGGTGAAATTGGGCATCAAGGACTATGGAAAGAGATTGCATATTTCTTAAATTCTGAAGGTCTTTCAGGAATGCAAGATAGTGACAGCATACAAGACAGCCCATTTTATAGGTCTAGATTTAGCGAATCCATGCAGGGTTTTTTTTTTTTTAATTTGCGTGTGTATCTTCTTTCAAAGCAATCCCTCTCATCCAGACTCACAAATACAATATCATATTTTTCTGCTGTGTAATATTTAGGAATATTGGTGGCTGCATCAAGTTGGCTATAGATAAGTTCATGAAGACGATATAAATGAAAATATGGTTGATATCAGCAAGAATTGTTATAGATCTCACTTAATGGTCTTCCTTAGCTAAGTAAGAAGCAAGAAGGCTTGGGAGAACATTATATAATAACACAGAATGGAGATATCCTAGGCAAATAAAGAACATGCTCATAAATGAGAACTAAAACTAGAAGGCAACAATTTGGGAACAATTTGCCAGGGAAAGGGAACATAACAATTCTTTGGGAGTGCTATGAACTTCAGGAGAGAGTCTGCTCTAGTCTCTCATCTGGACTCAATCGTGTCTCTATCTCTCTATTTCTTTTTTTCCCCCCTCTGACAATATTTGAAAAAGTGGGAGAATATGGGAGGCACAAATAAAAGAGGCAGTAATCACCAGGGTCATTTGCTTTCAGTATACAAACCCCCAAGGTTCAGATTTTATGTTGGCAATATAGTTGCTATGGACTTTATGAAGCATGATTGAAGCTTATTTCTTTGGAAGTGCTGTGTTGTTAGGCTGGTGAATGGCGAATGTATTTCTTTTTAAGCAGTCACAGTCTTTTGAGCTTCTGCAGTTAGATGCTCAAAATGACAGAAGTGAAAGAAATGAACAAATCTAAGTGCAGTATCAATAGCCTAATTGGATGAGGAGGCCCAACAGTCGCATTTAAGTTGTATCACAGATGAATGAACGTCATTATATTTGAAATGTTCTTATTAAATGCAACCAAAAAGATGACTTGAAGACATGTGGGGAGGGAGACTGGTAACATCTGAAGGCTAGCATTTAATTAGAAGCTCAGAAAAAGATGACATCAAACATTTAAGCAGGTCTTATTACATATGTGTAAAAAAAAATTGCTCACAGAAGAAGTGATTTAACCAATTGTAACCGTATATATATGAATCCTGAATTAGGGAGGATGAGGGAATTGCATTTTAATTGTAATGATGCTCTATTTTGTGTATCTTTGGAAATGTGCATTATGTATAATTCTATAAAGGATTAGAGGGGGAATTTCCATATATGTGATGTATAACTGCAGTAAGTTTTGATATTCCTGCTGTGCAGAGTATGGCATTAAAAACAGACATTATTTTGCTGAGTAAAATGTAGTAAATGTAGTAAAATGTAAAAGCAGTAAAATGTAAAATATATGAATAGTGCAGCTCATTGGAGGGCCCTCCCCCATCTGCTCCTGAAATGCCCCAGTTGACTGCAAGAAATACAATTACCAGTTAGCAGCATCTCTTCAAAAGAGGCTTGGACAAGCATCAATCTATAATGTTAGAATAAGGTGAGGAAAAAAAATAACCTTTACCTGTTTTACTTAATTGAAGTACAAAATAATAATCTTGTCTAGAAATAACAATGCAACTGACTTCCTTGAATTTTGCACAATTACCTCCTCCATCCCTTCCATGAAAAAAGAAAGGGAAAAAAAGTAGCTATTCCCAGCTCTGTTTGCCTTTATGCACAACTGATTGGCAAAACAGAGCTATATATTGTGAAATCTTGTCAGGCCTTCTATTTTTTCCTCATTACATTTCTCTAAAATGGCATCACAGGCAAATATCTTTCTACACTCCTTCCTGAAAAGAGAATCAGGCTGTGTTGAAAGGTAATTATGGAAGATCGTAATGTGCCAAGTGAAGAGTACTCTTTTGGCTGGAAATAAGAACATCATGCCCTCTTAGAAACAAACATCCAAACGAACTCTAAAGAAGTGTTTATTGCATGTTGAAGGAAGAGTAAATGAAGACTACAACTGGTAGCAAAAATATATTGTTGTTTTTAAATAAATAAATACACACATGCATGTGTTTTGCTACCACTGTCATGCCTTTTTTGACTCAAAAAGTCAAAGAAGGAAATATCTGCAAGAATATTTTTAAATAATGTTAATTATTGCAGTGCAGTTAATGAGATTTACTATGGAAATAGTTTCAATAGTGTACAAAGTGTTATAAAAATATATTTTTTAAGGCTGAGATGGTACAATGTTAATTCTGTATTAGTTTCTTCTGATAGAAACCCATGGGGAGTTTAACTATTCACTTACAATAAACAGACTTGGTATGAAACTTTTCTTCTAATGAATTTGTGTCAGTTTACAAGCAGGTCCATTTTAAAGCCACAATTTATGTTATTTAAATATTAAGTGGTTTTATCAATTTCACTCCAGATTTCTGAAGGGTTTCAAACGCAGTGGGAATAGTGCATGATGACATGGGAGAGGGCCTTCTCTGCTGTGAAACCATAGTTGTGGAATGACTGATTGGCACCAGTTTCTGCAACCAGATTAAAACGTGTGTTTCTAACTAAATCCTTTGGGGTCTTTTGATTTACAACCAAATCTGTGCATATACATGATTTTAAACTGTTCTTTTGTATATGTTTTTAGTTTGTTTGTAATATTTTTTTTCTGTTTTAAATTTTAATTGATTTAAGCGGATGGTGCTATAAGCCAGCCAGAGATTTTACAATATAGGGTAGGATATAAATATAGTGATGAGGATGGGTTAGATTGATTGTGATGTTGATGGTGCATATACTGTAACACCAGACAGTATCACATTTTGGCAGTGTATTCAGTTGTATGTAGAGTTAGGAACTGATTTGTATGAAAGTTTTTTTTTCTGAAATCATAATCAGTACTAACTTTTCTTGCACATACACTTACATGTACAGAGTACATTTGCTACATGTGCATTGGCAAGAGTTCATGTAAGAATTCCTTATGCCTATACAGTTGGTTCTCCATATTCATGGATTATTTGTCCATGGATTCAGCCCTCCACGATTTGAAAATATTCAAAAATATAAATTCCAAAAAGCAAACCTTAATTTTGCAATTTTATATAAAAGACACCATTTTACTATGCCATTGTATTTAATGGGATTTTAACATTCATGGATTTTTTAAATACACTGGGGGTCCTGGAACCAAGCCCCAATGGATACCAAGGGTCAACCATGTAGACAGAGAGATAGATACATCTATCCAATTTGCACATTCCATTTGCTGTGTCATTATGTGCTTTCAGTATTTCATGTTAGGAAACTATATTGGGAGAAATAATATTCAAGTAGTCCTGTACTGGCCCAATTCAGTGGTCATATCTGAATGCCTTGATAGTGAACAAGCAGAATTGGGAACAGTGACATTTCTAGAGGAAAGTATATAAATAGGTACCACTTTGGTCGGAAGGTAAATAGCATTCTGGGTAGTCATGCTGGCCACATGACCCAGAGAGTAGCATTTGGCAATGCGGGCTCTTTGGCTTAGTAATGGAGATGAGCACCACCCTCTACAGTCAGACACAACTTGACAACCTTCTCAGAGGGGAATACCTTTATCTTACCTGACATTTCTAGTACCAATTTGCAAAGCTGATCATCATCTTGGTCAATTGTTTATCTTTGCTGATCAATGAACCACTGTCATCACACTAACATGCAGTGATATAGGTGTTCCAGGTAGATTTGAAAGAGCTGAATTTAGCCAATCTGTTTTTCATAATAACCTATATCACCTCACTGTTTTACATACAACAGTGAAATGATGACAAAATTTGGCATGCTTTCTCCTCCAGCTGTGTACTGTGATATCTCTTCTGTAATAGTTTTACCCATTTGTCTCTTGCAAGGCAAAACTGACTGAATCAATTAGTTTGAAATCATTTCTTTGTTGTCTACTCTTATTGGTATATAGAATCATTTATCACAATCCTAATTATCTCCTCTTCTTTGTTAATAATGCAAGTATTTGGGGGAAAATGAGAATCTTTGTTTAGGACCATATACACAAAATTATTCTCTATGGAATATGATGCTATAAAATATTCAGATCATATTACATAAAAATAAGCATTACTGTTCCCAGTGTTTAGCTGGGGGGGGGGATGCTGATATATATATATATATATATATATATATGGTATAGGAACCCATCTCTATTCTTTCTTTGCCTCTAGTACCAGATCAAAGGAGTAAAGCCCAGAAACACATTTACTATGTTAACTGAGGTATATCTATGCTTTATTTTTTATGGAAAAACCAACAGAAAACAACTATAACTCAGTAGCATGCCCTGGATGGGCTTGCATTCCATCATATATGTGGCTTGGAGTTTCTCTGGCCAGTTTTGATTGGTCTGGCAACTATGGCATTTCCTGGATATGGATAACCTCACACTTAACTTCATGCCTCATAACTTCCCAATGACACTACTGCAGTCCATCTAAATATGAGGTCAGGCCAGGATTAAAGTACAGTATTCTCCCATACAGACTTCCTGGGCTTTAATATGTTTTTAAAGATAATCTTTGCTTGGTCTTGTTATTTACAGGCTCTGGAAACTTCTTCCAGGAAGCTTATGCTGGTCTTTTCTCTCTACTCCTTCAAACAGCAACAAATAAGCTTTGGCAATCAAAGTGGATTGTTGATAAAGCAAGCTTTTACTGTGCACGCACGGTATTTTTTATTGATGTGTTTTTAACTGTGTTTTAAATCTCTTTAATTGTGTTTATGTCTATTTGAGTTTATTACCGTTAGCCATCTTGAATAGGATTTTTGGCAGAAGGCAGGATATAAATTGAGTTAAATGAATTAATATAAAATTTCCCCTTTTCTCCTTTAAAATAAAGTTTTATGGTCTATACTTTGTAAAAATGGGTGTAGAATAATTTTTGTACAGAGTACTTTACTGCAAATGATAGGGAGCTAACAAATTAAGGTTATAATGCTGTTACCTACTACATAAGGCTTCTGAAAGAGATCTCCAAATCCATTTGACTCAACTTACAAGAGTTTTTAGTTACACATCTTAGTGGGGGGGGGGGGGAGAGCTGGTCAGTCTTCTTTGGACAGGTACTATAAGTCTGATCTGAATTTGTACCTAAATAAATACAATAAATACAACATGCTTGTCTCTTTTATTATAATTTGTATAGATACCAATTTACTATTCTCATATGAGTCAAGTAACCTTGTGAAATTCAGTGTCCATACAGTATATGCAAGTATATGACCTGTTTATGTAAATGAAGATGTTATTTAAATTGGGACAGACACTCTAGTTCATTTCAATATGCAAGGATTGCTGATAGATACCATAGTTCATGCACATTATACAGAAAGAATATTATAGGAGTAAAGCTATGAATGATAAGCCAAATAAAGGGTTTCACAGTTTTTTTGCCATGGAAATTAAGGACCACATGAGGAGACATAATAACAAAACTACTGCAGAGGCTGGTGGGGGAGGGGAAATATGCAATTATTTAATTTTTACACTTACTTGTAATATGCTTAGTGGATATTTTCTCATCCCTATGACAGGAAGGAAGGAAGTTAAGCAGGTGCTTTTATATTCACATTTTCCAAAATGGGTGTTATTATTTCCTGAGTCAGCTAGTTGGCCTCCTATTCCCACTGGTATGTTCATGGCTGCTGAGAAAATCTGGAGTGTGTTCAGTTGTATGGGCTGGATAGAACTTGTTGCTGTGTTGATTCAGTTTTCTGACCTTGGAAGACAACTAGGAATACTTGCAGGAGGTTCACATACGGTACTACCCATGTTGAAGAAGTATTGGATGATGTTATGGCTGATGACTGGATGGGGAATATAAAGAAGAGCTGCTACTTGGGAGACTTAGCTAGACCAGGACCTCCAGGTCCTTTCAAGCCTATTGGGTAAATCAGTTGCATTAGCTGATTATGTCTCATATTTCACAGAAAACATTGCAAGTCACAATCACCTCCAAAGTCAGAAGGTTAGTAGCCTCCATTTACAGTCACCCAGAGCTCCAGGTGGTAGGTTGTTAGGATAGTCATTCTCCTTACAGTACTGCTATTTGTTATTTCTTTGTCTTTGGCTACTGCAGTGTGAAGAAGAGTTTCTTGCATCCAACCTTGTATACACACAGTCTTAATGTATACACACAGTCTTAAACGCATACGCATCAGAAAAAGTAATTAATTCATCCTCTGCTATTCAGAAGTTCTGTCTGTACAACAGAGATGGATGAGAGAAATTATCTGCTTTCTAGATATATACATTTCTTTCTTATCTGAGTCATAGCCCGTCTTTCAAATATGTCTTTTATGCACAGAGCTTCACCAAGTATTTGCTAGATGAACATTGGGTGGCTGGCACAAGGTGGCCTGTAACTGCCCCTTTCAGTGCAGGATCAAGGCCGCGACAAGTAAATGCCACAGCCCTGATCTGGCCTTTCTGTGGTGCAAAAAGGAGATGCAAAAAGCAGCTCTTTCATGCCATGGAAATGGCACCATAGCCACCAGTGTTGTTGCTTTACAGCACTCTTTTGGAAGCAGCTCCAGAGGAGCACTATGATGCGGGGCATGTGGCATAATGCCGATGTCACTGTGTGGTGGGGCATGTGCCATCATGCTGGTATGGAGGCAGAGTTGGGGTATGCATCATGTGGACACCATACCCCCACTCCACTTTCTTTTCCCCTCAAAAAGCTATGGCACTTCCTGTGTTCCTTCTTCCCATAGCAGTCCATCATCATCATCATCATCATCATCATCATCATCATCCTTTTTATTTATAGCCCGCTCTTCAGCCAAGGCTATCAAAGCAGCTTACAATTTGTTAATTAAGACATTTCCCTGCCCTCAGGCTTACAATCTAAAATAGACACGAAATAAAAGGAAAAAGGAGAGGTGGTGGGGAAGGGGGAAAGTCCAGCAGATCTTCTCTCCCTCAGAGGCCTGTTACATTCATGTTACATGCCATTTTGTTGCATTTTGTCCAGACCACCACCCCTCAACCTACAGTGAAACTTTGTGATGGCTGCAAATTTCTGTAAAGGAGATAAGTGGCCAGAAAGCTTTTATTTGAACTCCCTTGAGTTGTTTTAGGAGCGAAGTCATAGTGATATGGAACAAGGAGGGAAGTGGATGAAATTGAGGACCTCAGTAAAGCAATGGGTAGTGGACACCTGCTGCAAAAAAAGAAACAAAAAAGAAAAAAGAAAAAGAAAAAGAAAAAAAGAAAAAGAAAAAAAGAAAAAAAGAATTAAGGTATGGCTAAAGAAAGAACAGAGCAATATAGGGGACTGTGCATTATTAGACACAATAGAGTACAGAGTTGTTTGAACCAAGGGGATATACGTAGCACTCAAGTCCAACTCCAGCTGGTAATTCTGACAGATGAAATTTAAATCCTAGTCTCTGGGTTTTGGTCTGGCAGCTCCTAGGTGGCAACATGGAGTGACAGTGATGAAGTTGAATTGCTAAATCTCAATGTGAGAGAAACAACTACTTCTTAATTTGCATGTGGTAGGTTTAGTTTAGTTTAGTTTTGCTTTTTTAAAAGTAATTTCTGTTTACATTTAAATGTATTTCATTCATATATATGTGTGCATGTAAAATAAAATCAATATAGGTCTGTAACTACTTGATTCAAGAAACATCTTGTCACATTCAGTCATTCATAAGCCAAATTTGTTGATGTGAAATATATATATATATATATATATATATATATATTAAAAATGTAAGTTTTATGGTTTAGATTAAAGTTACATGTTAAGCCTGTTTCAGAATGTTCAATATTCAAATCATGTTGCTAGTCATTGAAGCATTTGGGCTAGGTGATTCAATATTAAATGGCTTTGTGCCATTTATAGCAGTTCTGGGCTGTGATTCCAACAACTGCTAAGCGCTTGGATGGATTTTTCTGTAGATTTGCATTTGATTTCTACACAGTAACTATTTTTGCTGATAAGTCCTGTGTATTTTTGGATTATGGTGCAACACTCTGGGTTTTAAAAATATCTGTGATATTTTTATAGCAGTGTTTTGTGTTGGTAAAGCCCATTTCCAGGAATGTTTTGCATGAATAAGCTTTGACTAAAATAGAAAGCTGATAAATAAATCACATTTCTCCCATATATCTTTGATTTTAATTGTTTTTCATTTCTTGTTCTTGCTCTACAGCCCACCAGCAAAATATGTAAATTGATAATATATCCATTTTATTATTACCAGCTTTGCTTGAACCACACATTTCCACTCATAATCATATATAACTCATTAAATAGAAACATGGGATATGAGCAGTAAAGACAAACTGAAATTTTAATTTAATTAACATTCACATTAGTGACAAATAAGTTGTGTGTCAAAAGTCTAATAAAATGAATGCATGCCTTTTTTAAAACATTCACTAATGAATGCAAGTCGGCCCTTATATAAAGTCTTCATAGCCTACATCGCATATAGAGAACCTATGGCCTGTAGGTTGTATATGTCTCATTTTTCTTTCTTCATTCAGACTTGAGTTTATCCTTTTTTGGTTCTGTCTATCCCTGTACTATTAGGTTTCCTTTAGAGTTTATGGAAATCTGCCAAAAAAAGGCTAGTCTACATATTGTGGGATAGGAGGTTGGGGAGATCAACAACTGGGGTTTAGGCCTGGTAGATTCAATGAAGGACAGGGCTTATGTCTAGAGTTGTTGGAGTAAGAACTGGAGAGGGCACCTGTCACTGTGTAGAAGAGGGAATTTCAACAGGTGTTGCTTGTCACCTGGTTGTAGCAAAAGCAACACTTGCTGAAAGTCCCTCTTCTGTACAACAGCTAATGATACAGGAGACCTCTCCTGTTTTCAGTCTGACAACTCTGCTTTTAGTGGTTATGTGGAAGAAGAAATTTAAGCTGGTGTTACTTGTGTTACAAGCAGCACCTGCTGGAATTCCGAACATCATAGGAGCCCTGCCCCGTTATTTCACCTACTTGGGAGGGAAGGCTCAGACATCAATAATGGTTCGAAGTTATATTTAGGAACACTAATGTTTATGAGGTATCTAAATATTATTCTGAAACATGCTGTCTCATGTAGCGGTACTTGCTTAGTCCTAGTACAATTAGTTGTTAGAAATGCTGATGGTGTATAATAAAGTTTGTAATTTCACCCATGATTTTCACAACAAAGATGTACAGTATCATCCAAAAATCCTCAAGAAAGTGATACCTTTATTGGACCAAACCAAACCAACATTATACATGTTGTAAGCTTTCAAAGCTCCACTGGCTTCTTCCAGTGGGGGTTGAACTGGATGGCCCATGTGGTCCCTTGCAATTCTATGATTCTATGATTCATCAGGTGCCAGTGTTAAAAATGATACATGAGGAGGGGAAATTGACAGTCACAGCCCTACATTTAGTCAAGATGTTGTAGTTGTTGTCCTCAGTTCAGATGTTATGGAAGGGTATTCATGCAGATAAGCCCCTCCTCCTTTGGGCCATGTGATGCTGGGAAATTCAGTTGAGGAAAGAAACTTTAAATTCCATTTGCAAGGCAAAAACCTAGTTTGTCCAGTCTGATCCAGTTTGTCTGAAATCCTTTGTGGGGACACTCACCCCTTTCTTAGGAAGAGCATACTAAAATTCTCAGGAAGCCTCCATACTTTGCATCAGGAAGAGTTTTAGGTGTTGTAAATTTGAATTGATTGTACTTTTTTGAATCTGAAACTGATTTCCCCCCTTCTTTTGACAGTATTTGGATATTTTCTGCAAATTTTCTAATGAATGTCTTGAAAGCAGAGTTAGAATGGATGTGCATGCAAGTCTCATTTTCAATATCCTCAGGAATATAGCTACAGAGAGGACAAAATGAGGGCATTGCCCCCACAATAATAATTTTATTCACAAGTGAAATCTTCTTTTAATCCTCAAATTTTTAGCTTTTCAGTACCTTAAAACTTCAGTCAAGCATATAGAATTACAGTTAAGACACAGGCAAAATTACCAAGGGAATGTGACACACAGCAGATATAAGAGTTCTAGAAGTGAGTGATTTTCAGTGTCTCATTCTGCAATGCAAGAAAATTGGGAACTGGAGGAAAATAATTTTGAAGGGAGTCAGTATTCTCATTTTCCTCCCCCCTTCCCCAGTAGCTGAATTGCCCCATTACGCCAGAAAAAGAAAAAGAAAATATGAGTATTGGGAAGAAATATTCCTTCCTAAATATTCACTGAGCTGATTCTGTCCATTGTTCTTTATATCAGTTTGACATGAATTCTATCTTTGGGACCAGTGATTTGTGATTGCTGGTAGGATGTCAAATGGATTCCTCCTCCTCCTCCTCCTCCTCCTCCTCCTCCTCCTCTTTTTTTTTAAATACCAGCATCATATTTCTCATTCATACTTCTCTGCGTTGTTATTTTTGGTACATAGTGACCTCTGAAATTTCCCTGAAATCATAGACATAATGACACATGAAAATAAAATGAGTTCTAGTCTGTGCTGCCTGTTAGGTTCAGCAAACATCTTACTAGCTCCATCTAATATCTAATGATCCAGTTCTCATGTAAGGAACTGGATACCACAAGCCCAACCTCTTCTGGAATGTATTACTGTTAGTTTTCAGGTAGAGAAGAAAAATAATCCTCTGTTACCAGCCTAGAATTCAGGTTGATAACCTTTAGGCATCTGAATTCAGATACCTAAGTATTTTACCTTAAAATAAAATAGTTTAGAATAAATTTAAATGCTTTTGGACAGCTTTTCATTCAACCAATTAGGAGGGTTTTCTTTAGTAGTAGAACTGTAGCATACCTCTTTACCATTATTAGTAAACTTTACCATTTATTAGTAGGAAACTTGGCACATAAAACTTTGATTAAAAAATCTTGCAAAGCTTTACAGGTGGCTTGCTACATGAAAAAGGTTTTCATTCAAATATAAAGACTGAATTTGGCTTCTATCAACTGTAGAGGAGTTACAACTAAAGACTTTATCCTATGAGTCTTATTCTCACCACAGTCATATTGGTCAAAGAAAACAGAAGCATACTGGTTTGGGAGCAGCCATTGTCACATATCTCTGAAATAGTTTGACTGGCACTGTTTCTGCTATCATACTCTCTTTTGTACATTCCCTTAATCCCACCTCCCTGCCCTATACTCTACCTCGCATGCCTCTCAAGGTTTTTTTATTTTATTTTTATGTTTATTTTTAATGTAATTCCAGAATTATGTTAACATGATTTAAGTTTGAAAAAAGAAAAGAAATGGGGGGGGGGTATTTCTTATTATTTTATTTTCTTATATCTCATCTTTCTCCCAATATAGGGACTGAAGGCCGCAATAAATAGGGCAAGATCATAAATCAATAAATAGGTCAAAGTTAATGAATGGCACAATTTTCAACCCATTTTCTGGTGTCTTCTTGTTATTGTGTCTTATCACATTATTTCCGGAGTGGGTCAGCAAAGAAAGTGGTCTTCCTCTTTTCCTACTACCTGTCACTTTACCAAACTTTATGGCAACTTGTGCTTAAAAGGTACATTTAAATGTAATTTTTTTTCCAGAAATTTCTTAAATAACCATTCACAGGGGAAATAGGATGAGATGAACATGTGGGTAAACATATTTAATTATTTAAAATATTTTATGTATATCTCAACTTTCTTCTTTTTTTTAAGCAGCCCCAAAAAAAAGAGTCATGATTTATTAATACTGGATCTAAGGCTGCACATATGACATTAGCATAGACAAGTTGAGGTGTTCATATCTGCTGATAAAGCAGAAGGTGGTTGTTTTTTGCAGTTTGATTAATTAGATTCTTTGAAATAAAACTATTTTATATATATAAATAAATGCCCCAGAAAAATAAGATACATAGTGACCTGAACACTGACACTTTTAATTTGCTAGTTATTGTATAAATATTATATCTTTGGATTTTGTTGCTGGTTTTTCTGATATCTTTTATTTTGGGAAGGTGGGATTTTTCAGGACTCCATGGAATCTATTGAAAAAGAGTCTTTCTAATGAGAAACATCTTTTGTTATCATGCTACCACTCTGTGTACAGCTGACCAGAATGCTAAGCAGTTTTAATCCATATATCCCTTTTATTTGTGCAAGAGCAGTAGCCAAATCTAAGTCAGCAATTAAATTTGGAAGATTTTTATTATGAAAATGTAAGCAAATGAAATCTGGTTAAAACAAATTATTTCCCTTAAACAATATTTCAAGATATTTCTGTATCCATGGGAAAGCTCAAATCATTGCAAACTTGCAAGAAATGACTAGATCATTCAAATTTAAGGGAGATTCTTTGAGTAGTTCAAATCATTGACTGCCAAAGATAAACTGTAGAACTGTGGTAATTTTCAGGTGCTCGTTATAGAATCTGCAGTGCATGTTTATTGCAAGCTTTTTTATTTAAATTTTTCCCTTTCACTCATACAAGAAGGGTAAAACCCTTAGCTGGAATGATTGCTGCAACGTTATCTGAAAGCATCAATAGAAGGAAACTACTAGGTAATTGATATATTAAAATTATAATAGGTTTTGTACGGTGTCATTTTACACTCCCAAGCACATGATACAATTAACAATAAACTGCTGAGCGGACTATGCATACCTCCCTTGCTACTGCAATGAACTTCTTTGAGCAAATTTTCACAAACAAAATAGAGTACTAATCATATCAGTGCTTTGCTCTGTATCTACATATAACGTCAAGGATCCTTCTGATTTTACTGGACTCCTTGCAATGTTCTTTACTTCCCATTACAGTCCTACCTTTTGACAGAATGAAGCAACAGTTTTTGACAGCAAAGTCTGACTTAAGAGTTAGTGAGATGGCAGAGGAGTGTCAGACAGTGTACCCTGTGAATCACAGGCTTTCCTAAGCAATGTGGGAGACTGGTAGTTTTCTCTTTCCAGTGTAACAGGAATTGTGTCCATTGGCTACAACTGTTTCTGTCTTTCCTGAAAACTTATCCAGAGAGTACTATCTCAGCTAGTGGCTAATGGACTGACACCTGTCCACCGACCACCACTTTGATTAGTACTACACTATAGAGCATGGCCCTCTGTGGAAGACTCATATAAAGAGTAGAGCGATAAAATCAGATACAGTAAAATAATAACATAATATAGGGCTTTCCATGAAACTCCCTTGTCTAAACACAGTTCTGACTCTTATCCCTTTATATCCTGGCTAACATCAGTAAGCACTACAAATGGTGATATAATTCTTAAATGGTTGATTGACAGAACAATAATAATGGTTAAGCCACTTTTATTTAAAGTTGAATGAATGATGATTTTGTCATCAAATATTTTGTGCTTATTTTACATTCCTTTTGTCTGGCTGTAACAGGAAATAATTCAGTGAAAGAGATTTTAATGAACTTTGTTCCCAAAATTTTGTTAAGCAATTGTAATATGAAATGACTGTTTGATAAAATATTGACTTGTTACATTGCTCCAGATAAAGAAAGGACATTCCAGTAAGCATTCAGAATGTTTAATATGATAATGCCCATCACATTTCTGAATTAATAATTATATTATTCAACTGCACTTTCAAAGAATCAGAGGTAAGTATAAACTAAATGGCAAGGCATGCAAATGAAGTAGGAAGCAATATTGCATTTAGTTATATTGATCTCAGTCCACATGCCAGTTCCAACTAAAGTTAGATCCATTAAACCAGTTGTTGAATGTAACATTTATGTTTGTTGTTGTTGTTAACTGCTCTCAAGGTGGCCTTGACTTATACTGACCCTGTGAATGAGACATCTCCAATGCTCCCCCTCCCCATCCCCCACTGCTCTGCTTAAGTCCTGTAGATTCATAGAATCATAGAATTATAGAGTTGGAAGAGACCACAAGGGCCATCCAGTCCAAACCCTGCCATGCAGGAACTCCCAATCAAAGCATACCTGGCCATCCAGCCTCTGCTTAAAGACCTCTAAGGAAGGAGACTCCACCACACTCTGAGGGAGTGTATTCCACTGTCGAACAGCCCTTACTGTCAGGAAGTTCTTCCTAATGTTGAGGTGGAATCTCTTTTCCTGGAGCTTGCATCCATTGTTCCAGGTCCTGACAGGCCCATGACCTCCCTAATTGAGTCTAATCATCTGGTTTGCAGTCTTCTT
Organism: Urosaurus nigricauda; assembly: GCA_034509955.1. Lineage (NCBI taxonomy): Eukaryota > Metazoa > Chordata > Lepidosauria > Squamata > Phrynosomatidae > Urosaurus > Urosaurus nigricauda. The sequence goes on from JAOEGL010000003.1 coordinate 64,894,175, forward strand.
CTCTTTCTACTACCCTCAATCTTTCCAAGCATTAATGTGTTTTGAAGGGAGTCATGTCTTCTCATGATGTGGCCAAAGTACAATAGCCTCAGTTTTGTCATCTTGGCTTCCAGGGCAAGTTCTGGTTTGCTCTGTTCAAGGACTTTTTTTTTTCTTTATGGCTGTCCATGATATCCTCAACATTTTTCTCCAGTACTGTATCTCAAATGACTTGATTTTTTTCCAAGTCTTTTTTTACTGCCCAGCTCTCCCATCTGTCCTTGGTGATGGGGAATACTATGACTTGGACAATTTAGTGCTCAGTTGTATGTATTTACTTTTTATGTGATTCTTTTATAACTGCCATTTCCACCCCTAGTCTTCTTGTCTCATATGCTAATGTTTTTGAATATTTTTTCCATTCCTAGGAGAGGACTTTAGTTTGTTTTTAGAGCTGGCTTTTTGGCCTAGTTTTTACTGCTGGTCAGAGTTAAGGATGAGACTGATGTTAAGTACTGTAGTCTTGATAGTGGGGTCATTTGATAGTGGCAGGTATAATACAGGTAGGAGAGAAATTAGCTAGATATTGGTGATCATGTTCTGCCAACACTGTTGGGGAAGGGAAAATGTGCAGCCCAGTACATAGTACAACATGGATAAATGGGGATTGGACCACTCTAGGTCTTAAGACATGAGAATTTTTATCAACCTCAAAGCTGAAAGCTCTTCAAGTCTTTATTTAGTATTACTCCACACACAAGGAGGTGAGTTTGCTAGTCCAGCCCAACTCCATCTTTGTTTTATTCATATGGTAGTGACATTTCTGAAGAGGAAGGCAACAATGGTTCTTAACATGAGCCAGAGCAAGGGGGAAAATCAGGAATCTACATACAAAGAATATTCCTCTTGAACTACAGTATATTGCCTTTGCATATATGAGATGTCTTCAGGTTTATGACAACGCCTACAAATTCTCCAGCATCTTGAATAGGCCAATGATCAGGAATAAATAAGGAAGGAAGGAGGAAAGAAGACACTGGCACATCTCAGGATATGTGAATGAATGGATCATCTGACATTGATGAGAAGGTTTAGTTATTTTCTGAAAAAGCAGTATTAACACAGCAAGCTTCCCCCCCCCACACCCTTACTGTTGCAGATAAGTTACAAACAATGTTGCAGCACTTTTCATCCCATATACACTCATCCCTCCATATTTGCGGCTTTGATATTTGTGGATTTGATTATTCATTGATTTGATTAATATGTTCTCTCTAGGAATATCTAGGTCCTCCAGTGCAACTGTATGGCCAACCTTAACTAAAAGTTGCACTGAAAGACCTAGAGATTCCTAGAGATAATACTCTACTAGGCATTTGTAGCTCCTCCAGTGCAGTTTTATGGTCAGTGTCTGCCAGACGTTGACCACAGAGTTGCAGTGGAGGACCTAGAGATTCCTAAAGAGGTGTTCTTTCAGGGAAAAACATGGTGTTTTTATTATTTGCGGTATTTCCATATTCACAGGGGTCTTGCAACCCTAGCAAATATGGAGGGACAAGTGTATTGCTCAATGTTTTCATTTAGACTTAGGGTTAATTGTTTCTGTTAAACTTTGTGAGCATTATCATGTTCATTTTGGCTGTAGTGTTTTTTTTTTGTTTTTTTTAAATAACCTTTCATACATGCATATGACATTTTAAGGTAAAACTCAGAAATTGTCTCAGATTATTGTATTTGATTATTTTATTCACTTCTCACTTTCCTCCAAGAGTTTCAACCAATTTTTATTTTATCCATCTTCATCAGGATTTCCACAAAAGGACAAAACAATTTTCCTTCTCAACTGTTTTAACATAATTATTTTTTTTTCAAATATTAGACTTTCCAATAATCCATTTTAATATTTGGCTTCTGATAATAATGTCCAGCTGTTTAGTTGATGAGGTTTTGCAAAAAGGATTAGCTAAAAGAGAAAACTGTGCAATCATAATAATCCATTATATATTAATATGCCAGATCATGTTAACCTAAATTGGTACGGTATTTTTTTTTTCTGTGTCATTAAAATTAAAGATTTTTCTATATAATAGATGAATCTGAAGAACATCGGGTTATAAAAATACATCATTCCTTAGAAATGATTTGATCAATATTGTATTCATTTAGTACGCTGATAACAGTCAAAGGGGGAGGAGAAGGAGAAATCCTGCTAAATGGGTTTTGGCACTGATTTATATTGTTATAGAAAGGAAGATGTTCAAGCACATTGGTGCGTTGAATAGTAGAATATTCTGCAAGTAGATCATATTTATTGGATTTGTTTTCCTTGTAGTGACAAAGATAGCATTGGTTACTTTTCATGTTGCAATATTGGCTTATTCATAAATTCAATGAGATTTAAAATGTGGTTTATAAAAAGAACAAATACTACAGTAACTGGTTGAGCCTATGTTGGGGTGGAGGCAAGAACCACAATCCCTTCATTTTTCCAGCCTTGAGATAAGTTCTTAAATGGCCCCACGCCCATATGAAGTCTTTAATTGCAATATGAAATAACAGGTATAATTAAAACTTGGGCCCTCAACAGACTGGCAAAATATACTGATGTGAGGGAAGAGTGAGGGCATGGTGACCATCTGTGGCTCACCTCCATGCCAGCATCATGCCAGCATCACGCCATCCAGCCAACCGCATGCCAGGTGGCATCATACCATGTCTTTGGCACAGCTTCTAGACACACTGCACCAAAGAGCTGCAGAAAAGCTATGGCAGTGGTGGCTAGTGCGCTGTTTCCATGGTGCAAAAAGAAGTCACTTTTTCCAGCTTCTTTTTGCACCATGGAAGTGCCAGATTGGGGGCCTGGTGTGCAGTTCCCGTGTCCCCAACCCAGGGCTTCCAGGGGCAGGGCGGCACCACCTTTTAGCGACAGAGTGCTGAGCCCCGAAGTTACTATGTTGACATTCCCATCCTTAAAACTCAGAGTGACTTAATTCCAAGTTAGATACATGTAAAATTAAACTCTGAATGTATTCCTTTTTGTGTACTTGTTAAAACTACCCACAAGAAGTACCTACATGTCATATCTATCTTGTTTTATTGTACCTTACTTTAGAGGGAGAGTGGAGGTGTTCTGGACCATTTTTCAAGTCAAATCCATAAAGGGAGTAAACTTTCCATCACATTACAGTCAGCCATCTGTTTTCACAGGAGATCCATTCCAGATACACACACCCGTGAAAATGGAGACTCACCAATATTCAAGCCCCATAGATTTGAATGGGGCACATGCCCGTGAGTGTGCATGGGGCTCACACAGTAGTAGCACACCACATTGAAAATAATGGAGGTCACCCCTTCGTGAATATTCAAGACAGACTGCAGATGTCAAGTCTGCAAGAGCGGAAGGGCGACTGTACATAATTACTGACTGGAAGATCACATCATTTTTTTTTTAATTGAAATGCTTTTTAGGCTAAAACAAGATTTTTCAAGGACCCATATCTCATTTTAGAAGATAACTACAGCCCCTATAAATGCATTTCTTTAGTTTTTGTAAGGGGGGGGGGGACCAAAATTGGTTTGATTTTGACAGATTCTGAGATCATTTTTCTAAAAGAAATGAAAAAAAGACTAGTCTATGGTGTAACGTGCATCCCACAGGCTACATTTTTCTCTTCCCTGCCTTTTTTGTTTGCCCTTATCATTGTTGGTATTATGGAATAATTGTAAAGAATTTATTCTTAATACACAGTTGTGTGTGTGTGTGCGTGTTTGTGTGAAATTATATGTTATATTTTTTTTTAATAAATCAGAAACAAACTTTGCATTTTCCTCAATGGCAATTCAGATGAAAGCAATTACACTTTTGTGTTATGCTCCCCCCCCCCCCCCAGAAATAAGTCTTCTGAAAGCAGTAATGAAATTAGTTCTAAAATGTATGATAATACTTTGCCTGTAATATCTTGAGAGGATGATTCAGAAGATAAGGGCCTTACATATCTAAAAAATATTAAAATAATTATTATTCAAGAACACAATAGGAAAGGAATCCTATCTATTTGTGTTTTACAATTTCCTTGCAAAATAAGAAAAAAGTGTTTTAGTGTGTGTGTGTGTGTGTGTGTGTTTAAAAAGTGAGATTTATATAGCATACCACCACCTCCCACATCCCTCACTCAGTTTGATTCATTACTGAAAATAATTACCTAGACTTTCAGAAACTGTGACAACTGAAGTAGTATCTTGAATAAAATATGACCTAGTATGTGAAAACCCAATCTGACATCATAGTTAATTAATATTGCATGTTTTCATGGCAACGTGTTAATTCAAGGTAAATCTGTTTAGTCATGTTTATTGTGATGACATCTCAGATTTATGAATCCTTATTTATGCAATACTGTATTCTTAAAAGTAAATCAGCTATTATATTTTCCAAATATTTCATTTATTTCATAATATATGAAAATTTCCTCCCTCTTTTAAATCTTAATTTGATTTCTCCTTTTTTGTTACCCTCTATAAGCCCTGATAGTTAAACATCAGACATCTTTAAAGAAGCCAGGACATTGAGGTTATAATATTTAAAAAAAACTTTTACTGGTGTAACAGAACAAAATAAAATGTATAACCTGCCAGTATTTCTTGGCAAAACACAATATATGCATGTATACACATACTTATTTTTCTTGCTTTCAATTTAAGATGCCATTCCAAAGACTAACATGAGAACTAGGTGGTTTAAGATTATCTCTGTTTCTTTTAATAAAAGGAATAAATGGAAACCAATCAGTAATAAACAAGTCATTATGGAGTTTATTTTTAAGTTGTGAACTTGTCATTCTTTCTATGAGAGTGAGAGGCTGTAAACCCCAGCTAGCAAAAGTCCAAAGATAAACACCATATGAGCTGCCAGAGAAAAGAAAGATGGTAGGTTTCTACTAAAAAGAGACATTTTTAACAAAGAAAGTATACTCAGTACTGGTGAAGGTGTGTGTGTGATATTTTATTATATTTTATTTGGAATATTTATAATGTGCACTTCAACCAAAAGGATTCCCAGAGTGGCTTACAAATTACTAATTTGGAAAAACAAAGGAAAAGAGGATGTCAGTGAGGGAGGGAATTAAATCCAACAAGTACTGGCTGTTCTTCTCTCCTTCATAGAACAAAGCCATAGAATTTTTTTTTCTGTAGGGAGGGCCATCCTCAGCCACTGGAATCAAGGAACAATGGTGCTGTGCCTGGCTGTTCTTCTTTCCCTCAGAGGCCAGAGAAATGACAGTTGGTATGGCTTTTTATTGCTCTTTCATAATTAAAAACCTTGAACCAAAATCTTTGCAGTTTTGGACTGCCCCACCACATGTGAAGAAATTTCTTCAACTTTTGGGACATGTTTGGTTATTTATATAACTGAGTTTCAATGAAATACTATAGCACTGATAAATCATTTTTAAAATAATGATCACATAATTTAGTTGAAATTGATTTTAATGGAGTGGCTTTCCATTATGAGGCCCATAAACAATCTTCTATTAAGAATACTGGATAATTTTGCCACTTATGAACCTTTTACATTAATATAAACATTGTCAATCAAGTCATGTGAAGTTAATCCAGCAGATCTAGAGCTACGATGAAATAGCAGTGACTAAAATATATTGCAGTGACTAAAATGAATTGATGATTCATTACAAGATTCATCTGTTGATAGGGTATATAAAATATGAAAGCTGATTGAAACAATATGATGCTGATTTGTGTACAACAATTGATACATTTTTATTTACTCTGATTTGAATAATATTTGGGATACTACAAAGAACATATCTGTTCTCATCTGATTTTGTAGTGTTGAGTGTGGTTAGTACTTGGACAAAAGACTACAAGAGCAGAGATCTTGATACATAGATAGGAAAGAAGCTCTGCAGATCCTCTGCCAGTCAGTGTTACCAATAGTGTTACCAACAGTGGGCTAGAGGAACCAGGATGTAACTCAGTATAAGGTGGCATCTGTCATGGATAGTCAAGAGATTGAGTCAGAGGATGAAGACATGGCTTCTCAGGAGCAAGAGGAGTTGGAGGCTAGACCAGGTCCCAGTTCTGCCATTTCATCCCCAAGAGTGGGAGCCCAGCCAGGCTTTAGCACTATGGAGCTCCCTTCAGAGGCTAAGCAGCTGAGTGAGGTTTCAAATGAAGAATCCAGTTTGGTGGTTCCCTCCTTTAAGGAGAGGAGGACTGAGAGTGCTTGTGTACATCGGTCCTGCAGGCTTGCTGAAAAGCAAGCTGGTAATAAAGCACAGCTGCCAACAGGGAGAGTGTCTCCTACTTAAGCACCTGTGGGATGCCATCCCTTTGCCAGAACTTATTGAAAGTCTCTTGGTGTGACTGTGTGCTGGCTTTGTGTTTTTGGAACTCTGGTTTGCCTTGACCTTGGAATGACTTGGACTTCTGCTTTCTCCTTGCCCTGACATCGGACTGGACTGACTTCTGTGATTTCCCCAACCCTGACCTTGGCTCTGGCTTTTGGAATATTCTTAGGATCAACGTTTAGGTTTGTGGAACTGCCCTATCAGCTTTTGTTGGTGTGTGCTGGCTGCAGTCCAGGACAGCATCCTACCATGAATTTTCAGTCTTTACAACTATACTATATTTTAAAGTATAACACCCTTAAATATTTCTCAGAATGGCAAAGCACTATCAGAGTGTGGTCAAGATGGCAAAAATTGGATGACTGAGGATTAATTGATACTGTCCCTGCCAAATTGGGATAGTTGGAGGATATGAGGTATGCAAAAGCTCATGTTGCATGAAACTTCAAGTTGCATTTCCACTTTAGAAAACATACTTCATTCAAATTACAATCTGCATCTTGTAATATGCCTATTTATGAGGAGATACATGACATGGAATGGCAAGGCTCTCAGCTTTGAACACTTTATTCCTGAAATAATTGACATAATAGTGTATGTGTGGGAGAACATATGTTCAGTGCCTCTACAAAAGGTACAAAGCTGTCTTGACTGAATGGTTCATAATAATACATTTTTGTTAAAAGAATTCTAGATATGCACCATATCATAAAATTGAAAGTGTCTTTTGAAACTTAAAATGTATGCTAAATTACAATGGAACAGTGGTGTTCATGTGCAAGAGTGTATTCAAATGCTATTTGTATAATTTACTTCAGTGAATTCCTATTATTTTGTGAACACAGTAGGTCCCAAGCAATGAATCATTTCTAATTTTTGTTAGCCTTTTTGTGATCTTCATTCATTTCAGCTAGTCTGCAACTAGACTGCTGCAAGGAAAGTACTTAGGACTAGCTTGTATATTCACATATATTAAATGTTGATTTAGTTCCTTTTTAATTTTTGAAAGCAAGGAAAATAAAAAATCATCTTGATCATATTCATAAGGTAAGGTATGTCATTGGGCATCATCTTCAAAATAACACCAGAACAAATGTGTCTTTTCATATACTGCATGCAGCTGAGTTTAGAATTAGTAACTGCTGATTACATCACTGCTGTACATATGTTCCAAGCTTTCCAATTTAGAGCATCCTTCTTAATATAATTATATAAGGAAAGTGATGTACAGAATTAATGAAGTATAACTAGGGATGGATAAAAGTAACAGGTTTGGTGTCTTCCACATCCGTGTCATTTGATATTGATTTCATTAGTCAAATTGATGAAACAATTTGCAAGTTTTGAAATATTTGTATAAAATTGAAGAGAATATAATTTTTTCTACTATATTGAGAGGCTTAATTCAGTAAGTACAGCTATTCCCACATACTGTATCTTGCTACTACGTAACACCACAAACCCAATCCAGCAATTGTTTGTTCTTGAATTCATGAAAAAAAAGCGAAGATTTGCATTTCTATCTGCTAAGACCTGTGGTCAAAATTTTTTTTCCCCCAAGTGTTAATGGGAAAGGATTGACTATTTATCTTGTTTTCTGTTTGAAAACTTGTCTGCTCTGCTTGAAAACAAGTGGGTGCTGAGATGTTCTTGGCCTGACCAGGAATTAATGACCTAGAGCCATGAAGCGTACATGCTATTCTACATATTAATCCTAAACCTTTGACACCCTTGACACATCAATTCTCAAGTTTCTTTAACCATTCCAAAAATATTCTGATGTCTGATCACTGAAATACTGCTCTGGTACTACCTCTGTATCAGTCAAAAAATACCACCCTTTCAAACTCTTTAAGGTTTGGCAACAGGAAATAGTCAAGTGGAGTGAAATCTGGTGAGTAGATCTCCCAAATTCTCCAAAACATCAATTGTCTTGATTTTTCTGCCAAAAGAGGACACCTTTCCACCTTTGGTATTTTCCTTTCAGTTCCTCTTTTAATCGGCACAACATGTTATATAAGTATTTTGAATTAATTGTTTTGTCCTTCTGAAGATAGTAAGTGATCAGATACCTTCCTTATTCCCCCCAAAAACACACTATGGTCAAGACTGATCTCTAACTCTTGAATTTCTTGGGCTGTACAGGACCCAAGTGCTGCCACTGTACTGTTATTTGGTCTCCAAATCATAGTGATTTACTGATGTACTAGGAAAATAATGAGACCAGACACAGAGAACAGGATTATAAATGGACAACTTTATTTAAATTATCCTGTTTAATTGTTTTTTTTTTCTCAAGATCTGAAAAATGGGGAAGGGGGAGTAAGCTAGTGAGGGAGTAAGCTAGTGAGTAAGCTAGTGAGGGAGTGGCTGGGGCAGGTAGTCAATATGTAGACCACCTCTCCTGTTCCCCCTGGGCAAAACATCTGAGACCCAAGGGCAACCCAGTACTGGACTGTTCCCCAGCCAGCCCATATCCAGAAAGCCAAACCAAGATCCCTGACTTAACTCACAACACTTAAGTAAAGGTTCATATCTTAGGCCTACCCAAAGACAATTCTCTTTTTTTACCCCCTTAGTCTCAAGAGTCCAAGAAATGGTTATATCTCCCTCCAAATTCCACCAGTGATACTTATTTATGACTGCATCCTAGTCAGTTGTCACAGACCTCAAACAGCAGTGTGGGGTAGACCAAAAACGAAACCCCTTGAGGTGACTAGAAAACTCACACTGATGAAGAAGTAGGAGGGTGGATCAATGCTTCCAAAGAGAGAGTGAGTGGGGCAGACTGGTCTTAAATAGCCTGGGCTCCAAGTGCACTCACTCTCCTAACAGGTGCACTGTTCTTTTAAAATTTGCTGGTCACTAACTTGTAGAGGTCAACAATTCATTATCTCCCAATCATAGAATCATAGAGTTGGAGGAGACCACAGTCCAACCCCCTACCATTCAGGAAATCACCTGCAGACCGAGGGATAAGCAGTAAATATGTTTCATCAACAGTGACAAGTTGTTTCAAAAAATTATCACTGCAAAAGCGGAACTGGCAATGGTGCTGATGCACGCCTTACAGGGCCTTAAATAGGCCCAACAGCCAATGAGGGCTCAGGAGGCACCACCCTCCACCAGCCCTCCACAAATAGGACGACACGCCATACCCTGCCATGGCCAATCAAGTGGGTACCTTTCCCACTTTTCCCGGCAGTCAATCAGTGTTGAGCCTGTGCTTGCACTGGCCACCGGGGTGCCCAAGCCTGGCACGTGGGAAGGGGAGATGCCTTGTGTTCAGCATTCAGACATTTTGCCACCCCTGTGACAGATAGCTTCTGTATAGCTAACTGTTCATGAAATATAAACCCAGTGCTTTTCTGGGATATTTCTAGTGGCTCAGCAATTGTTTTAGTCGAGATTCACTGATCTGCCAAAATCAAGTCATGAACATGTTTAACAATTCTTCCATACCTTGCTGCATATTTGGCCTCAAAATCTCCACTCTCAAAGTTGGTACACCACTTCTTCACCATTGAGTATAACAGGCACTTGTTGCTTAACGTTTGTGTCATACATTCACAAGTTTCCTTCAGAGTTTTCTTCTTCAGGAGCAGGAACTTCAAGATAGCCCTTTTCATTGACATGGTTCCGTATATATATATATATATATATATATGGAATTAGAACTATGATCCTGCAAACAGACAAATTATAATAGAAATAAACATTCTTAAAATTTACAGTGACAAAATTTCACTTTTGGGAAGTGGTTCATGCTGAGATTAAGATAAAACTCATTCCTATCTGGTTAGGATTGAAAATGGGAACTTCTGTTTGAAAATTATGTCCTCTGTGTATGGGCTCACCACCTCATATTTTAAACAATATGTAGCTAATCCTCATACACATTAATACTTCTTCATATTGAGCATAAACCATATTGAGCATAAACCACTGCTAATTTAGTTTGATTGAGATAATGCTACTCTTCACAATAGTTTTTATTGTTTGTTTGTGTTTTAAAAACTGCAATAAAAACTTAGTTTTTTCTCTGTGTGAGGAGAAAGATGGGATATAAATAAAGAAGTAGGCTCGTTTCTGTTTAACATATTTTCCTACTGCAAAAAAAGAAGATCTAAAGTACTAGAAGAAAATATCAATAATCTTGCCAAGAGAAAGATCTGAATATTTAAATTTGTTTTTATAAATATAAAATATGCAAATTTAAACTCCTTATGCAAAGAAATAAAAATGATCCAGTACTTGCAAAACTTTCCACTTCTGTTGTGAAGTGTGAGTATTCTGCTGTCCCACTTGAATCTTGCAGACAAGTATTTTTCTTTTTCCTACCCTGTTTCCCTGAAAATAAGATATCCTTAGAAAATAAGACTTAGTAGAGGTTTTGCTGAATTGCTAAATATAAGGCCTCCCCCAAAAGTAAGACCTAGGAAAGTTTGTGGGTGTGGGTGTATATATACACACACACACACAATATATGAAAAATGTTATTTTTTTTTTGTTCAACAATAAATGTGAATTCTTCTTCATGGAAATATAAGACATCCCCTGAAAATAAGAGCTAGTGCATCTTTGGGAGTGAAAATTAATATAAGACACTGTCTTTTCAGGGAAACATGGTAATAAATTCATGGGTCTGATAAGACTTGAACTGGGAACTTCCTTTGTTGTATCTTAAACATTCATTATAAATTCTCATCTTCCCAGCCTGTATTTTCAAGGTGTTTGCTTGTTTGTTTCTTTCACATAATAGAGTAATTAAGAACATATAGGCAGGGGCTAGCAACCCTCTTCTATTTAAAATTTTAAAAGAAGATACTATCCGGGAATTCTGCCAGCACCCCCACACAAACAAAGACTGATAGGAATTGCTCAGTGAGCAAAGCCAATAGGCACCTAGCAAACAGTCTACAGACCTTTCAAGAGTCCTAGAGTAGCAAACCACAAATGAAAACCAGGGTCAGGATCCCAGAAGTAGGTCCAAACAAGCCAAGGTCAGGGGAGCCAGAAGGTTTAGATTAGTCAAATCTGTTCCAGGGTCGTAGGTTTGTAGGTTGAACAAAGGTTCAAGAAGCACAGAATTCCAGGAGCCAGTACTGACAGCACCCAACATGATGGATCTACAACAAACTCTGGCAAAGAATCAGTGTTCTCCAGGTGCCTTAAATCAATGAAGCCCTCCTTTATCCCAGCTGTTCCTTATCTGCAGCATGCTTGTCTGCCAGTCTCTTAGATCTCCTTAAGCAAACCTTTTCAGCCCTGCTTTGGCTGAAGGAAGGGATCTGCATGCTTGGTTCTTCCTCTGGAGCAAGTCTAGGCTACTGAGCCTCTAGAGGAGACCCCATAGAGCTCAGGTCTTGCTGATCCTCATTCACTGGGGATGGAGGAACAGAACTGGGACCTGGCAAGGCAGAACTGGGACCTGGCATGGCCTCAGGTTGCTCCTGCCCCTGGCCATGACCTCCTTCGAATCCTCTGAACCCTCCACTGGGCTGGTCATGACAGATACTGGTGCTTATCTCATTTTCAGATTCTGAAGGATAAGTGAAGTGAGGCTTCATTATACTTATGTTTAATATTCTGAAGTAATAATACCTAAATTCAGATCTTTTTCTTTTTAATTCCCAAAAAGCTCAAAATCAAGTGGAATCAATAATTTAAACATGGACGGTTTTATCAATAGGTGCAATAGCTGTATGAACTTCCACACTTTTCCAGAGCTTATCCTCTTTCATTTTAAAATGGTGGTTAAAAGGTATGTCTTTAAAATTATCTCGATACTTTCCAAATCGGCTACTGGGCAGGTTATGGAGTTGAGACTGCCATGGTTGCTCTGACAGATGACCTCTGCTTGAGCATTGACAGGGGTGCTGTGACCCTGTTAGTGCTCTTGGATCTCTCAGCAGCCTTTGGCACCATTGATTATGCCATCCTGTTGGACCGGCTGAGAGGGATGGGGATTGGAGGCACTGCCTTGCAGTGGTTCCATTCCTTTCTCTCTGGCAGGACCCAAAGGGTGAGGCTCGGGGACAGCTGCTCCTCCAAATCTGAGCTAAATTGCGGCGTCCCTCAAGGCACTGTTCTGTCCCCGATGCTATTTAATATTTACATGAATCTGCTAGGTGAGATCATTCGGAGGCATGGAGCTCAGTGTCATCAGTATGCTGATGACACTCAGATATATTTCTCCATGACCAGATCATCTGCGCAGACCTCAGATGGCGTCTCCTCTCTCAATGACTGCCTGGCAGCGGTAATGGATTGGATGAGGGAAAAATAGATTGAGACTGAATCCAGGCAAAACGGAGGTACTGACAGTTACCGGCCCAAAACCAGGCTTGGGACTACAGCTCCGGGATTGTGATTTGCTTTTCATTGATAGATAAAATTATGCATGTTTATATGCCCCCCCCCCCATGTGCATTTTTGTATCAGTTTAACTGTCTTACTGTATTCTGGTTTTAAAGTACCAAGCTGACACATTTTCACCAAAGAACAAACAAACAACGAGTGAAATGGCACTTGGTACAACATTCAGATTTATAATTATATTTGCTTCCCAATTTTGGAGCCTGAAATCCTTAATTTCTCAACTCTTTATATATAAAATAGCTTTTATTCGGGACACTATTTTTACTTTCTGTGCTGTGGTTGTTTAATTTGGTCATTAATCTTTGATGTCAAATTTCCTCTGGAAACCTAAATATACTATAGAAACTGAATTTTCCTTAGTTATCATGGGAGTAATTTTTTTGAAGGCTGGTTAAGCATAACCTCTCCTGTCTGAATCTATGAAGTCTGTCATTAATCAAACAGCACTGTGAATATAATCTTATCATCACATTACTAAATCTAATTTAAAAAACGATTCTTCGTATAGATATTTTGAGATTACTCTTTTGAAGTAGCTTTTCTGAAAATATCAACATGGATCAGTATTTAGATAATTGCTTTTAAAGCTGCTACAACAAGTTGTTACTATACCATGGTTTGTCACTTGCATCCAGTAATCTCCATTTGTTGTTCTTTAAAATGTAGTTTGTAGTTGACAAAGAAGAAGAAGCCACACAAAGTCAGCCCAGTAACCATTGCATTTATACAACTTTGTCTTGGAACAACATATTATTGCTAAGATTCTATTTGTGCATACCATCTCCCCTACAGTTTTCCATCCTCCCACATCCTGGCAGTTGTCACCACTTGAGACGAACCCTTCCTGCTGCCACTTACTGATGGAGAAAGGAGAGGGGTGATTTAGACCACCAAAAACAAGCTGGTCTCAGCTGGAAATGGAAAGAAATTGGGATGTACTCTCAAATGGAGTGCACTCATCCTTCCTTTTGCTAAGGAGCTCACTGCAGTTGGATCTTCATGATCTGAACTGCCTCTTCCCTCCCTCTTCTTTCCACTGTGGAAGCAGGAAATTCTCCTGAAGCTGGATAGCTGCTAAGAGTGGGATTTAAAAAAAAATCATATTGCAAAAGAAAAAGAATAGTTTTTTATGCCCTGTCCAGAAAGGGACTTGCACATATGTAAGATATACTTACACACATATACACTTCAACAATTCTGATGTAGATTGAAATCTTCACAAAGCATATTATACCTAAAATAATTGTGGAACACATTGTCCTGAATTTGAAAAGGACAATGACAAGCTTAAGCTATTAAACATGGTAAGCCTTTGCAGATATGTTCTGTTATCCATGAAGTCAGTGAATCTTTTTTTGTGATGAAAGGGATCTAGACTCTAGATATGCTTGATAAAACCTTGCATATGTTGACATCTCTAACTCCATCTATTTGAACATGCAAGGCTATACTATACATCTGTGAAGATCTTTTTAATAGTGCTAACCCTCTGACCTTGCTGGTGACCTTCCATACAAGTATGTATAGAAGAGGAACTGGCTTTTTTAACAAGAGGCTTGAAAATATAATAGCAATGTATGGGTGTGAACAGACAATGAATAAAGCTAATAACCCAAAGTATGGAACACATGCCATATGAGAAGCATCTTAGGGAGCTGGGTAAGTTGGGCCTCAAACCAATGGACCAAAAGTGCCACTCTGGGGCCGATCCAGGGATGAGACATGCACACCCCTGGATTGCGCAGAGGCTGCACCAAGGCCATGATGGGACCTCCTAACATGGCCCAAATCTGGCCATGAAAGGAGCTGTTTCTTACCACTCCTCTCCATGGCCCATTGAGTACTGTGGCATTGTGCACCCTTGAGATCATAGCATCTGATTGCTGTGGTCCTATGGTGGTCCCAGGGTGATTGGGGCTCCTTTTGGCCCATCTGCTTTGCCCCTTTGTTTCCAGATTCAAACTACTGGAAAAGAGATTCCACCTCAAGATTAAGAAGACAGTAGGAGCTGTTCAACAGTGGAATATGCTGCTTTGGAGTGTAATGGAGTCTCCTTCTTTGGGTTTTTTTTTTTTTTAAACAGAGGCAGGATGTCCATCTATTGGGCATGCTTTTATTCTGTATTTCTGTATGGCAAGGGTTTAGACTTGATGATCCTTGAGGTCTCTTCCAACACTATGAATCTAAACTGTGGAGTAGTGTTTTGTGGGGCTTTTGGGCTATGTGGCCATGTTCTAGAAGAGTTCCTTTCTGATGTTTTGCCAGCATCTGTGGCTAGCATCTTCAGAGAATGTTTGCCTGGAAAAGGATTGGGTATATATATCCTATGTGACGCTGGGAAGGGAGGAGTGGTTTGCAAGTGTATTGTTCTGTTGCTAATGGCAGTCCTCGGGGTGGGAGGAAATGCAAGAGAGGATTAATTAGTGATCATTGTCTGCTGGGAATCCCTTGGCCCAAGGCTGTTTCTCATTTGCCTTGGTTGAGTCTTAACTTTGCTGTTCTTTAGGACTGGTAGCCAAGCCTTGCTTACCCTCACGGTTTCCTCTTTCCTGTTGCCAACCTTCATATGGTTTACAAACTGATGAAGAAAATCCAGCAAATGCTTCGCTAAGCCAAGGACAAGAGAGACCCTTCACAGCCGCAGGAGTCTACTGCATTCCACACAGCTGCGGACAGGTCTACATAGGGACCATCAAATGCAGTGTGCACACAAGAATCAAGGAATATGAGATACACTGCAGACTGGGTTAGCCAGAAAAATCACCAGCATCAGAACATGCTATAAACCATCCTGAGCATAAAATGCTCTTTGAAAGCACTGAAATTCTGGACCATGCCAACAATTATCATGTCAGAATTCCCAGGGAAGCCATTGAAATTCATAAACACCTGGACAATTTCAACCGGAAAGAGGAAAGGGTGAACAAAATTGTGTTTATCAGTTGTGGGTTAAGTTATAAACATGATTCACATCTTATACAAATTTATCAGTTCCACAGAACAGCATGACTATGATTTATATGGAAGAAAAAATAAGAAAATAAAACTGAGAGTATTTAATTTAAATGCAAAGATTAAAAAGATTGCTTCTTCTCTGTGTATGTGTGCCTTCAAGTCACCTATCGACTTACAGTGGTTGCATGAATTTCATAGGGTTTTCTTAGGCAAGGAGAATTTACAGGTGGTTTTGCCAGGTTTTTCTCTGAAATATAGTCAACAACTCCTGGTAGTCATTGGTGGTCTCCCATCCAAATATTAACCAGGGCTAATCCTGCTTAGATTCTAAAATCAGATAGGATCTGGTGCTTTTCAGTCATTTAGGCCCAAGGTTGTTTTCTAGGACACAAAAACAGGGATCTATTCTAACTTCCGTCTGCTGCTATCCATGGATTTAATATTAAAAATACAGCATGTGCAAAGTTACTTTGAAGAGGAATAGATACAATGATGAAGCCATTCATAACCAAGTAATGGTCAAATGCTCTGGGATCGTGAGGTTCATCCCATGACTGTTCAGTTATGGATGGTTTCAGCATATCTTTATATTTATTCTCCTTCAAAATAATTTTCCATACTCTAAAAATGAATATTGCATGAAGCACAACTTTCTGATTCCAGCGTCAAAAATGGTGAGATTTTAACACTCTCTTATGAATTAAATATTAAAATGAACCTTGAATGCCAACAAGTCTTTAGTAAACAGCTTTTCCCCTTTTTTCTCTCTGAATTCTGCTCAGTGGCTTGTATATAAAAAAATAAAAAAGGAAATGTATTTCTTACCTGAGCTTTAGCAGTTGCAACAAGTGGAGAGAAAAAATGGAACCTGTAAAATGTTTTCATCCTCACTAAGGATGTTGTGAATATTCAGACACTTGGAGAGAGCTAGTGTGGCATAGTGGTTTGAGTGTTGGACTACCAAGGTCCGATTCCCCTCTCAGCCATAAAACCCACAGTGTGGCCTTGGACAAGCCACATGCTCTCGGCCTTAGGAGAAGGCAATGATATAGGCAAACCTCCTCTGAGCAACTGCAACATACTTTCCCACAAATATTGTGTTTTGCACAAGAAGCATTTATTGTGTTCCTCTCAAAATTGTAAATATTTTCTGTCTCAGTGGGTGGAATGCACTGAAAACTGTTCAAAAATCCTTACGTTCATAAAACCTTTAATATTTTTTCCCATTCTCATGGGAAAGAAACAAGCAAGCATTCATAGTGTGTATGGCATCTAGAAACTGGAAGCATATACATATTTTACAAGAAAAGTAAAGTATTTAGCTTTTTTAGCTCCAGTGTTTTCACTCCTTGTCTCTCCTTGGACTACACGTACATTATGTAACAAAGAACAATTTGTGTTGTTTAATGGTTATATGATCATCCTTACACATCCTTATGGAGAGAGTGGCCTGGTACAGACGGCCCAAAAGGGCTGCCCCAAGGGTGTGAATAGGGCTGGGGAGCGCATAGCATCTGCGTGCTCCTCAGCCCTAGTGTGTATGGACGGCACCATGTTTGCGTCGCGCTATCCATATGCGTGCATCGATGATGTCATGGTGCTCTCTGCATTTAGATGGCGTGGTGCGCACCTGACGTCAGTGAACCACAGTGGCGCAAGAAGGAGCTCCAAAACGGAGCTCTTTCTTGGTGCTTGCATCCTTAACACAGCCTTCACATGGCGCCTGCTGCGGCCCACTTCAGGCCATGGATAAGTGGCACATTAGGGCCACAAGGGCTGCCAGTGAGGCAGCCCAGGTCCCAGTCCGGTGCTTCTCTGGACACCTACAGATCGCCTCTTTGGGGCTGTCTGTAAAGGCCCTATGTTCATTTATATAAATATTGCATTTGATCTGCCATAACACTCAAACCCAATGAAGGTAACAATCATGGTGAGTAAATACTGTTATATGGGCCAGCCCTTAAATGATGTCTGGGATTTGTGAATATAGTTATTTAGTTAATTATTGGATATATATGTCATCTTTCTCCCAAGATGGGATTCCAGTCATCTAATTGTGGGTGTTGCAACTGGATTATCTAGACAACCATAGGTCTGCCTCAATAATTGTTGGCCCCAAACATTAGGAAATACTTGGACCTGAGTTTTGGTATTAGGCAGATATTTTTTGTTTGGGAAGGAAAGGAAAGAGTTTACAATGATCCCATTGTTATGAACATTACTTTGATGGTAGCGGTTTCTTCTTGAAGGAATGGAGGATCTCTTAAGATGGTCTGTCTTGTAAACTTATAGAATCTGAATAATTCCTGAATTATTTTCAAGAATGCTAAAATCTAAAAATTTGGGAGATTTTCCAACTGACAGAACTAGTGGTTCGATGAAAAACTTGATCTCATTATTTTCTTTGAGATGAATGGCTCACTGATAATCATGTCCAAGTGCCAGCTCTAGTCTTGTGGAGCCTGTAATTGGTTTACCCTTGGTTTACCCAAGACTTGCTGGCAATGAAACCTGCTGGCTATTGATATTATTGATCATATTTTTTTAAAAAAATTATTGTTTTATTATTATTAGTTATTGGTGCAGGACTAGTTCCGGAGAATGACACTAAGGAGATTCCTGCTCAGTCACATTGTTCCACTATTCTCTCTCTATATGTGTGAGTGGACACACACACACACATTTGACTGGCATCCTCTTCTGTGTTCTGTTCAGTATTTTTAAGTCATAAAAACATGTTGTAAATACTGGAATGCATATTTGTCATCACTGAACTGATGCAATGACTTAAAGTGTCTCACAAACCTAACTTTGCCCTCTATAGTATGCTACACTTTATAGTTCTATACTGTGCTTTAACTGCCATGGCTACATCCTATGGAGTCCTGGGGTTTGCAGTTAAGGGAGGGCATTTAGAATTCTCATTTCAAACTCTTGGGCCTCACTTAACTACAAACATGAGAATTCCACAGGATGTTGCCATGGCAGTTAAAATGGAATATAGCTGAAATATAGATCGATTGGAGGCTCTTTCTCCATGTCTCATTAGTAGGGAGAATACATCGTGAGAAAACAAGGAAAAAGAATTTTCTGTGGTTGTGTCCTGTTTATGGAATGCCTTCCTTCTGGCAGCCTGATTGGCAGCAATATTAGAATCATTATGATGCTAGGTTTAAACCTAGCCTTTAATTAAAGTATTCAGGAAAAACTTATTTTATCCAGGTTGGATATGTTTTATAGTTATATTATTCAAGATTGTTTTGTTTGCCTTTCATATAAACTGTGGAATATTTTATTTATTTATTTATTTATTTCATTTCATTTCATTTCATTTCTATGCCTTTCTGCCAGAAGGAGACCCAAGGTGGCTCACAAGATAAAAAAAAAAAAAAAAATTAAAAAAGATTTTACAATAAAAAATTAAGAAGACTTAACATCATCTAGATAAAACGGTATTAAAACTAACACAAAAACATACAAAAGTTAAAAACATAACTAAAACACCCCATATAAAACTACCATGTTGTGTTTATGTATTAAAAAGCATGCCTAATGAATAAAAACATTTTTGCTTCCTGGCAAAAGGCAAGCAGGGAAGGGGCGAGAGTAGTCTGCCATGGAAGGACATTTCAGAGGGTGGGAGCAGCCACTGAGAAGGCTCTTGCTCATATCCTCCTGAAATGGTGGCAGGACTGAGAGAAAGCCTCCCCCTGAAGATCTTAGGGCTCTAACAGCTTTATATGGGGAGATGTGATCTCTATCAGATAGTCAAATATGAGCCATACAAAGCATTATAGGTCATGACCAGCACTTTGAATTGTGCCCAGAAACGAACCAGTAGCCAGTGAAGCTGTTTCAACAAGGGAGTTACATGTTCCCTATAACTGGCCCTAGTTAGCATTCTAGTTGCAGCGTTTTACACCTGCTGAAGTTTCTGAACAATTTCCAAACAGTTTCTACCCCATGCAGAGTACATTACAGTAATCCAAATGGGATTACGTATATGCTGATATAAATACATTAATAAACAAAAATAATAAATGCATTATACAAGTGTAATGTGATAAAAGTTGATAGAACCCAGACAGCAGCACCTACATAGGGGTTTTTGAGGAAGTCTCTATGGCTGCCTGTTACAAAGTGCCTCACAGTCAGGAGAAAACTGGATTCTTCTTCACTGTCTTTACCATTCCCTGGTGCCTTGGAAATCCCTATGTTGACACAGATGCCAAAGATATGGTTTTGGAAGTCTCCCACTGGGAGACATAGCTATAATGATAGAGCTTCTTTATCATAACTATGGGTGAAACAGACCACCCTGAAGGCCAGATTGGGGCCACGGCAACCACATGCTATGGCCCCAATCCAGTGTATTTTTAGGCCAAAAAGAAGCGGCAAAATGACACTTATTTTTGGCTCAGAAAAATTGTCAAACTGCAGCAGCACATTTTTGAGCGCCTTTTGGTGTGGCATGTGAACACTGCACAAAAAGAGTTCTGCAATGCTGCCTGCCATGTGGTCAGGTAGAAGGCGTGATGCCAACATCAGGGTGGCATTGGGGCATTTATAATCCAGGTATCATGCCCCCACACCACCCTGATGCCAGCACTTACTGCCGGTCTGTACAGCCTCTGTGTCTCTAGATGCAGAATCTCAGCCATGTATCTGTTTGACTATCTATCTGAAACTGCTTAAGTAATTAGGCGTTTGAGGGCTGGATGCCATTAGTATGCTGGTAAAGCTCACATCTGTTTCTCCTTGCCATCAGAATTAGCTGGAATAATGAAGGTCCTGCACTGCACTAGTGCCTGATATGGGCTGGATGAGGGCCAACAAACTGACTCCTGTCAAGATGTACATTCTGAGGATGGGAGGGGGCAAAGGCCTGGAAAATAGTAAAACATTTTGTGCTCAATGAGGATGCATTCTGTATGAGGGAACTGCTGCATAGTTTGAATCCATCTTTGTCACTGGAGACCAAAGTGGATTCTGTGGCTCATAGCTGAGTCCCAAAGTATGATTGCATAGGCCCAGGTAATCTACTTGCACATCCTTGCTAGTTCTTACTTCTTGCTGAATAATTCCAGTAATGTGAGATGGGGTAAAGTATGGTTGTGTCTTTGGGGCTTTACAGACCATCCAAAAAGGGTGGTGTGAAACCTCCTTTTTCTTCTGTGCACCATCACCATAGCAACTAGACAGCACAGTGAAGGTGCACAGAAGAAAAAGAAGTGCCAAACACCTGTTCTTTTTTGTGTTGCAGTTGCGATGCAAAAAGCATAGGCGGTACCTTCAGCACATCGCAACTGTGCAGCACCATATGGATGCTGTGCAGCTGTGATGGTGTCGCTACGTACGCCGTTTAAATGGCACTACATAGCAATGACACCCCGATTACGTGCTAGGGTTGCAGGGCGTGTATACGCTCCACCCCGAAGCTACCCTAGCACATGATCGGGGCGCCCTTTTGCTCCCGTCTGTTTAGGGCCTTTAGTTTCATCAGAAGTTAACCATGGGGATGTGGGATCACATGAGAATAACCAATGTATTTACAGAAGGAAATATCTGTGCTGGCTAAAAAGTCAAAAATATCTACAAAAATGTATAACTGGAAATGTTTCCCCCAAATGATTCTGACAAAAATCATCCCCATAGTTGTCTTGTATGGAGGCTGCCATTTATCTCAGTAGATTTAAAGTCATAATATTGTAGTGTTTTTCTCAGTAACAACTTTAAAAGAAAAGTTTGCAAAGGCAATCTCATACTCTATTTATTCATGTAAAAGGAATTACATTGCAGACATGAGAAGATTGCATTTCTGTAGCTTCAGTCCCTACGGGATTTGGTTGAACATTAACTGTTCTCTGTCATCAAATACTTCAGTGAGCAGAATGAAATCAAGTGTCATTCTGATGTGATTTGGCATTTTCATAAAGGATTTGTTTGTTTTGCTTTCTAAATTGGATTGTGTCACTCTATAGGTTAAATCAGAGTGGTAATAATAACCTCTTATTATTACAGAAGAAATAAAAACATTGTTGGTGAAGAGTAATGCTCCCCTCTCTCACACATTCTCACTCTCTTGTTTGAAAATTTGTTTCATTTATAGCCAAACTACTTGTTTGCTTCCAGGACTTTTTGCATTTCACACTATTGACTGATACCTACAGAATTATTTTAGAGACAGGTGATTGAGTCCATGTGTTTTTCAGGAAGCAGAGGCAGAGTTCTTTAATGTGGCTGAATACTTGATATTTTTCTAAAGAAGAAATACATTTTAGTAAATTAACTCACGTTGTGTGTTCATGTGCATGTATACATTTTTAGTACTAGGAGTTATTGCCCCACCTCTGCTTGGAAGGATGATGGTAGACAATATATTGGGTTATAAACTGGCCACAACTTTATTGAACAACATAGTAGCACATGGGGCATTGGAGGCCCAGTTAGGGCAAACCTAACTTAAGGTGTAATCCTTCAGGCCCAGAATTGTAAGGGCAATTTATCATCTTCTGTGTTCCATTCTGGGCTTTGCAGTTTAGAAAGGTTTTTGAACTTTTGGCTGCACATTATTAATGTCCCTCCTTGAACTGCAAATCCTAGGATTCCACACGATGAATGTTTTGTGAAGAAAACATCTTTTTTCTCCACAAGAATGAATATTTCTGCATTGAAATATTATTTTCTACACAGAAAATTGTGCTTACTGTCAAATCAACCACATGCAAAACTAGACATCTTTCCCAATTACAGATCTTTCTGCTGTGCAGAAGCAACATTTTCTGTGCAAGAATTTCCATTTATAGTACTCATAACTGGATATAACTTGATATATTATTTGTAATGACAATCAGTTCACTTTATATGCTTATGTAGCTTGTATTATGCTTCTATGGCTTTTCTGTCTTTATTGATATATTTATGCTGCCTCAATGCTCAGATATGTTCTGTAAAAAAAAAAGCACCTTGCTAGAACAGAACAATTTTTTTCAACTCATTTAGCAAAATAATCTGAACAAATGCAATATTATTCACATCTTCAGATTATATTACATCACACTTGTGGAGGTATATAAACTCAGTGAAAACAGATTAATTGACCCTTCCACCTTGGATTGCTAGTAAATGTTGCCTCATTGCAAAGAGTTTAGAACTTAGAATGCAGCACAATTATTATACATGGAGTGTCACTGTGTGCAAGAGAGTAACAAGATGATCAGCATGACAAAAACAATATGACTCTTGCTGTTAATGCATTTCAAATATGTTCAGGCTGTAACCAGGGCTGAGTGAATTTTGCACCAAAGGAATCCACATTCTAATCCAAGGAAATTCAGACATTGCTGGGTGTTTTTTGTTGTTGTTGTTGCTTTTTTAGAATGAGTTATGCATATCAAGTGTATCTGCATTGTGTTCCATCATGTTACTTTGCAAATGTATTCTTTGTTCAAGATTAGAATTTTAGAGCACTTTGTTAGTGTGTGTGTGCATTCAAGTATTTGAGTCTCAGATGACTAAAAGCAAAGGGAAAATAGATTGTAAAACAGGTAGGAATGAAGTATAGTGGGATATGCAGAGGCAGGACAGCAAGACATAGTAATCATCTGTTAAGACAATGGAAGTGTGCAGATAAATCAGTCTCTAGCGCATAATCAATGGGTATGAGCATTCAACAGGAACAGTAAATATATGTTAACATTACTTGCAATTTTGCAGGTTGGAAAGATAAAGCAAAATGAGGTGATTACTTTGGGAAATGGCGCCGCCTGACTTACCGGGCCGACGCTGTTGCTGTGCGAGGAGGCTCAACCTGGATTCCCGCCCGGCAACAGAGGCAAGCGTGGGCTTGCCTCTGATTGGCTGCCGGGAAAGCGGGAATATGGAGCGGCCTGATTGGCCCTTTGGGGCCTGCCAGGCCATCCGATTGGCTGAGGGCTCTGGGAGGGGTGGGGTCTCCTCTTCCCAGGGCCCTCATTGGTTGAATGGCCTTTATAGGCCCTGTGCGGCGCACCTCAGTGCCTTTTGCATTTTGCTCCCCACCCTCCCTCCCTGCCTGGGAGTTGATTGTCACAACTTGTTGTTGGCGGCAGCATGGGCCTGTATCTGGGGTAGGGGTTTCCAGGGCCTGCTGGCACTGGGTCGGGAGTCCTCAGACCCAGGTATGGAGCGGTTGGCTGTGGCCATTGCGGGGGGCCACAGTTGGTTAACACCCAGTGACTAGGATGCCTTGCAATTCGAGTTGAAGCAGCGCAGTTGCCTAACTATGCAACAGGGCGGAGCTTGGCACCTACGTCATCCCAATGCTTGCGGCTGCAAGCAACCATACCTAATACATCAACCAACCGGGGTGTTGCTGATGTCCAGATCCAGACCTTATGCTTTGGGCCAACCCTATGGTTATGCTGCTTGTTTGGAGCTGTTAATAAAGTTGTGATCTTTTCCCTTCAACTTTGTGTAATCTTTTATTGAGCCGGATC
This sequence comes from Urosaurus nigricauda, assembly GCA_034509955.1. Taxonomy (NCBI): domain Eukaryota; kingdom Metazoa; phylum Chordata; class Lepidosauria; order Squamata; family Phrynosomatidae; genus Urosaurus; species Urosaurus nigricauda. The sequence goes on from JAOEGL010000003.1 coordinate 64,918,338, forward strand.
TGTGCAGCAACTATATGCCAGGAGTGGCAACAATGTATTGGAAAGATATGTGCATCTTGCTGCCAGTACTTTACATCCAATATTCCATCATAGGTGTTGAACAGAAATTCAATTTCCAGTCAGCTTGTGTACATGTGACCATGTTATTTAGTCAGCAAAATGTCTTAGAGAAAAATGCCCTGGGAAAAAAGAAATCTGATTGAGAGCTGTCCCAGTTTGGTAGTCAACTGTCCAAATTTGGTAGTGGTAGTCTTGATTAATCTTTTCTTGTGCTACTTTTTCAACTGCTTTTAAAATATTCCAGTACCTTTCTCCTTCTCCCACTTCCCTCTGTCTTCAGCTTATTTACTTCAGGTGCTACAAATGGGGTTCAAAGTGCACAAGTAGTTACCACTCAATTTACTCAGCAGGGGAGAAGAATGGTAGAATCTTGCTTTTCTCAATAGGCTCATCTTAGTTTGTATTATTAATACAAGTGTGCAAGTATTAATAACTACTTGAACACACTGTGATGTGGTGATGCTCAGGGACAGTTGCTCCTCAAAAATGGAGCTTAATTGTGGCATCCCTCAGGGAGCCATTCTGTCCCCGATGCAATTCAACATCTATATGAAGTTGCTTGGAGAAATCATTCGCATACATGGGGTGGGGTGTTATCAGTATGCTGATGACACCCAAATATATTTCTCCATGTCTCAGTCATCAGTGACGATGACAGATGGCATTTCTCCCCCCAAACAGTGTCTTGTAGCAGTAATGGACTGGATGAGGGAAAACAAGCTCAGTTGAATTCAGGCAAAATAGAAGTACTTATGGTAGGGGTGCCTAAGCCAGGTATTGGGTTTCAACCTCCTGTCTTAGAGGGGTTCATGCTCCCATTGAAGGGGTGTGTTTGTAGTTTGGGGGTGCTTCTTGATCCGTTGCTTAAGAGGAGGACTCAAGTGAATGTGACAGTCAAGAGCGCCTGTTATCAGCTTCGGCTGATACGCCAACTGTGCCCTTTCCTCGAACCGAGAGACCTTGAAACCACAGTACACGCACTGGTAACCTCATGACTTGACTTTTGTAACACACTCTACATGGGGCTAACCTTGTGCCTAGTCCAGAAACTTCAACTGGTACAGAACATGGTAGCTAGACTGATTACAGGAACAACTAGGAGTGAACATAGTACGCCAATATTGAAGTCAATCCACTGGCTGGCCATCAGTTTCCGGGCACAGTACAAGGTGTTGGTTATCACCTTTAAAGCCCTGCATGGCTGAGGCCCAACCTATCTAAGGAACCACCTGCTTCCATATAATCCGCCCTGTACACTCAGATCCTCTGGGAGGAATCTACTACAACCAGTGCGGACCAGATTGGTTGTGACTTCCAAGATATCTTTTTCAGCTCTTACTCCCACCTTATGGAATGGCCTGCCTGATGAGATCCGTCAAATATCCAACTTAGACAGCTTCAAGAAAGCTGTCAAGATGACTCTCTTCCAGCAGGCCTTCCCGGAACAGCCCCTGGCCATGTAAAAGGCCCCTCATATTTTTTCCGGATCGACAGCCCTGGTGGTGCAGTGGTTAAATGCCTGTACTGCAGCCACTCACTCAAAACCATAAGGTGGCGAGTTCAAGACCAGCAAAGGGCTGAAGCTCGACTCAGGCTTGCATCCTTCCGAGGTCACTAAAATGAGTACCCAGATTGTTGGGGGGCAAATAGCTTACAATTGTAAACCGCTTAGACACTCCTTAAGGGTATGAAGCGGTATATAAATGAAGCTGTTTGTTTGTTTTGTTTTGGTTGTGATGACTTTGCACATTGTTATTTTTAACTGTGCTAATAGGAGTTTCATTAAAGTCTCAGTACACCTCTTAATACAAATTTAGTAGTGTGGAACTTTTGAGCCAAAATTTCTATAATTAATGCTGAGCTGCCCTGCAGATGCAACTCTGGTCATGGAAAAAGTTTGACCTCCATAGATTCTAACACCACAGCAGTTTACATGTAAAACTACTTCTTTTATGCTATGTGGAGGAGCTTCACAACATTCAATTCAATGACATATACCCACTGTTGCTAATAATATCTTAAAGCTTTTTTGTAGTAGTAATATTTACAACCCTCCTTTGCTTTTTTTTTGTTTTAGTTGTCATTTTTTTTCCTTAGTTGCTGCCTCTTTATGTCAGTTTTGACATCATGCAATGCATATTATGCTTGACATGTGGCATTTGATTGACATATATTTACTTTTTTCTGATTTAAAAAAAATGTGCAGTGCCTACAGCCCCCCCCCCCACCCCAAAATTGTACAGAGCATAGGCAAACAGATGGTATTGTTAGCATCTTGTTATCCAGAATGGCCTTTTGTCCAAGATTGTGTCGTGAACTCTCTCTCGGTCCACCCACAACCTATTCTCAGCTGTGGCAGCCTTATGGGAATTTTAATCCAATCACTGCCACCAAAATTCTGTGAAGGATTCCTGCCAACCTTCACCCTAGCACTGCTCTTAAAGATGGCACAGCACCTCTGTGTCACTAATATTTGGTAGTGTGTTTTGATATTCAAATGGAGGGCAAGTAGTTGTCTAAACAATAACAAAGGTTTATTGAAAAATATAAAAAAATAAACTTTAAATTAGTTTCAAAGTTGTTACTATTGACTTATTAATTAGTTACAAGAAGTCCTTTCAAAACAATAATATTAATACAGCCACATCAATTTTATCTGAGGTTCATGGACCAAAATTCCCTTTTCAACAACCGGCTTGCTCTGAGCCTTTCCCTGCAAGACTCCCCAGGCCTACACAGTCCCTCTGTGGACTCTTAAGACCTTTTCATGATCACCAACCAAAACTAAAATGTTCCCTCAGGAACTCTAAGAGCACACTCTCCCTTCAATGTAACTCTTTCCCTCAAAACTAACCCCCCTTTCACTCTCTGCAAGGCCCTTTTATAGCCCTGCCCAGTCGGCTTCCCATTGGCTGGTCAAATGCTGCTTGTGATTGGCTGATAGATCGGCCTTTTCACTACACAGATGACACTAATATTTCTACGAATAGCAGGTTGTTACTCAGTCTTTACTGGACAAATCTTGCCTGATGTGGTTTGGCAATTTATATTACTACTTCCCAAAGCTTAAAAACAGTGATAAAACAAGAGCTCACCAGGCTACAAAGGCTTACTTTTAAACTGGATGGACAGAATTTTATTATTGGATTAAAGAAAATATCATGAGACTTCAGTAACATTAGTTTTATTCAATAAGCAATGGGGAAAAATCATTCAAGTGAATGATTGTCAGTTGTAATGGCTGAGATTTGCCTATGCCTTAAATTGCCAAAAGCACTTGGCTGTTCTTGGAGATAGCTGGTTTAAATTGAATATTTTAAATAATATAATATATTATATTATGAAAAACAAAATTTATCAAAAACAAACAAAAAAAACCCATCTTGAGTGCAGAATGTAAAGGTTCATTCAGTTACAAATGCAAAGGTCAAGTTTTATCACAGAAACAGTTTGACAGTATCTCTTGGATAAAATCAAGTGAGCTCTGAAGACATCAAGAAACATTTTAATGATACCTTTGGTTCCATCAACCATTTTCTAAATTCAGAATGAGCAACTTGTAAAAACATTCACAGTGTCCAGGCTTATTAATGCTGAGAGTGGAACCATTTAAATTAATGAAAATTACTGACCTTTTCCACATAGATTCTAATAGGGCTCCATATAGGGAAAAGTGTGAATTTTATCTATAACCTTTGTAATGTTGTGCCTCATTTTCTTAACAAAAGATTGTACCCCTTTGAAAAAAGACATTTTGCATATTTATTCTTGTCAACCATCAAAGCTTTCATTACTTTTAAGATTAAAATAATTGCACATGCAAAGCAGGTCTTGACCTTTCGGCAGAGAAAACAAGATGTTATAGACTGCATCTAAATTGTAGTGCTTTCATTTGCCTTTATCACAAGGACATATTTATGTCCAGTAATTTCATTGTGCTTTTAAAATATTGTACATCATATGGATAAAATCAACAACACAACTCTATAGTTTGCTTCTTATTTCAATAACAATTCAACCATTTCAGTAACAAAACAGACATACTACAAAGTTTTAAATGTGCAAGTCTATGAAAAATTCCACAATGACCTTCTGGGCAATCATATTAGCATTTAAAATTGTGTGTAACTGTTTTTGCTAGTCAAGGAACTCTAAAGCTACAAACCTAAGCACAATTAGCAGAGAATAAATCCCATTGTAGAAAACACTTTGAGACCTACTTCTGAGCAGACATGCTGATAATTCCCACACCAGCAGAATTCACAGAGTAGACAAGAAAGAAACAACAGATCTTACTTTTTTATACTTTATTTTTTAACTAGCAATGTGTTAGGAAATAAATGTGAGAGGTAGTAGTGCATCATATCCAGCTCCCCCACCTTCTTCTCTGCTTCTGCAAGCTCAGCAATGGTTTTAGAATCTCATCTGTATTGTGCTTGCAAAGCATCTCACAACATATTGACATCAGTAAATACTGAAATTTAAAAACAATAGAAATAGTTACAAATAACCATTATGTCATTTTAATGCAGATATGGTAGCAGTTCAGCCATCACTGATGCTCCACCTCTGTTGCCACCATGGATTGCTTTGTACATTTTGTACAGAGTGTTATCATTCCTACTTTGGTCACAGTTTTTCAGTTCTTTCAGTTTGCTTATATTCTCTCCACCATACAAATATGTCTTTGTATTAATATTAGGGGTGGCAGCTTGAAATACCTCAGTCACTGTTGTGTTGTTGTTGCTGCTGCTGCTGCTGCTGCTGCTGTGTAACTTCAAATCCTTTCCAATTTATGGTGAACTCATAATAGGTTTTCTTGACAAGATTTGTTCAGAGGTGATTTGCCTTTGCCTTCCTCTGAGGCTGAGAGATTGTGACATGTGTAATGTCACCCAAGCAGGGATTTGAACCCTGGTGTCTTGACTCATAGTCCAATACTGAAAGCACTACACTATGCTAGGTCTCAGCCCATTTACTAGCCCATGTGTATAGTCCAAGAATGATGTAACATACTGTCTTGACAGGAAATCTTTAATCACAAGTAGCTAAATGGTATTTCTGCAGTTCCAAATCAGATGAATTGAGTACAGTACAAAACAACTATGTTACATGAATCAAAAACACACATAAACACCCTCCTCCAAATGCAGTGGAATTTTTGTAAGAATAACATGAAACCCCCCCCCCCCCTATATATATATATATATATATAGTGAAAACTCAAATGATAGTGAAGTATTAGGTTTTGGGCAAATGCATCAGATCTAAGATGTGTAGAGGTTTGGATAATTTGTTTCTAACAGTATAATTAAAATGACTTCGAGGCTAGGGATATGTTTTTCCATGTTTGATTATCCTTGATGAAAGAAAGATGCACTACACTGAGGAAATGAAGAACATTTGCAATATTCTTTGGGACTTGTTGCTAGAAAATTTGGTTGCAGTGAATGAAACATGAACATTTCTGCTCAGAAAATTTAACCATTCATTCAGAAAAAAAGTTTTATAAGCAAAAACATTTTGATACATGAAATAATTATTTTGTGGATACCACACATTGTTTCCTCCTAACAAAAGTGGGTTTCTGCATAGGAAAAAAATGTACAAATCAATTCACTTGGGGGAAAAACAGTATCCTTGAAATATGAACAGTCTTTGAAATTTGTGCAGAACATTTTGCATTTTCATGCAGTGGGAAAGAAAATGTTACAGTCATTAGTATAAAAAATAAGAAGCAAATATTTACCTTTTTAGATTTTTTTTTAAAAAATCAGGTCTTCTTTTCTAGTTTTGACTTTGTTTAAAAAAGTGACATTTCTGATGCAGCCAAAGACTTTTCTGTCTTTCTGTACATCTTTGGAACATGTACCATCAAATTCTGGTGGTTGGCTTTCACGTGGTATAGTATTAGGGTGAGTCATTCCTGATCATCTCTTGCATATTTATTATACACAGTTCAATTTACTTTAGTAAATTAATGAATGATCACACTCCATAAAGGGTGACATTATGAATGTGTTTCAGCACTGCTGTTTAGTAATATGGGGCATGACAAATTTACCCATCTGAAGCCCTCAAATCCAAAGGATCAACTGTAGTGAGATTTGTTTTTTTACACTTCCCCAAATGAGCACAAGGCAAAATATATGGCTCTCCTCCCCAGCTTATATTTTCAATAACCTTGGAAGTAAGACAATTTAAGAGAGAGTGAAATGCCCAAAATTAGCCAGTGAGTTTCATGGCTCAATTGCAGCATGAAACTTTATCCTCCTGTGTAAATATCTAAAATGTTTAAGTGAATGCTTTCATTTAGACTGCTGCTAACTGTCCCATTGCATTTAGAGAAGTGTGAAATATTACAGAAAGCTAAAGCTTAATCCATATCTTTTCCTGACAGATGCAGATCAGGTTAGTTTTTTAAAAAAATAAAATTGCCAATATTTCATTCCTGAAAAGTATACAAACATATTGATTTTGCCAAATAACAAACAGAAAAGGTGAAGGAGGTGAAACCATGTTCTTTAGTTTTGCTTTTGAGCAATCTGTATGGTTTACTTGTCAATCTGAGTTAAGGTCATAACCAATTGTTATTGTGTACAAGAAATTACCAGAATAGAACAGGGAAATCTATAACGGCACATATCCTTGTGTGTGTTGTTGACAAACAAAACAATCTCATGTCACCTTGATCTAGAAATTAAAATAAGGAATCAAATACAACATGGATTTACAAAGTTAGGCCTTACAAAACAGAGCACCAATGCTCTCTTACCTGAGTGAATTATTCAATTCATATATCCTATTTTTCATGAGTGGTGCTTCTGAAAGAATTTGTGACATGAAACATGAACCTAAAAGTAAGAATAGGCCAGTGTACCAAGGAAGGAGACATGCCAGGTATATAATAAAGGAAATGAAAGGATGAAGGGAGAAACCAAGGGAATATTATTTGACAGAACTTACAATGTTGTGTGCTTATAAGACAGACATACAATATAAAGTGAATCCCATATGAGTACTAGCTAAAGTAGACATGGAAAAAATATAATGGTGAGGACTGATGAAAGAGGATCAATTAATAGCTTTAAAAAGACAGGAATTTCTGTTATTTTGGATCACTTCTGTACAATTTCAAATATATACCATATGGGCATATAACATTCATACCACACTTCAGTCTGCCAGTTTGTCACAAACATTTTCTGACATGGGTGGGAGAAAGAGGCTATTCGAATCTAAGTCAGAAACTCTATTAGGTACATGCAAAGGTTATTTGACTCCAACCATACTAAAGGAGTGATTACTGTATATACTCATGTATATAAGTCTAGAAATTTTAGTCAAAAATTGACCCAAAAAACCTGCATCAATTTATCCAAGGGTCAATGTAAGCGCCCTACTCTGTCTCTTACCAAAAAAAGAAAAAGAAAAAAAAGAAAGAGAAAAAAAGAAACCAGCCTCTGATGAAAGACAAGAGCTTAATCTGTCCTGGAAGTTCTAATTCCCCTCTGTTCTGTCATCCACCCAGCCTTTATTGCGAGCACAAAGTGATGTTTGCTTGTGATGTAAGTTGTTTGGCATCATTTTCCTTTGCTTCATTCTTTCCATCCTTTGTTATGTGTCCATACATTTTACCCTCGACTTATCTATGGGTCATATCAAAAACCATAATTTTGGCCCCAAAATCTGTCCTCGACTTATACATGAGGTTGACTAATAGTTGAGTATGTACGGTAGGTACAACTCTTAATTGTTTTCACTTCTTCTAGTGAAGAACACTTTTACTAGACATTTAAAATAATCAAAGTTCTGTGTGAACATAGCCAAAATTATGTGAAAAGAAAAGTGGAGTCCCCCAAAGTGCTTAAAAATGCAAACTAGTGGATGGACATAATTTTCTCATTTCTTGCATATTATATTGTCCATTTTCTAACTTTTTAGAGCTTTTTCTAATCAAGGGATGGATAAAGAGTTAAAACTAAATAAAAATGTGCCACTTCTGAGAATAGGAAATATTTCTTGTCTCAAAGCTTTTTACCAAGCTCTGCCATGTACTTTCAAAGTTCATCTTTTTACACATAAAAATTATAGAGCTATATTGGTCAATCGTTTTGTTTTTAAATGAAAATTAAGGTTCTCCAGGATCTCAGTCTGCAGTGTGCTTTTACACACAAAGTACTGTGAAGGAGGAACTGTCTTTGCTTGTTTCCAAGGAGGGAAAGTCAGGGTGATGATATCATGTGTAAAAGTGCCATGATGCAGCATGTATATGTTAGGGTGGAGCAGAGCCAGAGGGTTTTATAGAAGCTTCTGCTCCTCTCATGCCCTGTTTTGGGCACCAAACTCAACCCACTCTCTCACCTTCAGTGAAGTTTGGGTATTGCTAGTTGCTTTTGGGATGGGTAGACATTTTCTCCCTTGTGCCCCCCCCCCCCAAAAAAAAACCCTGATACTGTATCTGAGGGACTTCAACAATTGGCACAGAATAGAGTCTTTATAAAGGAAGTTACATGGCAGATAGTGGTCAAGAGGAAAATAGAAGTATGGTGACAAGCATTTTGTGAAGAGAAGGGGTCTAGAATTGCTTCTTTAGATATTGGGATTTGGGTGTGTGCAGACTGGAATATCCTTGGGGCTACCTGGGGATGGTGTCCTTACTTTAAATCTCAGGACTTGTGTGGGATCATTGGGTCTGTCTTTCTTGGCTTTGCCTTCCAGAGGCCCAGGGAAAGAGCATCACAGTTATTGGGTTGCCCTCAGGGCTCAGGTGTTTTGCTCAGGAAAAGGCTGAGGAGAAAGTCAAAGACTGAAATCTGCCTCAGCTGATCCTGGGCTATGTTGAACTGCCCTTTTGCACCTTTCCAGGTTCAACACAGTTGAAATGGGTATTAGGTTAAACAAAATAGCCTTTATTCATACAAATTTATGTGTCTCGCCTCATTATTCCATGGTGGATCAGCAATGAAGGGTATGCTGTTGGAGTCTCCATTATCTGATTTTTGGAACCAGAAGAGTTATAGATTTCAGATTTATTGTTTTAGATTTTGAAATATTTGCATATGTATAATGAGATATCTTGGAGATGAGTCCCAAGTCTAAACATAAAATTCTTTTAGGTTTCTTATATACTTTATACACATAGACTGAATGTAATTTTAAATGCAGTATTTTTTAATCATTTGTACATGTAACAAAGTTTGTGTACACTGAACCATCAGAAAGGAAAGGTGTGGACAATTTTGGGTTTTGGAGTATTTTCAGTTTTGACATTCTGGATAACGGATACTCAAAGCTTATCATATTCTTACCATTTGTTACCAACTTATCATATGTTATAGGTTCCCCCTCCCCCTGGATTTTTATGAAATCAAACACACCATTTGGTCAAAATGTTCATGATTAAATTTTACTAAGATTTTAATTTGGTTAATTGTGTATGACTCACATTTTAATTTAATTTAATATGTTACGTTGATACATTTTACCATCTATTCATAATAGCCCAATGCAAAGGAAAGCAAGGATTGGCAGGAAATGGGGAAAATGACAGAGGAACAAGGAAAAGCAGAGAAAGTGCCTCTAAAGAGGGCTGGGCCAATCAAAGATTAGAATGACAGTGCAATTCTGAACATGTTGGCTCGTGAAATATATAACACAAGGTACAACCCCCCCCCCCACTCTCACTATGGATGGGAGTTCCTCAAAAGGGAGATACTGAAGGCACAATTTCAAACAGTTCCAATGAGGAAGTAATATGGTAGAAGTCTGGATGGCTAAGGAACTTTCAACTGAGCTAAGTTTTAAATGGAACATGTATGAAAAATGGAATAATGGGGAAATCACTAAAGAGGAATTCAAACAAATAGCCAGCACATGTAGGGATAAAGTCAGAAAAGTTAAAGCAAAGAATGAACTCAGTCTTTCTAGAGAGGTTAAGAACAATAAAAAGGGCTTTTTTGGCTACATCCGCAGCAAAAGGAAGAAGGAATTGGTAAGGCCACTGTGTGGAGAAGATGGCAAAATGCTAACAGGGGACAGAGAAAAGACAGAACTACTCAACACCTTCTTTGCTTCAGTCTTCTCAGAAAAGGCAAAGGTTGCTCAACCTGAGGATAATGGAGCAGAAGAAAAAATAATAGGGGAATTTCAGCACAGAATAAGTAAAGAGATAGTACAGGAATACCTGGTTAATCTAAATGAATACAAGTCTCCAGGACCAGATGAACTACATCCAAGGGTATTAAAAGAAGTGGCAATTGTAATATCGGAGCTATTGGCAATAATTTTTGAGAACTCCTGGAGAACAGAAGTCCCAGCAGACTGGAGGAGGGCAATCATTGTCCCCATCTTCAAAAAGGGAAAAGAAAAGAGGATCCCAACAATTATCATCCAGTTAGTCTGACATCAATACCAGGAAAGATTCTGGAGCAGATCATTAAACAGAGAGTCTGTAAATATCTAGAAGATAATTCCATAATCACAAAATGTCAACATGGTTTTCAGAGAAACAAGTCATTCCAGAAAACTCGGCTGTCGCAGACCTCCCAGAGGACTTTTTCAGCTACCACACCCAAGCTTTGGAATGGACTGCCGGATGAGATGCGTCTTATAACATCTCTTGACTGCTTTTAAAAAGCTCTGAAGACGCATCTCTTCCGGCAGGCCTTCCCTGACACCTCTTAGATCCCAGCTCCGAATGGGACCTATAAATTGAATTTGACCCCTTGCCTGGTGCTATTTTTCTCCTCAATCTAAGAACTATGGAGGATGAATTATGTTTTTAATGTTGTTGGTTTAAAATTATTGTTAATTTAATTTATTTTTAAGGGGAGGGTGGCTGGAAATGGGTCAATGAAGTGTTTTAATTTGTATGTTTTAATCTTGTTGTACCCTGCTCCGATTGTACTCACAGAGGAGCGGGCTAGAAATAAAGATTTTATAGTAGAGGTAGCCAAATTGCAATGCCAGGATCATTACTCAAAAGGAATGTAACTTCCAGGGTTGTGTGAGTGTGTTCTTTGATCCTTCCAAAGTCCTTAGACTCATCCTTTTCTGGGGAAAAAAAAGTTGAATTGCCTTTCCTGGAAGCCTTCAGATGTTCACTGTTCAAATACATTACAGTCTCCACAGCACCAGTCAGCAAACAAATAAACAAAATGTATTTAAAACCAGAAGCCTTTTCACATTATCTAATGATAGTGCTATGGTACCATTTTCACTTCTGTGGCTGCATCGTATGGAATGATAGCATTTACAATTTCCATGACAGTTAAAGTAGAATCATAGTATTATAATTGAGTAGTATGACAGGGTCCCTGAAATAGACTTCTGCCTATTTCTGTTTTTGTTTTATTTTCTTCTTCTTTCTTTCTTTTTTAAAGGAGCTTCTGTAGCCTTAGAGGGGACCAGGGGAGAAACCTAACCCCTGGACCTATCACTGCAGCAAAGCACAGTAAAAATGAGGCACCCCTATTGTATACCTGGATTGCCACTGTGATTTTTGTTATGTGTAGTTAAAAAAAACAAAACCAACAACAATGTGGAACAAGGTTACAACTATCCTATCTTTTCAGACTCCATTTTGTGATGTTCAGAGATGAAAATTTTAAATTATGTAAATGTTGAACTAAGACTCCAGGAGACCAGGATTTGAATTTCTACTCCGATGTGAAGTCTTAGGCTAGTGTGTGTGTGTGTGTGTGTGTGTATCAGCCTATGAGAAAGGCAATGACAAATCTATGAATAAATTCTGTCAAGAAAACTCTATGATAGATAGCCATAAATTGGAAACATCTTGAAAGTGCATTAACAACAATAACAGCAACAAATTCACCCATGTCTTCTTGAACTCTAATATTTTGGTATCTCAGTACAGGAACTGAAGAATTTTCCAAGTGTCTTGGGATACAGAGCTTATTTAGCTATATCTTATCATCTGTCACTAATTGAGTGTTAAGTAGCTGTCAACTCAGCACCCAGCTGTCCTAATAATCCCATTGAAGGCCTTGGCATAATAGAATTTAGAGACTGTTAAACACACTTCAGGTAATCAGCTCATAGGTACTAATCCCAATTAAACTGACATCTTTGTTGTCTGTGTTTCTACACTTCTTTTTAATTTGTATAATTTAATGTTCCTGGAAACCTGAAAGTGGATTTTTCCTGTTTGTTCCACTAGCTGTTTTAGGGAGAAGATTATTGAAAAAGATATATCCATAATAGCAAGCCCTTGTGATCATCATCTAATTTCTTTTACTCTTACTTACATCCCACCTCCTCGTAATGTTGTTCAACGCACTTTTCGTAATCTTCAATCTGTTAATTCTGATCATCTCAGTCAGACCCTGGGTTCTTCTCTCTCTTCTCTAAATCTTGGGGACTCCGCTGACTCAGCAATGTCTTTATTCAACTCCACTCTCTCTTCCACCCTTGACAGCTTTGCCCCTGTATCTGTTCGCACGTCCTCCTCTGTGTCTAGGCCTCAGCCCTGGCTCTCTCCTGTTGTTAGGTTTCTCCGGTCCTGCTCTCGAGCAGCCGAACGCCTTTGGAAAAAGTCCAGGGACTGGGCCGATTTTATTCATTATAAATTTGTTCTTTCATCCTTCTCATGTGCCTTGTCTATGGCAAAACAGAATTACTATAAATCATTGATCTCTGCCAACGAGAGGCGCCCGCAGCGCTTGTTCTCCTGCTTCAATTCACTGCTAAAACCTTCTTCTCCCCCTGTCTTTTCATCATTTTCCCCCACTGACTTTGCCAACTACTTCCTCACAAAAGTCAGTACTATTCGATCTGAAATTGTTCCTCCTGACTTGCCCCCTACCACTACTTTCCTGGTACCTTCTACTAATAAACTCTCTGTGTTTCCACCTGTTTCTCTGGATGAACTATCTACACTGCTAAATTCTTCCAAACCTACAACTTGTTCTCTTGATCCTATTCCCTCCCATCTTCTAATCTTTATAACCCCTTCTTTTCTCCCCTCGCTCCTCTATATCTTTAATCTCTCTCTCTCTTCGGGATCCTTCCCTTCGGATTTCAAACATGCTCTCGTTTCCCCAATTCTGAAGAAACCCTCTCTCGACCCCTCTTCTCTGTCTAGCTACCACCCGATCTCTCTTCTTCCTTTTCTCTCTAAGGTTCTGGAACGGATAGTTTATTCTCGCTGTCTTGAGTTTCTTGAAGCCAATTCCATCCTGGACCCGTTTCAGTCTGGTTTCCGCCCACGGCACTCTACAGAAACAGCCCTCACCAAAATCTCAACTGATCTCTTGCAGGCCAAGGCAAATGGCCTCTACTCTATTCTCATTCTTCTAGATCTGTCTGCGGCCTTTGACACCGTGGACCACTGTCTCTTGCTTGACTTACTTTCTGACCTCGGGTTCTCCGACTCTGTTCTCAACTGGTTCAAATCTTACTTGTCAGACCGATCCTTTGCCGTGGTCACAGGTGGTCAGACTTCCTCCTCTGTCCCCTTATCTGTTGGAGTTCCTCAGGGCTCTGTCTTAGGTCCCCTTCTGTTCTCTCTTTACACACTGTCCCTTGGTAAACTCATCAGTTCTTTTGGCGTCTCCTATCATCTGTATGCCGATGACACTCAGCTGTATCTTTCAACCCCTGACCTTTCGCCGGGGCTCGAACAGCAAGTCTCCTCTTGTCTGGCTGCCATCTCTCAGTGGATGCGGCATCGGCGCTTGAAGCTCAACATGTCTAAGACAGAGCTTCTCATCTTCCCACCTAAGCCCACCCTTCAATATTCCTTTTCTGTTTCTGTTGACGGCATTTCTATTCAGCCGGTTCAGCAAGCCCGCAGTCTTGGCTTCATTTTTGATTCCTCGCTGTCATTTACTCCCCAGATTCAGGCCACCGCCAAGACCTGTAGATTCTTTCTTTACAACATTGCTAAAATCCGTCCTTTCCTCTCAGCCTCCACCGCCAAGACTCTGGTCCATGCCCTAGTGGTATCACGACTAGATTATTGTAACCTCCTTCTGACAGGGCTTCCTCTCTCTCATCTCCATCCTTTAATCTCTGTCCAGAACTCAGCTGCACGTATTATCACATCTGCTCGCCGCTTTGACCATGTTTCTCCTCTTTTATCCTCCCTTCACTGGCTCCCCTTCCCCTTCCGCATCCAGTACAAGCTTTTGCTGTTGACTTTCAAAGCCCTCCACGGACTGGCCCCTCCTTACTTGTCTGAACTTCTTTCTCCTCACACTCCTTCTCGTACCCTCCGTTCTGGTAGTCTAGGTCTCCTGTCCCAGCCGAGGATTTCCACTGCCCCATCCCGGATTCGTCCCTTCTCACTTGCTGCCCCTCACTCCTGGAACCTTCTTCCCCCACATGCACGCCTCATCACTTCCCTAACCAGGTTCAAAACTGAGTTAAAGACTATATTATTTAGGGAAGCTTTCCCAGGACTGTGCCATCCGCCCCAGGATGCCTCCTTTTAACTTTGTATTAAGAAGCCATGCCCTCCCTCCTGTCCATCTGCCTTGGTCCTGGCCCCAGAGGGAGAGAAGAACCACTGGACCTCACCCCCTTTCCCATCACCTTCCCCTCTTCCTTTTGTGTTGTCTCTTTTAGACTGTAAGCCTGAGGGCAGGGATCCGTCTAATTTATGATTGTATGTACAGCACTGTGTAAATTTACAGCGCTATATAAATAAAGGTTAATAATAATAATAATAATAATAATAATAATAATAACACTATCTGACCAAACTGAAATCTCTTTAAAGACTATCCCCCATTTACAGGTAATTAAGGCATGCCCTGATATGCATTCTCTTAAGCAAATGAAAGTACTCCTGCTTATGATTTCCTCCTTGGTATGCATGTATATGTGCCTTCAAGTTACCTGTCAGTTTGTAATGGCCACATGACTTCCATAGAGTTTCCTTAGGCAAGGGATACTCAAAGAAGGTTTTGTTAGCTCCTTTTTCTGAGTATATCCTTCAACATCTGGTATTCATCCAAATACTAACCAGTACTGATCTTGCTTAGCTTCCTAGATTCTGGTGCCTTTAGAACATTTAGGCCTCTTGACATACAGTAGCAAAATTGAGTTTAGGAGAAGTCCTGACTTATGAACATGAGATCTCAAGGAATGCTGGAACTCCTATTCAAAGATGCCCTAATGACTGGAAAACATTCACCTTGTCTAGTGAGATTATTGCATTACCAAAAAATTTGACTTATTCCCAATGGGATAGAGTCATGTTTCAGACTGCAAGTGTATATTATCACACTCAATAACGCCAATGCCACCACCGGGCAACTACAACCCGCATGCAGCCTAGGTTCTAGCTGTGCTTACCCAGCTGATTTTCAAAGACAGGAACTTCCCGTCTTTGAAAATTGGCTAGGCTGCATGTAGGTTGCATTTGCCCGGTGGCAGTGGTGATAAAACCCTTTTGCAATCTGAAATGCGACTGTATCCTGGGATGAGCAATAGAGTTTGGCAAGCATTCTGAAGGTGCATTGATTGCTATTGCATTAAATGTAGTGTCCATGTCAAAATTAATTATAGTGATTATATTTGCAAAATGTCATTCAAACTGGTCACAGAGAACCATTCTGTGGTCTTCTAATTTTCCTTTTGGACTAAGTTGTGACATAATTTTGAAAACATGGCATAGTTTTGCTGGACTACATTAGCAGATGCAGTAATGATAGAAAAAATATTGTTTATTTGCTGCCATCACTGCAACAAAATAAACCCCATTTTGCTCAAGTCACAAATGTTTCAAATATATTAATTATTTAGCTGGCCCAAACGTGCCACTTTCATTCATTAGACGATTTTTGTATCTTCTCTGGTTCATTGTGAATTGCCTGCTACTGTGCTCATTATGCCATAGAAAGCAAATGTGGGAGATTTTGACTAGAGAACACTGCACAAAGTTCCCACACAGTAGTCAAGTATGAGAGCATCCTTGCAGAGGATGCTCTCACACTTCTTTGGAAATACTTCTTAAACTCTTCTTTGGAAATGTCTTGCCACCAGTCCAGAGCTTTGCAACATCAGCACCCACCTTGCAATTCAAGGAAACCCTGACCATATAAAAAAATCAATCCCTCATCATAGTCTGTATCTTCCTAAAGTGCAAAGCATGCTTGTCCAGGCATAGGTAAACAAACTAAACTGCAAAGCTGTGGCCCAAAGAGGTTGAGATAGCAACACATTCCAGATAAAGAAACTAAAGTCTTCCTGTTGGATCATGGTGAATGAAAGGGATTCTTTGGTATAGGATTTTCCTATCACTCATACATTTAATTTAGGCCACTATGAGTTACCTATTCAAGACATGAGTCACATTTTGCCCTTTCAAGTGCCATAGATTCATACCAAAAAGTCTTTACATGTTGAACTTCCCTGAACACATTTGTTGTTGTTGTTGTTGTTGTTAACTGTCCTCAAGTTAGCCCCAACTCAATTCATCTTCGTATAGTTCTTTATTCCATGTACCATTCATTCATTCTTTCTTCTTTTATATAACTCTTCTGTATATTGTGTTTCTGTTTCTTCTTGATCCCCTTCTATTTTTTCTTGTAATCATATAAAATTCCCACTCTTGGTTTGAACTTTCTTCCTACCTCCCTTTTCTTTTGCTTTCCTTCTTTTCTTTACTGCTTGATGACCTAGACAACATTATTTTTATTATTAACCTTTATTTATATAGCACTGTAAATTTACACAGTGATGTACATACAATATTTTTAATTAGATGGTTCCCTGCCCTCAGGCTTACAATCTAAAAAGATATGACACAAAAGGAGAAGGGAATGGTGGTAGGGAAAGGGATCAGGTCCAGCAGTTCTTCCCTCCCTCTGAGGCCTGTACCAAGGCAGATAGACTGGAGGCTTGGCTACATAATGGATAGTAAAAAAGAGGCATTCTGGGGCAGAGAAGGGCTCAGACTTGGGAACACTTCCCTAAACAAAATAGTCTTTAACTCAATTTTGAAACTGGTTAGAGAAGTGATGAGGCACACATGTGGGGGAAGAAGGTTCCAGGAGTGAGGGGCAGCAAGTGAGAAGGGATGAATCCTGGATGAGGCAATGGCATTCCCAGGCTGGGACAGGAGACCTTGACTACCAGAATGGAAGGTATGAGTAGGAATGTAAGGAGAAAGAAGTTCAGATAAATAAGGAGGGGCCAGTCCATGGAGGGTTTTGAAAGTCAACAATAAAAGCTTTTACTGTATGTGGAAGGGGAAGGGGAGCCAATGAGGGGAGGATAAAAGAGGAGAAACATGGTCAAAGTGGTGAGCGGATGTGATAATATGTGCAGCTGAGTTCTGGACAGAGATTAAAGGATAGAGGTGAGAGAGAGGAAGCCCTGTCAGAAGAAGGTTACAATAATCTAGTCACAATACCACTAGGGCATGGACCAGAGTCTTGGCAGTGATGGCTGAGAGGAATGGACGAATTTTAGCAATGTTGTAAAGAAAGAATCTACAGGCCTTGTTGGTGGCCTGGATCTGGGGAATAAATGACAGAGAGGAATTAAAAAAAATGAAACCAATACTGTGGGCTTGCTGAATCAGTTGAATAGAAGCGTTGTCAACAGAAACAGAAAAGGAGTATTGAAGGGTGGGCTTAGATGGGAAGATGAGAAGCTGTGTCTTAGACATGTTGAGCTTCAAGCGTCGATGCCACATCCACTGAGGTCTCTTTCAGACGTGGGAAATTGGAAGTATAATCCAAGGGCAATCCAACGCAATCCTGGGGTTTCACGTTATTGCGAATTAATTCTTCTCACATAAATTCGGGCAAAAGGGAAGTCACTCCGAATGCAATCATGGGTTTAACGTTATTGCGAATTTAAGCTTCTCACGCAATTTCGGGCAAGGGAGGGGTTATTTTCGGGTAACAGGAAGTAATTCTGAATGCCTTCTGAACGGAGCAGGGGTTCAGGTAAATTCGCTAAACAAGCGAATTTACATGAATCCGCATTGGCTCCATTCGGAATTGGGAGAAATTCCTCCCGTTTGAAAGAGTCCTGAGAGATAGCAGTCAGATAAGGTGAAACTTGCTGTTCAAGCCCCGGTGAAAGGTCAGAAGTGGAAAGATACAACTGAATGTCATTGTCATACAGATGATAGGAGAAACCAAAAGAACTGGAGTTTTTCCTAGGGACAATCTCTCTGTCTCTCTCTCTCTCTCTCTCTCTCTGGCTTTTCTTCGCTAACGAAGATTCAGGAAGGACTCATCCCACACTTACTATAGGCACGTTGATGACTAAAAAGGCCAATCCGAGATAAATAAGTTCAGTTGCAGAAAACACAGCAGAAAGTCTCTTTGGGTGATGTTTCCAAGTTGTGGTTCTTTCTGTGTTGTCGTTTCTCCTCGAGACTCATTCGGCATGAGTTCTCAAAAGAGGCTGCAGCATTGTGGATAGTGCGTAGGGACGATGTGTATAGAGAGAACAAAAGGGGACCCAAGACAGAGCCCTGAGAAGGGAACAGAGGAGGAAGTCTCACCACCCATGGCCACTGCAAAAGTTCTGACAAGTAAGATTTAAACCAGTCAAGAACAAAGTCGGAAAACCTGAGGTCAGAGAATATATCAACCAGGAGTTAGTGATCCATGGTGTCGAAGACCGCAGACAAATGAAAAAGAACGAGAATAGAGTAGAGGCCATTTACCTTGGCCCACAAGAAATCGGTTGAGATCTTGGTGAGGGCCATCTCTTTAGAGTGCTGTGGGCGGAAACCAGTCTGAAAAGGGTTCAGGATGAAGTTGGCTTCAAGAAACACAAGACAGTGAGAATAAGCAATCCATTCCAGAATCTTAGAAAGAAAAAAAGAAGAGAATTCAGACAATATCTAGACAAAGAAGAGGGGTTGAGAGAGGGTTTCTTTAGAATTGAGGAAACAAGAGCATGTTTGAAGTCTGAAGGGAAGGGACCCACAGAGAAAGAGAGAGATTAAAGATATAGAGAGAGGGCAGAAAAGAAGGGGTTATAGAGATTAGAAGATGGGAGGGGTAGGATCAAGAGAAAATATTGTAGGTTTGGAAGAATTTAGCAGCGTAGAGAGTTCTCCCAGAGAAACAGGTGGAAACACAGAGAGTTTATTAGTAGAAGGTACCAGGAGGTTAGTGATAGGGGGCAAATCAGGAGGAACTATTTCAGATCAAATAGTAGTGACTTTTGTGATGAAGTAGTTGGCGAAGTCAGTGGGGGAAAATGATGAGAAACGGGGAGAGGAAGGACAAATATGGGACAATTCTGAGCATTGGACAGTTTCATATGCACTCCCCTCAGAAATATAAGATTAGATTTGACATGTCATAAAGATCTGTTAAATGCAACATATACAACAATTTCCTCCACCTGCTTATAAAAGGTGGGATTGAATTTTATAGGATTTAAAACTAAGGTGACATATATGTATAAGATTTTGTAAGAGACAGAATTAGTGAAGAAATACATGTGCTCCTTTAGGCACTGACTAGGCCTTACTTAGAGCTTTCTTTCATTAGAAAAAGCATAACAAAACAACTACGAATTCAGCAGAGGACAATGCCTATTGTGTTTGTTAGGAAATAAAAAAACACAAAAGGGAGGAAAGAGGTAATACAAATTCTAATGGAACACATTTTTAAATGTATGGGGACCATACATTTTTGTTTTGTTTTGTTTTTTTACATAGGAAATAATAATAGGATTAGGATGTTTAGAAAATGGATTAAATGCTGGAGGAAATAAATTGCTTAGAAGTAAAAGTGATTTTTAAAACATTCTATTACATTAACGTGTCAGGAGAAATCTAATCTATTTCTTTTTAGCTGTGCACGGGCGGTGGGGGGGATATCACAACTAAAATGCTAAGTTTGAGAAAGTGTGGAATTTTATTGATTTAGTTATTTATTGGTACTTTTTGTGACTTATCTTTTAAAATATTACTCAAGTTGGCTAATGTAAATTACTCATAAAAGACCAACATATATCTTTTTTGTTACCCAAACTGCTAGGTTACTGAGATAGCTAATAGCCCTGGTGGCACAGTGGTTAAATGTCTGTACTGCAGCCACTCACTCAAAACCATAAGGTTGAGAGTTCAAGACCAGCAAAGGGCTGAAGCTCGACTCAGGCTTGCATCCTTCCGAGGTCGCTAAAATGAGTACCCAGATTGTTGGGGGGCAAATAGCTTACAATTGTAAACCACTTAGACACTCCTTAGGGGTATGAAGCGGTATATAAATGAAGCCGTTTTTTTGTTTTGTTTTGTTTATAGTGCTCACAAATTAATATATAATAAAGTAATTTCAGAAGTTCAAATTAAGAGCAGTGAGAGGGCCAGAGTAACACCGGCTGATATACTAGAACTCCAGAGTATAACTTAAGTCTGAAATAGATGGCCCTAAAGGGGCGGCGTCACACTGCCCCTTTAAGCACTGGGTCAGGGTTACAGAAACCACATGTCCCAGCCCTGATCTGGCATTTTTTCCAGTGCAAAAAGAAGTGGCAAAATGCTTCTCCTTTGTTGAGATGGAAAAAGGTTGCCTTTACTGCCACTGCTGTGGCTTTTCAGAATTTTGGTGGTGTGGCGCATGTAAACACTGCACTGCTGAAACACCATGAAACTACTTCATATGCAGTTAGCAATGCGTGCATGGGGGCAGCATCACAGTCTGCAGTATATAAACACCGTGCTCAAATGTTGCCCCAACTTGGCGCTTACTGCCAGTCTATTTTGCCCCTTTGTTTTTGATTAACAACAAAGGGAAAATCACCATTCACGCAATACCTATCACACACACACACACACTAACAAAATTATAAGTAGTGGATTGTAACAAGGTTGAGCAAAGACAATACCTTACTAGTCCAGAAGCATAGCTCCAATCAAGGGATGAGGGAAGTAACAGTGGCTTAATAAGACTGTCTGAAAAGTGTTTGTGGGGGTGGGGGGAATTTAGGGGTCAATATGCAATCTGATAGTATTCAGCCAGATTTCAGACTGAGCCAACATGTGAGTGCTAAGGAAGTCTTTTTCTAGAGTCTTGAGGCAGTGGGTGGATTTTTCACCAATGGGATTTCCACCGGATTGTCCGTTTTATTTTCAGAGTTACAAAAAGAGTATTTTTGGTTAATGGCAGTTACATTGGTTTATCAATGTAAGATCAGGACAGTCCCAGGGACTCTGGATAGGATCAGGGGGTTGGAAAATTACAGTGGGTGCTAGAAGAAAGATTGTCTTAATTCTTTAGGCTGACAAATCTTGTCAGTGACCTTCACAATGAAAGGCACACCACAGAGGGTATGAAGCGACAATATTCACAGTCATAAGTTAAAGGGGCATTTCCCACATGTCCTCATGTCTGTGACAAGTCAGATGTTCACTTAAAGGCCATCTGACCTTTCCAGGTTTATGATTATGGCCTCTCTTTAACTGCTATTGCAATAAAATATACAGAATATTTGTACCTCCAAACAATGCAGGGTATGCAGGGGTACTAACATTTTTCATAATCTTACCACTGCTTTACAGAAAAATGTAAGTTGTAGTACAGACACTGACAATATGGGGAGATGGTGTGAGTCATGCAAGGTGTAGTGGAAGGAGAAAGGAGAGTCCCCCATTTTTTAAAAAAAATAATCATTTTTTTTTTAAATTTAAATATTATTTTCGATTTTTCTAAAAAAACCATCAAATTTTACCAAATTTTCATTTAAACCCCATGAAACTATGTATCAGTAAATACATTTAGGCTGTGTGCATGATATTGTAATTTAAAGTTATAATTTTAATTTTGTTGTTTTAAACACATAATCAAAGAGTCCTTTTCCTCCAGAGGCTTTGGTAGCCTATGGTGTTTGATTCCTACCTATTGGTTTTGACAATAAGGTTTTTGTTTCTCATTAATGTTTTGTAGAATTAGGAAAGTCTCTTTTTCTGTGTAGACAAAAGGGTAATTTGTATATAAAAGACATATTTACTTGTTTATTTTATTTATATAGCTTCTTTCTCCCAACATGGGAGAAGATAATAGATGGGTCATGGGAATACAGGTAGATCCAAGTGATTTTGACTACAATGCCTGGAAAAATCTTCACAGACGGCCAAAACAGATTACCCTGAAGGGGCAGCTCCATGCTGCCCCTTTGATCTCTCAATTGGAGCCATGGAAACTCCATGCCATGGCCCCAATCTGGGTTTTTGCTGGCTCAAAAAGAGGAGCAAAATGCCGCCCCTTTTTGAGCCAGCAGAAGGATGCCTTTTCTGCCTCCTCCGCAGCTTTGCTGTGCTCCTGCAGCATGCAGCATATAAACTCTGTGCTACTCCGCAACACTACCTGCTATCTGTTCAGGTGGTGGCATGATGCCAGCAATGGGGGGGGGGTATTGGGGTGTGTGTCATCTAAACACCATGTCCCCACTCTTCCTCCAAGCCATCACTTACTGCCAGTCTGTTTTGGACCAGAGTTACTTTTATTGTAATAAACACATATATTGCATACATTAAATTCATGTATTATAAGTACATGTATTACTTGCATTCTATAAATTATATTCATTATATATTACACTTAATACCTACATTCTTCCCCCCTGGGTAGACTCCATACATACCTCATGCACATACCTGTACATATAGACTTTAACACTGACCAAAGCTGCATCTCTCTCATTAACAAAGAGAAAAAAAAATAACCTACTTGATTAAATATGTGTATTCTGTCCATTTCTTTGACTTTGTTGTTTATTAATAATCAGAGTTTATTATGTTATATTGTTTTAAACTTACTATATTTATGTTTCATGTGACTAATTACATTTTAATTTTTTACAACTTCTCTTCTAAGATTAATTATTGTTGCTTGAATTTTTTCATGATTCCTTATTTCATGAGTAGCCATATTCTTAATATTTGTTACTTTTATTCTTTTTATACCTTTTGATGTTTTACTCCATTTTTTGCAGTAATCTATGAGTGAATTCCATTCTTTTTTCTCTTAACAAAAGATTTACCATTTGTCCAGCAAATCAGTCTGTCCATCTTAATCATTTTAAGCATCTTTATTTACCCATCATCAATAGCTGGGAGATGATGATGATTATGATGATGATTATGATTATTATTATTTCCAGTCTTGGGCCAGTAATATTTTGGCAATTGAAACCTTATACAATATTATCTTCCACTGGTTGTTTCTTCCTTGGGTTCTTATTTGATAATCATGTTTAGCAGATAAATTTCTGTTAGAAGTTGGAAGTTGGTCTTTAGTAATTTACGTATGATTAAATGTAATTGTATCCAGACTGTTGTTGTTATTATTATTATTATTATTAGTCAAGTCCACCACCTATGGTACCATAACCCTATTGCCTTCTGACATTTCCAGCATTTCTTTTGATGGTTTTTGTTCATTTTGGCAATTTTTGCCAGCATTGTGTCATTTATCACCACATTAAAAACTATATTGTTTAGGGAAGTGTTCCCAGGATTGTGCCATCTGCCCCAGGATGCCTCCTTTTAACGATGTATTAAGAAGCCAAGCCCTCCAGTCCATCTGCCTTGGTCCAGGCCCAAGAGGGAGAGAAGAACCACTGGACCTCATCCCTCTTCCCACCACCTTTCACTTCTCCTTTTGTGTTGTCTCTTTTAGACTGTAAGCCTGAAGGCAGGGAACCGTCTAAATATAAGATTGTATGTACAGCACTGTGTAAATTTACAGTGCTATATAAATAATAAAAAGGTTAATTATAGTCTTTTTAATGGGTTGTAGTGCAAGCTTTATCATGGTCATTTTGGATTTTTGTGCTATTGATAATCTAGTCTCTTCCTCATTTGTTTTATCACTTTGAACTCCCTAGAAACCAGAACTCTTGACTGTATTCTGGGTTAGCAGATGCTCAGGAGTGACCGTGCACATCGTCCTGATCCAGAGATCAGCATAATCACCTGCCAAAGCAACATGCCAAGCCAAGAGCCTTATCTGGATCCATATGCATCTCCTGGAATAGACCGTTTTAATTGGCCTCTAACCCATGCAGATGTCCCATGTCCTACTAAGTATAAATCACATCAGGTAATGATCTATCCATAACAAAGGAACTGTGCATAGTTCTTCCACACTCAGACATACATCTCAGAAAAGTAAGTCTAGAGTTTGTCCTGCAGTATGGGTAGCAATAGGTGCTGCACACTGTGGAGGACAAGAAATCCTGGCTGAAGATTGGAGAGTAAGACTCCAAAACCACTGGAGACTAATTCTTCCCGCTGAAGAAGAGAGATTGTTGAACAGGGTTGGTGGTAATACACCAACAGAATCTGAATTCTGCCTCTGTGAGCCAACTTCAAATACATACAACTAACCTAGACAAATGCAGGAGGATGGCATCCTGAAAGACCACTACAACTCCACCTCCCCACCCACCAGACGTTGCATGCTACTATACAGAGAATCCAAGTGACAGAACTGGGAGAGGGTAATTACCAGTTTCATCCAGCTGAGTCTCTGTAATATGAACCAAGTTAGCATGCTATCCAGGATCATGTCCTGGGTCATTCACCATGACACAGCAACATTTTTAGCTGCTTACCAAAACAATCCAGACTATTTGGGTGCTACCGATACTCTGTGTCTTTCCCACCTCCCATAGTAAGATAATAGTCTTCCCACTCAGTCTCTTTTACCACTTAGTATTCTTTTGGGTGGCTTTCCCTCCAGTGCTCTCTGCATAACACATTCTTTTTTTGTTCTTCTTTTGGCAACCGGGTAGATTGTTTCTAAAAGACCATAAACTGCAAATATAAAAGGAACTCCTCCCTTCAAAACAGGAGACTGGCTCTCACCTTTGCTCCATTCTAAAACAGCTGTCTCAAAAATATCATGATTTTTAGGAAATGTTATGTCTAAAATATTTATTTAAATAAATAAACAATTAAATATTTTAATAATTTTTTAAAAATAAATAACTAAATACATAAACAAACATGTTAAAAGGGCATGGGGAGTAGTGAATTCTGCAACCTTAGACAAGTATATGGTATACTGCACCTAAGAGATCAGAGTGTGGCAAGCACTGTCATTAAGAGAAAGAGTCAATTGAATTACTTGGCATTTATTCCATTTTGTCTACTATGTGCCCTTGTTTATTCAGCACTATATTTGAATCCCTAGATTCCCATGCCCCATTTCCCTCCTGTCCTGTTTTTTAATTGCTGTGTGAATAGATTCCTCTGTGTGTAGTTCTGAAATAAAATTTGTGTTTTATAGTTTGAAAATCTTTCAGTGAAAATGTGCTGGAATATGCATGGTGTTTTACTACATTGTTTAGTGTTTTATTGCTGCTAAATGAACATTTGCAAACAAGGGGAGAATATTGATTGCCAATACAACAAGGCACCTTTGCACATTCATGAAGATTGAGCATTTGGTGTCAGCAAATTAGAGATTTGGATCAAGCCCAAATTCATACTGCAGTTTCATTATGTTCCTGTGTTTTTTATTCCACTGTATAATACTTTTAGACAAAGAAAGAAAGAAAATGAAATTCTGCTGACAATCCTTATTTATGTAGGGGGCCCCATTTCAGCTGAGAAAACTCCCTCCCTCCCTCCCTCCCTCTACACACACACACACACACACAGAGAGAGAGAGAGAGAGAGAGAGAGAAAGAGAGAGAGAGAGAGAGAGAGACAGATATTTTTTGGTACTCAAAAAAAAAATTGAAAAGGATAGAGAGGGAAAGGACTAGTATTTATTCTGTGGGACTTAATTCGGGATTCTAACTATATGTGTGGAAGAAACAGGAGAATCATGTCAAGGGACATGGGGGCTGCTCATGAAACAGCCTTTGGGGAAGATATTTTGCCCTCACTAACAAACTTGAGGGAGTTTGGGAGAGCATGCCTCATATCTACCTCCCTATGACTGGCTGAGGAAACAATCCAAGGATTTGGTTGCCTTCAGAGTCTGGTGTTTCCACTCAATGGGAAGGCTGAAGAGGTGGTCAAGGTAAAGACACCTGGCTTTAGCTGAACCTGTATCAGGGTTTCACCTTCAATATCTCAAACTGATATCTCAAAAGTTGAAGTTGATATCTCAAAAGTTAAAGTTGGCAGTTGGGGTTTAAATAGGTTTAAGGTCTAATGAAGGCTCATTTTACATCCAATTTGCATGTCTGGTCTCTTTATTTCATGGTGGGGGCTCAATAAAAGTTGGGTTTTAATGTGTGAGCCTTTATGGTGAGATACCTTTGAAAGCATTATTCTCAGTGTAGTACTAAATAGTTTTCATAGAGTTGTAATGAGATCTGTTTTCTAATTTCATTTTTTCTCTTCCCCTCTGAATGAAACTTCTCTTGTTCTGCCTTATCCTCGAAACAGTTTAGAATTCATATAGATAGCTTTTTTCTTGATCATGGCTTATGGCTGAGAGTAAGTTGAGCTTACTGTTTGTATTTTCTCTTACAAACCTCTCACTTTGTAAGCCCACATTTTCTGATCTCAAAAAAGTCATATGTATAATTTAATTATGTATTTTCAATTGCACATATTTATGTGCTGAAAATAAATAAGTCAGTGTGACTTTTTGATATAGCAATTTTTGTTCACGCTGTCATCCAAATGAGGCAGTTAACATAAGGGGGAAAGTCTTTATACCAAAACCTCATATTTTTGTGTTTAGAATTTACTTGAATTTTCTTTTCTTTATATAAACAGCATTATCAAAAGGGTTTGTACCTAACTGTCATTCTTATGTAATGACTTAAGTGTTAAAAGACAAGTGGACACTAATAAAATAGTCATACCATGTATTATTAACAAAGGTTAGGTTCCACCAAGAGGAATTATTAAAGGAGTCTGCCATAAGAATAGTTTTTAAATTAAAACTTTAAAAGGCCATTTTTAAAATTCCTTTTTATGAATCATATCTTTCATTTTCAGTTGTTTGGACACCAAGATAGAAAATAAATTTTCGGGACTAGCCTGCTCTAGTTTATTATTCTTACAACAGCTTAAGTGAAAGCTTTCATATCTCTCCATGCCTCCCAGATCAAATTAATGAAAACTAAGCAGAATGTGTTGCTATAATTCTACCACTGTGAAATAATTTGTCCTCTGATTACCATACAATCAAATAAAATAAACTTTGTCTGGACAAGTGTCTGGACACTTACTTACTATTATACCAGGTAGAGGAGGGCTAGCAGGGCTAGCTGACCCTTGAGTATCCCATCATCCATACATTGGGAGGAAAAAGCCTTCATGATTCATAACATATGGTTTAGAATCATATCCTCATTTTTTATGCCCTCCTCCTGGGAACGTGTGGAAGGGAACAGGGCTAAATGAAGAGGATGCAATAGGGGAACAGAGATAACAAGTATGACTCTGTTTTGATTGTAACTGAATGTGAGAGAATGCTTGAATCGGGCTTTTGGCTTCAGCCTAATGTAAGCTGTATGTGAAAGTCAGCAAATGTTATGGACCTTTCTGAAAGTACATAAATTTATGGAATTAAAATTAATTATTGCTGTGTAGATCTCATACTTCCCAAGCGTGTCACAGATAAATAAAATCTATGAGTTTCTCATTCATTCTGTCTCTAATAAATTTTCTTTCCATTTTTTTTGCCTCCTCCTCCTCTTGAACATACTTTGTCTTGGTGATAACTTCCTGTCTCTGTTTGCCTGTCCCATTTAATGACATAAGGATCTATAAGGCAATTGGAATTAGAAACACAGTTTTAGAAATCTCTTCCAGTGGAATTAATTCACTAGTAGAATGTCTGATAAAAAGAAAAGAGAAAAAGTAAACATGTTAACAAATGTTAAATATAATGGTGTGATTTAGACCAACCCCTTTGGGGCGCTCCACCCGCCTCCAGACGCGGTGGAATAGGGCCGAGGCTGCCATATTGGCAGCCTCAGTAGCCCCATTGCGCCGCTTCTGGAGGCCGCAGGGAAGCGGCAAATTGCCGGTTCCCCGCGGCCTCTAAGTGGGGTGCAGCGGGTGCCCTGGGTGCCTGCTGCACCCCGCTTGCAGAGGCAAGGCAGAAGGGAGGAAGGGGCCGCTGCCGTGGCCCCTTCCTCCCTTGGTCTTTGCCACAGCTGTCTAAAAGCCATGGCAAACACCAACGATTGGCACCCTCCCACGGCGCTAGAGCGTCATTATGTGCACACCGTGTCTAGCAGCTGCGCACATGATGACACTATTGCGGCGCATCCATATGGGCGCCGCCATCTTAAAATGGCGGCGTCCATGTGCTTTAGGGTTAGGGAGGGTGTAGACGCTATGCCCTCCCTAACCCTAAAGATGCACTAAAGAGCCTTACAGGCGCTCTTTAGTGCCGGTCTAGATCAGGCCAATATGTCTTATACTATTATCTTTCTTTAAAACATTATTTTGTTTGTTTGTTTATATTTTATTATTTCTAAGTGGCAATTGGAAAATCCTATTTTGCATCCCAACCAAACATGGTTGATGTGACTGAATCAAGCACCTCCCTTAATATCTTAAACCTGACCATGTTGATTAAAGAAATGTTCTTAGATATTTTTTTAATGAGCTATGATGTGGTAGATAAGTTCATAGACTAGAAAAGTGTGGGTCTGAATGTTTGCTTAGTCAGAAAGTGTGTTAGGTGTCTTCATTGTAAGTTATTATCTATCAACCCAAGATATCTTATAGAGTTGTTATGAAAGAAAGAAACAACCCACATGCATTTTCTTGTGCTGCTTGACAAAATAGCAGGATAAATGCATAAATGAGAAATCACATAGAAGTCTTGATAATGAAATATTCCTTTTATACAAATAGATAAAATTTTAGTCATATGCTGTATCCTTGGATGTAAATTGGGAAATGAAATTTAGAATTCTTACAAACACTTTTCAGATTTGTGTGTGGCCTTTAGTCCAATATTTAACTGTAGTCTTAGTGAAATTATTTATCTTTGGAATCTCTGAACAACTTTATTGCCAGCTGTTTAGGCAGGGCCTAAAGAGATAACATAGTGTAATGGCTTGAGCTGCACTATGACTGTGGAGACCAGGATTTGAATTCCTCTTCCACAATGAAATCCACTGAGTAGACTTGTGCAAGTCACACTGTCTCAGCCTCAATGGAGGGCCATGGCAAAACTCCTCTGAACAAATCTTGCCAAGCAAACCCCATGACAAGGTCACCTTGATGTTGCTAAAAGTCAGAAACAACTTGAAGGCTTGCAACAATAAACAACAAAAACTGTTTTTAGAATCCTAACTGAAAGGCAGAGGCTTTAAAATAAAGAATTTTTTTTAAACTTGTCCAGTAGAAGAGAAAATGCACTTTGAATTATTTGCAATTGGCAGATAGTGCCATCATGAAGTATCTATGTTGATGCTGTTATTGTGGGTCTGATTCTTCATAATTGGCATGATTTGCTTATATGTCTGTTTGCTTGTTTACACCTCAGTCTTCATAACCTTAGTAGTACTAAGAGCTTGCCAGAATTAATTAGACTTGTGTACTTGTCCTGGAGAATTCAAGATTACACATGCCTTAGTTGTATAATGCCCAAATTATTTAAACCTGTTTTTACAGGGAAGTACTTTTGAATCACTGTTGGACCAGAATAAAGTAACCTAGTCATTAATAGGAGAATGTGTCCCCTGCATCAAACAGTTGCACTTACTTCAGACCTTACTGTCAGACAGAGTTTCAAAAACTGGTATCTAAATATTTCATGGTTTAGGACAAGGATTGTTGAAGGAACACTTCCTGTTCACATGTTATGTTTATAGTCATATGGAAATATCCTAATTGTCCACCTTGTTTGTTAAAAAAGGATTACCCCAATCATTAGTTTTTGTGGGCTTTTCAGGCTGTGTGGCCATGTTCTAGAAGAGTTTATTCCTGATGTTTCATCAGCATCTGTAGCTGGCATCTTCAGAGAATGCTGGCATGGAAGAGAGTGAGGTG
Source organism: Urosaurus nigricauda (assembly GCA_034509955.1). NCBI lineage: Eukaryota > Metazoa > Chordata > Lepidosauria > Squamata > Phrynosomatidae > Urosaurus > Urosaurus nigricauda. The sequence goes on from JAOEGL010000003.1 coordinate 64,948,327, forward strand.
TGTCGTGTGACCCTGGCTAGGGAGGAGTGATTTCCCTGTTAATCTGTGTATGGTTCTGTTGTTGAATGGCAAGGCCTGATGGTGAGAGGATATCATTAGCTGGATTTTCTAGCTCAGTTTTTAAACCATTTGGAGATTGTGTTTCCTCACTAGTTTCCCTATTCTGTCTGTGACTTCTTTGAGGTATGGTTAAAAATACCTTCCCTTTGGGTGGTTGTTTGTCTTCACTCCTTGGGTTTTTTTCTGGGTCTGAGCTAGAATAACCATTAGCCTGTACAGCCCAGTCTAGGTGCTTCAATTCATCTTCCATGAAGTGGGGTTCACAGATCCTTTTTGCCCGGTCTATCAGTTTTTTATTGTGCTTCTTTTTTTGTCCTGGGTGATGGTTGGAGTTCTTTTGCAGGTATTTGTCCATGTGTGTAGGTTTTTTGTATGTGTGGCCCAAATGTTGGTTCAGTTTGCGGATGACCAGGACATCCAAGAATGGCAATGTTCCTTCCTTTTCTTTTTCCATTGTGAACTGGATATTTGGGTGGATGTTGTTCAGATGTTTCAGAAACACAGCCAAATCTTTTTCTCCATGGCTCAAAATGGTGAAAGTGTCATCCACATATCAGAACCATGTTGTGGGCTTTTTTGATGCTGTTTCCAGGCTTGCTTTTCAAAGTGTTCCATGAAAAGGTTTGCTATCACAGGACTCAGAGGGCTTCCCATGGCTACCCCATCTCTCCACCCTAATCGTCTCACTAAAATCTACACTCAAAGTGGACACTCCAAGTCAGAATGGACATGAACACTTTTTACAGTTTTATCTGCAGGGTTAATTGTAAGGAATCCTCATAATTCATAATTGTGGGGTTAATTCTGAGGATTCCTATTTAGAACTCTTGAATCTAAGATATGTCCAAGATCTTTAGTGTGGATGAAATTAATACAGTAAAGAAGAACTCCTTTGCTGCTCTAACTGCCTTAGAGCAGTTATAACTATTGGATCAGATTTTACCAGAGTCTTTCTCCATCTTCACCACAAACCTTTACCTATCCATTTCATTGCACTGAGCATCTCATATAGGAGAGGATGCTTAGGGATCATTCTGTTAATGGTATGAGCAGACTAACCAGAGGCACAAGCTCAAGAATAACTGACAGGATCATCAATTCCAGAAGGAGGGCAGAAAAAAGAAGAAAAAGACACTCAGGAATTTTCCAATTTCAAGGAAGAGACCCAGAAAATCTAAACCTTATTAGATGTTGTTTCATTAATCACATTAGAAATCTTTTGAACCTGACTAATGAAATAAAATAAAGGCAAGTGTGTGTTCGGTCAATGATTGCTGTGAAAATCACTGAATCCTGAGTACTCCTGTTGAAGGTATTTTAGCATTAAAGTTATATCTAGCCCGACACTCAAATTGAGGGAGATCAACACCACCTCTGAAACAATGTCCTGAAATGTAAGGGCCAAAAGAAGTGGCTTCTTTCCACTTTGAGGGTATGGTGTTCAGATAAGGCACACGTCTAAGGTGGCTGGAAGCCACTCCAAGGCTACCAAACATAGCCTGAAGCCATTGCAAAAAGGAGCTATTTGAATCTGACTCATGGTGGCGGCTGGCTTCAGACCATGGCAACAGCCCACTTTGGGAGTGGGTCATATGGTCATCACAGTCACGGCTTGATTGCGATTGGAGTGGCCACTGGCCACTCCTTCAAAGCAATTTGCTTCAGCCCAGTGTCTATCAACTTGGCCAAATAGAGCTGATTCCCTCATCTTCATGCAATCATGTTTCAGGCAGATGTCCTAGACTAGCTTATTCATCTGGATTCAAATCGACAAAACTTACAAGAATCTGTGTGGGTTTTTTTTTGTTTTTTGTTTTTAAAAAAATGGCACACCAGAATGTTCTATCTTTGTTTCTCATCTTATCACACTTTATTTGTGCATCCTTAATAATGCTTATCCAATATTGAAAACTGTATTGGTCCAACCTACCCTTTGATTGTGTCAATTTAAATAATATGGCTATAAAAACTTCACATCTGGTGTTGTTAAAGAACCTGTAAACTTGGAACTTTCAGGTTTAATCAAGGAGAATTCAACTAAGACTACTCCATGCAGACCTAAGAGAATAAAATATTTGTATATAGGATATGTGCAGTATAAGGGTCTAAGAATAAACCCGACCTTCTGAACTGATTGCTGTGGTCGCACAGGGTATCAATATGGTTACAAAAATGTTCAGTTCTAGTGTTGTCAAAGAATTTTTTTGTCTGGAACTGTCAAGATCAATTAAGTGAAAGTCAGCTAAGCCTACTTTACGCAGATCTAGTACAGTACAATGTATTGTTTATAAGATGTTTATTATAGAAGACTTAGAGCTAACCTGACCTCTCAAAATGTCTATTGTTGTCATGTACATGATATAGTATAAATCTATATTTGAATCTGTTTATTTTATTATGAAAATAAAATAATAAATAAATAAATGAATAAATAAATGCATATTCTCTCATGGCATGCAGTATTTTCCTGATTAGCATCTACTTGTTTGTTTATAGTTGAGCTAGCACAGTCATTCTAGCTTTGTTTTTACTTCCCTTGTCAGAGGCTCCCAAAATATGGGATCAAAAGAATTGTGCTTTCTCTTTACACTTGTCTGATCATGTTTTGTGATGCTCACCGAACTGAGTTACACCTTAGTAACAGGATGACAGAGTTCAGTGAGAAAAAAAAATCACTATCTGATATACAGTGTTCCATTGTCAAATCATTAACTCATGCAGATTAATCCCCAATCATAATCATTAGTCTTTTTCCAGCCCTGTATTAGGAGGGTGAAAGGACCTAAAGAATATTTAGAGTTATTCTGTCTGACCTTACACTCAGAGAGCATGTGCCCAGAGTAGGTCAGTTTAGATATGCGTTGTATATCATTCATTCATTCATTCATTCAGTATGCCACCCATCCTTCCAGAATGTGGACACCCTTATCCCAAGGAATGCATCTCTATATACATGTCATTGTGAACTTGATGAACTGCAAAGTTATGTTTCTAAATATAGCAGTTCTTCTAATGCTTTTTCATGCCAAATTTCCATTTTTTCTTCACTTTTAAGACAATGGAAATAAGTTGGAAGTCAACCCTGCTCTAATAAAGACATTATTTCTCCCCTCCTCTCCATTCCTTATGGGAGATAGACATAACTTTTCTTTCAGCTCATTAGAAGGAAGAGACAAGCTAGATATATGATTAGAAAGGATGCCAACAGCATTTTATGATTTCATTATCCCTAATTGTACTTACAGCTAGAAACCTACAAATAAAGATTAGTTGATTGGCTCAATTTGGTAAGTGAAATTTAGTCTAAGACTAACATCGTGTCTCTTCAAACTCAATACACTGCTTTCTACCTATCATCAAAGTCTGTGTCTTTGCCATTTCTATGGAGCTTATCACATATCTTAATAATCCATTTTACCTCTATCCAGCTTAAGTCTTAATTTAGGCTCCATCCTGATCTTATTGGAAGGTTTTTGTCACCGAATCTGCTGCCCAACAACATCCTGGAGGTGTATCCCCACTTCAAGGAGTGCTCTTCATGGCTCTTTTTGGATCTGGGAGTTTTTTGGCATAAGAAAATGGCCACAGAGCACTCCTGGAAGTAGGGATGCACTCGGTATGTATTTGGGCAGCAGATATGGCAGCAAAAACCTTCTGATAAGATCAGATTGCAGCCCAAATTAAGATTTAAGCCAGGGAGAGGTAAAGTAGATTATTATACCATGTGATAGGCTCATATGTTACAACAGGGCATAGCTTCTAAAACCTGTGTGAGATATTTCCAAACCTAATTTTCATTATGTGTACTTTCCTCAGCTTTGAGCCTTATTCAGTATGTTTTTCTTCCTCCTAGCTTTGTAACCTGTTCCTTAATTCCATTCGATAGCGATGCCTGATCCCACTTTTCTGTTAACAGTATTATCCATCTCTAGTTGCTAGTTTGAATTTTTATCCAGCACATTCCCTTTTGGCTCAGGATAACAAAAATTAAGCATGGAGTTCAAATTTTAACTAGAGCAGCAGTAGAATAAGAGTATGTATGTTTAGGTGTGTTCTGATATATATATATATATATATATAGAGAGAGAGAGAGAGAGAGAGAGAGAGAGAACACACACTGAATTATTAGTTTAGGTACAGCTTTTACTTTTGTAGAGATGGATTGTAGAGTAGTGGGCTTTATTTTATAGATTAGTGGATTTATAATTTCTTAGCCACTTCCATTTTTCAAAGAATATAGCAATCAGATTTAATATATCACTTTCTTCCACCTCACAAAATTTCTCTGTCTGACCATATGAGTATGGAAATGAAGAAAATAATCAAAGAAGTGAATAGAAAATGGACTAGATGCACCTAGGTTTTCAAGAAGCCTAATCTGGGCACATTCACATTTTAACCCTCAAGTTACAAGACTGTTGCTCATCTCTTACACAGATTATAGATCTGTTTTCTTCTTCTCTGCCAGTCATCCCCTTCCAATGTAGTATTGTGTGTATTTATCAAGTCCACATCTATAGAATCCTGTATTTTCCAGTCTTATTCAATCTGTGTCTGGTTCCATAAGGAACAGAGAGTGACCAAGATGGTGAAAGATCTGGAAGCAAAGCCTCATGAAGAATGGTTTAAGCAGCTGGCAATGTTTAGCTTGGAAAAGAGAGATTTGACATTTGATATAGAACAAAGTTTAAATATCTGAAAAGATGTCATGCAGATGATAGAGCAGGGTTGTTTTCTGCTGCTGAAGAGACTAGAAAGTAAACCAATGATTTAAAATTAGAAGGGAAAAAAAAAAAGATTCCACCTAAGCATTACAAAAATAAAAGATTCTGCATCAGCATCTTCCTGGTGGGAAGAACTGTTCGGTGGGGGCATAGACTGCTTTGAAGGGTGGTGGATTTTCCTTCTTTGGTGGTCTTTCAACAGAAGTTGAATGGCCATCTATCAGGAGTTAATTAACTCTGTATTTCTGCATAGGGGGCTCCTTCAACTCTATGGTTCTATCATCTTATAGGATATTATTGTTGTTATTGTTATTGTTATTTACTTGGACAAGATTTTTCAAAGTATAGTGGGCCACATATTTATGGACTAGTAATCCACAGATTCATATGCCCATAGATTGTCACACACCCAGATTATTCAATGGTGGCACATGCACGCAGATGCACTGGTGCTGGTGCATACACATCACCAACCATTTAATAATATAGTGTGTGACCATCCATATTTTTCTCCCATCCCTAGGGGTTGGAATTGAAATGGGACCCTTGCCAATGGGAAGGATCCAGTGTATATGTATGTTTTAAATTGTACACATTGTTTACAATCATTCCGCACACTGACTAAAGCAAGTTGAAGCAGTAGTTCATATGCATTTGAAATGTTCACATCTATATCTATCTACCTACCTACCTACCTACCTACGGTAAAACACACCACAGAAATAATCCAGTCTGAGACTGCTTTAACTACCCTGGCTCAATGCTAGGGAATTCGGGGAACTGTAGTTTTGTGAAACATTTAGCCTTTTCTGTCAGAAGATTTGGTGCCACAATAAATCATAATTCCCAGGATTCTCTCACACTAAACCAGGACAGTTAAGGTGGTCTCAATCTGGATTACTTCTGCAGTGTGTTTTCACATATGCACAGTTTGAGGAAAACACATCCACAACCATTGTGTCCACTCAATGGTCAGACACAGGTCCTATATGGTCCTATAATAATAGGAGTAGCAGTTAGATCTCATGCAAAATGAAGTCAGTTTTGTGTATGATTTCTCAGTTTCTCAGAAGAAATCTATAGAAAGCCTCTGAGTATAACATCCTTTGAACACAGTGGTTCTCACTCTTGGTTCTCCACATATTGTTCAATTAAAACCAACAGCAACCATGATAAGTATAAATAAATAAATCAGTCCTCTACAATGTGGGGCACAGGAGTAATAATTATTTTATTCTTTAAATAGTTTTTGTGGAAACTCATTGCTTTGTTGTTGTTATGTGCTTCCAAATCATTTTTGATTTATGGCCACCCTAAAGTGAACCTATCATAGGGTTTTATTGACTAGTCATTATAAACAAGCTGTATTTATGGGCTGAATAACATTGGGTATATCTATATAAAAGTGTATGTGATAAACTCCATACTTTAGGAAATACATTTGTCTCCTTTTATTTATTTATTTATTTGTTTGTTTGCTTTTGAGCCTGATCTTTAAGGGGAAAAGACAGGATATAAATAAATCAATACAATATACCTGAAAGTATATAAGTGAGATCAGTTGTTATGTAGAGATGTTGCTTGAGTAATCAAACCACTAAACTACCTGGAAAGAGTGTCATTGACTATATACCTGCTGCTTGGCTTTGGCTCTTAACCTGCATGCCTGTCCACATGGTGCATTCTAGGATATTTTTCCAGATACTACTACTTTTACCCACCCTATCTCTTCTTCAGTTGTGTCTTTTTCAGCACTGTTCTTCAAAAGTAATGTTGGGGATGCTCTCAGTACTAGGGTGAGGGCAGAAGTATAATGAATTGATGAGATTGAGCAATCAATTGGAACCATTATATACAGGTCTGATTCCTGCTTTATTTTCCTCAGCCCTCTCGCAGCTATTAATTGAGTGAATAAAATTCCCCTATTTGAATATTGGTTGTGGATGTCCCCTTGGGACCCTGGAATTTTGGGTAACACTGGTCACATGATTAAAAAATTGTTAACAATCCTGACATTAGCTTCAGTCATGGAACTGTAAATATTACAGTACCTTTCAAATACATATCAGTTGGCTTGTTGAACATCAGGGGTGTTTAAACATAAATGTGCTTAACTGCTTTCCTTACTGTTGTTCATGTTGTTAATTAAAAACAGCAAGACAGGTTTTTAAAAGTGCAAATTTCAACTTTTGTATTCCAGAAATTTAGAACACACATATCTATTTTTCTGGACTCTGTATCACATAGATTGACAGTGGGGTTGAATCTGTAGATCTAACAGTGTGGTCACACTTTCATTGACTCCACATTGAAAACTATGATTATGATTGCATGCATGAAGAAGAAGAGGTCTAATTTCTTTGGTATTTCTATCTTCATTTCCAGGCTATTCTCCTTCAAACCTTTTTCCTCATAATAAATAGCATAATACACATGTGTGTTCTAAATTTTTGGAATACAAAACTTGAAATTTGCACTTTTTAAAAACCTGTCTTGCTCTGTTTTTAAATAATGACATGAACAACAATAAGGAAAGCAGTCAAGCACAGTTATGTTTAAACACTCCTCAACACAAAAAATGATTAAGCATTTGTTTAAAAGATATACATTCCCTCTGGGGTAAAAAAAAAAAAAGTTAGAAATCAGATGCAGCAAATCTACATCTCATTGTGCTCTTTTTTTCAAAATCAAATGACAGATTTCTTACTATAGAACACCATAGCCTTAAGTCACTTTTGTTTTGTATTCAGCTTAAGTGATGCATCACAGTTTTGAAAGAGTGTCATTATCCAACTAGAAACGCAATTATTCAGAAATTGATTTCTGACGGGTCTGTGTTTTGCAAAGCAAGTATCTGCAGAAATAGTATTAAGAAAATGTCTCTTCTTTTTAGATGGGAGAACATTACTTTGGGATGTTATTATTTCATGTTTTGTCGTGGTTTTTTTTTTTCTTTATACATTGTGGCTGAAATTGAAGCTTGATATTGGGAGACATTGATATTTTTATGAAATATTGTCTGTATCTATATTAGCCTGCTTCTTCAACATAAGGGCCAGGCAAAATCCCAGATACATCAACCACTGATTGTCCATCTTCCCCTCCTCAGAAGCCAGCAAACTCCATGTGAGCTCTTGAGGATAAGTGGTGAACAACTCTATCCCACACCCTACAAATGGGCTGTAGGTCTAAGTTCAGACATTCACTGTTTTTTGAATAGGTGATCCAGCTGTAGCAGGGGGTCAAAATTAGGGACAAATATCTTCTACTGAGAAAATAGAAACCACACACAGAGACATCATACCACTATCAGAAATGTTCTGTATTGTTCAACCCAAACAGAGCCGGGAGGTTAAGGACTTTCTGGGAAGTCCTGCCGGAAGAGATGTGTGTTCAAGGCTGTTTAAAAGCAATCAGAAGATGTTATAAGACGCTTCTCGTCCGGCAGGTCATTCCATGGCCTGGGAGCAACAGCCAAAAAGGCCCTCTGGGAGGTCTGTGTCAGCCTAGTCTTCATAGGTTGCAACAGGTTCCTCCCAGAAGACCGGAGTGTGCGGGGGGGGGGGGGTTCGTATGGGAGGAGGTGGTCCCTCATATAAGATGGACCCAAGCCATGTAGGGCTTTAAAGATTAAAACCAACACCTTATACTGCGCTCGGAAACTAATCAGGAGCCAGTGGAGAGATTTGAGCACTGGTGTTATGTGCTCTCTCCTCGATGTTCCCGTGACAAGCCTGGCTGCCATATTCTGAACTAATTGAAGTTTCCGAATTAGGCACAAGGGTAGCCCCATGTAGAGTGCATTACAGAAGTCCAATTGTGAGGTTACCAAAGCGTGTACCACTGACTCCAGGTCCTTCGGCTCCAGGAAAGGCCGCAGCTGGCAGATCAGCCAAAGCTGATAACAAGCACTCCTGACCGCCGTATTCACCTGATTAGTCATGTGAAGCGACGAATCGAGAAGTTGTATTTAGGAGAAAACTGAGACCAGTAGAAGGACTCAGGGCTGAAGAGATAGTTTTGAGGGAAGAAAAGCCTCATACTATATATTGCAAGACAGGAGAAGAATCCTGCGTAACCCAGTAGTCTCATTATTTGGTGCCAAGCAGTGGAATTAGACATATTTGTCTAGGACTGCTTGGACACATATTTGGTGCAAAGTGTGAGAGCATTCTGAGATCTGGTGAAAGGATCCAGAAATCCAGTGAATCCAGTATCAAAATGAATGCAGGTCTCCATGGACAGATGAACTACATCCAAAAGTATTCAGAGAACTGGCAGAAGTAATATCAAAGTCACTGGCAATTATCGCTGAGGTCTACTAGAACGATAGGACAGTGGGAGTCTGCATTCCTGACAATTTTGGAAAAGTCAGGCTTCATTTTAAAATGAAAACTGGACTTTCTCTCCAATCCCCCACCCTGGCAAGGAAATGTTCTCATTGATATGTCCAGGAAATCAGTCAGAGCTCAACTGTCTTGTTTACCTCCACTGAATGGAAATGGTGCAAAGCTGGTCAGACTGGTACACTGCCCATTGTAAGGTATTGTGTTGTTACGAGAAATGCTGGGCAATCCATCTGCATTTTAAAGAAAGCAAATGTTGATTTGTGTGTGATTGGCTTTCTCATGTGTGTGCAAGTCCATTGTTTTTATATTCCCGGACCATGTAAGAGCTGTTAGCTATACCCAGAGGGAAAGAGCTAGTTTCACATACACATCTACATATGAGGCATGTTTTGGTCTGTGTACAGAGGTATATTTGCCACTTTAAGTACCTGGAACCTTTTGAATCCTCCATAGAACAACTATAAGGACATATTTTGCCCTGCTCAGGTGAAAACCCACAAGTTAGGTAAGGGTTAAAAACATGCAAAGAGGCAAAGCAGGGTAGGAGTGGGGGGCGGGAGCTTCTCTATTTTGATCTCACCACATGACCCCTTCATCAAGAACTTGATTCCTCTACCTTCTTCTGGTATGATTCTGCTTCTCCTTCCATCCTCCTCAGCAACTGGAACATTCGGCAAAGGTTTCCAAAGCCACCCCCTTGCTTATCTACTAGATCCTTCTTGTTTTGTGGTATTCAGACAATGTTATCTAGCACTGTTGGATATTATTTTTCTGCTTTTCTCATTGTTACTTTTTTCTCCTGTTGTTTATTGGGCATTGCATCCATTCCTTCCCATGGCTCCACGCATCTCTCCCAACCTGATCCCTATTCGACCTCTCCCTGTCTCCCAGCTTCCATTTTTCTGCTCGCTCTGGAACTGTTGCTCTGCCGCTCCGAAAGCAGCAGCAATTAATGATCTTTTTCTTTCTGGATCACTCAGCCTCTTTGCTCTAACTGAAACCTGGCTCCCGGCCCATGATACTTCTACCTCCGCTGCCCTCTCTTTTGGTGGTCTTTCTTTCTCCCACACAAGCCACCCCAAGGGCTGGGGAGGTGGGATTGGTATCTTGCTGTCTAATTCTTGCCAGTTTCAACCCCTTTCTCTTCCCCCTAGCTACTATTTTTCTTCATTCAAGTCTCATTCTATTAGACTCTTTTCTCCTTTACAGCTGTCATTTATTGCCCTCCTGGTTCTGCTAACCCATTCCTTTCGGACTTTGAGTCATGGTTCACATTTTTTCTTTCAGACTCAGTTCCCTCTCTAATTCTAGGTGACTTTAACATCCACCTTGATGATCCTAAGAATCCTTCAATGTCTCGCTTTAGCTCCCTCTTAGCTTCTTTCGATCTTCAACCTCATTCCACCTCTCCTACCCATTCTTCTGGTCACTGCCTTGACCTAGTTCTCGCTTCTAAGTCTGCCATCTCTGACTACTTGGCATCTGGCTATCCATTGTCAGATCATCATCTAATTTCTTTTACTCTTACTTATATCCCACCTCCTCGTCATGTTGTTCAACGCACTTTTTGTAATCTTCAGTCTGTTAATTCTGATCATCTCAGTCAGACCTTGGGTTCTTCTCCCTCTTGTCTAAATTTTGGGGACTCTGCTGACTCAGCAATGTCTTTATTCAACTCCACTCTCTCTTCAATGCTTGACAGCTTTGCCCCTGTATCTGTTTGCAAGTCCTCCTCTACATCTAGGCCTCAACCCTGACTCTGTGCCACAGTTAGGTTTCTCCGGTCCTGCTCTCGAGCAGCCGAACGCCTTTGGAAAAAGTCCAGGGACTGGGCTGATTTCATTCATTATAAATTTGTTCTTTTATCCTTTTCACATGCCTTGTCTATGGCAAAACAGAATTACTATAAATCATTGATCTCTGCCAACGAGAGGCGCCTGCAGTGCTTGTTCTCCTGCTTCAATTCACTGCTAAAACCTTCTTCTCCCCCTGTCTTTTCATCATTTTCCCCAACTGACTTCGCCAACTACTTCCTCACAAAAGTCACTACTATTCGATCTGAAATTGTTCCTCTTGATTTGCCCCCTACCCCTAATCTCCTGGTGCCTTCTACTAATAAACTCTCTGTGTTTCCACCTGTTTCTCTGGATGAACTCTCTACGCTGCTAAATTCTTCCAAACCTACAACTTGTTCTCTTGATCCTATTCTCTCCAATCTTCTAATCTCTATAACCCCTTCTTTTCTGCCCTCGCTCCTCTATATCTTTAATCTCTCTCTCTCTTCGGGATCCTTCCCTTTGGATTTCAAACGTGCTCTCATTTCCCCAATTCTGAAGAAACCCTCTCTCGACCCCTCTTCTCTGTCTAGCTACCGCCTGATCTCTCTTCTTCCTTTTCTCTCTAAGGTTCTGGAACGGGTAGTCTATTCTCGCTGTCTTGAGTTTCTTGAAGCCAATTCCATCCTGGACGTTTCAGTCTGGTTTCCACCCATGGCACTCTACAGAGACAGCCCTCACCAAAATCTCAAATGATCTCTTGCAGGCCAAGGCAAATGGCCTCTACTCTATTCTCATTCTTCTTGATCTGTCTGCAGCTTTTGACACAGTGGTTCACTGTCTCCTGCTTGACTTACTTTCCGACCTTGGGTTCTCCGACTCTGTTCTCAACTGGTTTAAATCTTACTTGTCCGACCGATCCTTTGCCGTGGTCACAGGTGGTCAGACTTCCTCCTCTGTTCCCTTATCTGTTGGAGTTCCTCATGGCTCTGTCCTGGGTCCCCTTCTGTTCTCTCTTTACACACTGTCCCTTGGTAAACTCATCAGTTCTTTTGGTTTCTCCTATCATCTGTATGCCGATGACACTCAGTTGTATCTTTCAACCCCTGACCTTTCACCGGGGCTTGAACAGCATGTCTCCTCTTGTCTGGCTGCCATCTCTCAGTGGATGCGGCATCGGCGCTTGAAGCTCAATATGTCTAAGACAGAGCTTCTTGTCTTTCCACCTAAGCCCACCCTTCAATATTCCTTTTCTGTTTCTGTTGACGGCATTTCTATTCAACCGGTTCAGCAAGCCCGCAGTCTTGGTTTCATCTTTGATTCCTCTCTGTCGTTTATTCCCCAGATTCAGGCCACTGCCAAGACCTGTAGATTCTCTCTATACAACATTGCTAAAATCCATCCTTTCCTCTCAGCCTCCACCGCCAAGACTCTGGTCCATGCCCTAGTGGTATCGCGACTAGATTATTGTAACCTTCTTCTGATAGGGCTTCCTCTCTCTCATCTCCATCCTTTAATCTCTTTCCAGAACTCAGCTGCACGTATTATCACATCCGCCCGCCGCTTTGACCATGTTTCTCCTCTTTTATCCTTCCTTCATTGGCTGCCCTTCCCCTTCCACATCCAGTACAAGCTTTTGTTGTAGACTTTCAAAGCCCTCCACAGACTGGCCCCTCCTTACTCTCTGAACTTCTTTCTTCTCACACTCCTTCTCGTACCCTCTGTTCTAGTAGTCAAGGTCTCCTGTCCCAGATAAGGATTTCCACTGCCCCATCCTGGATTCGTCCCTTCTCACTCGCTGCCCCTCACTCCTGGAACCTTCTTCCCCCACATGCACGCCTCATCACTTCCCTAACCAGGTTCAAAACTGAGTTAAAGACTATATTATTTAGGGAAGCATTCCCAGGACTGTGCCATCTGCCCCAGGATGCCTCCTTTTAACTATGTATTAAGAAGCTGTGCCCTCCCTCCAGTCCATCTGCCTTGGTCCTGGCCCCGAGGGAGAGAAGAACCACTGGACCTCACCCCTTTTCCCTTCCCCTTCCCCTCTTCCTTTTTTGTTGTCTCTTTTAGACTGTAAGCCTGAGGGCAGGGATCCGTCTAATTTAAGATTGTATGTACAGCACTGCGCTATATTAATAAAGGATAATTATGATGACGATGACGATGATGATGATGATCTTCAGCCTTGAATGCCATTGTGGAAAAAAATCTCGATATAAATCCTTGAAATAAATAAATAAATAAATAAATATTCAGCCATTCAGGTTACTGGACTCTTATTCTCATTGGAGCGTGAGAAATTCCATTAAAAGTCTGTAATCTTTTAATTTTTAACTGCACCTCTCTAGCCCCCGTTAGATTGGTCAGAAATTGGATTTTAGCAGCCACATCAACTCCTCCCCTTTTCAGTTGGGAAACCACTTGTATTGAACAGAGAATGTTCTGTCGACTCAATAAAGATATAATTGTTTGTGCTTTTCTGCAACCTGGTTTTCTTTTCTTTCTTTTCTTTCTTTTTTTTCCTTTTGGACTCATTCTGGTTAATTGTCTGCTTTAAAAACATTTAGCCTGCAAAATCTGCAAAAAAAAATTTTTTTTTCCTCCAAAAACCAGTAAAAGCAGGATATTGCTCTGATCACAATTTGGGCTAGACATAGATACAAATTGTAGTACAGCCAGTGCAGAATTGGGGTGGTATGGTCTAAATATACCCATGGCTTTTTTTGCAGAAGAAATGTGTTGGAATTTCATTTCTGTTTGGAAATATTAATTTTGCACCTCCTCAGATAGGCAGTGGAATGGAACAAATTTTCTGTGACAATCTGCAATGCCTTTCCCTTGTGTACATTTTTTTTAAAATTGCATGACTAATTTGATACATTTTAAAATGAATATGCACCACAAACCTAATTTATTTAAAGAAAAAATAGAAAAAGTGTACAGCTGCGGAGGGAAGAGTCTGAACAGAAATAGACATGAATTTCTTTGTGTTAAGAAAAAAATATGTCTTGTCACCTGGAATTGATGAAATAGCAATGTAAGTGGAATACCATAAAGTGTAAGGAAAAGACAGATTTTCTCAACCCTAATTTATCCTTCCATTAGTGTATGTATAATCCTGCATCTTTTACATCTGTTTTGTTTGCTCTTCCAAAAAATAAATGCCAAATAACGTAACCCAAAAAGGAGGCTTAAGGTACTTAACAGGCATCATATTTTGGAACATTTTCTGAACAAGCTGTTCTTCTCATCCTTCTCAACCTCATGTTTGTCTCATGACAGATGTAGTGAGCTATTTTATGGCAGATGTTGACAGAGGAGGAGGAGGAAGAAACAAAAATTATGTTCTCAAATTATATCCATAACTTTAAAATAGATCATGAAGACATTGAAATAATTCAAGATTTTCCATACCTTGGCTCATTCATTAATCAGAATGGAGATTGCTGACCAAAAAAAAAAAAAAAATCTGAAGGAAACAAGGACTTGGAAGAGCATCTATGAAGGAATTAAACAGGATCTGGACAGGTAAAAATACATCACTGAATACTAAAGCTAGGATGGTCCACACCATTGCATTTTCAGTATCTATGAATTGTTGTGAATGCTGGACAGTAAAGAAAGTTGATAGGGAGAAAATGAATTCATTTGAGATGTGGAGCTAGAAGACAATTCTGAACATACTGTAGATGGCAAAAAAGACAAAAAAAATGTATCTTAGAGCAAATCAGTTCTGAATTCCACCTAGAATCCAGGATGACTAAACTGAGGCTGTTGTACTTTGGCAATATCATGAGAAGACATGACTTATTAGAAAACACAATAATGCTTGGCAAGATTGAGAGAGGTAGGAAAAAGAGAAAGAACACATATGAGATGTATAGACTCATTCAGGAAAACCACAATGCTGAGTCTGCAAGACCTGAGCAAACCTGTTGAAGACAATGTGCATTGGAAAATTCTCATTCTTAGGTTGTCATATGTCAAAGCCAACCTGAGATCAGCTAACAACAACACCAGATAAATCTAAAATACAAAATACCTTGAAGATATAAAATGTTTTTTAAATGTATTTTACTAGTATTAAAATTGCTTCCTTTTTAATATCACTCCAGATGATCATGCCATATGTGTGTTCATCTGTTTTCTAAAGAGTCTTTATGGCTAATATTTTATTCTAAGAAATAATTAGCTAAGGGAAATGCCATGAAATATGAAGGATCTGCTGTTATCAGCAAAGGTCAGACTGATAATTCAAAGCACAATTGATGTCTTCTATTCTATTTCATGTCAAGCTTTTATCAGTCTACATTCTATTCATGAGTTGCTCCTTTGTACAAAATAAAAAATGTGATCAAACCTCAGAGCCTAACTTGAAGGATTTGAAACATCGGTACTGGTGAATCTTCTCAATCCTGTTTTCTTAGTATCAGTTCATTGATATTGTCCAGTGTTGTCCAGTGACGCCTCTACTTATTGACATTTTTAATAAAATTACAAGAGTAGGACAAAGATAAGGGAAGCACCCTACTGATTATAAGCACATATGTTGCCAATAAATATTTTCACTCTGAAGTCTGTGTCCCAAATCCAATGTTGTCCTTGTGGTTGCAGCTGGCACTTATTTCCCTCTGCTAATCCCTGCAGCCTTCTTTATGGCCAGAAAACTGTCTCTGGGTGATTTCTATAAAGGATTTCTCTACAGACCAGGATTGGACTATAGTGAGATAGACATCAACTGCTCTGTTGGTTTCAGTGAAGTCTGCTATTCTGGGCACAGTTGTCCACAGATCATTCAACTTACATCTGATCCCTCAAAGCAATTATTTTATTGTCAGACTATCCCTACATTAGGAACATTAAGACAGCGGTGTCAAGTGGCAGATGTTGATGTGGAGTGGTATAGCCCTTCCTTCCTTCTACTTTCCCCTGTTTTGAAGAACAGACTTTTGTGTCTTTTCTTTTTGACCCATTGTCCTTTGGTGTGGTGGAGCATCTTAACCAATTATAATTAATGAATGAAAGTTAAAATGCTAACTCATGCAGCTTGTTTGTTTGAAATAAAGGACATCATCTTGTCCTTTGCACTGACAGAAACATAGTTTGACTGATCCTGCTTATCCTGATATCAAACAAGTTAAACAGCTATAGCTCAGTTACAAGGAATTGACATTGCTGTCTCTACATAGTCTAAGATGGGGTTTAAGATCATGCTCTTTATTCAGGTTTTAGGAATCACATGTTTATTGATAACAATCAACATGATTTCCCCCACTGAAGGCACAGGAAAAAAAAATCAATCAGTCTCCTTTCACATTTAGGAGGGAGCAAGCTTATTTTCTGATGCTGCAGAGAACAGGACCCAGAACAATGGATGCAAGCTACAGGAAAAGAGATTCCACCTTAACATTAGGAGGGACTTCCTGACAGTAAGGTCTGTTCGACAGTGAAACACACTCTCTCAGAGTGTAGTGGAGTCTCCTTCCTTGGAGGTCTTTAAGCAGAGGCTGGATGGGGATGCTTTGATCAGGACTTTCTGCATGGCAGGGGGTTGGACTGGATGGCACTTGTGGTCTCTTCCAACTCTGTGATTCTATGATTCTAAGATGCTCTGCTGGGTTGGGGAGCACTGTGACAGGGGTAAAGAGGCCAGCTAAACTGTGACATGGCACTGGGCATCATGACAGAGCATGTGGGGGCAGAGTCAAAGGTCCTGCCACGTCCTCCCCTCCTTCTCTGCTTGATTTCTTTGACCCACCCTTCTGCGTCTATTCAGTGTAAGCTTTGCCAGTCACTTTGGAGCTGGGTAGAATCCCCCCTTTTTTCCACAGGTTTTATTTTATTTGTTGTTTATTTTGGGCCTACCATACACTATTGACCGGAGACTGGGACAATTGGCTTTTAGTGGTGCTTTAAATAGGCAGCCACTTATCAGGCTGTGGGGGGAGACAAGGAGGATTTTAGTGAATATCACCGTTTTGGTGATATTTTTTGTTGACCCAGGGGAGGACTCTGGAACTGTCTCTTTAATTCATGTGACTAAGGGTTGGGCAATGAGACTTCCTTTTGGGCTGACCTGAGGGCTAGTCCCCCATTTTAAGATATGTAATATGGGGCAGGGATTCTTGGGTAGTCCTTCTAGTTGTGGCCCAGCCAAGGAACAACCCAAGGAACAGCCAAGGATTGCTCCCTTCATTTCACAGCTCTCAAGGATTAAAGGATAAATAGGTTTAAAATTAAATAAAATGGCCCATTTTCAACCCAGTCTGCATGTCTGATCTCTTTAATTCCCTGGTGGATGAGCAAACGATTCTTTCAATTAGAGATTAAAATCCAGGCATAATATAACATGCAGAAAATCTCTCTTTAGACATTGAAAAAAATAAAACAGGTGTATTGCAATGAACCTGCTTACACTTCCCCACAAGATTGGGATATGTCATAATACAGATTCCAGATCTCATACAAAATGTAAGCCTATATGATCAAGTGTGTTTGTACTGTCCCTCAGACTTTTCCAACATGTGTAACGTTAGGAGACTATCGAACCACCCTTTCCTCCTATGCTAGATGTGGGATGTAAACTTTAATAGGTAGTAGAAAACCATTTGATAGGCAAGGTAGAAAACCATTGATTTAGTCAATTGGTTGGTGAATCCAGCCTATCTGAAGATGGGAGTATGTATATGGCTTTAGGGTTTGAGTACAGTAACAGACAACTATAGCTAATTTTTTAAAAATGGATTTGAAAAGATGGCAGACATGAGAAATGTATGTTTTAGAATTAAAACAGATTAATTAATCAATACAGCAGGCTAATTTTATCTTGCAAGACTGATAAATATGAATACAACTAACTGTTTTGCTGAGTCATAGTTATAATGGAAAAACTGGAAAAAAAATAAATACATAAATTTAAAGAAAAATTGGGGGTCATTTTAAAAAAAAGTATTTCTCAGGAGAACAAAGCCTGGTATTGTTTCATTAATATGCAGTCTTTATTGCTTCTCCAGTGATAGCAGAGCTGAAAGGAATAGCTCCTTGTGTCAGCCATAAATCAAGTGTTCTAGAAATCAATCTCTTGAAAATTCATGAGATTCTTGTTGGAAAAATAGATCATGCTTTGGCATTCTATGGCTAACCCCGCTCCTCTTTTTTTTTTTTTTTTTTAATTTCTGGGTCCTAAAGAGAGTATAGGGGACACCTCGGTACTTCACATAGCAAATACTATTGCTCTAGCTATATTGGAGTGCTACATATTATATATTGTGGAGAAGCTTACTATGGCCTGATTTTAGACATAATGAAAAAGGAACTGTCTCTGCTTCATCTGTTTGTTTGTTTGTTTGTTTGTTTTAAAGCCAAGATCACAAACCATATCTTAATCACAGTTTAAAGAAACTATAATTTAGCCAAATTTTGATGTCATGTATTTACAGTGTTTTTATCCTGAAGGAATGAGTTGAGCTGGCAGCAAAGGATTAGAGAGTTCTATAAAACTGTATAACAAAACTGGTTCCTGTATGTGGCACAATGACTTTGCCCTCACTAGAACACTACACAGGTGTTCAATGCTGTATTAACTAGCACCAGTTATCAAACACTTGCTATTTATAATTGGAGTTAAGAGTTGTCTCATATTCAAGCTCCATTTTAGAAAGGGTAGCTAAAGCTGATAGCTTAACACATATGCCACCTGATCACTAATGGTGTGTATCACAAAATATACTTTCTTACATATTAGGTCACTTGAATTTCCTTTGTTTTTCAAGCCCAAATCCAGATGCTGAGGTTGGAGTGTCCCAGTTTTTCTACTAGCATAGAATAGCAGCTCTTGGTTTCCATGCCAGTGGACCATTGAATCTGTTTAGGGTCTTAGTCAAAACTTTGAAGCAGCCATTTCCCAAAACGTACTGGATGTTTAGATTTTGATTCCCTGTTCCACTGATATCAGAGCCTACAACTGGCTGTGTTAGCCTGTAACCTGACCTTGTATGATTTCATTCCATATCTAAAATAATAGCCTTCTACACATTGTGAACTAGATTTCCTCTGGAGCACAGAATTCCTTTGCAAGCCGTTGATTATTGGAAATATCCTTGCTTCAGTAACTAATTTAATAGAAAAATATTATATTACTTTCTGAAAATTGGAGTAAAAGGGGCATTGTGTAAATTTTCAACACTTTTTATAAATTTTTAACACAAACTAATTTACAAAGTAATACACATGTTGAAAATATAAAAGACAGAAAAAAATAAAAAGAGAGAAAAGAAAAAGAGAGAAAGAGAAAAGACATATAACTAAATATACACTAGAACTTTGACCTCCCCATCCTGACTGTAATAAAAAGAAAAAGAGGAAAAATGTTATTCTACCATTACAGATCCAGTTAAACAATCCTACTAAAATTATTAAGAACCATAACCACAGATTATTACATAGTTAGATTTCTTACTGCTGAAAAATTGGTTTCCAGACAGAAAATCTTCAGTTGGCTTGTCTTTGAAAACTCGTGTTAATTTGGCCATTTAGGCTAGCTCTCAAACTTAACAACACACTCTTCTGTTGTCAGTACTTCAGTCCATTTTCATGTTTGAAAAACAACAACAACAACAACAAAAATCTTGCTGCTGTTGTCAAGTCAGGAATGACTTAAAGGGACACAACAACAATAACAACAACAACAACAACAATTCTATTTTTCATATAATCCAGCTGCTATTGCAGCTGCTGCTATTATTATTATCATTGGTTAGAGGATACTGTGGCAAGAGAAGCCATACATGTTCACATTTCTTTGAAGACTGTTGCACAGCAGCTATGTAGATAAAGTAACAGTCCAGGAAAACTAGGAAAATAGGTGGGAAGCAAACATCCAGAGTTTGTCTGCAAGCTTACATCCCAGACAGCTAACACAAAAAGATGTGGGAGGAATGAATCACTGGTCGCAGGATCCAGTAAATAGGTAAAGAAACAAGCCCCAGTGCGAACAAGAGAGGGTTATATCATTCTGAATCTATATTCTGTTCAAGGCTAATTGGCTGTTGACTGACACAGAAGGTTTTGTAGTCCTACCAACATAATACAGAGCAAATATAGAACATGGTAGACAAGTCAATTATCTGTGTAGTATTTTGGATATTGGCACAATGATCTAAATAAACTGGAGAATGAAACATTTTTGAGCCCACTATTTCATTGCACTTAATAATTTCTAACTCTCTGTTGAATTTATGCCAAGGTTATAGCCCTTTCATTTTGTATCACTGGTCAGTTTATTACAAGGGCAGCAATACACAATTCATGAAGACCTTTCCTGTAGCCCTGGAAACTCCTGACAAGGTCTGTTCATACATAAAATTACTAATCCTTTCCAGAAAATGCCAAGAGTACACAACACAGCACCTAAATTGATTTTTTTTAAAAAGTTCACCTTTTATCCATTAGTCTTGATAGATAGCAAGAAAGAGCAAAATTACTTCCAAAACAAACAAGAAAAATGTCAGAACAAGTTCAGCTTTCCCCTAAGTTCTATTATTCACACAATTCATGAAAGTTAGGTTCTTAATGGTAAGAGAGAAGAAAATGACGTCATTAAAGTACTCCATTTTCTTTTAGTCAAATGGGACTTACAATAGTCATTGATGGATATACAATGACAATAGTCATTGATGGATATGGATGGACTCACTTTGCTTTACAAAATGTTCAATCACATGGTTATCTGCTGAATAATCATACAGGCGTGGTACAGATGGCCCAAAAGGCCCATCCCTGTGGCATGAGTAGGGCTGGGGAGCGTGCAACATCCACATGCTCCCCAGCCCTACAGCATATGGATGGTGCCATTTTTAAATTGCACCATCCATATGCGGGCATGCTGTTGATGTAACGTGTACACCATGTCCAAACAGACCAGTGCACACGTTACATCACTGCGCGCCTAGAAGGCACTTGGGGCTCCCTTTCAGAGGCACAGGAAAGAGCTCCAAAACAGAGCTCTTTCTGCACATGCGAATCACTGGCACAACCTTTACACAACTGCACCAACAATGCTGAAGAGAAAGGGAATGGATGGCCCCTCCCTCCTCTTCCCTGCTCCTGTCGTGGTGTCTTTGTGGCAGGGAGCCCCAAGGATACCCTGTTCCAGGCTGCAGGGAAGCAGCATTTTGCTGCTTCCCCATGGCCTGGAAAGGCAGTGGATTTGAGGCTACCCTGGCCCCAATCCAGTGTGGGAAGGGCCACCCAGGGACTACCCTTTTGGGGCTATCTGTAAACCCCCAATTACTAGTAAGAACCAGGTGGAAAAATAGACCTCTGAAGTATTTGAATGTTTTCAACATTAGCAATCACACTCTTACTTTATCCATAAGAGATTATACTATTGTGGGTTTTGTTGTTGTTTTTCTTCATAAAACCACATGTGAAAGCCTAAAGTGGGGATGTAGTTCTTCAGTAACTTTCTTCACAAAAGTTGCAACAAGCAATTTCAGCAACTTCTGACCACTTTTCAAATATTTTTGAATATTTTTTTCCATCCCAAGGCTAAAGCTTTGTTTGATATGCGTGATCAATGACATAGAACTGTCTATTTTTATGGGAAAAAATTATTATGGTTTTGCACTTTTTGGAGATAGTAATATGTTGCTTAGGTTTAATAATAATTCAGGCAAATGTCATATTATTTAAACAGTGGTGATGGAAGGGTGTATTTTACAATACTATTACAATAAAAGTCTCAGGGCTTGTCCATTATGCACGGAGGGGCATCGTGGTTCTATATATATGTTGAGCTCACTGGGGCAGCAATGAGCTGTTGATTGATCAAGCAGTTGGGCAGGACATCCATTGGGTTGCTGGCCAGACATGATGGGAGAGGTGACTGGTTGATGCTGGTGGGACTTCTGTGCACTTGTGTACGTGTGTCTGGGGTGGAACAGAAAAATGATAATGGTGCCTTGCATCTTTTAGCCATTAAGATGGGTCCATCCCTGCAGTGAGAGGGGGTAGAGCAGATTGCTCATTGGTTGTCAGTTTATTATGTGAGTTGGTGGTGAGGCCAATGGCTTCTGTCCACAAATTGGAAAAGGGTTAGCCAGTTTTTCTGTTCCATCTCCTTTTGATCCAAGTCATGTACTCCCCTGCCCCCCCCCGCAAAAAAAACCACAGTATTACAATACTCATAAACAGTCAGTAATTAAATTTATATCCCATTGTGTTTAGAAAAGAAAACAGGTTGTTAGGATAAGCAATGTATTTTAACAGTATCATTTTAAAATTCAAGATTCTTATAAGAAAACTGCACAAATGAAATGTTAACAGACAACGTATTATTTGTTTCCATTGGTAATCACAATTGATGCATAATCCTTAGCTGGTGGAAGTCATTGTGAGCCATGGGAACCACTCAGTGTTGTAGGTTGCATATTACCAAGCTCTGGATTTGATCCTGTTGAACAGTGGCAGTAAAGTATGACCTCCAGATATTGCTGTATTTCAGCTGTCATTAACCCTAGCCAACATAGTCAGTAGTGAGGACTGATAGGAGTTGCAGTCTAAAACTTGATTCATATATAATTTAGGAAATTGTGCCATCTCAGTAAGAACAAGTTGAATGCTTAAATCACATTATGTGCCTCCATTTTATCTGGAATCTGATTGAGCCTTGTACATTCTGACTTCAAGACTTCAGCCTGCCCAGAACCACCAAGGCAGAGAAACAGAGGCTCAGCAGCAGGAGGGCCATGGTGAGGAGGGGCAACTTAAAGTTGACCATTGAAGACCCTGGCACAAACAGCACCCTCTGTTCACCCCAAATGTCTTTCCTATGCCTTCCTATTTTAATTTTTTTTTTTAATTTTTAACTTGCTTATTTTAATTTTATTTATTTTAAACATTTAATTAATTTAAATTGTAATTTGTTTTTAGTTAAGGGATAAGTGATGGAATTTTAGTTTGCACATTTTGGGTATTTGTTCATGTATTTGATGTATTTGC
Source organism: Urosaurus nigricauda (assembly GCA_034509955.1). NCBI lineage: Eukaryota > Metazoa > Chordata > Lepidosauria > Squamata > Phrynosomatidae > Urosaurus > Urosaurus nigricauda. The sequence goes on from JAOEGL010000003.1 coordinate 64,971,238, forward strand.
TTATGTATATTGCTTATGTATTTGATGTAGTTGTTTATCTAATTTGTAAACCGCCTTGATCCTTGGAAAGGTGGTATAATAATAATAATAGTTATTGTTGTTGTTTGTTGTTGTTGTTATTTAGGGCCCTGTATAACATCATCTAAACATGTTGAAAAATAGTTAAGTATTAGCTGTGCATTTACACCTTGCAAAAATGATCAGAAAATCAATTTCAGTCCTTTCATGTAGATTTAAAATATAATGGGGAAGGGAGAATTACGGCAGATTCCTTTGGCCTATGGCCATCATAGTATAATTGCCAAAGGCAGAGAAGTACTTTCCCAATTCCAGAAATGTTCATAGAGTCAGGGAAGAGAACTACAACAGTGTGGTGTCCCCACTTCTCATGCCATGGAAGAACAACATGGCCAGTGTTCTTAAAAATTACTGAACATTCCAGAGAGATAACAAGGCCTTACATGTTCCTTCCTCTGGCAAAGAGCATTCATCAATAACTGAAACTACCATTGTAACTGTAGTTTCAAATCTTATGTTCAGCTGATTAAAAAAACAAAACAAAACTCTGCTTAATTGAATTATAATCAGGAAAAAATGTCCAGTGGAATGAAGAAATCTCTCAGAACTAAAGTTTTGTGAGTTGAGCAAATACATAGTCTTCCTTCTTAAAAGATTTCTATTACTAATCTTTGTATCATTAGTCGAAACCCACTCAAAATATGGAACAGCTTTATAGCATAAATGTGTGTGTAGTTTATTTTGGCACATAGCCATTTATCTTCCTTCTGGCTTGGAAAAGCTTTAGGCAAAAATGAATGAAATATATCCTATTAATGCAACATTCAGCATTTGTCTTGTGCTAACTCCTGCTGGGATGTAATTTGCATTCTTAAGTAGAAATTTCTGATATAAAACCTTTCCTTCTTAGTTCTCACTGCCATCCTTATACTTAAGGGATCTATGAAAGAATCAGATATGAAGGAACATTGTTGCTACATTATTCATCAAAATCCTCAGAAATAAGTGGCTTTATCTTTATGCACAAGTCATGTGATTAGAAATTAAGAAATTATTCTACCTTAAATATTTATTAGATTCTTCTACTATTAACTTGTGCTCCCAAATTAGTAACAATTGTATGTTAGATCATAACAAGCCCCTTTGAAGTTAATTAAATATAGTCCCTTTGCAGTGTTTTTGAAGGTGTGATTCAAATGCATAAAAGGCAAACAAATGAAAGCATTGTACATACTACTGGACAAGCATTATAACCTTGAATCAGTTTAATGATGGATAAAATAGAGGAAAAAATTACAGGACTTTTTAATTTGCACTTCAAACAAATTTCAGTGCTTCACATGAATGAATCTAAATTCAGTCAAGGGAGCATGCTGGCTTCTAGTTTTCAATAGCTTGTTCTTGACAATCAGATGCATAGTGAATCCAAAGAATATGGCTTTTCTGAAAATCCTTTTGTAAAAATAAGATATTCTTAATGCTTACAGATGGGCAGGGCAAAAAAAACCTCTGAGTATGCCCATGTTTCTGCTTTCAGTTTTAAATTAAAGTAATATACCCTACCCTAAAGTGGTAGTCCTTTTTTTAAATCATGGATGTTACATGGGAATGAAGCCTTTTACAATGTAAAACACTATTGGTTCCAATAAATTATCATGTTAGTTACCTATTGAAGTCTGTAGTTTTGTCTTCAAATGTAACTCTCTAATGTAACCTCAAGGTGTAATGTAATGTAACATGAATCACATTTTTTATGGAGAAGATCTGAATGAAATCCTGGTTCTGTCATTAAGGATATTCAATCTTGTAATCTCAAATTCTGGGGGAAAGGGAGAATACATTGCAGGTCAAGACATCTTATATCTATTAGAAACATCTTATATCTGTTCGTCTCACAGGAGAAAACAGTGCTTCTTTGATTCAGATTCAGAATAGTTTTTACCATTATTATTACCTTATTAGTTTTTCATTTCTGAAATCAGTCAGAAAGTAATCTGCTGGCCTATTGCAAATATTGCTCTAGCAGTTCAAACTTCTATTCACCTATGCAGCTAAACTTCCTCAGTGCCACTCATACATAGTACTTCTTGATAATTCCTGAAAAATGCTGATACTGGAGATTGAAATCCATTACAATTGCAATTTGGGACTTACTCTGTACAATATTAGGACATTGTTGTTTTGCTCAGAAAAAAACATTTACTGAGCAGGAATGTTATTTATTTTATCCAAATAAACCACTGTGAGAACACAGGAGAGAGTACATTTGGCTACCTAAGGATATGTTATTGTATTGCTGAGGGAACATTATGCTTGAAAACTAATATAAATTGCATATGAATTGTATATGGACATCTTCAAAACCTTCAGAAACTGTTTATTGATCTTATCAGCTATAAAAATAAAAACAGTCACTAAAATGTCAGAGTGTTTTCAAAGATTTTAGATCTATTATCAAGATCTAAGGAAAGCGGTTCCAAAAGGCCCCTCGTTCACACTATGAAAAGGGACCTTGTTTGGAACCACTTTTTTTAGCTGGGAACTCTTGTCATTCCCACTGGAGGAGCCAGGAAAGATGACAGCCCGTCACCCTCCCCCCTTCCCACAGGGGAATCTTTTTGGGGCGACACTCAAATTGATCACAAAATCAATCTTTTGCAAAATTGGCAGTGGCACAGAAAAAAAGGCTGCAGCCTCAGCTAGGCCTGTGCTCCTCCCAGGGCTGATGGGCCTTCCAGGGGTGTTACTGCACTGCCGCAAGGCCCATCAGCCCTGGGAGGAGCACGGGCCCTGGTAGCCCTGGGGCCGGCACTAGCCAAGCAGTGGCATTTCTGCTGTGCCGGCACACATGCCGCCACTCCCAGGGCTGATGGGCCTTGCGCCAGTGCAGCAGCACCACTGGAAGACCTGTCAGCTCCAGGAGCAGCACAGGCCTAGCAGAGGCGGCAGCTTTTTTTGCTGCGCCGCTTGCACTGCTCCCGGAGCTGACAGGCCTTCTATTCCCTGGTGGGAGGCCTGTCAGTCCTGGGAGCAGCAGCAGTGCCATGGCACAAACACTGCCATCCCCACCAGACCCAGTGGCTGAATGGACAACCAGCCTAGCCCCAGGACTAGCTGCAGCAGCCGGGGCTCACCAGACTGCAAGGCAGCCCTCCAGACCAGCAGCGGCGAGCCCTCCTTTAGGAAGGAAGGCAGCCCCGCCAGCACCAGGAAGTGGTGGTGGTGGCTGTCCCGGCAATGGGGGACCAGGAGGAGGAGGAGGGCACAAGAAATTTGTGTGTGTGAGAGTGTGTGTGTGTGTGTGTGAATGCAATTGTTCGCAAATGCACTCTATTGCAAAAGCAAGTAGTTGCTTTGCAAAAGATTGATTTTGCGACCAATTTTACTGTCCTCCCCCCCCCCCCCAAAAAAAAATATGATTCCGACTAGCTTTCCCACTTATTGGGCATGCTTCAGAATCGCCTTTTCCAAAAAAGACCTCTCCCAAACTAGTGTTAGGAAAGCCCAGGCTATTTGTTTTTGACCCATACCTTTCCTTCACTAATCGATCAAATGAGGATCGGAAGCAGGTTCAAATGTGAACGAAGGTCATATAGCCCGCATCATACTTCACATCAGAATGTAGTGGGAATGGGCCCTACATGACTTATACTAGGGATGTAAAGAGCATTTCCACATGTTCTTACACTTGATGAAAAAGAGTATCTGGCTGACACACTCCTAGTATCAAGAAAATGCCTTGGAGCACAAGACTTTGTGAAGTCTGAAACTTTACTTGGAGAGAAAAATCCCCTGGTTTTTGTGTAAAAAGAATTGTTCAGAAAGCTGTTTTGCACAGAATATGCTGTTTTCCAAGCAAAATGTTGGGTGGCTCTTTTTATTTTTTTAGTTTTTGCAAATATATATATATTGTGAAAGAAGAAATAACAAAAAAAGTTCCAGAGTATCATCATCATCATCATCATCCATCAACAATGCACAATGTATTGAAAATTTAAAATTGCTTGTTCTTGCATGTGAGGTTTACATTGCACAGACTGTAAAGATAACTGTGATAGCACATTCACTTGAGAGACTTTAGTGAGGCAATATTTTAGTACATGTGATACAAAAAAAAGGGATTGTATGAAAATATCTTAACATAATGAACAATGGAAACAAAACATACATTTTTTCAAAAAGTTCAGAAGATCTTCACATTCTCCTCTTCATCTGATTCTGTATAAGAGGCAAAATCCCAGTTACAGTATATCCTCCCTTAAGGGCCCAATTGGCACCAGTGCTGGTGTCATTCTAGTACCAAGTAAATGTGGCTTTTAAAAATTAATTTTATGCAAATATACACATGTGTAGGGTTTGTAGATAGCTTGAACTCATTGAACTAATTGTTTTAAATGCTGATTGGTTTAATAGATTTTTAGTCTTAGTTGTATTTTATTGTTTAACATGATTTTAAATTAGTTGCATTGGTTTTAATTGTCGGTGTAGGGTGGGATATAGATATTTTGATAAAATTAATGATGAATAAAATTTCGGATGGAACCTTTCATTTTAGATGAGGCTTGTAATGTATACTCACATTTAATTCACTGTTTCTGATCATTGTAGGGACATGGTTTTGACAAAATACTCTGGCTACAGTTTAGAATAGTTTTAATAATGACTCAAATCAAGGAGTATATTTCTGTCACCTGCTATGAACTTAAAAGATTCCCATGTTCAAAGAGTGGGGTAACAAGATTGGACTTCATGGTCTGTTTTTAAACTTTGCCAGTGCATCTGGTTATTTTTTTCTTTGCAAACAGTATTCCTTCGGTCTTTCTTTGGGTCCAGGAAAAAAGTCTTTGTGCTCTCAAATAAGTTATACGTTATGGATGCTGTGGTTTATGTGTGCTTTGTTTCTCTCTAATTCTAAACATTGAATTGGCAACTGTATCTGCAGTTCTGGTGTGATTCATGATCGGAACTTATATGTCAGTTGTTTAGCAGCACGTATTGGACGTGAAGTTGAAAATATGTGTAGGAAACTAGGATTACAAAGTGCAAAGCTATAGTGGTCAGGAGAATGCTAAACAACGTGCTGAGAAAGAGAAAGCTTTATGGGCTGTGAGAAGAATGAACCAAGGTCTAGGAGAGCAGGTTGGTATTATTTATATCACATTGCTGCCAAGTGGCCCCAGCTTGATTCAATGCTCTCCAGGGTTAGATGCTGTACAGATATGACTCATGCTGGCATTTTATTTTCTTGTGTATGAATAGATTTTTCCCTCATACATATAATATGCCACCAAAGCCAGTGGTGTTATGGATCAGCATGGGAGGCTTTGTCATTGAAAAGGATGAAATAGGTAGACATGAACAACTCCAAATAGTTTGCAGCATAATTTTAAGACAGAGTACTTGCAGTCTAAAATCCCAAAAAAAGGCAACTGATAGAGATTCTTGGTTTTGAAAAACGTTTGCCTATTCCCTTGAGCCTACATTTTTATTTACTTAATAAGAAGGAATGACACAAATAACATTAGATGCCACTGACAGTGCACTATTCTTTGGGAAAGCTACATTTCCAAGAGACAGGAGAGCTTTGCTCCTGGCATCTGGCTTTATAGCAGGTATCTGTATTAAATAGGATGCCATACCAAATGGGCTTTTGGTTTGATCTTGCTGGATACTTTCTGCAGAAGAATAGATTCAAGTCAGAAGAAAATTGGATTCCACCTAAACATTATGGAAACATTCCTGATGATAAGGGCTGTCTTACAATGGAATACGTTGCCTTGGAGTATGGGAGAGTCTTCTTCTTTTGGGGGGGGGAGGGGGGTTAAACAGAGAATACCAGGATTATTTTATTTATTATTGCATGATATCCTACTGGTTGACTCTTTTGGTCTTATCCAATTTTATGATTCTAAAATGTTTGGACTATAATCACCACTTTATCCCATCCAACTCATATGAAGGACATAAAGTTGGAGAAGACTGTGTTTGCAGAAACATGTAAAATTGACATTGAAAGCTACCTTTGACCAGCATGTACAGTGAAAATATCTTATTTTCACTGAATTTCTTAGGCCTCAATTCAATTGCTAATCTAACAGAATAGACCTATTGAAACAATTGTTGAATGGTAAATCTTTACATATGTAAATCCCACTGACTAAATAAATCCACTCTAGTTGGGACTAGCAATTGGATTTACACTTCAGATTATTGCTAGAATCTTCTGTCACTTTGCAAATATACTCAAACACACTTTTATCAAAGTAAAATTACATTTTAAAAAATCCAGTATATTATTTACAAAGATTTCTATGAAGAAAAGGAAGAGCATCGGAACTGGAAAAGGATGAGTGAAGGAACAAGATTTGAGCAATAATCAGAGGTTTAAACCCAATATTATAAATTGTGTACTTTTTGATTGTGCACATGATTTTACATGTCTATTTCCCCCCCCCCCCCAAAAAAAACCTGTCCATCATCACCTCCATCATAATTTCCATAACACTCATTTGCCTGTATGGTAACATTCTACACCAGAGAAGCTCCTCTAAACAAGTAAACAGTTGGAATCCTACAAAATAAGAGTTTCAGATCATGTTGACAGCTCATGAAGATAGCAGATGCTTTGTATATCAAACTACTTCACACAAAGAGGACAATGGAATGAGAAGAATAAGGTAGGGCTTGAGTAGTCCCCTCCTACATGGTTCAACTAATACCTAAATAAGGTTTAAATTATCAAGTAATCCCTGTTTAAAATCTAGCTTGAAATTTAATTTGAATTGACTGAAGAGATCCCATATGGAGCTTCAGCCCACCTTTCACCTTGCCTGACTCCTCTTTACCTTTTTAGCTATACACTATAAATTAATTACCACAGTTCACTTTTGTTTCTCCTGCTTTTTATCCACCCAAGGAGGGAGAGCCAAGAAAAGAAGGCACTCTTGCAAGCATTGATTGAGCTTTCCTCTGAGTACTCCGTCTCCACCAACAACCAACTACTAAGAATATTTCATCCCTTGCATTTCATGGAGGCTGGGTTGGAGCCACCACTTTCAGGTGGTATTTGCCTGTTCTGGCTGAAGCTTCACCTTGGAACCCTGGCCCTTGTGAAAGTGTTGAGTGCAAGTATGTTGCTGTTTTTGCATATTCCATGCATATACTGTTGCCAGGGGCAGCAGGAAGTGGGCTCATGTCTCCAGAATCATGTGATCTTCAGAAAGCCTTGAAGAAACCTCTCCTAAGCTGATTCCTCTCCCCTATGCTACACAGTAGGTTTAACAAAAGCAGCTATTCACCTCTTGAATGATGCCATTAAAGTAATCGACAAGGTGACATAAGATGCCAACCAGACAACCTGATAAAAGTTATTCAATATCATATTAATTAAGATTTTGACACCAGATTTAATTTTTATAAGAAATGCTATATCACATTGACTCTTATTTTAGTGGAAAACTTTGTGTTTTAGCTTATGTTTTAGTTGATTTAAGATATTTTATCATTTTGTCAGATAAAGAAAAATAGAGAGCTTAATTGGTTGAGGAAAAAGACGAGAAGAAATGGTACTGGAGAATTCGTTTTTGAATGTTTGAACTTTGGCAGCTTGTGTCATATATTTTTGAATATTTGACCTGATACACACAAACATATTATTGTTTAAACAAATGTAAACTGAACAATTTATATTCAATGGAGAAGCATGTAGATTTTTCTTCTTGGTAAAAGGGGGAAAAGACTGAATTAATGTAACATAATTGATTTACAGTGGCAACAGGTAATCTCTATTTCTGTGAATCACCAAAATATCTATTGAAGCAGTAAAGTCTGTGGGAAACAATCTATAGCAACGGGACTGCTTATTGAGAGTGCAGTCAATTACTTGTCAAGGACTCTGAAAAGGCTTTTTGTTGTTGTTCTGAAGCTTCTTTTCATTATACATATTTGAGACAACCAATTGAAAGGGAAAATAAAGTGAAAACAAAATTAAAAAACAGTGTTTCTCCCCAAAAATAAGGTTAAGCCAAAAGAGCCACAAGGAAAAGAAACACAGTCAAAAGAATTTACAATACAAACAGCTCTACAAAACATGCAGGGGGAGCTGTGTTGCTCTAGAAAAAAGAGGAAAAGAACTCAACAGTTAATAATGTCAGTTATATAGCTGTTGTTATTTTAACCCTATGAATGAGAGAACTTCTAGATCCCATCCCTGCACCCCTATCATCAACTGTCCTGCTTAGGTCTTTCAAACTCAGGATCTTAGGGACTCTTCAGACTGCCCCTAAGAGAGGGCATGCAACCACCCCTTTATTGGTCAGATTAGGGCCATGGCAACCTCATGCTGTGGCCCCATTCTGGACTCTGGGGAGTGCAAAAAAGAAGCCACAAAAAGCAGCTTCTTTTTGCACCTTCCAAGAGGTGTCATAGCCATGGCAGCAGGGCTTTATGATGCTCCTTTGGCACTGCATCATGTGGATGCAGTGCCAGAGGTGAGTCATGATGGTGCATGCCATGTACACTGGTGCATGCCAAAATGATGCCAGGGGGCAGAGTTAGGGCATCCAGTGTGAGGACGCTGCCCCCTGATTCTGCCCACAGGCTAGCACAAAGTGCTGGTCTAGATAAGACATTAGCTTATCTCTTTTCCTACTGCCTCCCTCTTTACCAAGAATTATAGTCTTTTCCAGTGAGTCAAATCATCTCATGCTATATCCAAAATACATCAATCCTGTCATTTTAACTTTTAGAGAGAGAGAGAGCTACGATGTTTTTTTTAAAAAAATTTATTGCCATTTTTCATACAATAAAAATATATAAACCATAAAAAATAAGATTAATTTCCATAAAATACAATACAACGACAAGACTCAAGGGGAAAAAAAGAAAGAAACAGAAAAATTAAAGAAATGAACTACTGCTGCTTTTGCTACTAAACTACTAAAAAGAAATAGAAAGTCAAGTGTGACAGGGACTTGTCACTCAATGTTTGCACCATACACTCATGGATTTTCTTTGGCGTTTTCTTCTGCAGAAACATGAAATTATTTTTGAAAATGTATATAAAGAAATGCACATCAACTGTCCTGCTTAGGTCTTTCAAACTCAGGATCTTAGGGGCTCTTCAGTACTAAGATCCATTATACACTGGCCAACAAGAAGAGAATGCTGACCATGCAACAGTCTGTTGTGATAATTTTTTCTGGTGCTTTTCAGATAAAATGCTTTTTCTAGTATGCTATAACTAAAACATATACAGTGGATATACTTTTGGTTCTTGTATGTCCAGTGATAGTAGACCAAGAACAAGGACAGGATTCTTTGAGAGGTGGGAGCCACCACATATGTACCCTTCTTGATTTCTGTAAAAAAGCCAGATTGGCTAATTTGGTAGAGGAGTGATCAGTGTCTTGGTACAACAAGTCAGAGTTCCAAAATATCTAAAAGAGACAGTTGTAAAGCCTTTGCTGAAAAAGCTCTCCTAGATCACATGGTTTTGGTAAATGCTAGCCAGTTTCCTGCATTCCATTTCTGAATACTGTAGGTTTTTGGAGCATGTGGCAGCCTCACAGCTACAAGAGTTCCTGGTCTGGACCACCTGAAAGATATGGGGTGGCTGTAGTGTTGTTCTTTTAAAGTGTTATGTAAACCTTTCAGAAAATGTGCTGTCTTTTTAATTTTGGATCAACAAGTGGAATGAAATATATAATTTATTTCTTTTTATTTTCCTTGGAATAAGTGTATTGTTCAAGGTTTTTGTTACTGTTGTTACTTTATTTTTTAATATAGTGTGTGTGTGTGTGTGTGCATCTTGTTACCCAAATAAAAACATATAATAATTTTATAAATTGCTTTAATAGAAAACCCTTTTAATATTTGGTGATGAAACAGACAGTAATTGTTAAAGAAATATATTGAGTTTATGAGTTATGCAAACTTTCTCTTTCCCAAAACATTTCATTTTCACAAGTTTACATTTGCTACTATTTTGAGAGAATAAATCCTCTGCAGAATTCTGGAAGACACAAATACATTATTTTAAGTAATGTAACATTCATTTCAAAAAGAAAAGTGCTTTGTACTATTGTGCATTTTCAATGCTTGCTTTCAGAAGTAGGCAATGCTATTGCTGCAGCTGTTTTCTCAGTGACCAATTCAATAGAAGCACATTCTATTCTGCCTACTAATTCATACAGGGTATATGAATAAAAATCTCTTTGGTGTTGGTAGTCCTGCCTGGTATCAGTAGCCCTATATTTTTAAGATCTGGGTGTTTCCACAAGAAATAACCTATTTCTAAGAATTGTGATAGTCAACCTGTTTTATATAATTTTTAACCATAGGTGCCCACAATTTCATTACAAACAAGTGACTCATATGTACCAACACATCCTACATGTCTGTCATAAAAAACAACAAGGTAATTTATAATAATCACTACAATGGAAAAGAGGATGGTCACAATGAAAGAAGGTTATGGAAACAACAGAACTGATAGAAAGGAGAGAGCTGGAGTAATTTCATCAGACTAATTTCATTATATTGTTATTTATGGGTTTTTTTTCACTTTTCAGTGGTTTATTTTAAAAATATTTAAAAATATAAAACCAAAATATTAAAAATATTAAGTGATAGCTGTAGCATGCAACACTGCTCAAAACAATTATTCATCTTCAACCTCTCTAGAGGATGAGTGTCTATTTCTTTGAGTGATCATTGTTTCTTGTGTTACATATCAATCTTTTAAAGTTGCCCTTAAAAGAATGCGACTCTCCTGATCAGAAACACACTACATTGCTCTCTCTCTCTCTCTGGCTTTTCTTCACTAACGAAGATTTGGGAAGGACTCATCCCACACTTTCTACAGGTGTGTTGATGACTAAAAAGGCCAATCTGAGATAAACAAGTCCAGTTGCAGAAAACACAGCAGAAAGTCTCCTTGGGTGAAGTTTCCAAGTTATGGTTCTTTCTGCATTGTCGTTTCTCTTCGAGACTCATTCGGCATACTCATTTTGCATACATGAAATAACTGGGGTGCTCTGTAATCCATTCTTGAAGTACTGTATATATTTGACTATAAGTCAATAAATTTATGTCCAAAATTGACACTAAAATCCTGGGTCGACTTGCATATGAGTCAGCACAGTAATACTGCTAAGAAAGGTCCTGAAAGAAGCACCACCCTGTGTGCCTTGGCAGTGATATCTGAAAGAGCTGCCAGGCAGGAGGAGTGTGTGTGAGTGAGTTAGTGAGTGTGTGTGTGAGTGAGTGAGTAAAAAAAAAAGAGGTGATTCCCTTCTCAATCATGTTAAAACCTTCTCTCCCCAACCTCCTCCTCTGGATCTTTCTCCCCACTGACCATTTAAGGTTATTCGGGAAGAGATGGCACTCCTATTGTTTAGAAGTCCATATAATCATACAGGTGTTTTGTTTCAGCTGATTGTTTGGCAGGGCTCATTCATATTATTTATACCTGATTTTTTTCCCAAGACTGCAACATCTGAAAAACCATATTTACATCTTGGTGGTAGTGAATAACCTAGCCTAATATTTTGTGATCCAAGTGACAGATGATATTAAACTGTACTAAAACAATCCAAAGTGCTGATTGTTTCCCCAAAATCCTGTTGATGTTTTAAATATTGGCTTTTTCTATGAGAGTGTGCTCACATTCCTTATCCACGGTGAGGCTGCCCTCCAAGTGTTCCCTCCATTTCTGTTTAGATGTGTATGACTAGGGAATAGTCCAGATATCATTTCTGGTGCCAGTTCAAGCATTTGTTTGTTGGGGATGACCCACATTTTTCTAACTGATATCGGTATTCTTCCTATAGTTCTGCTAACTTCTATTGATTCATATGCCTGCTGTTTCTAAAAATATGTTCTCAGTGTTTTATATGCAGGTGTGTGTCTGTGTTTAATTGCATTTCTTATTATTTTAATTGTATGCTGTTTTGGGATTCTTGCATTCAAGGATGGTCTATAAATAGCCCAGATAAATAAACAGCACTAAAATGAGCATATGTACTGCAATGCAGAACATAATTCTGCATTCTCATTTCTTGGTGATGAGGAATATGAACATGTATCCAAAGAATGATTGTCTGCATCTATACCAAATGGACATGTACAGGTTCTTATGCAATTAAATAATTATTTCAACTATATAATCTAGCACTGGAAAAATACTGAAGTATATCAGTGTTGAAAATGTTTTGGTAAATCTTACTGGGTTGGGGTGGAAAGGATGAAAACCACAAATGTAGGAAAGAAAGGCATGGTAAATAAAACTAGAGGGGAGGATATGGTACTGAAAAAGACAAAAAAAGGGGGGGGGGAGAGAGAAAAAAAAACCCAAAATGCTCTATGGAGAAGGAAATAATCTTCAGATTGATTGTAATCCAAAGAATTGCATGAGATGCATTGTTCATATACCAGGCATTTCACAGATGTATAATTTTCCTCAATTCATTCACTTTTAATCCTTCTAAAAAGCTACTTAAAATGGAAGGTGAATGATGAATGATGTTTGATGATGTGTAATAAGCCATAACCAGGAGGAAAACCTGACAAAGTCTCTACACAAGGGCTGTAGTGACTTATTCAGAACAATGTTGATTACCTGAATGACCCCTGCTATAAAATGTTGCATAATTTTAAGCTATTTTAATACATGAAAACTTAAGGGAAAGAAAAGTTAGATTCTGAGATAATGTCTATGCTATTCTGTTTTAGAGAAGTGCTGTTAAGAGATGTACAGATGAGCAAACTTCATGCACTATACAATATATTCTAATAAATATCTTTTTAAATGTTTTTATTTCTCCACACTGAGCATTTAGAAAAATGTTTGGGAGCTTAATGTTGCACTTCAATCAGTATGAGAGGAGAGCATCTGCTGAACAGCTAGAAGTAAGATTTTAATCAAAATGACTAATAATTCATATGATCTGGGAAGTTTCATAACACACAGCCTGAAAGTGTAAGGAGTTGCATGACTATATTTTAAATAAGCATGTCTTGTCTCACACTGAAATCGGGTGCAGAGCAGTTGACAGAATGAATTCTAAACTTCCATAGATTTGTAGGTTTATGTACTTATTTTTAAATAACTGTATTGGTTACTGAACATATTTTCTTTTTAAATTTTCTTTAAAATGTTAAACATAATTCAACTGGGTATTATTTCTTTAGTAATCCTACTGTAAATTCTAAATTCTTACAGTTTTGTGGAGTTGGAGGCTTTCATGGCCGGCATCCATATTTTCTTGTGGGGTTTTCATGCTATGTGGCCATGTTCTAGAAGAGTTTCTTCCTGAATTTTCACCAGCATTTGTGCCTGCCATCTTCAGAGAATGCTTGCCTGGAAAAGGGTTGGGTATATATATCCTGTGAGACCCTGGGAAGGGAGGGTAAAAAAGAAGCACAATAAAAATTGACAGAACAGATCTGTGAATCCCATTTCTTGGAAGATGAACTGAAGCATCTGAACCGGGCTCTACAGGCTAATGATTACTCCAGCACACACATCAGAAGGGCTGCCAGACCCAGAAAAACCCAGAGGAAGGAAGACATACAACCATCCAAAGGGAAGGTATTTTTACAGACAGAATAGAGAAATTGATGTCATGGCCAGCCAAGAGGTGGAATCAGAGGATGAGGAGGAGGATATGGCTCCTCAGGTGCAAGAAGAGTTGGAGGCTAGACCTGGTCCCAGTTCTGCCCTGCCAGACCCCAGCCCTGCCATTTCAGCCCCAGGAGTGGAGGCTCAGCCAGGCTCTAGCTCTGTGGAGCTCCCTTCAGAAGCTCAGCAGCTGAGTGTGGCTCCTAAGAAAGAACCAAGCTTGAAGGTCCTTTCCTTCAAGGAAAGGAGAGCTAAAAGTGATTGCGTGCGTCAGTCCCGTAGGCTTGCAGAAAAGCAAGCTGTTGATAAGGCACAGCTGGTAACAGGGAGGGAGTCTCCTATTTAACCACCTGTGGGACGCCATCCCTTTGCCAGAACTTATTGCAAGTGCCTTCAGTGTGATTGCGTGCTGGCTCCATGTCTCTTGAATCCTTGTTTTACCTTGACTTTGTAACGAACTGGACTACTGCTGCCTTCTCCTTGCCCTGACCTCAGACTGGACTGATTTCTGTGACTTCTCCAATACCAAGGTCTGTAGACTTTCTCTCAGCTGCAGAGCTAATTCCCTGCTGAGTTTTCTTATCAGCTTGTGTTGGTGTGTGCTGGCTGCAGTCCAAGACAATTGGTGAGGATTCAAATGGTTTACAAACTGATGAAGAAAATCCAGCAAATGCTTCACTCAGCCAAGGACAAGAGAGACCCTCTCACAGCCACAGGAGTTTACCACATACCATGCAGCTGCGGACAAGTTTACATAGGGACCACCAAACGCAGTGTGCAAAGAATCAAGGAACATGAAAGATACTGCAGACTGGGTCAGCCAGAAAAATCAGCAGTAGCAAAACATCTTATAAACCATACTGGGCATAAAATGCTGTTTGAAAACATTGAAATTCTGTACCATGCCAACAACTATCAGGTCAGAATGTGTAGGGAAGCCATTGAACACCTGGACAATTTCAACAGGAAAGAGGAAACCCGGAAGGTAAAGAAGGCTTGGTTTGAAAAACAGCAAGATGAAGACTCAACAAATGCAAATGAAAAACCACCCAGGGTGAGGGGTTTTCCAGAAAACAATGAGCACTAATCAAGCAGACAATAACCCTCTTTTGCATATCCTCCCACCCTGATGCCTGCCATTAGCAGTAGAACAATACACATGCAAATAACTCCTCCCTTCCCAGGGTCACACAGGATATATTTACCCAACCCAATCATTCTCTAACGATGCCAGCCACAGATGCTGGTGGAATGTCAGGAACAAACTCTTCTAGGACATGACCACATAGCCCGAACCCCCCCCCCCACAAAAAAAAAACAAAACTATGGGGCTTGACAGACCGCCTGGAAAAGATGGGCTGGAGCAGTCCCTTTTTGCTGTGCAGCAGTGCAGCAGCAACCAAATGGTGCAATGCAGCTGTGCAGCAAAAAGGAGCACTGAGAAGCAGCTCCTTCCCTTTCTGTGCCGAATTGGGGGCAGGGCAGCCTCACCAGCAGCCCCTGCAGCCACAATCTGGCTTTTTTCCATCCCAAAGAGAAGCCACAAAATGTTGCTTCTCTTTGGGATAAAAAAGGGGTGTCTGTTGATGTTCATGCCCCTGGACACCCCGGGAGCCATGAGGAGAAAGGGGCAACTCCTTCCTCCTCAGGATCATTCCTGTGACCCTATGGTTGCCAGGGGAACAACCCGCTCCACAAAGGAGCTCAATTTCCACAAATGAGAGAGAGTGGGAGCTCCTTTCCATGCTGCAGCCAGGCATCCCTAAGCAGCCTAGGACAGGGCAGAGACTTCACGTATTTGCCATGCCATCTGCAGGCAGTGCTTGTGTGATGTCCTCATTATGTGCACCATGTGGAGGGTACCGCATAACAATAGCACCCTCCACACGAACTAGGGTTCGGGACTGTGCGGCCCCTATCTCTAAAATTGCCACTGCCACACCTTATTTTGCCCGTCTGTATCGGGCCTATCTTACAGTTTTACAAAGTGTAAATTATTTTAGTTTTTTTGAAATGGTACTGTTACTAATAATATTTTTCTTCCACCAGGCAGATTAAAAATAGAGGAAAATGAGAGAGCTTTCTTTGTACCAACAGCCTTGCAGACACCAGAATAATTTCCTTGGGTCCTTCAGTGTTCCTTGCAAGCAAACATGCCACCTGTGGTGGTGTCTTAGGGGTGAAGCAGGCTGGCAGCTTGGACATTCCAGCCCCAGTCAGCCCCTCAATCCACATGGGACAGTGCCCACCAGACAGCCTACTCTGAAAGTTGGCCACCACCACAGTCCTGAATCCAGCTGCAGGCAAGAGCAGCTTTTTGCTGTTTCCTTTTGGACTGACTTTTATAGACTGGTGCAGGCTCAGCACACTCTCCTTGTGACTTTCAACTGCTTTTGGAACATGTATCTTCTTCATGTCCCTCCCCCAACACAGTCTTTCACATTAGAACTTTGGTAAATAGGAAATAGAACTTGTTGTACAAGTTCTAAGCTAGTGGAGACCTCGCTTTGAGTATTCTTGAAAACTAAATTTATGTGAATAGCAACTGAAAGGAAAAAGAAGGCTTTTGTTGTAGTATTTCATTGAAACAAATGCAAACAGCCAAAAAAGAAGCAACATTTTTATCTGTTGATTTCTATATCCTTTTATTTCCTTAATTATAGAGGCAATTGACTAAATGGTCAGGCAGGGCTTCAGTCTATCACCCTATTTGTTCAACTTGTTTGCAGAAAATATCATACAAAGAGCAGGTTTAGATTGGTTTAGGAGAAGGAGGAGTGAAGACAGGAGGAAGGAACATCAACAATCTAAGGACAATCTACCATACTACTAGCAGAAAACATCATAGACTTTGAACAATTACTAAGGAATGTTGAAGAATAAAGTGTGAAGGTAGGCTTACTGCTGAACTAAAGGAAACAAAAATAATTATCACATGGTTTTACATAAATGAAACCTAGTTAAAGTTTTCTCATACTTTGGATCAAACATTGATTAGAATAGAGACTAAAATCAAGAAATAAGAAGAAGACTAAGAATGGGGAGGGCAACTATGAAAGAATTAGGCAAGATGCTAAACTGTAAAGATATGCAACTGTGTACTAAAGTCAGAATCATCCAAGATAATGGTATTCTTCATCACCATGTATGGATGTGAGAGCTGGCTAGTGAAGAAAGCAGACAGAAAGAAGATAAACTCATTTGAGACATGGTGCTGTAGGAGAGTGCTAAGGATGTTGTGAATAGTTAAAAATATAAACAGATGGGTCCTTTAATAGATCATGTCTGAATTCTCCCTGGAAGCCAGGTTGATGAAACTTTGATCACATCAGGAAAAGGCATGCCTCTTTAGAAAAGACAATAATGCTAAGAAAGGTAGAAGGCAGCAGAAAAAGAGGAAGACCACGTGCCCAATGCCTAACTAATTCAGGTTGATCATGGGCCTGAACATGAAGGACCTGAGCAGAACAGTACATAACAGGGGGTCTAGGAGATGTCTCATTCGCAGTTAATGAGATCAACCAAAGGCAATCTTAGTCACTTTTAGTTTACTATAGCCAATTACTTCTTTTGTTTGTTTCATTAACACAAAATACCAACAATGCAATATTTTATTCTTTTCCTTATTATACATCCTTTTTCATTCCAAAACTGAAGAATTGGCTACATTGATAGAAGAATCCATAGCAGAGTAATGGTTGCCAGCATTCCTAGTTAAGGAGGCTTACATAGCAAAAGGTTTGTCTTTGGAAATATAGGGTATATTCATACTGCAGAAGTAAAGCGCTTTCATACCACTTTAACTCCCATGCTTCTGTCTTGCAGTATCCTGGGATTTTTAGTTTGGTGATTCACTAGAATTTACACATCTACAAACCCCATATTTTGTATGTTAGATTCATAGTAGTTAAAGTGGCACCAAACTGCTTTAATTCTACAATGTGGATATACCCACAGTCATATTTTATTTCATCTTCTTTCTTTCTTCTTTCTTCTCTCATCTTTTGAAAACTGAAAAAGCCAAGAGTATTTCTTCAGCTATATAATACTTCTCATCACAACACTTTTTTTTATTAATTCATGCTTGATATGTAATCCACTTTTTTCTTCAAGCATGTCTGCTTTATGTTGCAGAGAAATGTACTAAAATAATATAACTCCTAATAAGCATGACTACCTAATTCTTTAATCCTCTTCATTAGTCAAACTTCTTACAGACTGTAATTTTGAATCATATTGAATCCCCATGGGCCTTCACACATTTGCCAGTGAAAATTACAAGCTGAGTGTTTCTGAAAATGATTTGTAAATCTACAAAATAAATGAATGAATATTTATTTGAAATTATTCTTCTCCAAATGTCTTATACATGTAGATTTAAATGTGAAATCTGTTTCATTTTTCTCCATTTAATTTGTAATAGAGTTGTACCCAATCTTCACAACCTGTGACATATTAACTTCATATGTTGGAGACCATCGCTTGAAGTTGTTTGATGCTATATAAAGAAAGCTAGTTTGGTACAAGTCTTGATTCAGGAACCTTGAGTATATGTTCCATTTGAACTGAGCCTGGAAGTTGAACAATTATCATGTTATCACACCATTTATGCCACTGTAACCTCTGTCCTGATTTGCTGAGATTGTAACACTTGGTTAGGAATCACTGATTGAAAAATAATAGAAGTAAAATGATGTGAGGTGTTTTATCTCTGCATTTTACTGTGACTTTCCCATCTACCTAGTCTTTTTTCATACATTATATACACATAGACATAGTGGTGATGTACTGATGGTCCCCAGTGTAGGAACAGGAAAAAAAATATTCATAATTATTTTTTTCCTAGGGAAAAATACAAATTTTCTGATAGGTGGTAGACCCTATCATAAAGAATAATTGAACAGCCAGAATTGTGCAGCATTTTCTTCTAAGGGCTACAGAGAAAACAAAGGGAAAAATGTGGAGGTTTTTCATGGACGTGTGCACAAATGTGCACACATGCACACACACACACACACACACACCTTTTCTGTGCAGAAAATGGTGTCATGTAGATAAAGCATTGTTTCTGGGACAGAAAACCTGTTTTCTGTTTAGGAAGCACGTTTTTGTTTTGTTATTTGTTTACCCAAAAATCTCACATTTTTCTAGGCAGAATAATTCCTCCACAAACTTTGGGATATTTGAATATAGGTAGAATACTACATAAGAATCAGTTTATGTTGAAGTGGGAGGGAATTGCCATAATTATTTGTCCTCACACACAAGAATGAAATAGTCAAGGATTTAACTCCCTGTCCCAGGCTCTTGTCCTTCTACAGGCCAGGCTTCCAAGGAGCTTCAGCTATATTTAGTGGCTTCTCATTTTATTTAGTTTGCAGTGTCAGCTAAAACATATATGCCCTTTTTGTTTTAAGACCTGAGGGTTGGGAAATCTAGTGTTGGGGTTTTTTTCCCCCATTTTTTTCTGCATTTTAGTTTTGTGCCTGCTGTAAATTTAAATTATTCCACTATTATGTTATTGTTGTTTTTAATTAACTCTTTTTTGGAGAGGAAAAACACAATTATGAACTACTTTGAAAACTGTAAGGCCAGCAGAATGTAGATACTTTCAATAATAAATTGCTAAGAAAATAAAAATAGTATAAACAAATCAGCAGTAATTTAGTAAATAAATGACAGTGTTTTAAGACACTCCCAATAATATAACATGTCATTTTGTTGCAGAAAAACCGAGAGACTCCTGTGGCATCTTAAAGACTAACAAGTTTTATTTGGCATAAAGGCTCATTTACTCCAGGTCTTTTTTTCAGATGCATGGATTGTACTCTCAGTTCATAGATATTCATATACAATTGGAGGTGTGGAATGTGAGTAGGCAAAAGAAATGCAAAAGGTATTCATCAGGTGAATGCTTACCAGTAATTTAAAGGGGAAAAGGACATTAAGCACTTGGAAGCATTAAGTGTTGGCTGTTCAGTAGTACCTCTCTTAACACAAAGAAAGTGTACATACCTTTGCATGTTGCACCTGTTGCTTATTTTGATGATTCTTAGTAAGAAGCCTATTCAGATTTTTTCTCTCTCTTCTCTTCTGCACTTACAACTACAGGAGGGAAAAGAAAGTCTATACTTGCTGACCACATTCCCTCTCTTATCTCCCTCAGTCCCACCATCCACATGTTATGGGGAAAAGTCTGGAGACAAGGGCTGTTCTATACTTGCCAGTTCTGAGATTTGAAAACAAACACAAGCATTCCTCATACTTACATGCCAAGCTATGAGAGTAGAAAAGTTTCCATTTTTCAGACCCTATTCCATATTATGCAGGTTGCACAGCCGGCAGGGAAGGCAATCCCAAAGGGTATGTCATTTCTTTTTCTTTTTTTTCACTCAGTTGTTAACCATGGGAAGAAGACTGCATAACTTGGATTTTCTATGTATAGTGTGCTGACTGGAATGTAGGACTCTGAAGATGTAGAAATGTTGAGATTAAAATATAATTAATTAATAATATAAATCTTTGACCAAGCAAGAAAGTGGGTATGGACCATTTTGATCTATTAACCATTTCTCAAAATCAGTATGTTTTATGAAATAGTTTTTTGTTTGCTTGTTTGTTTGTTTGTTTGTTTTGGTGGTGGGGGAAAAGTGGATTATTTCCATATTTGCTGCCTTCAACTCTTTTAAAGGGATGGGGTCCATATACTAAAGCAGATCCAGGTTGAATCTTCCTTATCTGCAATCCCAAAATCCAAAAACATACCAAAAAAAAAAAAAAAAGAAATCTTTTTTCATGGATAGAAGAGATAGTAATACCTTTGCATTCTGATATCTCAGTGTACACAAACTTTGTTTTGTGCACAAAATTATTAAAATATTGTATAAATTTACCTTCAGTCTATACATACCAGTGAATGAATTGTAATGGGTGGTAATGGACTGGATGAGGAAAAATAGACTGAAACTGAATCCAGATAAGACAGAAGTACTTGTTGTAGGAGCCCCTAACTCCAGATGTCAGCTCTAATAGATGAGCAGGCCAGGAATGCATGTTATCAGCTTCAGTTGATACGTCAGCTGCACCCCTTCCTGGAGCCTGGGAACCTAAAGATTGTGGTACATGTACTGGTAACCTCATGACCTGATTTCTGTTATGTGCTTTACATAGGGTTACCCTTGTGCCTAACTCAGACACTCCAATTAGTTCAAAATATGGCAGCCAGATTGGTCACCAGGAGATCTAGGGTGACCATATGACACTGATTTTAAAGTCTCTTCACTGGCTACCCATTAGTCTCTGAGCACAGTACATGTTGTTGGTTATAACCTTTAAAAGCCCTTCATGGCTTGGGCCCAGCTTGTCTACAGGATCACCTTCTTCCATACAATTCACACAGCACAATTAGGTCCTCTGGGAAAAACCTATTGTAGCCAGCAAAAACTAACCTGGCTGTGGTTACCCAGAGGTCTTTCTCCTCTACCACTCCCAAGTTATGGAATGGCCTGCCGGAGGAGATCCACTATATTATTAATCTTGATAGTTTAAAAAGGTGGTCAAAACTGATCCCTTCTGATAGGCCTTCCCAGATTAGCATCTCAGTCACCTCCCATTGACTACCCTCTCTTATCCATTTTAATAATCTTAACTGTATTGTTTTCTTGTTATTGTTTATTGCTGTGATTTATTGGTTATGGTTGATGGGTGGGTTTATGGGGCATTGCATTTTATTGTATTTTAATGTTTTAATATTGTTGTTAGGTCGCCTCGATCTCGTTGGAGAAGCAGGATATAAATTCTTCTTCTTCTTCTTCTTCTTCTTCTTCTTCTTCTTCTTCTTCTTCTTCTTCGACTCGGCTCTGATCTCCAAGATATCTAATTTTGTATGCATATAAAAATAAATACAGGTGTTCCAAAATCTAAAATTTTCCAAAATAACAAACACTTCTGATCCCAAGCATTTCAGATATGGGAGGCTCAACCTGTACCTGACCGTTCCTGTTTTTCCTGAGCATTTGCTTACTTTTGAGGGTTTTAATAAAAGGATTAAACTATAGGTATCAAGGGGTTGCCAATGCCTTCATGGAGGATGGGTGGTGTGGGCTGTCTTGAAAGAGATTCAGAGATTTATTCCTCAATAAACTCTCTTTAGACCTGGGAGATGCTTAACCATGCCCAGTTACAAATATACAGTATGTCCTTTTTAGACAGATATATGCCTTTTCTTTTCTTTTCTTTTTTTAGAGATGATAGTTGAAAGAAAATATTTTGAATAGAAATGGATTATCAAGTTCCCTTTCTATCTGGATTCAATCTTAAATTTGGTTCTGAAGGGGCTGTACAGACCACCCAAAAGGGGTGGTCTGTGGGTGCCCAGAGAAGCGCTGGAATGAGGCCAGGGCTGCCTCACTGACAGCCCCAAAGGCCCCGTTCTGCCGCTTCTCCAGGCCGTGGAAAAGGGGCAAAATGCCCCTTTTCTGTGGACAGGAAAGGGAAGGCTTTAAGTGGTTCTCTTCAAAGGAGACAGTGTTAAGGTGAAAACATTAATCAAAAAATTATTCCCAAAATGGCATGTGTGATAGAATTTCCAAGGTACCAACTAGAGCATGGTGAAACTGTCCCATCTCCAGAGGGCATTATCTCCTCCCCCCCCCCAGCAGTTAAAAAGAATACAAAAAGCTGTTGGGGACCAATGATGTGAACAGCTTGGGGCATTATAGTGGGGGCACTGCAGTACAGATCATACTGTTGTGTCTCTGTAGCATTTTAGTGTTATTATTTTTAACCAGCATTGCTGCTTAAAGAATACAAGTGTTTAGTAAAGAAAAGAAAACAATGCATTTCATCTTACTGAAGGATAAGAATGTTTGGAACAAAATATCCATAGCAACCGGTCAGGTTGCTCTGGGACATGCTTAAGTGCATCATTAAGGCATCAGCAACTAATGTTATGTATATTAAATGTCACTGATTTTTTTAAAAAATGTTAAGCATATGTATGCCTTCCTTTTTGAAATATATATTTAGTTTATAGTGCTTACAGTTAATTGTAATGGTTAGGTCTCATTGTTTTAACATAATTTTGTAAAACCAAATTAAAACAACAGAATTTAAATGCACCCAATAGTTTCTGGATTGTTACATTCTTCTTTTTTTTAATTTTAGTATTAAATTCTTGCATCAGTGTTCTCACACTAAACACATCTTTAATACCCCATGGGCTAAATGAACTTTGTATGACTTCTAGTTCAGACCAGTCAAGGGAAAACAAACTTTTTATTAGCCTGGTAGTAAGGAAACACTAAAAGTGAATGTACAATACAACAAAATGAAGGACACCGTTCATTTGTATAGTGTAGAACAATAATAGGTAAACAGGTTAGAATCACTGTGAATAATTAGTTATCTTGATTTCATTTTAGGTTGATAAATCTAATTCCTTATATGCACAATTGATGAGAAGGCCAATTAATGCTCTGCCCTATATACACAATTAATGATAGCAGAAGAGTTGAAAAAGTTTTCCCACTCTCATTTACCTGTGAAACCTAATGCTGGGCAATTAGAATGCAACAAACTTGCCTTATTAACTTAAATCTCCTGAGAAAATAGTTTACCAAATATATGAAGCACAAGAACATAACCTCCTCAATAGTTTATAAAGTTTTGTTTGTTGAAAACTAGCAGGTGTAAATTCCTGGAACATTTGCACAATCCAGAATGTCAAAATCTGTTGCAGTATTTTGCCTAATTGTGGCTGAGGAGAAAGTGAGGTTTAGACCCTGCCACAGCCAGAAGCCATATTAGGTTTTCCCCTGCCCAACAGATCATTAAAGGTAACATCTAAAGAGTTAAATGGTTAATAAAGCATTCAGTACTTTTTTTCTTTTCTTTTCTTTTCTTTTCTTTCTTTCTTTCTTTTTTTTAATTTTTTAAAAATTTTTTTGGTATCACCATTTCCTAACAAGCAGGCAATGATGTTTTTACTTTCTTATCCATGTAGATGTATGTCACTCATAATACCAATGCAATTGATCTTCTACCTACCTATGTAATTTATTTTCTACATGTAACTGATCACTTACATTTTTTTCTTTATAAATTCTCATTAGCTAATTCAAATTTATTCAAAAATGTAAGCTTGAGTAAATAGAATCTCACATTCTATGCTCATTTTTAAAGATTTAACATGAAATCCAATTGTTAGTCCAGACTAGTGTCTACTTATTGAATCAGGTTTCAGTGAACTATCAACATTTGTGTAAAGTGCATGATTCATTAAGTGTTTTCTATGTAAGCTAGCAATATATTTATACTAAAATATATCTTAATATTTTATATTCTTTAATGTATAAACATACTGAATATTCTTTAATGCATACACATTTATTAAAATAGAAACTCATTGGGACACTTTGATACACCTGTCTTTTAGAGTATCACCACTGTATTATGTTTTTTCCACTATTAACAGGAGAGGTATACTAATTGTACCCATTAGTTTATGATCATAGAATCATTGAGTTGGAAGAGACTGCAAGGGCTACCCAGTACTTTGTGCCCTGCACAAAGGAATACACAGAGCACTCCGAATGGAGGCGAGATGGCCATTTGTCAAGAGTACTTTGTTTGTTCCTGCATGGCATGCTTGGACTGGATAATCCTTGTGGTATCTTCCAATTCTGTGATTCTACCATCAGATACCTATTTGACAATCAAGCATTATTATCACTGTAAGAACAATAATTCTTCTAGTTAAGGGGTCTGCCTGACTTACAGGTAATGGCCCAGTTTCTGTGGGGGAGACTGTCACACCAGTATGGTCCTCTGGCCCTGGCCATCCCCCAACAGGCAACAGCACAGGCTGCCAGGGCCCGGATTGGTTGCTACGGGCGAGAACAGGCAGCACTTACCCCTCTGTCATCCTGAAGCTTGGCCATGACCAGGTATTTTGGTTCACTGACCAACAAGGATTGGTGGATGACAGATCCAGACATTATACTTCTTGGGCTAACCCTTCCTATTTCCTGTAATCAATAAAGTTGGGGCCTTTTTCTCTGTCAATTTGGGTGTTTTGTGGTCCTTCTGGTAACATTTCTCCTACCACAGCAACTAGATAATTACTAGATAATTCATCTAGTAACAGGTCAACAAAATTAACCAAAATATTTTAGTAATTGCTGTGCAGATCCAGGTCAATGAAACATAACACATAGATGGAGGAAAAAGGCCACAACTTTATTAACAGCTCAAACAAGCAGCATAACCATAGGGTTGGCCCAAAGCATAAGGTCTGGTTCTGGACATCAGCAACACCCCGGTTGGTTGATGTATTAGGTAAGGTTGCTTGCAGCCGCAAGCATCGGGATGACGTAGGTGCCAAGCTCCCCCCTGTTGCGCAGTTAGGCAACTGCACTGCTTCAACTCGTATTGCAAGGCATCCTAGTCACCGGGTGTTAACCGACTGTGGATCACACAATGGCCACAGCAAACCGCTCCATACCCGGGTCCGAGGACTCCCGACCCAGTGCCAGAAGGCCCTGGAAACCCCTACCCCAGATCCAGGCCTATGCTGCCGCCACACAGGCAGACTAAAGGGAAGCCTGCCGCCAACCCTGAAGACAACACAATTTAATACTGACCCTGGCAAGGGTCCAGGTTCGGGCGAACATAACCTGAAAAGGCCCTGGATTTCCAACTCCCAATGCACTTGATATCCCTAGCGGATAGCCCCTCTCGGACAGCCAAAGTGGCCGCTCCGATGTGAAAGGAGTGTCCCCCAAAATCCTCTGGATGGAGGCCCAGCACTTTTAGGGACAGCCGCAAGACAGCAATGAATTGGAAGCGAGTGATAGAAGATCCATCCGCATGGCAAAATAAGGATCTATGCCCCGCTGGCTGGAGCGTGAGGAACTTCTTTAAAGTTCGTACAGGGCACAGTTGTGAGTCCTTCAAATGTCCCGGTGTGATGGCTTCACCATGGCCAAGCTGATCACATTTAGATTTCTGAACAATTAATTGTACAAAGTTAACATCCATCAAAACATCATTAATGCACAAATACCTGTTGTAACAATCAGATTTTGAGGAAGGTACCAGTTCACCCACCCTCAAAGCCCACCCCCCCCAAAAGGCTGTGACAAATGCAGCCTTAAACAGCTCAGCTTCATACGGGGAGGAGCAGATGATAGGAAGCTGGCCAACAATTTTTTCCAGGGGAGAAAAACAAATAGGCCGCCTGGAATCCATAGTGCCTGTATGCATACATCTCCAACCTTCCATGGTACGCCTGACTAGAAAATTAGCGCACAGATATTGCAAGCCAGCAGCCTTAGCAAAGAAAGAGATTCCTGCAAAGTGCACCGAGATGGAGTGGGGGGACATTCCATTCGACTTCAACCACGCCATGAAGCACAGGACAAAATCTGGATTCAAAGGCCATTGATACGGGATACCAAGGGCCTCAAATAAGGAGGTCAATTTGGGAAAAACCCTTTTATAGGCTCTAAGGATGGAAGGGGCAATTGAAGACAAAATGCCCCTCATCACAGAGGCAGCCCAATCATCCACATCTCCTTCGGGAACAGCACTGGGAGGGGGTGTGCATCTAGAGCCAGTTGCTGGAATCTTTCTTCCTGGAAACGAGAAAGAGTGTCTGCAACTTCGTTTCTTAAACCAGGTACAAATTTTTCTGAGAAGGAAATGTTAAACTTTAAACATTCGACGACGAGCTTATGAACTAAAACCATCACCCTCTCAGATTTGGAGGTCAAGCTGTTGACCACTGCAACAACCGCTTGGTTATCACACCAAAAAAATGACACGTTTCTTCCCAAACTCAGAGTGCCAAAGATAAACAGCTGTGACAATGGGGAATAACTCTAAAAAAGTGGGGTCCTTAACAACCCCAAGCTGGACCCAGGATTCAGGCCACTTGTGAGGAAAGAATCCCATACCTTTAAATCCTCTCTAATGCCCTTAGAGATTCACACATGGTAATGTGGCTTGGAGACTCCCGCAGTGGATCTGGCTAGCCTGGCACAAAAGGGGCAACCAGGGGACACAACCCTACAGGCAAAGTTCAAATGCCCAGGAGGGACTGGACCTGTTTTAAGGTCACTTTTTTGGAGGCAAGGAAATCCGAAATTAATACCTTAAGGGCGTCCAACTTGTCAGGAGGGAAGTGGGAGACCCCCGCTAACGAGTCCAACTGCACACCCAAAAAGGTGAGGGTGGAAGTTATACCTTCCGTTTTATCTATTGCCAGGGGAAGCCCAATTTCAGTGTGAAAAACATCCAAAAGCATCTGACAATATCCAGAACCTGCCTGCCCAGTGAACAGGAAATTGTCCAGGTAGTGTGTAACAAGCAGAGAACCAGCTCTGCGCTTAACCTCCCATTCCAAGAAGGTGCTAAAAGTTTCAAATGCAGAGCAACTAACAGAACAACCCATAGGCATAGCTTTCTCAAAATACCAAAGGCCCTGAACCTTAAAACCCAACAGGTGGAAGTCATCAGGGTGAACCGGCAAGAGGCGAAAATCCAACTGGATATTACATTTTGCCATTTTGGCTGTGCGGCCGCAAGCCCAAACAAGGTGGACAGCGTGGTCGAAAGACGCATACTTGACAGAGCAGAGCTCCTGTGGTATGGTATCATTCACTGAGTGGCCTGGTGGGTGAAACAAATGATGAATAAGGCGGAATTCGCCAGGGTTGGTTTTTTTTTTGTTTGTTTGTTTTTTTAGGGACTACACCTAAGGGAGACAACATAACATTCGGAAAAGGAGGATAAGAAAAAGGGCCTGCAACACGACCCAAGTCGATTTCCTTCTGGATTTTACTCAAAAGCACATCCGGCATGTCACGTGCTGATTTTAGATTTTTTGACTCAGAAGGCGGAGGAGAACAAGTAACCGGGATGCGGAATCCAGAGGAGAAACTGTTCACAGTGAACGAAGCAGCTTCTCGATTGGGATATTTATCAAGGAGGGGGCGTAAGGCCAAAATATTAACAGGAATCCTGGCTAGGGAAAAAGGAGGATGAACCTCAGGAAGCAACTCCTTTTGGGCCCCCTGGCCCGCCGGCATCAGCAGAGGAGGGGTGTCCTTCTTTTCGACCGGCTGTTGCTTGGGCCTTGGTGAAAGGGCTGAAGGCCAGATTTTGAGCAGTTAGCTTTGCCGTGCGGCCCCCTACACAGCTCACAACTGTGGTCATATCTGCACTGAGACGGGGAACAACAACCTGCATTGAATTCCCAGCAGACAAGTTTATGTTCTTTTTTAACAACCTGTCTAAAAGCTCCCTTAGCCCTGGTAAGAGGCTCAAGCAACCAGATTTTGTTATGGAGGAGATCCCATCGCTTCCTGGAGCTCTGGGAGGCCTGCTGTCAGAAGGCTGCATCATAAGCAATGGCAGCAGCCTCGCCAGCTACAGATCTGGCCCTAAGGATGTGGAGCATGTGGCAATCCAAATGTCACACCCTTTCAGGAAAAGCCATAGAGATAATAGCTCTGAAAATGGTGAAACCCTTCAACCAATTGGAGAATGTGCGATCAGCTGGGGGCACCTTAGGGTGTTTTTTGGACCTTTTTGAAGAAGTGACAGCAAGGGCTTCCTGACCCTTTGGCTGCAACAGGGTAAAAATATCCATGTAACAGCCAGACAAGATGCGATTAAGCAATTTCTTAGAAAGGTGAGACCCAGGAGGGTGCTCACCTGGAGCAGAAACAGGAATGCTAGAAGCTTGAGGGTCAACCCACACTCCTTGTAAACCAGGGCACCAAGAGCGACGCCTAATGGCCCACAGTGGTAGCCCGGGCACAAGTGCATGGTCAACCCAATAGCCCTCACAACCAGATTCAACCACACCCGCAAGTCCCCTACGAGGAACAGCCGCAGTTCCACTCCGAATCTTCTTCTTCTTCTTCTTCTTCTTCTTCTTCTTCTTCCTCCTCCTCCTCCTCCTCCTCCTCCTCCTCTACCTGCCACTGGTCCCATGGGCTCCAATAGACACATCGTCGTCCTCACAGCTGGAAGAAGAATTACTGGAGCTAGATGACGAACTCGAGCTAGATGCAACGACCTGGGCTACCAACGTCACCAAAGAAGTGCCTGGCCCCAGGCTGATGGCAGCATAGCCGAACTGCTGAACCCTGTCATTTGCTTGAGCACCGGATCCTGATGGGAGAGCACTAGGTGAAGATGCCAAAACGCTTAAAGAAGTCTGTGCAGCTGCCATTGCCTTGGCGATGATTTCGGTGATGGATCTGGTGAGTTCTGATGCCATCTCCTGGCTAATAACCAATGCTGACTGCGCAGGGGAAGGGTGAGCCAGGATAGGACAAGTAGCAGATGCTTCGGAAGTGCTCGTCGATGACCCGGTCCCGTGTGCAGAAGGTCTAGCAGAATTTTTTCTCCTTCCAGGTGCTAGCTCCTCCCATGTTCTTCTAACGACGGGACCTATGGGCCTGAGATGCACTGGTTGTCTTTTTTGCCTTTGGTGGCATGATAAAGGCAGTAGCACAAAAGGGACAGCTAAGCCAGATATTCAAAATTGACTCTGACCAGAGAGGCCAAAGTTGCAACACATGACATGAAGCTCAAAATTAGATCAGGATTACTCTTGTGTGCTCAGCAGGGCCGTGGCCATGATCACAGCAAAAGCAAAAAACAGATGAAACAGTCCCAATTAAAACCGTGTGCTCAGCAGGGCCGAAGCTGCGAGCACAGCGAAAATTAGTGTGATGAAACAAAACAGTACAGAAGTCAACGAGAGTTACTTCGAGCAAATAGAGGAGCAGGTGACTTAATCCCCTGCACAAAAAGGGGGGGGGAGGGAGCCACAAGGTAGAAGGTCAAAGGGCCCATCTTGTGGGGAGGGGTAGGTAGTCCCTACCAGCACTGTTGATGAGCACTGTCAGCGTCCCCACTGTGCCAAAGAAACAGAGGCCCACAATGGAGGCCTGCAACAGGGCCCAAGCTTGGCCAGACAAAATTGTGGCCAGGCCCCTTCACTCGGCCCCAGTCGCGCCATCAGGACCCTTGCCAATCAAGATGGCGGCCGAACCACCAGCAGGCCCCAGCCACACCGTCAGGGCCCGTTCAGGGCCAGTCAAAATGGCGGCCGGACCACCCGCAGGCCCCAGACACACTGTCAAGGCCTGTGCAGGGCCAGTAAAATAGAGCTTGTTCCCAGCTCTGCTCCTCAGCAGAGCAAACTGTGAATGGCACCGAGGAGAGCCTCGCAAGGGCCTAAATAGGCCAATCAACCAATGAGGGCCCCGGAAAGAGGAGGCCCCGCCTCTCCCGGAGCCGTCAGCCAATCAGGTGGCCTGGCGGGCCCGAGTGGGCCAATCAGGCCTGTCAGAGTTCCCGCTCTCCCGGTAGCCAATCAGAGGCAAGCCCACACTTGCCTCTGTTGCCGGGAGGAAAACCAGCCATGTGGGAAGGCAGAGGCTCCTCGCACAGCAACAGCGTCGGCCCGGTGAGTCGGGCGGCGCCATTTACCTTATAAACAAAATTATCTGTGTTTGTGTGTATGTGTACACACACACATACATATATTTACATAGATGTATGTGTGTAATACGAAAATTATGCCTCAATGCTATACTGCATAGTGATGAATCATCATATATTTATTAATTCAGAAGTGCAGGTCAATTAAATCATTAAACATCACTAAGTATCTAATTAAGTATTGGAAGGCTTCCAGTCTTAAAGTTTCCTCTATTTACAGTGTGTGTGTGTGTGTGTGTGTGTGTGGAGGGGGGGGGATCATGAGTTGTGCCAAATGTTGTTGAGCTGCAACTTCCAGCAGTCCTATCTAGCATAGTTTATTGGGAGGAATGTTGGAAGCTATTGTTCCACATTTGGAGGGTTTCATGATTCCTACTCCTGCTATTCAGTTACAAATGAGCATTTATTTTATGTGCAGTTACAAATTGTATGTTACAAATGAACATTTATTGTATTTTTGGTGCCCATGCTCTATATACTCCCCTTTTTCAATTTAAATTATCTGATAAATATTGAAGAAGAAGAAGAAGAAGAAGAAGAAGAAGAAGAAGAAGAAGAAGAAGAAGAAGCAGCAGCAGCAGCAGCAGCAGCAGCTTGCCAAGTTTAATGTATGGCTCTCCAGTTTTGATAGGGCTGTGTTCCTCCTTTCCAAAACTGTTTTGTGAAAATCAGTAAAGATAAGGTTAACTGATACATAGTCTCTGTTCTCTGTTCAGTACCTGATACTACTATGCAACATTGAAATACTAACAAGAGATGTGAATAGATAGGAACTGGGATAAACTAATTAATATTTCCCAAACATGAACCCATTGACTTGATGAATAGATAATTACTGTGCAAATTCTGACAGTAACTGTCTTTCATGCACTAGCTTCATCACGTCATCTAATAACTTGTATTCCTGTGTTAGTAGCTTTTTCAGGAATAAACTTGAACAAGGTGTAAAACTTCTGGACAGTTCTATCTCATCAGCAAATTGTCATTTTAATTAAATGTCATACCTCAAATAACTGATGACTGAATCTTCTATAAGCTGGTAATGGAGTTTGCCCCACCAACCCATTATCACAGAATGCTAACCTAGTCACTAAGAACATACTTTCTGATTATAATTTGCATCTGATAATGTATTTCCCCCTTTTCCCTTAAATAAATCCGTACAAAAATGTGATTCTGACAAGCTTGAAAACAGAGGATATGTGATCTGTGCTATGTAAGAACTGTGCCTTTCTAGGTTTCGATTTTTAAAAAAAACAAAACGTTGTTATTTTGAGGCTATAATTACAAAGGTAATTCAACATCTGTTGCTGCACTGGTTTCCCTAAATCCTATTAGATTAGGATGAAATATATTGTAGTGGAAGTAATTCACTTTCCCCAGTTTCTCAAACAGATGACCTTTGAGTAGCAGTGAGGACTAGACTTGTGCAGAGGGGACCTGAGGAGTAGGGCTGGCATAACATTATCACTCTTGGTGTAGTCATTATTACCATTTTTTTCCTTTGAGTCTTAGGGATGCTGTAAAGTGGTTTTTAAAATATCACTGTTTTAATCACAACTGTTGTGCCAGTTATCATTGTGATTTGCTAGTGTGCCATAAAGAAGGGTTTTGCATTTGTTTGAATTGCATAGTTTCCTGAGCAGGGTATGTCTCTACCCAAATCTGAAGGGTGTTACTATGGTTTGGAATACGTCACACATTAAAAATGGTATAAAAGTTCCACCACTGTTTTGTTCTTTAGCAGTGACTTCTCAAGAATTTCTAAGTTGCATAGTGAGTCATCAGATTCCCAGATGAACTAGCATCCATTAAAACTTTAGTCTCACAACCTTGAATGATAATGTGACAGACAAATCCTGTCTGGAAGTAGGTGTATGTGTGGAAAATGGCATGTGCAGTAAACAGAGGTGCTGTCTTCCTTTTGACAGTCAGCTTGAAGACCTTTTTCTCTGCTTCAACTTTGAACATTAGCATTTGGTGAAAACTCTATAACTCCCCCCTCCCCCCCCCCGCCCAACTAATTTTGTGATGAAATGTGTCTTTTGTTGGACTATTGCCTTTCTTTGGCTATAACCAATTGTTACCTTGAAAGTATATTAGCTGATTTCTTTTGGAAAGTTTCTTCCATGTAGGAAGACCATTG
Organism: Urosaurus nigricauda; assembly: GCA_034509955.1. Taxonomy (NCBI): domain Eukaryota; kingdom Metazoa; phylum Chordata; class Lepidosauria; order Squamata; family Phrynosomatidae; genus Urosaurus; species Urosaurus nigricauda. Next base: position 65,003,544 of record JAOEGL010000003.1, read on the forward strand.
GGTATGTCTTTCTGACTTTATATTTGCATGAATAGTGTTCAAAATGCTGATCACAGCCATCCAGGTTTCTTTTAAAATTTACCTGCAGAATTTAGTTGAAGAACACACTTTAATTTTCCACACAATCGTACAAAGTGAAAAAAAATGTTAAGATATTAATCAGTAGTTTCTCCTACATGTCAGTGTGCTTGCAAAGAAAGATACTGTTTAAAGCACAGTCCGTCTTCCTTATCCATGGGCTTTTTATCCATGGATTCAAGCATCCACAGCTCGACAATGCCTTAAAAATATAAAATTCCAGAAAGCAAACCTTGATTTTTCATTTTATATATTTTCTCTGCCATTATATTGAATGAGACAAGCATCCATGGATTTTGTTATCTACAGAAGATCCTTGAACCAAACCCCAGGGGATAACAAAGACCCACTGTACTTGTTAAGATCTAGCTTGCCTTTGCATAATCATCATTGTAAATTTGAAACATTTGAATGCAAAATATAGCCAAATTTTCTTTTGTGGAATATGATATTTTTTCCAAGATAAATAATGAAACAATGTATTCTTTCAAAACAATGTTCCATCTTACCCCCCATGTACATAAACAATGACCTCTGTATATGAAATTCAGGAAAAATAGGGAATATTGTTGAAGGCAGGCTCAAATAATCAAAGGGCCAAAACAGACAGCCAAGTAAAGTTGGCTTCTAGCTGTAGTGTTTAGGCATGCAGTGCCCCCAAGTTGCCCGGAAGCCACGTTGGTGATTACATGCCAGCCGACTTCTGGGTGACTTGGGGGCATGGTGTTCAGAAGCCACTGACCCTGGAGCCAGAGAAAAGCTGGCTCTAGAGGTGAAGGGTCAGCTTTTTCTGACCCAAATACGAGTTTACTTTTCCACTCCTATTTGAGGCAGAAGCTGGCTGGATTGGGGCCATGTAATGTGGTTGCTGCGGCTCCAGTCTGGCTCTCTCAGGGGTGGTGTCATGCTGCCTCTTCAGGGCTGTCTATTGGAAATAATTCTTCTACACTATTTTGTGTGGACAACAATTCTTTGCCCAGGAACTACACAAAATGGTTACTCCCACATCATGTAGGACTGTACTTGTGAAAAATGAGATGGTACTATGACTGAAGGGACTAGACAGCTTAATATGGAATCTATGTGAGTAGAAATGCAAGTATTTTCATTGACAAGAAATCCTGTTTACAGCATGCTAGAAAACATGACTCCTAATCTTTTCATTAAAAAGTGTTTATGGTTACTACTAGAATTATGTAAGAGGAGCTGGTGTTTGTTGCAGTAAAAGTAAGAGTCTGTAGTGTCTCAAAGATTAAATAATTTTTATCTAGCAGAAGCTTTGTGGACTTCAGCCCACCATCATTTTTCTGATGAGTGCTATACTGTTATGTTTTTATAGTTTCATAAGAAGACTCCTGTATTTCTCCCAAAATTGCCTTTCCACTACATGTAAATATGGGTGAACTAATTGGCTGCCAACACTAAAATACCGTCCTTCATCAGAGTGTGGTTCTGTCACAAGCAGAAGTATAACAAACAGGAAAAACAAGTATTTTTAAAAATGTGATTATCATTCAGAACAAAACAATGTTCCAGTTTTTTCTTCCTCTATGTAAATTTGATAAGGAAAAAAAGGCATCATAACAATTTATACCCTCCTCCAGTCAGTTTACTCTAAATACTTCTCTTTTTAATTCCCTTCCCCCAACTTGTGTTTGTTGGTCTGAGGATTTTGGCAGTTAGTCCAGCTTTTTTGTGAACAGTGGGAATGGGGGTGGGGGCATAGGAGAGAACTCTTGTTTTGTGAGTGAAATCTCAGTGGTTGAGAGAGGGAGAGCATAGAATAGAGTTTTCAGATGCACAAGAACAGTACATTTGGGTGTCTCCTTGAGTGTGCTTGTGACTAAGCCATGACGGATAGGTAGAAATTTTGGCAACATGTCAGATAAAGTCAATTCCTGTTTTCTTTTAACAACCTGGCCTGCATAGCTGTGTATGGAAAACTCTAACTGTGCTTCTGACATTAGAGGCATAATGTGAAGTTTACTGTGCTTTGGATTTGTTAGATTCAATTGTCAGCTGTGCTCTGAAGTTTTAGGCTTTTAAATGACAGATAAGATCAAAGAGGGATGTCAGTGGCTATTCCAAGCATGAGCCTGTCAACTTCCCTGCACTAAAAAAGAGGGGGACTCCTCCCCCACTCAAATTTTTCATTGTTCTTTTCCTCTCTCTCTCTCTCTCTCTCTCTCTCTGTCTGTCTTTTTCTCATGTCTTATTTCCAGGCCCTTGTCCTTTTTTCCCCCTTTAGTTTCTAGTCACTGTTTTTTTAAATTAAACTATGCTGCACCATGTGCTTCCAAGGTCACTTGATCTTTTCTTTGAAAAAGTGGAGTGTGCAAAAGAACCATCATGTCCCCTTCCCTTCATTTACAGTCCTTAATATTTTACTCTGATATGTAAAAATAGATGAGTAAATATCTCTAGTGAAATTATTAAGTATGTGATACAAGCAACAATACAGCACTAAGCATGCCCCACTGTGCTCTGTGGAACTGCTCCCAGATATATGTATGCAGGATTTTACTCATATGTAAAGATTTTTTGACAGACAGATTGATATTCATTGAGAATATGCATAATTAAGTTCTTGAAGGTTGTCTTGGTCTGGAATAGGAAGAGCCAAGAATTCAATTCTCTTACTCATAGGGCCACAGAACTCCTAGTCTCTGAAGTCTGCTACCCAGTTGTTGCTTAACATACTGTAACTTAAGGTCAATATGGTTTCTTTCAAATATGATTCTAGCTTAGAAAGAAAAGATTGTATGCGTGAGTTTAATGTATGATATTTGTTTTTCAAAATGGTGCATACAAAGCTCTAAATATAGTTCTTTTTTGTATTTTGCAGCACTTCAGGTATCAATTTCTCTCAGTAAGGTAGAGGTCAGTGTGGGAGTATCCAAGTTCTTCACATGTACAGGTACGCATGTTTACATAACTTCAGCACTTTTTTTTTAATCTGTACTGGATGTATTACTTCTTTGTCCACTTTATAATAAAGAACCAAAATCATTTGAATGACAAAAAGTACTGTGCATTGCGCTGTTTCTTTGGAAAAGCCTTATTAAAATGGCTTGAAATCAGGGAAAGCTGAAATTTGACTGTCTCTGCCTATCAGGAGATGAGTATTGTTTAAAAAATTAAAATATGCATCTTCTGATAGAGAATAAAATGACAAAGGGTATCATCTATTGGGAAATTTTCCTTCAGAAGTTACATTGAAACTATGCTGAAACTTTGTAATTAGAATTTCCAATGATATGGCCCTGATTTATTCATCCTGATTATCACATCTTCTAGTGCTCAAGTCATTATTTGTGCTGGACCAATTAGATTTTTTAAAAAAAAAAAAAAAAAGTTTGATATCACACTAAATGATTTTGTGTCACTCATCATGACAACAGTGATGGATTAACAATCTGGCATTTACTGATGAAACACTTCTGAAATAAATTCCAGTATTTCATCAGATAAGAGAAATAATTAACAATGACATGTTTGTCTCATTTCAGTTTTGTTAACTGAAACAAATAATCATTAGTTCATGTTGATGAATGAGGTACCTGTTTTGCCTATTGAATGAAATTTAGGCTATGAACGAACAGTTGAATTGCTGAATTAAGGAAGCTAATGGAAAAGATGGAAGTGGAAGAAGAGATGTCTGTTTAGGCAACTGATTTTTTTTTTTTAAAAAAAAAAACACCCAATCACTCCTTTTTTCAATTTTTACCCCTCTCCCCTCCAATCTCATAAATGTGAAAGAAAATCTTTCTGTTGGCAGGAAAGAAAGGAGAAAGATTAAAGTGAAAATTATGAGCCCAAGGTTGAAAGTAGGGAAATACAAGAAGTGAAACAGTTACTCAGAAGCAAGGGCCTTATGAGAAATTGAATGTTGATGGGATTTTTGAATAGAGAAACTGCATCAGGGCAAAATTTTAATTTAGTCTTTTTTGGCTTGGGGACCTGTGAGTTAATAGCTGTAGGGAAATGGATGAACAAGAACATCTGAAGTACAGGCGGCTAGGAGGCCAAAGTGGCATGGATTTGCCAGACTAAAATTTAATACTACTACTACTACTAATAATAATAATAATATTTTATTTATTTATTTATTTATTTATTTCTTACCCACCCCTCTGAACGAGCAATCGGGACGGGGTACAACATATTAAAAACATATACAGTTAAAATCCTCCAAACATACCCACCTCCCTCCCCTTAAAACAGTATTAAACTAATCATAATTAAAAGAATCAAGATTAAAATAACTTTATATGTCAGAGACAAATTAACTTGTACAGAAATCCATGTGAGTGAACAAACTGGATGAGTGGAGAAAAATTAACTTTAAAAGAAATGGAGAGAGAAATAAATAAATAAAAAATACCTGGTGGAGCCAAACTGCAAATGTAAAGCAGTTTGGCACCACTTTAACTGTTATCACTCTATCCTACAGAATCCTGGGATTTGTAGTTTGATGAGGCACTGGTACTTTTTGACAGGCCAGGCTGACCAAATCAAGATGAGGTGGTGGGTGATGCCTTTCTGAAACAAATCTCAGAAATCTCCCTGAAACAAGAACTAGTGGTTATGTGGGACTTTATCCTTTTATCTACTGGGAGACTATATTTGCTAAACATAGGCTTTCCAACAATGTCCCTGAAGTGCCTTGCAGATAATTTCCTTTTTCCAAAGGTGGAGGGGACCAGCAGTCCTAGAACTGATCAGAATTCCAGAAGTTGGTCACTAGAATCAAAGCAGTCATTACTTTCAGGAGTGCTCATGTAATGCTAGAATTCATGATTGTGGCACAGGCCAAATAAGACTATAATCAATCACAAACCATGGATTTTAGGAAAGTTCATTCCGATAAAACTCAGGAAAATGCTAGTCAGCATTTCATGGCTAGAGATGCTAAAGAAAAAAGACACCCAGCATGTGTGGGATTTCCTTTAAAAATGCAGAAAACATCTAAAAATGTCAATGTGGTTACACAGTATATTTGTGGAGGCCATAAAAATAAAACACAGCATTTACAAAGAATGGAAGGAAAGACAAATCACCAAAGAAGAATACAGATGTGCAGTCTAAGCTTTCAGGGATAGCATGAGTAAATTCAAAGCTCAAAATGAGCTGAGATTGGCTAAGCAAGCAAGGAACAACAAGAGGTGGTGTGTTTTCCCCCCCAATTATTCTGAAAAAAGATAATGATGAAGGATATAGTGGGGGTAAGGATGGTAAAATGTTAACAGATCACAATGAAAAGGCAGAAGTGATCAATACCTATTTTGTTTCAGTGTCCCATCCCCCCTGCCGCCTAATGTGCTTTGAGCATCAGTACGGACCTTGGCAAGGAATTCAGTTTACAAATCAAGATTGATAGGGGTTAGTCAGGAATCATAGAATCATAAAATCATAGAGTTGGAAGAAACCACAAAGGTCATACAGTCCAATTCCCTGCCATTCAGGAATTCACAATCAAGCACCCCTGACAGATGGCCATCCAGATTCTGTTTAGAAACCCACAAAGGAGTTACCTAGGCCCAAAACACATTCCAAAATAATCCAGTTTGACACTGCTTTAACTGCCATGGCTCAATGGTAGGGGGTTCTGGGAACTGTAGTTTATAGTATGTAGTATGCCAGAGAGCTCTGGTGTCACAATAAACTACAGTTCCCAGGATTTCCTGGCACTGAGCCAGAGAAGTTAAAGAGGTCTAAAAATGGACTATTTCAGCAATGTGTTTTGGACCCTTGTTAACATAAGTAAGTTCAAATTTTCAGGATCAGATAAACACTTCATCCTAGATTATTGAAGAAACCTGCAGACATACTTGCAGAATCACTTGCCATTATTTTTTAGAAATCTTAGAAAACAAGTGTGGTACTAAAGGACTAGGGACTAGCAAACATTGTCTCTCTCTTCAAAAAGTAAAAAAAAAAAAAGAAAAAGAAAAGAAAAGAAAAGAAAACAAAGAAAAATATTCAGGAACCAACAGGCTAGCCGGTCAATTCTCAATACTAGGAAAAATATTAGAACAGATTATCCATTGGTACCAATGCAGTGATTAGTAGGAGCCAGCATGGATTTCTATCCATAGATCTATCATCTACCTATCTATATCTATCAAAAGATCTAATGCAGTAGATCAGAAAATGTTGTGGATGTCTTTTATCTGAATTTCAGCAATGGATTTGATAAGATCTCCCATAATATTTTGCTTAGCAAACTGAATAAATATGGAATAGATGGAAATATCATCGTATAGATAAATAATTATTTGTTAAACATTTTTCAAATGTTGTCATCACTGGTTGTGCTTCGCATTGGAAGGAGGTCTTAAGTGGTAAGTGCTGGTATTAAAATCTTCACTGTCTATACCTGGCTACCACTCCACCAAATGCATCTGAGGAAGTAGACTGAAGTCTATAAAAGCTGATGCTGCCAATTTATTTCTTTCAGTTAGTTGGTCACAAAGGTGCTACAAGATCTCTCTACATTTATAGAATCATAGTTCATAGTCAAGAGAAGTAGTAGCCCCTCTTTTTTCTGTGCTTGTCAGGTCTCACCTATAATTCTGGGGTTATAGGCACCTCATTTAAAAAAGGATATGTACAAGTTGCAGTGATTTCATAAAAAGCCAACAAGGATGATAAGAGATGTGGAGAAAAATGAACCCTGGTGGCACAGTGGTTAAATGCCAGTACTTCAGCCACAAGATTGTGAGTTCGATCTCTGCAGGACTCCAGGTTGACTCAGCCTTCCATCCTTTCATAATAAAATGAGTACCCAGCTTGGTGGTGGCAATTGGCTTTCACATTATAAATTGCTTAGGGAGTGCTTAGTTCACTATGAAGCGGTACAAAAATGTAAAATGCTATATGAACAGAAGTTTAAGGAGCTTGGATATTCAGCTTGGTGAAGAGAATACCAGGGGTGACCTGATTGCCCTGTTTAAATATCTCAAGACTGTCACAAAGCTTGTTCTCTGCTACTGCAGAGAGTGGAACTACTGTATATATTCATCTGTAAGTCTAAAAAATTATGCCCAAAAATTGACTCCAAAATCCCAGGTCAACTTATTTACTGGTCAGTATGGTAGTGTGATAGCAGCTCTTTTAGATTTCCCCAAGAAGAGTTTATTTCTCTCTGGAGCCAAGCAGAAAGTGTCCTGGGTGAAACAAAAGCTGGCTGAAACCAAAGCTGAAATGATGAAGCAAAAAGCCTCAATGAGAATCTCTCTTGCCATACACACAGATACACACACTGAAGGAACTTCCAAATTTTGCCCTCACCCTATCCATGGGCCATGGCAAAATCCATAATTTTGGCCCCAAAACCTGACCTCAACTTGTACATGAGGTTGACTTACAGTTGAGTATATATGGTAGTTCTAATGGTTTTAAAGTACAGGAGGATAGATTTCAATTGAACATTAGAAGGAACCCTTTGACAGTGAGAGCAGGTTACTAATGAAACCAATTGCCTAGAGAGATTATGAGATCTCTTTCTCGGTATGTTTTCAAAAAGAAGCTGGGCAGCTACCTGCTGGGGATGTTCTAGCTGGAGATCCTGCTCTGAGCAGGGAGTTGGACCTAATGGGTAATAGCTACTTCCAATTCTATGGATCTTATCACATGGAGCCCTTACTGTGGGCAAAATGTTCCTGAAATGTTTCTGAAATACGAAGGTGTGATCGTCCGTCACACTTCTAAAATGTCATCGAGGCATCCTACTTCTCTCCCATTGTCAAAGCATTTACAGAGAAACCATTTTTTTGAATAACGGAAGATCCTGTTATTCAAAAAATGGCTTCTCTATGAATGCTTCATTGACGGGAGAGAAGTGGGATGCCTCAATGATGTTTAAGAAGCATGATGGACAATCACACCTTCAGAAACACTTCAGGAACGTTTTGCTCACAGTAAGGACTCTGTATGATAATCCCCTATGATTCTATAATTCTACACCATTCCTTCCTTAGAGTTGTTAAAGTTACCATTTCCTGTTCAGACTTGGGTCCCATCTTCACTATATCTCATTATGAATATGCTAATATTTCAAAATCTCGGGTGGGGGAACAACACAAAATCCAAAACACTTATATCCCCAAGCATTTTGGATAAGAGAGACTCAATCTGTACCCTGATGTGCAAACAGTTAGAGGAAAATATTTCCCTGACATGAGGATGTGTAGAAAGGATTAGAACTGAATAATTTTCATAAATGTGAACAAACATTCAGACCCAAATTAAATAATAAATTAAATAATAAATTAAATAATGTATGGAGTGGGAAATGTATTTTTATGGATATTGGTGGAATTGTGCCATCTAAGCTTAGCCTTGCAATAATGCTTCACCTAGCAAAGTGCTTCTAAGTGAGAATTGAAAGGGTTTGATTTTATTGTGATATCAGAGCCAGGAGACCGGAAGAATATAAGTAGACATAAATAGTTCTTACATTAGAATGTAAGTAGACTTAAATAGGTCTATAAGCCATGGCTTCAGTACTTACTAGTTGTGAAATGATATATAATCATCAGTACTAGTATTAGGCTCAGTCCATATAATCATTTTATAGATGTGACTCCAACCAATTTAATTTTCTGTTAATATTACATACTTTGAGATATCAATAAATTAAAAATAATTAATATAAACAAAGTACCATCTAATTGCATGTCAACTATCAAAGAATAATTTGGCTGTGAAAATTATTCTATAGTTTAATACTTTTTTCCAACTACAAACTGGAGAGGTTTCTTAACTATGATTTCAATTTAGAGCTTTAATTTAAACAATAAGATTAAAGCCTATACCCATTTCTTTCTTCATTTGAACATCCTTAGTATCACAGTGTCTGTGAATCACTGTTCTGATGGATCACAAAGTTTCTCAAAATATAGTGTGCTTCTCTGTGTGCATGCAGATATACATGTATGCACCAGCTAGATACAATATCAGTTACTACAATATTTTTTGCTCTATAACTCTCAGATTCTCTAGCTGGCTGAGGACCTTTGATATGCTTAGATTTTACTGCATCACGCTGAAATCATTAGTGCTTACTTCTCACTATTCATATATAGGATTGCACTCTTAGGCTTACTTCTTGCAATACCTGTTTGTGAAGACATTCTATTTCCCCCCTCATTCTCTCTGTGTTCCTGTAGTATTTAGAAATATCTCTTCATGCATCCAGAGTAGGGTTGCTTTAGAATCCATGAAAATACTATAAGTAAATAAAAAGAATTGTCCTTGTGTTCTCTCTCCTCCTGCACTCTTTATGTTCATGCATATTTAAATCTTCAAAACATCTTTGGGGCTTTTTTAGATTGGCAGGAAAGTGTGACATGAAGTTGCCTTTTCCTTAATGCTTAGCAACTAGACTGCAAGCCCCAGGTGTGCATTTAAAAGGTACAGGGCTGCTAGACTGAGGGGTTTGGGAACGACTTATCTGAGGTCTTTTCTGTGGCTTAGCAGCTACATGGGAAGCTGTCAGGACACTACAAACACAGACGGAGCAGCTACATGGGCGGCAAGGAACGCGACTTTTAGCCACGCTTTAATTTTTTTTCCTTGCCGGCTGTGAATTGTGCAATTGCGCAGGTACACAATACAGCGACATTATCATTGCCTGCTGGGAACTGCACAATTGTGCAATTGCGCAATTCACAGCCGGCAAGGAAAAAATTTTTAAAAGTTCAGCAGTTTATCACTGCGGTTCCTCTGCCTTTTTAAACTGTGCCGTTGCACTGGTGCTGCATGAATGAACTCCCTTATTTTGTGAATGAATTGACATGTTATCCACAGTAGAATAACAGTAACGGCATCCCAGAGTCCCTACTGCGCATGTCTAGGGTTCGGATTAAGGGTGGAGCTAGGGTTTAGGAGCTTTAAAAAACTGTGCGGTTAAACCCCAGCTTTTACACCTGCAGGGCATTGAGCGTTTTAATTAGAAGTGAACTCCACACCACGCATGCTCCCAACCCATGATCCATTATAATCCGCACCTCTATCACTGCCTTTAAATGGGCGCCTTAAAGAGACAGAGCCCCATTTAACTGTGCAACTACACCTTAGTCTTTAGATGCACTAGCGCTATAGCGCTCTTTTTAAAAAAGGAGTGGGGAAAACCAGCACCTTTTAAAAGGCGCTTCTTCTTCCTTAAAGCGCCAAAATAGCGTTTTCATGGCACACTTTCCCTTTTTCTCATCTAAAGGCTGGGCTTTCATGCAGCCTTCATCACACCTCTTTTTGCCAATCTAAAATGGGCCCTTTGTTTTTGTTGTTGTTGTTGTTGTTGTTGTTTTTTTGGGGGGGGGATAAAGTACAAGTAAAGAGTATAAAAGTAATAGCAGTATTAACCATTAAAAAGCAAAAATATAATACGCTCTCTCAAACTGGTTGCAATACAGTACAAATGGAAAAACTATTCAAAGGCTCAATGATAAAAAGTACAGTAAAGAAAAGAAAAGCTTCTTCAATGTGCAGAACCTCTGACGAGAATAATTCTCCTCAGGCCTCCTTCTTATTTTTGTTTTTTTAGTTCTTGAATAGACTTTAACAGTACATTCCCTCAAACTCCAGTTCAGACTAAGCCTTCTCCTGCTTCCCCAGCATGTCCATGGGTGGCTGGCAGGAGGGTAAGGCAGATCAGTGTGGAAGACTGCTAAAAGTACAGCCCATGCATTATGATAACATCCATGATGACATCCTGAAGAACCTCTACAGGACCCTTGGGAGGTTCCAACAGGCTCAGACATCGATAATTTGCTGGCTAGGATGGACAACCCACCTCACTGCCTTTGTCCTCTCCTACCTGTCTGGCTACAATAAAGGAGTAGCCTGAGATTTGTCTGTCGTGGCTATGATGACCATCTACAGGTTATTCTCACTCACTCACTGCCAGGCTGTGCCAGTGAAAGGGGCAGGAAGTAATGACCAAGCAAGGATAATATGTCAAAGCCTATGATAGTTATTAAGAAGTGATTCTCTTCACTCTCCTCCCTCTGCCCCCTCCTCCTGTCCACTACAAAGCTGTGCTGGCAGAAGAGGAATAGCCAAGTGCAGCCCCTGTATTAATGTTGATGATAGGTATAGATTGATGATCATCCTCACTCTCTCATGCTTATTGAGTGGGTATATCATTATGTCCATTTTCTAGTAAATAGACCCTTACAGTCATCAATATACCTTTAATGATTTCTTTAAGTATGGAATGTATCTGTCCATCTGCGTAGCCAAGGAGAACATTTATAGGTTCAAAAGATATACAGACATTGCATAGCAATATTCTAGAGTATCACCACCCCTTTACATGTTGATGTGATAAGGGCTACCAAGGGGGGGGGGCTCTCACTTCTGTCTCCAAGTGACCTGTACAGGTTGGACATGACTTGCTCTTGGGACAGCATCAGGTGGGGAGTTTGACTGGGGTAGTATACTTGTCTAACCATAATACAGGTGTCCAAAGGCAAGCATGGAGAGGATAGAAACATTCCAATGAGAAATAGGTCAAAAGATTGGCTGATCTTGACTTTCAACATAAATACAGAAGTAAACCAGGATGGTATAATGGCTCAACTGTTGGACTATAACTCTGGAAACCAGTTTTGAAATCACCACTAGGTGACCTTGTGCAAATCCAACCGTGTCAGAAGAAGGCAAAGGACAACTGAACAACTCTTCCCAAGAAAAACCTGTGATTGGTTTATCTTAGTGTCACCATTAGTTGGAAATTACTTGAAGGCCTGCAACAACAATGTGCTATCAAATTAGATATCTGTCTCATAAAGATTTTCTATCCCCACCCCCCAACTCTTGGACTTTCTTTACCATACAGAATTTGTCATTTATTTAACATCTTTAGAGACATCAGTATTATCTTTTGTTCAAAAATATGAGTATGGAGTGAAACAGACCACCCAAAAAGAGTGGGTCAGGGCCATCCCAAAGCCACTCACCCCGAAAACTTGGCAACTGCACATGTGCAGCCCCAACCTGTTTCAAAGTTTCTGTAAAGGAACATTTAGAAAAAAACTTTTCAGACCTGCTTTTCTGAGTTGGGGCGACTTGGTGGCAGCTTTGGTATGTGTGTCAGGTGATTGCTGCACACCCCAATTTGCCCAGAAGCTGGCTTTTTCTTTTTTTTTTTTTTCTTTTTTTGTCTCTCTGTTTCAGGCCTATGTTTTGATAAAAAGACTCACCTTTACCAAAGATTTTTTGTTTTTGTTTTTTGAAACAAAATGATGCACATTGAAGAGATTCCCATGGGAAAAATAAGCTGCTGCATTTCTAAGATCCCCCATTCAATGAGAACAAAGGGGGTTTGTTTTAATATACAAAGAAAGATCTCATCATATCTTTCAATACCACTTTTACATTTTAGATATACAAAACAGTGTATGAAATTATTTCCAAATTCATCCATCCTGATCAGACAGACAAGCAAGGAGTGCATGTGTGTGTGTGAATCTTTTGAATGAGAGTTCTCTTGGTAACAAACAGATTTTCCTTTTGTAGACACAGGAAAGGTTTTCCTTAAAAATAAGTCTGGTAAAAAGTAAGTTTGGTTGTAGAATCTATGTGTGTAAATACAGTATGTATATATATGTATGGATTTATTCATTCTTTCATTTTATCTTATTTTAGTAATTGGTGAGCCTGAGAGTATAGATTGGTACAATCCACAAGGAGAGAAGATTGTTTCTAATCAAAGAGTGGTAGTACAAAAAGAAGGTGTCAGATCACGGCTAACTATTTACAATGCTAATGTAGAAGATGCTGGAATATACAGGTGTCAAGCAACAGATTCAAGAGGATTAACTCAAGAAGCTACTGTTGTTTTAGAAATTTACCGTAAGTAAAATTCAAATGGAAATATAAATTTAATGGTATGATCTTCTCTTTCTGTATATTGTACAAAATCATGAGTACAATATTGTAAATATAATACAAGTTAATGGCCTTTTCTGGCTGTCTTTTTAAAAAGGTATGTGCATGAGAAGAAGCTTAAATGCAGCTTCAAAACCCATATATCCTCAGTCCTTATATGTACAGGAATCTTAAGGATTTATCTAAAAAGAGATGGCTTAAGAAAACCCAATTTATTCAATAATTCTTTTTTATTATCCTGATTAAGCAAAGTTCCTTTTCTCTTGGAAGGTGTGTACATTTATTAGTTCATATGCTTATTTCATACTGATAGCAGTTCTCCTATTATTGGGTACCCAAAATGTGTCAAAAACATGTCCAAATGACAGTGCTAGCCTATTCATTTTGGAGAATCCATTCACTCTGAAAGAAGTTTTGTGTAAATCCTGTAGGACCTTAAAACTAAGGCATTTATTTTGGCAAGTGTTGTTGTTGTTGTTGGAGATTAAGGCTTACCGGATGAAGTTTATCAAAGATTGTTCCTGTGAAAATTCATTTTGTGAAAAGAAAAAAAAAAGTTTTAAAGTATTTTTATTTATTTCTGCTGCAACACAATAATATGATGATCAATCTTTCCTATCTTATGCAGTATTTTTAACACTTCTGTGTGAAAGAAATCTAATTATTATGTATACAGACACCCCTCCTTTTTTGCAGGGGAGCTGTTCCAGACCCTCTCATGAATATTAAGTTTCACCTATATTCAAGCCCCATTGGCTTGAATATAGGTACAGGGGCGTGGGGGCACACAGGCATATACCACAGGCATGCACCCCATTCATTCTCCCTCTGTTTGTCCCTCACGCATAAGTAAGGAACGCGAGTCCACAGGCCGTGAGAATGGAGGGAGGACTGTATATATTTTGAAATTATCAGCAAAAGTTGGGAGAAAGGGTTAAAACATGTGTTTCTTTTTTCTTAGAAAAGCTCACATTCCAAGATATCACATCACCACAAGAATTTGTCCAAGGAGAAGATGTACAAGTCATTTGCCGTGTTACTAGTTCACCCGCTCCTATTGTCAGCTGGTTGTATCAAAATGAGGAAATCTCAAATATTGCTGACAGTTAGTATTTTGGTAACTCTTTAAATTATATGTTTACAATCTAATATAAGGAATAATGTTGCAATCATTAAGACAGTTAAGTTAAATGATAAGATTACTGCAATATATTTTGCTATAATATTTCTCAACCCTGGGACATGCTGTCCTGAATTTTTTTTATTTTCTATTGCCTGTATAGGGATACAGCAGCATAAGAGTAACAGCACAGAGATACTGAGTAACAACTAGATAAAAATGCTTTATTTTCCATTTATTTTCCATGAGTGGTTCATCATTTTTTTAAAAAATAATACACATTAGTAATACCTTTTATTAAGACCATAGAAAAGTGGGATATATGTGACTCAGGCTGCTACCTCACTGCAGAATTAATAGTTTGACACTGACTCAATGCTATGGAATCCTGGGATTTGTAGTTTGTTGTGGCAGCAGAGTGCTCTGAGAGAAAAGGTTACATATCTCACAAAACTATAAATACCAGAATTCCATATTGAGCCACAGAAATTAAAAGTCGTGTCATAATGCATTAATTAGGCAGTGTAGATGCAGCCTCAGTCTTCTGAGTTCTCCATCATTTCTATCAGGGACGATGGTACAAAAATTGAAGAACAAGGAAAGAAACAAATTACGTCTTTGGTTATGTCTATAGAAAATTTACACAACTAGTATCCAAGAGAAACTATATTTGAATACGTAACCCTTGTAATTTTGTACCTTTTAAAAAAAAACAACCTAAATTTATATTTTAACTTGTCATATACAGAGGCAATCGTGTTGCTCTGTGCCATTGCTCTAATTCATCTCAAGAATCTGTAAATGTCAAAAAGGACAAGGATATGCTCTTGAGATATCTGTCAGCTCCCTGGTCAATGAAATCAATAACAATGTGTCCCAAAAAGTTAAAAATTGATACTTTAGCATCTCTCCTTGCTGATCCTGCAGTAAATTGCAGAAACACAGACAATGGCCAATCCATCAGGGTAGATCTGTGGACTTGTTTCTAATTTTATTGCCTTGTTTTTCTACCAACATTCTTCATGAAAGCTTCATGAGAAATAAAATGGATCCCTTTTGTAACACTACAGATGGGAAGTTGATAAACTCAGTGGGAATAACTAATTTTCACATTCCTAGTACAACTGGCACAAAAAATAGTGTTATCAAAGCCAACTCCCAGATGAAAGGTTTCTGGAGAAGGAGGAGAGTTGCTTATGACTACTGGATTTATATCTTACCACCAAAATTTAAGACTTTAAACCTATTGCTTTAATTGGTAACAGTCTATGAAGTTAGGCATGCCATTCATTATCCCTTTAGTGTTTCCCCTTATGCATTTTCCATATTACTTTGATATGTACACATGCAAACAAACACACAAGCATGAACTTGGCTATTGAGCTTTCAATAACACAAGTTGCCTGGCAACACAGGACAGATCTTTTTGATTTAGAAGCTTCATCCTTAGCAGGCAGAGACTTGTATTGTGCCAGTCATGACTGGGATTCTCAACACACAGACACAGACACAGACACACCAAAAAAAGAGTACAAAGAGTATGAAGTGGTCATTCTCCATAGTACTGGTCATAAGTGGTAGCTTCTTAGCTAACTCCGATGATGCAAATTACACTCTTTCAATTCCTTTCCATTCCTTTTTCTTTTTTTTTACCCTGTCACATTTTTTAACATTCATTTCTTAGTGTTGCAGAAAGTGGTGGTTTAGACTGAATAATATTGCCTGTTTATATTGTGTACATCTTTTAAACTGAAGAGTGGGGAAAAATTTTTGGAAAACACAATGAAAAACATCTGAGACAAGAGAACTGAAGTTCTAAAACTATATTTTATAGGGAACTTGAAATGTATTTTGTTGATGAACTCTTTGATAGTGCAATAGTAATAGTGCTTATTTGTGAATATTTCTTTCACATTCAGAACCAGGTTCACAGCAGTGTCTTTACTTAGTGATACTAATTTTTATCTCTTACATTCTTTTCCAGATAGATTTGCCATGTTGCCAAACAATAATCTTCAGATTCTTAAAATCAATAAAAGTGATGAAGGAGTTTACAGATGTGAAGGAAGAGTAGAAGCCAGAGGGGAAATTGACTTTCGGGATATCATTGTACTTGTAAATGGTAAGGAGCACAAGTGAACTATACTGTTGATGTAGTGTACTATATAGTGCATTATGGGCTAAAGAGACAGGCAAAAAGAGTTGCTTTAAGGCTGGCTTGAAGGTGTGGCATTCAGATGACACATGCCTTGAAGCCAGCAGGAAAGTGCACTTTAGGTGCCATATGCAGAGAAAGGCTGTTTCAAAGAGAAGCAGCTTTTTTCGCTGCTTCCTGGCTTGAAGCCATGTCATGTGGTCCTGACACAAGAACTCCAACTGCCTTGGGAGCCAGTGGTGAGGCTGATGGGTTTTCAATGTGGCTTTAGAAAAGGCAGCTTAAAGCCACTTTTTCCTGTCCATCTGTTTCGCCCCATAGTGTACTATACTGTTGCTGTCTTTCTTTGATATGCTAGAATAACTTAACCAATTGAAGGAAATTAATTGAAGTAACTAACTGTGAAGAGTGTTTTGAGAAAGATACATAGAAATATGGCATTTACTAGTAAATTGAAATGTTGGGGATCAATGCATCATCTTAAAAATAATGGTTGGGTGGCCAATCATTCAGGTCAGTGTTTTATTTCATTGGGATTAGGCTATCAAAAAAATAGGCTGTAGATCATTTTACATCTGTGTGTAACATTTTACATTTTACATCTGTTTCAGTTGTTGTAACGGTCTTGCCTAATATCAAACTTGATGAAAACATAATATCAGTGATAACTTTGAATTAGTAGATTTATAGCATTTATAAATGTATCTTCACATATATTATAGAAGTTGAGATAAATATTGCTAGAATTCCTGTGTATGAGACAGAACACACACACACACACTAGTTTTAGTTTTTGACATTTTCTATGTTTAGAAAAAGGACAGCAGCATTTTTAAACTATAGACTAGTAAACATTAGGTTATTTCTTTTTTTATTATATACACAGTTAAAAAATATTACATAGGAGTGTAACTGCAGCCGCCCCTATGAGCGGCGAGATGGGGCCAAGGCTGCCTCACTGGCAGCCCCAGAGACCCATCCTGCCACTTCTGAAGGCCATGGGGAAGCGGCGAACTGCAACTTCCCTGAGACCTAAAAGCAGTTCTGAGCAGTTCTCCCCTGGGTCCTTGGCGTGGTTGTCTAAAGGCCACGCCAAGGACCCGGAACAAAAAAGGAGCTCCATTTTGGAGCTCCTTTTGGTGCCATGGAAAGGGCACCCTTGGCGCCCTACTGCAGCACCATTATGTCAGGCATAAGCAGCATTGTTTAAACGCTGTGTGCGCCATGACGCTATCATGGCATGTCCGTATGGATGCCGGCATTTTAAAATGGCGGCATCCATATGCTTTAGGGTTAGGGAGGGTGTGAATGCTGCGCTCTCCCTAACCCTAAGGGTGCCCAAAAGAACCCTAATGGCGCCTTATTTTGCCTGTCTGTATCAGGCCTTAGTTTAGGAAATTTAGAGAACTGCCTTGCTAGCTAAAAGACTATGCTCAATGTCATTAAAGTACCCAAAGCTTAGGACTTTAGCAGTTTTAATTATATCAAAGTGTATATGTTATCTGATATCCAGTATGGGGTAATGGTCTGAGTAATGGATTAGGATATGAGGGCTTGAATAAAATGTGGAAACTCAAAATAGAGGTTTTTGCTGTCCAATCACAATCTTTCTTCCAGCCATTGCTAAAATATGGAAACTCACTAGGAGGCCTTGGATAAATGAATGAATGAATGAATGAATGAATGAATGAATAAAATACAAACATTCTCTGAGGGGTAAACCATATGTCCGATACAGAGTGACCTTTGGCTGCTGTGGCTGTAATCAGGCCTAGACCATGACAGCCACATAGCCCACTCCCAAAGCAGGCTGCTGCCTTCAGTCTCAAGCCTCACTGGCCAAGAGTCAACTCAAATCAATTCTTTTTTAATCCTGTCCTTTGGATTCTGGCCACTTTGTGGGTGTGCATTATGTAAATGTCATGTCACCAAAACAGCTGGAAGCTGCTTTATTTGGCCCATGTGTTTCAGGTCTGAGTCTTTGGAGAGGTTTCTAACTTTTGATAAATTCCAGTGGCAGTTCTGGTTATTTACTCTAGGAGTCGATAAATATTGTGGAGGCTAAACAGGGTCATTCATGGTTAGTACTTTGATGGGAGACTGCCAATGAATACCAAGTGTGAAAGGCTATATTTCCAAGTAGTGGCAAAACCAGCTCTGAATATTCCTTACCTAAGTAAACTCTATGAAATTCATTGCCATAAGTTAAAATGTGAGTTGAAGGCACATACACACACAAAAGAAGTTTTCTGCCACTGATATCAGAAATTGCTCTCAGAACTGGTGTAGTCAACAGCCACTACATTAAAATGATTCATAGAATGACTGTTTTCATGTGGCAAGACTGTCTTCTGATTGTTTAGTCAGGTATTAGGTGTTTTC
The DNA here is from genome assembly GCA_034509955.1 of Urosaurus nigricauda. Taxonomy (NCBI): domain Eukaryota; kingdom Metazoa; phylum Chordata; class Lepidosauria; order Squamata; family Phrynosomatidae; genus Urosaurus; species Urosaurus nigricauda. The sequence goes on from JAOEGL010000003.1 coordinate 65,022,176, forward strand.
TCCACACTACTGAAACATTTGGGGATGAAGTGCAATACAATTACAGTTTGATCATTGATAAATGCTGCATTTAGTAAAATCTATAAAGCAAATACTTTTTAAACTTTGTATAAGTTGTAGAACTTATGGTTTCTTTTATAACAACATGCTCAGTATTGCAAAATCACTTAACATAGGACTGTGGAACATGTTCTGATTTTTGCATGTTCTTGGAGGGAATCTGTGTGTCTAAACTAATGGAAATGATGAATATGGTCAGATGAAAATGGGACATACCACTAACAAATGGATGAGTCAAGTATGAAAATGAGTGTCAGTCAAAGGAGAGCTAATGTCCCAGTACATACACATGTAAATATGCAGCTGTGGTGGGGAGACAGTAAATTCAAATATCCTGAAATGGGAAGCTGTGTGAATAAAATACAGTAAAATAACTGTGTGCTCTGAGAGAAGCAAAGCTGCAGTAAAGCTGGTTCTCCAGTATATTTAATATATTTAGTATATTTAGTAATATTCTTTTTAAGACTTTTGAACTTGGAATAGAATTTAGGAACATACTAAGTACTGGTATTTCTTGTATCCCCATCCCTTGGGAAAATGTGTTAAAATGGGTAATATGAATAAGAAGAGTTAGGCATTGCAGACTAAACAGGCCATAATGGTGCAGAAGAGAAGTACTCTGTCAACCACAAAATGGAGGTTTAGACTGTCCAATCACAATCCATCTTCCAGCCATGGTTAAACTGTGTGGCTTGGTCTTGACTTATTTATTTATATTGTTTGCCTATCTCCTTTCAACACACTGAGCCTCCAAGACATAGGTGAACCCTCCCCACATTTCCTTGGCATCCTCTAGGTACTCTTTTCAGGCCAAGCCCATCATGCTGAACTTCATCATGTATGCCTCAGTACTACTCCCTTTACATATGTTTTTGCTCAAGTTGGGCCGATTTAGATCTGTGATAAGGGTTCTTTGCACTGCCTTTAGGGTTAGGGAGAACATAGCTTTTACACCCTCCCTAGGCCTAAAGCATATGGGTGCCGCCATTTTAAAATGGCGGCGTCCATACGGACGCGCTATGAAAGCGTCATCATGTGTGCAGCTTTTAGATACGCTGCACACGTTGTGACGCTTTTGTGCCGCGGGAGGGAGCCAATCCGAATGGAGCTCCTTTTTGGTGGTGGGTCTTTGCCGCGACTTTTAGATGGCCACGGCAAAGACCCAGGGAAAAAGGGGCGGCGGTGGTGGCCCCTTTCTCCCCTCACCAGCACTGAGGGAAGCGGGGTGCAGCAGGCACCCAGGGTGCCTGCTGCACCTCGTTTGGAGGCTGCAGGGAAGCGGCAGTTTGCCGCTTCCCCATGGCCTCCAGAAGCAGCTGGATGGGGCCGCGGAGGCTGCTGGTGCGGCAGCCTTGGCCCCATCTAGCCATTTAAAGGGACAGTCTAGATCACCCTGTTGTGTCAGAGTGCTAAACAGTACATTATAATAATTCTATACAGATACTATAGCAGTGATACCTTAGGACAGACAAACGTTGTACCAGTCCCTTAATCAATCCTTTATGGCATCTAATCAACATAACTAGAGAAAGATCACAAACTCAGGGAGGAGTGTGGAATGTGCTGCTTGCCCAATGAGGTTGGCCTACAATACAGTAACTTAGTATTCCTCTCATGAGAAGGCAATGACTATCTGCTTATCCATCACAACCTACTTCATCCAACAGTTTCCATTTGGGGACATCTCTAGTATGCTGTTAGGAAAAATTACAATGAAAGTATATTTTATTTTTTGGTGAAAATACCTGGTATGTCATTAAGATCTCTTATTCCATAATGTGTTTAGTTGCTCCCTACACCAATTCAGTTCAGTGTAGAGACCAATTCAGTTCAGTTCTTCAACACTATTGTTATATTGCTAATTTCATATAACACTCAATCATCTGATGTCCAACCTTCTGGTGATAAGCCTCTTTGTACTTAGGGTGGTCTTCAGACATCACATATACCTTCTCTTTTGCTGCTAGCGCCACACCTGAATAATAATGTAAAACAATCGAGGCGGGGTACAACAAGGTTAAAAACAGATTACAGATTAAAATAATTCAAGAATTCCATCCCAACCTCCCCCCCTTAAATTAGTTAAGTTTAAAATTAAATTACTAACAATAAAAGTACAATACAACATAGTAGACAAAACTGAAATGCTGGCCACAGCATGGGTAGCAACAAAATACAGAGGGGGGTGGATAAGGAGTTGGGAATTGGCTAAAAGATTTTAGGAGCCAGATAGATTATACAGTTTCAGGGAAGGCCTGCCGGAAGAGATGCGTCTTTAAGGCTGTTTTAAAACAGTCTAGTGATGTAATGAGACACATCTCGTCCGGCAGGCCATTCCATAGCCTGGGGGCAGAAGCAGAAAAGGCCCTCTGGGAGGTCTGCGCTAACCTAGTCTTCATGGGCTGCAACAGATTTCTTCCAGAGGACCGAAGCGTGTGTGAACACTTACAATCTGCCACAAGTTGGACTCCACAGCAATAGTCTTCATAGATCACCTCCATGTCATGATGAGAAAGCTGTGTAAGACTTTTGATAACCATGATCATGATCTATTGAATGCTGTTAATTTTAAACTTTATTTGGTTTTGCTGTACAAGGCCACTTTGCATACCAAACCAGTGAAAAGCATAAGAATATATGTAATCATTTATAGCATTTTTATTAGTTTGAGATGCAAAATGGTTTTGAACAAACAGTTTAACATTCGCAGCATCCAGAAGTTAGAAAGCAATTAAAATAACAATAAAAGATATATAGATATATAGTTGTACAATTTTTAGAACAAATATATTACATCAACACAAAAATGAAAAGTCTATGGTCCGGTACAGATGGGCTCAAAGGGCTGTCACCGTGGCGTGAGTAGGGCTGGGGAGGGCACAGCATTTGCACCCTCCCCAGCACTAGCTTTTATGGACGGTGCCATCTTTTTAGCACGCTGTCATGGAATCATGGAGTTGGAAGAGACCACAAGGGCCATCCAGTCCAACTCCCTGCCATGCAGGAACTGCCAATCAAAGCATCCCTGACAGATGTCCATCCAGCCTCTGCTTCAAGACCTCCAAAGAAGGAGACTCCACCACTCTCCGAGGGAGTGTGTTCCACTGTCGAACAGCCCTCACTGTCAGGAAGTTCCTCCTAATGTTGAGGCGGAATCTCTTTTCCTGTAGCTTGCATCCATTGTTCTGGATCCTGCATTGCCGCCAATCCGCCACTCAAATGGGCAGTGACAGACCGCCCCTTTTGGGCGGTCTGTACAGCCTCTATATGATTAAATAAGGCTTAATATAGACAGTTTTGTAGTTGGCAATTAATTGCAATTCATTTAAAGAGATTATTTATTTAAATCTGATTTGTCCTAGGAAAATCATTTTCTCCATTACCAATAATGATAAGAAAATCTTTAAAATTGTGCTTAGAATAACTTATAAAGAGTGTGTTCGGAATGCATAATGTAGTAATGTCAAAAAAAAAACCAAAAACAATGCATTATAAAATGTAAATTGCCATTAGAAATGCTAAAAGTGAACCGTTTAGTGTCTAACACTTTGAGGCTTAATATGAATTAGTTTTTCAGATAGTTAAACTCTGCAGGCTGGGTTTTTTCTTCTTCTTTCTTTCTTTAAATCTATGTGTGGGTTGCTTCTTCTGTTGAGCCATTTCTGCTTAAAGTTATCAGGTAGATTGTCTTTTGCTCTAAGCACTTTTCTCCAAAAGACAAAAAAATGTCACTAATGTATTTCAGTGTTGTTAAGAATTTGTCATAAATGTATGTTGTGGATGCTTTTGGTGGAGTTACTTACCTGAAGATATTTCAATTATGATATTTCAATATGATATAGGAGCTTTGGCCTGGTACATACGGGCAGGAACCAGTATGCCGACGCCAATTCTTGGGTTCAGGAATGCATAGTAACCTCACGGTTGTGAACCCTAGTATGTATGGGCACCACCATCATGGTGGGCTCTCGTCCCCATGGGGGCCGCCATCATGATGCAAGCACAGAGCAGCATCTGCACATCATGGCACCACACTTGCATCATTGATGTGTGATAGTGCAACAATGCCGCACTGGCTGTGTCCGGACAGTGCCGTAAAAAGAACCTGCTTTTAGTAGGTTCTTTTAACTGCAGAGGGATGCCGCACAGTTTGGCTGCTGCGGCATCCCTCGGGAGCAAAAACAGGCAGCCCCAGCCTGCCCTTTAGGGGTGGTCTGGCCAGCCCCTTTGTCTCATATTTTGATATTATATTCTTATGTCTTGCAGTACATCTTTCTGGCTTTAAGGTGATGAAAACCTCTATTTCTTGGAATTCCATATCTTGTCTTTAAAGCTGTCATACTGCCATACTTTAGAGAGGGAAATCAAAGGGAGAATTCAGTGTAAAACTAAACTAAGAGACATTAATAATAATAATAATAATAATAATAATATTTATTTCTATTCCGCCCCTCTGAACAAGCAATCGGGGCGGAGTACAGCAGAGGTTAAAACAATATCAAGTTAAAATACCCCTTCCTTACCCTTACCACCCTCCCTTAAAAAAGAATTAAATCACAATGGAGTTAAAAAACATAATAGATTAAAACAGCAATACACAATAGTAGGGAGTGGACCCAGCTTAGGTTGTATGGAGAAAAATGCAGGAAAAGATTTAAAAAGCCCTTAAAACCTAGGTATGGAGCTGGGGATATTCACATTCTCTGGAAAGGCTTGCCGGAAGAGATGCGTCTTTAGGGCTCTTTTAAAGCCTTCTAAAGATGTAATGAGACGCATCTCGTCCGGCAGGTCATTCCACAACTTGGGGGCGACAGCCGAAAAAGCCCTCTGGGAGGTCTGTACCAGCTTGGTCTTCATGGGTTGAAGCAGGTTCCTCCCAGAGGACCGGAGTGTGCGGGGGGGTTCATATGGGAGGAGGCGGTCCCTTAGATAAGATGGGCCCAAGCCATGACGGGCTTTAAAGGTTAAAACCAACACCTTGTACTGTGCCCGGAAACTGATCGGCAGCCAGTGGAGGGCTTTTAGCACAGGAGTGATATGCTCTCTCCTGGATGTTCCAGCCAGAAGTCTGGCTGCCATATTTTGGACCATTTGTAGTTTCCGGGTTAGGCACAAGGGTAGCCCCATGTAGAGTGCATTGCAGTAGTCCAAACGTGAGGTTACCAGTGCGTGTATCACAGTTTCCAGATCCCTCCTCTCCAGGAAAGGGCGCAGCTGGCGTATCAGCCGAAGCTGGTAACAAGCGCTCCTGACCGTTGCATTCACCTGACTTGTCATGTGAAGCGACGGATCAAGGAGTACCCCCAGACTGCGAACAGAGTCCTTCAAGGAGAGTGTGACTCCATCGAGGACTGGAAGTTGTATTCCGAAACCTGGTTTCGGGCCTGTGACTGTGAGCACCTCCGTTTTGTCTGGATTAAGCTTCAATCGGTTTTTCCTCATCCAATCCATTACCGCCGCAAGGCAGTCATTGAGAGGGGAGACGCCATCTGAGGTCTGAGCAGACGATCTGGTCACGGAGAAATAGATCTGAGTGTCATCAGCGTACTGATGACACTGACCTCCGTGCCTCCGAATGATCTCACCCAACGGCTTCATATAAATATTGAATAACATCGGGGACAGAATAGCGCCCTGTGGAACTCCACAGCTAAGCTCGATTTTAGAAGAGCAGCTGTCCCCGAGTCTCACCCTTTGAGATCTGCCGGAGAGGAAGGAACGGAACCACCGGAGCGCGGTGCCGCCGATCCCCAACTCTCTCAGCCGATCTAAAAGGATGGAATGATCGATTGTATCAAAAGCCGCGGAGAGATCCAAGAGCACTAACAGGGTCACACTACCCCTGTCGATGCTCAGGCGGAGGTCGTCAGTCAGAGCAACCATGGCTGTCTCCACTCCATAACCTGCCCTGAAGCCGGTTTGAAATGGATCGAGATAATCGGTTTCATCCAAGACAGCTTGGAGTTGGGAGGCAACCGCTTTCTCGACCACCTTGCTTAAGAAAGGCAGCAAGGAAACTGGTCTGTAGTTGTTCCTGTCCAGGGGATCAAGGGAAGGCTTCTTCAGGAGGGGCTTAACAGCCGCCTCCTTCAGACTAGATGGAACATTGCCTTCCCTGAGAGACGCATTGATCACATCCCGAAGGAATGTTCTCAGTGCATCCCCTCCCTGGACGACCAGCCAGGATGGACCTGGGTCGAGAGAGCAGGTTGTCTTCCTCACGCTTCCAAGGAGCTTGTCCACGTCATCGGTACTCACCGATTGGAACTCATCCAGTAAACTGACAGCAACGGAGTTGCTGGATACCTCACTCATGGACTCTGAACGAAGGTTGGCGTCCAAGTCGGCTCTTATCCGAGAGATTTTATCTGCAAAGTGGATATTAAATGCCTCACAGCAGGCTGTTGTAGGATCTAGCAAGGGGTTTGGCGCAGGGGGGACCTGCGTCAATTCCCTCACCACCTTAAACAGCTCTGCCGGGTGGGACTCTGCAGACGCAATGCGTGCAGAGCAGCGAGATCTCCGCGCTGCACGCAAAGCCTCTCCATAGATGCGAAGATGCAATCTATAGAGAGTTCTGTCGGATGAGAGCCGAGTCCTTCGCCATTCACACTCTAGTCGTTGTCCAGCCCGCTTCATTTCCCTGAGCTCTTTCGTATACCAGGGCTTCCTGTTGGGAGCAGGCTGGAAAGGACGCTCGGGAGCGATTGTGTTGATGGCCCTGGCGACGTCGGTATTCCAAGTGTCTACCAGGGTCTCAACAGAATCGCCGGCATTCCCAACCAATAAACCCTCTAGGGCTTTCTGGAAACCAATTGGTTCCATGAGCCTTCGAGGGCGGACCATTTGAAATTTAAAATGTTTTCTACTTTTCTACTTCCTTTTCTAAATGTTGTTTAGGTATCATGATTCAGTGCTCTGTTAAATATGGATTATGTTCACTATCTAAGAGAAAGTATGTGTGTTGGTATTTCCAATCCTCTTTTGTCCTCAGACTCCCTGACAGACTTTTATGTTAAGTCATAGCATTTGGGGATTGCCCTGTTCAGGATAAAGAAGTGCAGTCAGGCAGGGGAAAGAAGGAGGGAAAAGCCTTCTTCTCATGGATAAAAAATGGTGGTTCAGTATGACTAATTTCTGTACTTAATGAATAACAGAAATCTATATGTTGCTCTTGGTCCACTTTGAGTATCTGTTGTGTGCATCAGGGTTGAGCCTAAGCTGTTTATTGCTTAAAGTGGAATACAACTCAGTGGATTGGACCAAAAGATTGATTTCCACATTCAGAAGGATAGAATACATATGTATCAGAAAATAAAAACTAAATTATCTTCCATATAGACATGACTTTGACAACCTCTATTTTTAACAGCAATATAAGAGTTCTCCTTTGTTCAGAGCAATGAGGGACACTGTTGATTCAATGACAACTTTGGAACTGTACAGACCAGTGGTTAAGGCCAGCCTGGGGGCAGAGTCAGGGCATTGTCTCCACATGATGCATGCCCCAACTCTGCCCCCAGGCTGGCATGACACCATGCACCGCACCACACAGTGTGCGGTGACACTAAGCTCCTTTGACACATGACTCAGTGCCAAAGGAGTGCAGAAGAGCCACACGCAGGTGGCTATGGCACCCTTTCCGGGGCACAAAAAGGATCCACTTTTTGTGGCTCCTTTTTGCACCACAGAAAAGTGAGATCAGGGGCGCAGTATGTAGTTACCATGGTTGTGATCCAGCATCAAAAGGGGCAGCTGTAGGCCACCCCTTAGGGGTCATCTGTTGAACTCCTTTCTCTCCCAGTAGCCTAGAAGTGTGCCAGGCAGACACACACATTTCTGTTGTGTCTAGTGTATCCTATTGCTTTGTTCTGCAAGCATCTGCAGAAATGTGCTAGTAGCCAATTCCTTCTTCCACTCATTATTTTATCCCTAGGCATTTTTGCTGTATTAAAAACACATTCTAGAAATGAAGTTTAAAAATATCCTAAGGAAATTAAAATTACACACTGAAACATGGTCAGAAATTTGTACAATGAAATGTAGGCTGATGTAATTCAAGTGCTGAAAATGAACTGTACTTTATTTACATAAATTAAGCATGTTCAACAATAACAAAAAGAAATGTCATTTGGCAGTTTGAAACTGTTTTCTTACATCAGTACACAGTTGGATTTCATCTACATAACTGTGTCAGGGATTTGCATTAGGACACATTAAAATTTAAAGTATCTGAGTGGCTTAATAAACCTAAATAGAAACTTTCCTTCTAATATTGATGTGCATATAAGACTCCAAACTTTATTTGGTTATATATGCTGTTAATTTAACATTTATTTATTTATTTTGCTTGTTTGTGCCTTCAATTCATTTCAAACTGATGGTGAGTGAACCCATCAGGGTTTTTGTTTTGTTTTTCCAAGATTCGTTCAGAGGAGGTTTGACATTGCTATCCTCTGGGGCAGAGAGATTATGACTTGCCCAAGATCACCCACTGGGTTTCCATGGCCAAGCAGGGGTTTGAACCCTGGTCTCCAAAGTCATAGTCCGACTTTCAGACCACTACATCACACTGGCTCCATCACACTGGCTCTCATTTTAAGCAAAGTAGTGCCTAAATGATATAAATTAACTATTAATTTGTTTTTAGGGCTTGTGGTCTTTGGAGACATTATGAAAATTTATATGTTTAGGAAACATTGTTTTGTAAATGTTGACAGGCTTTTTTTTTTTTTTTAAAGAAGACTGTGCTTTATGCGTGTGTGTTTGTGTGCTTTTTCCTCTTTTTTTTTCTTTCAAGGTGAGCATATTTAACCAAGTCTGTAAGGTTCAGAGCTAAGTTTCTACCGACTCACCCAAAGATACCTAAGCCTTGTGGCTCAGTGGTTCCTTTTATATAGTTTGTTTTTGCTTTTACAAGGCGATGCCAAAAGAATGGTGCAAAGCTGAATAAGAACAGGTTTACTTTTGCTTTATTCTTTTTGAATGACCCAGTATTTATATGAAAGTTAGTTTCCCTTCCTTGGCAGCCTTCATACCGGTTGTCACCATAGGTAGTGATGCCACCGACCTTAGGTTTGGCACAAGTTAGAAATGTCTTGAAGGCATACAATAACAAATAATTATAATGTTAAATGTTGCAAGAAATTATACTAAATAACAAATTTATAACTGGAGGGACTGCTTGTTTTATTTAGGGAACTGCTTCCTTCTTTGTGCAAGTCCTGCTGAGAGTCCTACTGTTGCCAATAGCAACAGCTGAAGAGCCTGCTAGTTCCTCTAGAATGGCTACACCTCTGATATAAATAAGTGAATAAGAACACCCTAATGGTTTTGAGCACTTAAACATTTTTCCAAGTGTATCCATGTTTCCTGACATTGTGGTTCCAGAATTGTGGATAGACCTCAGCCTCATTTCATAGACACTAAAATAATATGGCCATTGTAGAGTAAGCAGAGTTTTCAGGTCCTTACCTTGTGCCTGAAATTTTCACCTCAGCAGGGTTTAGTTTTCTATCTATTTGTATGCTTGCTGATGTTCTCCCCATAACCGTAGTCCTTAGACACCTCAAATTCTGATTTCATAGTAGAGAGTTAAATGTTCAGTTGTTCTGTAAAGAGTGTGTTTTAAGGGCCTAGGTGACTTTGAGGCCTTTGATGGTCTTTTGAGCTTATAATCTGGAGGGGAAGTAAGTTATGAATACAGTGGCCCTCCATAGCAAAGGAGTCTGCATTCCCAGATTCAACTGGAAAATACCCACATACACACACACAATTAAAACACAAACCTTGATTTTGTCATTTTATATAAGGGGCACCATTTTACTATGCCATTGTAGATAATGGGACTTGATCATCCACAGAATTTGGTATCCAGAGGGGGTCCTTGAACTATATCCAAATGGATACCAAGGGCCCAATGTATTTGTTATTCTCATTGTTTCTGTTGAAGTCATTTGTGTCTTAAGGCAACCCTAAAGTGAACCTATCAAGAGATTTTCTTGGCAGTATTTTTTCAGAGAGGGCTTGCCTTTGTTTTTCCTCTAAAGCCGAGAAAGTGTCACTTGCCCAAGTATACCTTGTGGGTTTTCATGGCTGAGCAGGGATTCTAGAGTTGTGGTCTGACTCTTAAACCACTACACCACACTTGCTCTCAGTTTAAGCGTAGAGGTTCCTAAATCCTGCAAAAATGGATGTTTCTTATATTACCAAAACTTCTAGTACCAACCAATTCCTAATAACGCAGCAAATACATTAAGGTATATATGCCTTAGTTCAGCAGATAGATTTACGTCAGTACACAAAATAATCAAAAATGGGACTTTTTCATGTCCCCTCTTGCTGCAGTGTTGCTCTTGCTGCCCCCTCTTTTCAGTGTTTTCATGGTGAGAGGAAGAAGAATTTGATGACTTCCCATGAAGAGAGGCAATATTAAAGGTTGGCTTAGCATTTCCTGACAAGGCTTGGAATGCTATGGAGCAGAACCGGGCTTATATAATATTTGACCCACCTTTACCATAGTGTAGGTTCACTGGTTGCTTTTGAATGGATAGGAATGTTCTTCCCTTTCCACATTTTTTTTTTTTGCTTATTCTACACTGTGCTTTGGGGACTTGGAAATTGGCCTAAAGTAATGTATTAAATAGGCAGGCACTTGGCTAGTGGAGGGGGGGTTTGGGAGAGAAAGGAGGTGTTCATTGAGCACCTACTGTACTTTTGGTGAAGGATATGCCTCTGGAACTGCCCCCACAGGTCAGGTGGCTGGAGGAGTGAGGAAGAAGACCGCCCTTGGGGCTGCCCAGGTGATCCTGGCCTCCACTGAAGTTGTGCAGCTTGGGGATTGGATCCTCTGGTAGATCTTCCAGCAGTTGGCTGACTGGAAAGCAACCCAGTTTTCAGATTCTTCTTGGGGCTCAGATGGTCCTGCATAGGTTGCCCCCCCTTTTGTTAGATTTTTTTTTAAGAAACAAGCTTAAATAGATAGTTTAAATAAAGTTGTCTATATTTTATCCCAAATTCTGTATGTTGTCTCATTATTATCTCATAAGTTGGTCATCAAAACTACCCTATGAAAATTTCCCATTCCTCCAGAGCAAATTTTAATGTGTACTGGGGGTCAACTGGTTGTTGTTCTGGTTTTAAAGAGGCTGTGTATATAATCTTGTTGATGTACACCTTTGTGTCCTGGTCAGTGTTTTCATGGAGTCTCTAATATTGTTTTGTAAAATAACACACTCCAACCTGACTCATTACATAAAGGAAATAGTAGTGAAAATAACTATTATATACATATACATACAGTACAGTATTAACATATGATACATCTTAAATGCACAAATAAAGCAGCATGTTAACCTATTAATTGGTTTTCTTCTTGGTGCCATAAAAATAAAGTATTACAATCATTTTTTTTTTTTTTTGTACCTGGAGGTAAATAATTTAGTTTTAACTAACACTTGAAATGTTCTACCTCCTCCCCAAATGCTGCCTGCTGTGTTTGCAAATGAAATTGTTACATTATGATTAATTGTTATTTAGGCAGCTAGAACAAAAACCAGTATGTTTCTAGTTATCGATCCTCAAATATAGTTGTTCATATTTTGTCCAGTTCCTCCAGTTATTACATTGCTTCAGAAATCCTTTAATGCTACAGCGGATCGGGGAGAGGCAGTTACTTTATTCTGTAGAGCCATTGGTTCACCTGAACCTGAAATCAACTGGTATAGGTAAGTTAATTTCAAAATATATCTAACACACATTATTTTAGGATATATACTTTTTTTCCCAAATAGAAGGAGAACTAATTGAGTATGTCTGTTTGAATTTATTTCTGGGGAACACGTTGCTAAATTTTATTTTCTAGAATCAGATTCTGCTATCTGAAAACATTTGAAGGTGTATCTACAATGTAGAAATAGTGTAGTTTGACACAACTTTAAGTGCCATTGCTCCATCCTGAAGAATTCTGGGATTTTTAGACCAGCAGTCTTTGAAAGTGAAGCCTAAATACTTGTAAAACTACAAATTCCAGGATTTCATAGGATGAATCTATAGTGCTTAAAGTGTATCAAACTGAATTGTTTCTATGGTGTTGATGCACCCTAAATTAACATGGGATATTACTGAATGCTGTCAATACAAAGACTGAATTTGAAATGCTTATGTTGAACACAGTGGAATAACTTTTCTCAGAAATTATTCTCACTTAAATTCTTTGGTTTCTTGATTCACTTAAGACTAATGTGAAGATCCAAATAACTAATTTTACATTAAGAATGAATGACAATCAGCATTTGATTTAATTAAAATGCTTTATATTGTAATATTATATTTTACAAACTGGAGTATTACAAATTGGAATTATCTCGAATTGTCCCATTGTCACACGCAGGAAGAAGAAAGAACACCCCCCCCCCCTTTACTAGATGATGAATGCTATATGTTGCTCTTGTGAGGGGTTTTGATTTATAAGAACAATTTGTGCACAAATTGTGAAAATTCCATAGCTAAAGTACAATATCTACAGCCATGTTGCAGCAGCCTTTATAAATTAGAATTATCATATGATTTGTCTGCATCATTGGGATCAATGGGCCAGTGGTTCTTTGTTGTATATCTGTTTTGCTTTTGCGGGAAAAGAAACCAGATACATTTTTAAAAAAAAATAATCAGAAAACTTAACCTCTCCCACCACCCAAAATAGAACACTTCCGATTCCTTTGCTATAAGTGAAAAATGTTGTGGGTGTTAATGAACTCTTGACAGGCTATTTTACTGAGAACAAAGAAGTTAGTGAAATTTATTTATATTACTCCTTAGAAATCATCCCCTGATGCTGGTTTAATGCATAAAATTCCAATTTAAACTGTAATTCAGTACACCAAACAATCAGTTTAATGAAGAAAGAAATAATTCTAGTATTACACCTTTCAAGAAGCATTCACAAAGTACTTAGAGATTAAATTTATAGCAGATGATTATTTTTGCACACCATTTGAAACCAGATACATTTTCAAAAAAATTCAGAAACATTAAATGACTGTTTCTAAATTTTATCTTACACAATTAGACTACACTATCTGAAGCCACATATGACTATCACCATACCTATAGAGAGCAAGCATGACAAATGGTTTGAGGGTTGGACTATGACTTTAGAAACTAGGGTTCAATTCCCTTTTTGGCCATGAAACCCACTGGGTGACCTTGGACAAGTCACATGCTCTCAGCCTCAGGGTAAAGGCAAGGGCAAACCTCATCTGAATCAATCTTGTCAAGAAAAACCATGATAGGTTCACCTTAGGGTTGCTATAAGTTGGAAATGAATTAATGGCACACAACAACAAACTGTTACCATATAAGCTAACATAGTACATTGTATGAATACTGTTCTTTCAAACATACTAAAAATATAAAATATTTGTTTTGGGTTTTGGGTCCCCCCCCCCCCATCCACCGGTAGGAAAATGTCTATGCCACACTGGCATGATTTGATGCTGTGTCACTATCTACCTGTACCACAGGTGATTTAACAAAAACAAGTTTCAAGAGAAATCACCATTGATAAAAGAAGCTTTCCTGTGTGTTTGTTTTTTAAATATGCTTTTTAAATGTAAATTATTGTCATGTTTTATTATTTTCTTGAAATACTGAGATCTCACAGAATTCTTTGCAACCTCTGTTGTCAGTGTTCAAATACTTGCTTCCTGACACAGAGTTTGTTATTCTGTCTGGGAGATTTTTTCTTGTTTGAAGTCTGTATGAATTGCATTCGGGTATAGGCATAGGTCATGTGATTGTTTATATGAAAGAATATTGAATTTAGCAGTGGGAAATATTTCAGTGCTTATCAGGCTATCTGGTGTGGTACTGGGGCAGCTTTTTTCTTCTAATTTGACAGGGACTACCACCATATTTGTGCCTAATATTGGCTATACAGATTTATATCTTACCACACTGACAGCTGATGGTTCACAGGTTAGCATCAGCCCATAAACCACTACTCTGAGTATACTGGTTTAGTATGTAGAACAGAGAAGCAACTAAAAAAACCAGGTTCAGTAGAATAGCATTCTATATTTTAACTGTTGTTGTGACAGAGTCTGACCATCCCCTCTCAGGAATGCAGTTAATTTCGAATTAATTCTAAATTTACCTCTCCACTTTCCATATTAATTTGTGTACTAGTGCTTATTTAGCTTCACATATTAAAATATATAAAAAATATATATTACCCTATATATATATATCACACACACAGTTGACTATTTATCTATGAGAAGTTAAGGGTTTCCATGGCACAGCTTCCATAGTTTTTTGTGGATTTTGAAGGCTATGTTGTCATGTTCTAAAACAATTTATTCCTGGCATCTGTGGCTGGCAGCTTCAGAGATTGCTGGCTTGGAAGTGAGTAGGTTGTTGTTGTTATTATTATTATTATTAACCTTTATTTATATAGCATGTAAATTTACACAGCACTGAACATACAATCTTTAATTAGACAGCTCCCTGCCCTCAGGCTTACAATCTAAAAAGACACAATGCAAAAGGAGAAGGGAAAGGTGGTGGGGAAGGGAATCAGATCCAGCAGTTCTTCTCTCCCTCTGAGGCCTGGACTAAGGCAGGCAGATGGACTGGAGGGAGGGCTCGGCATATATATATATATATATATATATATATACAGATTGACTGGTTTACATGTCAAACTGTGTATTTTTTGCAAGGCCTCAGGATAAGAGAATATGCAGGGATGATTTGTGTCTGTTAATTTACCTATGAACTGCAACATTGTATAATTTTGTCTTTATGCATTTCCAGATTAGAAAATAGAGTATGAAACTTTAGATAATGAAGCAAGTTTTTTAATTATAAAACTTTTTTATTCTTTAGAAAAGGGAAACATATTGAGGAAAATGACAAATATGTATTGAGAGGAAGCAATACAGAACTGACAATCAGAGACATAAAAAATATTGATTCTGGGCCTTATATATGTGAAGCAAGAAATAAAGCAGGAAGGATGACAAATCAGACATTCCTGCAAGTTTTTGGTAAGTATTCTTTGGTATAACTATATATCTAACTGCCAGGTGTGATGGCTTATGGACCAGCACCACTCTAAAGACCACCACTTTGAGTAGTACTGTTTTAGTAGTAGTAGTAATGATAATGATGATAAATTTTATTTATATGCTGCCTCTCCCGCAACTTCCCGAGGATCGAAGTGACTTAAAACAATGGGTAAAACAGTATAAAATACAACACACAGTTAAAATACATCCCATTAATTCCCTCTCCCCCATCCATACTACACTAAAATAATCAAAAAATTAAAAGAATTAAGAATTTTAAAAATTAGGATAGCACCTTGAGGGATGTCAAATTTGATCTCTCTCTTTGAAGAGCAACTGTCCCCAAGCATCACCCTTTAGAATCAACCTGAGAGATAGGATTGGAAGCACTGCAATGCAGTGCAACTGACTCCCACCTCTCCCAGGCACTCCAAGAGGATATCATGATCATTAGTATTGAAAGCCACTGAGAGATCTAAAAGAATGAACAGGCTCACATTACCCCTGTCGATACCAAGACAAACATCATCAACCAAAGCTATCATGGGAGTTGCAACTCCATATCCCATCCTAAAGCCAGTTTGAAATGGATCTAGATAATTGGTTTCATCCAAAACTACTTCGAGTTGAAGGACAGCAGCTCTCTCAATTACCTTGCTCAGGAATGGAAGATGTGAGATTGGTCTGTAACTTTTCATGTCCAAGGAATCTAGAGAAAGTTTCTTCAGGATTGGTCACACAACTGCTCCTTTTAAATGGTAATTGACCTTCCCTAAGAGTATGTAGTTCAAAAATTCAGCTGAGTATAAAGTGGACAGATAATCTATATCAAGTGGTTAATTAGGAAATTCAGTCAGTACCATCTCTAAAGAGCTGTCTTATATTTATCATCATGGGGCTTTACAGACTGCCAGGAGAGGGCGACATGAACTTGCATTTTCCCAAATGCTTAGCAGCTACACTGCAGGTCCCAGGGGTGTATTTAAAAGGTATAGGGCAGATACACTGAGGGGGTATGGGGACGACTTGTCTGAAGTCTTGTCTCTTGCTCAGCAACTAAATTGGAAGCTGTCGGGACGCTAGAAACACAGGCAGAGCAGCTGCATGGGCGGCAATGAACAGGGCTTTTGGCCGCAATTAACCTTTAATTTTTTTGGTTGTTGTTGTTGCCGGCTGCAAACTGCGCAGTTGCACCAGTACACCATACAGACAATTGTATTGCTGGCTGTGAACTGTGCAGTTGCGCAGGTACTGTGCAGTTATGAAGATATGTCAAATTACCATTGCAGTTTCGCTTCCCTTTTTTAACTGCGTAATTGCACCAGTGCACCATGAATGAACCCCCTTTTTATGAATAAACTTCTTTATTTTATGAATGAATTGACATTTTATGTGCAGTTGCATAACAGTTACAGCATCCCAGAGTCCCTACTGCACATGTCTAGGGTTTGGATTAGGGAGCTAGGCTTTGGGAGTTTTAAAAAAATGTGCAGTTGCACCTCAGCATTTAGATGCAGCTGTGCAGTTACACCCTTTTTAAAAAGAAGTGGGGAAAGAGCAGCTCCTTTTTAAAGCCGCTTTCCCCCCACTAAAACACAAAAGAAGCGAGTTCATGCCAAACTTTCAGTGTGGGTCATCTAAAGGCCACACTTTCATGCAGGCATGAACACACCCCTTTTTGCCTGTCTGTATCAGGCCCTTAATAACCTAATTGTGCTCTGTGCTTTTTTACAACAAAACTTTAAAACAGACCTAGTCAATATTTATATATATTCAGTACAAACTGTTGTTTATACTGTACTTCATCAAATCAAGAATGAGTAATATAATTTATATTTCTAACAGTACAGCCTCAAATAATCCAACTGAAAAATGAAACCACCTTTGAAAATGGCCAAGCTATGCTCATATGTGAGGCAGAAGGAGAACCAGTACCTGAAATTACATGGAAAAGAGCCATTGATGGAGTAACATTTTCTGAAGGCGATAAGGTAAAATAATCTTGAAATTGTGAAAGAATCAGAATTCTGTTGCATAAACTCTAAATAAAGTTTTTATTGTTAAAAAAGCTTAAATACAAAAATTACTTTACATCAAAGACTACTGTATTTTGTTTATAAACCTGTCTTTCTAGTTGAAGGGAAAATGAAGAGAAATAGTTATAATGAAAATCTTCAGTGCTTTTTTAATTGTAGTCAAAACCTAAAACACTTTCCAAGTTTAGACTGTGAGTCTGTATCCTCCCTCTCTTTTGCAATGTCTTGTGTGTACCAAAAAAACCCAGGTTGCACTCATCTGGTGGCATCAGTGGCCAAATCTTTGTGGTAGGACCTGGCTGCCTCTCAATTTAGGCTTGAATTTGAATGAGGTTATTTAAGAAGAGTGATAAGCTTCTACACTGAGACAAGCATAAACTTCCTGCCATAAACTGAAAACACACAAACAAAAACAAAACCTTTAGTGTTTAGCTTTTTCCATTTTAATATGTGAACTGGAATTTTGCATAGGTTAGTTACAGACTGAGTACTGGATACTTTATTGTGTGTGGGAGAATGGCCTTTAGTAATGTTGTTGTTCATTTGGTTACCCTCATTGTAACTCTTTTTTACTCTGGGACTAAAAGTAATACTGGCATATTTGAGAAATTGTGTAGCAGAGTTTTTAAGGCCAAGTTGTCATCCTTTTTTCTAGCTGTTCTATCCTTTGAGGTGTTGTATTTATTACATCTCTTTTTATTTGACTTAGGTTGAAATTTATATTCCTTTTTTCTAATGCTTCCTATTTAATCTGGTTTCCGAGTAAAGATTTCAGTTTACTGTCACTGTTAACAAAGATAGAAAATGTATTGAATCCTATGATGGAAGTGTGATAGTATCAGATGTATTTAATCTAGAAAAATACTGAGGAGGCAAAAACATTTTCAACATAAAATCATAGAATTATATATTTAGAAGGGGCCTTATAGGCCATTGAACACAACTCCTCCACTTAATGCAGAAATATCTCCGTCTGGGCATCGACAGGGGTAGCGTGTCCCTGCTGGTGCTCTTGGACATCTCAGCGGCTTTCGATACCATCGACCATGGTATCCTTCTGGAACGCCTGGCAGAGGTGGGAATCAGAGGCACTGCGCTCCAGTGGTTCCTGTCCTACCTCTCTGGGAGGTTCCAGATGGTGCAGCTGGGAGACGTTAGCTCTGATAGGAGGGCCCTAAAATTTGGGGTCCCCCAAGGAGCTATTCTGTCCCCCATGCTCTTTAACATTTACATGAAACCGGTGGGAGAGATCATCCGGAGGCATGGGGCGCGGGGTTATCAGTACGCTGATGACACCCAATTAGTCTTCTCTATGTCTCCGACTGATGCAGTGACCGGGGATGGTGTCGCTCCTCTCGTGGCCTGTCTGGAATCGGTAATGGACTGGATGAGGGAAAACAGACTCAGCCTGAATCCAGAGAAAACGGAAGTGCTTGTGATAGGTCCTCCTGGCCCAAGGATGGAGGTGATCCACCCGTCCATAGTGGGCTCACGCTTCCCGTAAAGGACATTGTACGCAGCTTGGGGGTGCTTCTTGATCCGTCGCTCCACCTCACATCTCAGGTGGATGCGACGGTCAGGAGCACCTGTTTTCAGCTTCGGCTGTTACGCCAACTGCGTCCCTACTTGGACCGGAGGGACCTTGAAACGGTAGTACATGCTCTGGTAACCTCTTGGTTGGATTTCTGCAATGCGCTTTACATGGGGCAGCCTTTGTATCACACTCGGAAGCTACAATTAGTGCAGAATATGGCAGCTCGGTTGGTCACTGGTGTATCCAGGACCCACCATATAACACCGGTTTTGAAAGACCTTCATTGGCTGCCTATTCGCTTCCGGGCTCAGTACAAAGTGCTGGTTATTACCTATAAAGCCCTAAATGGCTTGGGCCCAGAGTACCTAAAGGACCGTCTCTCCCCACATAATCCACCCCCCACACTTAGATCGAGCGGGCAACACTTATTAAAAGTTCCAGACACCAGACTTTCAACTACAGCTAAGAGAGCGTTTTCCATATCCGCCCCGAGTCTCTGGAACTCGCTGCCCATAGAGCTCCGTCAGGCTGCCTCTCTCACCCAATTTAAAAAGGAGTTGAAAACGTATCTATTCAAGCTCGCTTATCCTTAATTGTGACTTTCTATTGTAACAGCCCCCCCCCCCCCCAGATGAGCTGCTTGGAGTATTACCATCGAACATCAGCATTGGGTTGATAATGTTTTTATCTATTTGTTTAGTTTTATTGTATTGGAATGTTTTTAACTGTAAATATGTTGTGCACTGCCCTGATCACAGGAAGGGTGGTATATAAATAAAGATTATTATTATTATTAATATTATTATTATTATTACCACCTGGACATTCCTCAGCAAGTTGCTGTCCTGTCTATTTCTGAAGTTGTTCAGAGAAATAGACTCACTATCTCTCTAGACAATTGGTTTCTTTGTCAAACTGTTCTTTCCATCAATGAGTCCCTTCTAATTTTCAATTGAAATCTGACTTCCTATAACTTAAAACCAATGGACTTGCTCCTACCCTCTGCCAGAGCAGAGATCAAACCTGTGCCTCTCTCTGACAGTCTCTTTTATTTTATTTTATTTTTGTTTTTAGTAATATGTATTCATAGAGGTTTTGTCATTGCCCTTCTCTTAAGCTGACAGCATGTGATTGGTCAAAGATCTCCCAGTGGGTTTCCATGGTCAGATAGGAATTGTTCTCTTTTGCTTGCCCGCTGCACCATACACAGTTGGCTTGGGACTGTGGTAGTTGGCTTTTGGTGGGTTTTAAACAGGTGGTAAATAGATATGGGGGAGAGAAGTAGCATTTTGGTGAATATCTATGGTATCCTTTTATTGGAGATGAAAGCTCTGGATCTGCCATGGGAACTGTGGGGTCAGGAAGGAGACATTCCTTGAGGCTGGCCTGGAGACTGAGCACTCACTCTGGTCCAGTACAGATGGCCCCAAAGGGCTGTCATTGGGTATGAGTAAGGCTGGGAAGGGTGCAACACTTGCACCCTCCCCAGCCCTACTGTGTATGGACAGCACCATCTTTTTTGCACACCATCCATATGTGCACGCCATGATGACATCAGTGCCCTTTCAGCGGCGTCAAAAGGAGCTCCAAAACGGAGCTCTTTTTCAGGCCACATGTCATTCCCACAGCAACAAGATTGCCACGGGAATGAAGGCAGGGAGAAAGGGGCCAGGCAGCCCCTTTCTCCCTGTCCTCCACCATATGGGCTGTCCTTGGGGCATGAAGCCCCAAGGACAGCCTTTTCCAGGCTGCGGGGAAGAGGCATTTTGCCCCTTTTCCGCAGCCTGGAGAAGCGGTGGAATGGGGTCTCTGGGGCTGCCGGTGAGGCAGCCCTGGCCCCATTCCAGAGCTTCTCTGGGCACCTACAGACCACCCCTTTTGGGTGGTCTGTACAGCCCCTCTAAGTCATAATGACTTGGGGAAAGCTTTGCAGGTTTGCCCTCTAGAAAAGGGCCAAATGGAAAGCAACCCCGCTTTCGGTATCTTCTTGGAGCTCAGGTCCTTCATCTAGGGCAAGCAGAGAAGGACAGCCCACCTGCATCAGCTCTTCCAGCACAACGTTGCTCCCTGTGAGTTAAAAGTTAAATACATAATAGTTTAAATATAATGACCCTTATTTAACTCTGTTGTCTGCTTTCTTTATTTTAATGGTTGATCAGCAATTCATACCTTTATGAGGCACAGAGTGAACGTAGCACTTGGGAAACACATTTAGTATATTAAAGAGCATTGTTTTAATTCTAAATTATTTTGTCTAAAATCCAGTTTTGCTGTTTCTTTTTTCATTTTTAAAGTGGATGTTGAGTAATACTGTTTTGTGATTCCTGCAACTTTTCCAGTATGATCACTGGAACTGATGATTTAAAAAGTGCTTTCTGTTATATGCAAAGTATGTGTGGCTGTGATTATATCACAGATATTCCATCTTAGTTTCTAGTGATTCTTGCAGATAATTGTAGACTTGTTTTGACTTTTAGCACTTGGTCAAATGGCTAAATTTCCTGTTAAACATTTTGATAGGCCTTCCTGATTGGTTTGTAGAAGTCTTGCTATATATTCTATAATTGTCCTGCTCATTCTTTTGGAGATGTAGCTCTTCGCAATATATTCCAAATGTCAATTTTCAAGCATAGCAATAATAACAGTGTGTTAAGAAAAAATTTTTTGTAATCACCTACAGAAAAATTGATCAAAAAATTCTAAAGAAAGACTAATGCAAACCTGAGTATTTGATAGTTGTTATGAGTTGCTATAGTGACACAAGTAAAATGATGATAAGGCAAAAATGATGAAGATGGATTATGCAAGTTTTGGGAATAAATTAAGATAGATGTTTCTTTATTGGCACCTCCAGTGCATCGTAGTAAACTCATCATACTTTTAGAAGTGTTTAAACATTAAACAATATTTTGTGTAAGGATAAGATAAAAACAGAAAGAATGAACCTGTGCTTATACTAATACAGACACCTGAATACATTTTTGTATGCCTATAGCCTTTTACAGGCTCTATATTCATGATGTTATATGGCAAATGTAGTGGTGGAGTTTTTTTCCATTTGTTCAGCAGAAGATATGCCTGTGTATCATAACATATCTCCTTATTTATGTAATCAAAAATTTAAGTTTTAAAAGAAAGTAGACCAAATCTACAAAAACTTATGCTATAACTTATTTTGCCCAGTTAGGGGCTATATAGATTGCCCCTAAGGGGAAGCAGGAAGTCACCTCTTTCTTGGCCGGATCAAGGCCGTGGCAACCTCATGCCATAGCCCCAAGAAGCCGCAAAAAGCAGCCGCAAAAAGCAGCTCCTTTTTGTGCCCTCCAATGGGTGCGATAGTGATGGTGGTGAGGCTCTTTCCTGCCCCTTCAGCTCTGCATAATTTGGATGCCATGCTGGAGGTGCGTCATGATGGTGCGCGCCATCTGGAGTGGCACATGCCATCATGGCACCATGGCGGCAGAATTAGGGCAAGTGTCTTCAGGATGCTGAGCACAAAGTGCTAGTCTGTACAGTCCTATACTCTCAACTGATATACCAGACAAACAAAGCTATGACTCTGAATTCAGCTGTTCAGCATTGTTTTATCATATAAAGTTCCTCTTTCACCTCAATTCCAGATACTCAGATGCTGCCTTTTAAAGCAGCTAAATATATATAGATTAATAGTTATATTCTGATTTAAACAGTAGTATCCTTTGTCTTCATGATTTTCCTTTTTTTTTTTACCTTCCTACAATTACAGGCACACCAATGTCGGCTTTTTCAAGAAGAGAAGAAGTAGTATTGGTTTTGGTATGTACAATGCCCTGTGTCACCTCTTTATGTAACCAACCAAAATATTGCATGTAAACACCAGCATAAAGCAGTGATTAATCATATCTCATATTGCTACCATTTCTTGAATTATGTCTGATGTTATCAGGAATTTATTTATGGTATCTATATATAATAATAATCAGGTAATGTTTCATACATACAAAGTGTCATTTCCACTTTGGAATCTTTAAAAATTAGCTGCTATGTATACAGATGGATAGAAAGCCAAAGCAACAAAGTTTTTTTTTTTTTTTTTTTTTTTTTTGCTTCTGGATTTGTGTGTGTGTGTGGTGCTGATTTAAATATCATAACAACTCTTAAATTAGTTACTACAAATATTTCTTTTTCCCTTGAGGGGGAAAACAGACAAACCCATTAAGGAAATTGTAGCATGTTGCAATGATTAGTACCTGCGTGAAGCTGAAAAATAAACTGCATTTATAGACTCCATTAAAAGTCTCCCATTTAAAATAAAAACACATCAAGTTCAAGACTCAGGTATAACATGACTGAATCAATGGACAATAAGGAATATACACATGGCAATACTCTGGAATTTTCTGCTGTTTCCAACAGGTGCATGGATAGAGTACATTTACCTGAAGAATGTGGGGAATGTTGTGAATGTTCCATCCATAACCCAGAAGGAAGCTTCCATCAGCTTCTCCACATTGGTGGCTGTTGTGCATAACAGCCCTTGCTCATCAAAGGTAGCTTTTCAGCCTAGGAAATCCTGGCCATCTCTTTTGACTTTCGGAATTTTCATGCCTTCAATTCAGATAGCACTTCTCAACTACGTTGCTTTTCTGCTTCTTGAGAAACTAGTTTACTGCTAGATGTGGTCTGCCTTGTGTCTTATGAAGCCCAACTGACTTTCAAGTGTGTGTACTGATGTATTTTTCTCTTCTGTGGATGCTGGTTTGTCAACCATAAATTCTTGGCAAATGGATGTTTCATCGACTTTCAAAGAAAGTGCTGTTTCATCACAGTTGTGAACATGTAGTGCTGAAAATTCAAGTGGACCACATACATGACCTTCACAGCTAAATAATATTTGTCTGCTGAACTAAACAGCAGGTGAACTAAGTATTAGCAACATACAGTTGAGGATCATCTTGCTTTGGCTCTCCTACCATCTATGTTTATGGCAATAATTTAGCTAATCAATTTTGATTACTAAGTCCTGTCTCTTTCTGGGGGCGGGGGGCATAAGTATCATAAAAAATGTGGTGTACATCATATATTTGAGAAATGGCAGTATTATACATACTGGAACTTTAATTCCTGTCATAGCTGGTGACACATGGCATTCTTTAGATCTAAACCAACTGAATATATTAGTAAGAGCAATGGATATTTTAAAATGCAACATGGTTATGAACAGTGACAAGCAAATTAACTTATACTTGAAAGTTTGTGTGTGTCCATGTGCATATGTGCGTGTATGTGTGTGCATGTTGTATGTCGGATGTCCCTTCAAGTCATGAATTTCATAGAGTTTTCTTAGGCAAGAAATACTCAGAAGTGGTTGATGAATTTCTTCCTATGAAATATACAGCACCTGGTATTCTTTGGCAGACTCCCGTCCAAGTACAGGATCTGGTGTCTTTACGGTATTTAGGCAGCCTCAATAGCTACATGTTATAAAAGTTTTAGCATATATTCAGAAACAAAAATACTCCACTAGCTTTATTGAATTTTCTTTAACTCTTGTGAATTAAGTACTAACTACATTGGTTACAGCTTGTCATTATCTCTTTATAATGATCTATGTGTCCTTGTTCCATGTAATGTTGTTGCCTGCAGAAACCAGCTTAAGGTTACCAAGATCTATGGAAAGGGAGCATTTACTTTGTGAATCATATACAAAATATTCATTACTGTATGCAGCTGTTCTCTCATTGTATATTATCCTTCACTCATCAAAATGGATTTCCTGGCAAATGTACAAGTCTTTTATTTGCTGGAAAAATACTACAGAAGCATCACATATAGACACTGATCAATGAAAATGATTTACAAAATTATGCAAGTAAAGAGGGACTAATTGGATAACTACACAAAGGCAATCCTAGTATAGGACCATATAGGCAGTCACAAAACACTAACAAGAAGTCATACTCCTAATTGAAATTAGATCATTTCTCTTCCATCAAGATCTCAGAGTTTTGCATAACAAAATTAAAGATGTTGGTTTTGTGTCATAGGGTCATTTAGCCCCTGAAAATACTGGTGTTATTTATTGTCCCTCTACTTCATGCACTCTGAGGACCTATAGAATTTTTTTTAAAAAATGCAAAAATCCTATTAGGAAAGTAGGTGCTGAAAACAACAGAAAAAAAAGGTAATCAATTCTAAAATTCTTTTAGAGTTCTTTAAAAGTTCCTCATTATTCCTTAATAAATTATATTACTGCAGACAAAGATTTCAATAGAACTAATTGCTTTTGCAATAGTAACAGGTCTAAATACATTTTTAGTCTGAATAAAGGAAGCCCACTGAATCAATGGAACATATATGTTTACCTTTCATGCTTTCTGTTGATGCAAAAGTATGGAGGCTCTCTTGAAAGAATCATTGTTTTCTGCCGAAAAAAGAGGACTGTGATCTCACAAAGGAAGACTGACAACTTGGCTTTCAAAAGGGGTACCGTTTTGTATTGTTAATGGAATTTGAATTTTATCTCCTGGACTTGGGAATTCTTTGCTCCCAGTGTCATATGGCCAGAAGGAAGAGGGCTCTGACTGCATAGGTATCCCTCCACACCTTCTCAACACAGAACCACACACCAACAACCTTGGCAAAATGTGACTAACATCATCATTTATTTTTTAAAAAAATCTCCTATATAATTTTTAAAAGACTTTTAAAGGAGCTGGCAGAGTCAAAAGCTTGTGTCATGTATTATGTGCATTTTGATTGGCTGTATAAAGGTGTCATTGTTTTGAGGGGTTTGGAAGTAAATGTACTTTGCTATATGGCCAACTTATCTGCCTTGAATATGTTAATTCAGTAGTTTATCCTAACTGAGAGTAATAATTGGATGTAAACTCATTTGCTAGTCCCAACTAAAATAGACTCATTAAAATAAATAAGATTTATGAACACTGATTATGCAGTTTATTAATTTGGTTGGTTTTGTTGTGTTGTTGTTGCTCTGTGCCTTCAACTCATTTCTGAGTTATGGTGACCCTAAACAGTTTTCTTGCCATTTCCTTCTTTTGAGAATGAGGAAGTGTTTCTGCCCACAGTTACCCAGTGGGTTCTTTCATATCCCAAAGTCCTCATCCATCCATGTTGGCTGGGAGTAGCATTTATATTTAGATCTTGGATCTGGGCCCAAATCACAAAGTAATTAAGGTGTTTTTGTTAGTATATAGATCTCTGTTAAACTGTGGGATATAGAACAGAATCTCTCCTTTCTCTTATTTGGAATTCCATTGTCTATTACTGTTGGTCCTAAATGTTTAAATAAAATTTATTTTTTCTTACAGCCACACAGTATATATATGTTTTACTGGAGAAAACTATTTCATATTTAATTTCAAATTTTTAAAGGATCTATATGCTTTTGACAAAGAGTAACAACAACGCAGGATAATGTATAATTCAAGGCTGCCACAGATTCTGTTGCAGTCCTTTGGCTGGACCTTTGGACAGTTTATTATTTATTTTTTAAAATTATTTATTTATTTATTTATTTGTCAAGCAATGGAGAGGTAGCTATATTACATTTATTATGCATGAAATTATGTTTTAGATGCTCTTGTTTTTGAATTTCCTCAGTTGCTCATCTCTTGCCTATATACAGGAAGCTAGTACTGTGGGTAGCAATAAGCTTCAGCCTTTATATGTTATAATATATACCATCCATCCAATATGGTATAGCACATTAAATGAAAAATACATTTCCTTAGATCCTCCTAGCTTATTTTGGAAGTGGATAAAAAAATTGTATGTATTCTGAACTGATGTTAAATGCTAGCAGTGCTCTTTGGTTAAAAAAAATTAAATTAAATTAACACTCATTACTGAAAGATGAGGAACTCCTATTGCTATCAAATCTCTTTTTCTACTTTGGTCATTCAGTTTCCCTTTTTCAGTAGCTGGCCACTTTAAGCATGGGGACAAGGCTACCACACTCCCATCTTTACAAATTGATTCAACACACTTACAAAACCGGACAATAGGGATAAAGATACAAAGGAGTTTGTGATTATGTTGGGAAACTGGGCAGAACAGAGAATTCTCTTGGTGATAAGAAAATTTCCTTTATGTCTGTAAATACACACACACACACACATTCTGCTTAATTACTTGGTGACAGAGTGATGGTGCTCAGCTCATGTGGATGATTGATGAGGCTTGGGTTTTTTTCTGGACAAGACACTATTTGGCTAGTATGACACTAATCTGGTTTTGGCTGATGGAGTATGTAGTTGAAAAACAAGTTCTGTATTTGAATATGGAAAATGGTTTCCAACTCTTCTTTCCTGGGCCTGCAATTGGCATATGGGGCTTTGTCATTTAAAGGTAATAAAATACAGCTTGCACTCATGTATCAAAAAGCACCCCAGGCTGATGACCTCATTTTTAAGAGGGAGTGCAGTCTCATCCAAAATGGTTGCACTCATTCCATGTGTTTCAATAAATATAGTTGCATAGAATAGAGCTACTTGTAAATGCTCTATTATGTTGCTGCTTTTCCATCCTCCCTTTCTAAAACTCAAAGTACCATTTTGGGTTTTTACACAGTTTTCAATTGTCATAGATTGTAGCAACTTTTAAAAATCTGGTGTAACATGCCTTCTAGGTTCATATAACGTGTGTACACATGTGGAAGTAAACATTGTGTAGTTTGCAATTTCACAAAACTCTGCCTCATAATCTTCACATGCTTTGAATAACATGGAAGATAAGAACATATTGGGTAGTAATGTGATGACAGGGACAAAAGCAATGCACAATAGGGTACAACTGAGCAACTTTTTGCTGGAGGGGATGGAATGTGAGCATTTTTAGTTTTTATTCACATACCTGATATTGTATTGCTTACAGAGGTTCATAGTTTTGGAAAAACTGCATCCAAAAATATTTCTTTCACTGTGAAATACAAAAGAACAAGTATTCCATAAAATGCATATGCATTTTATTTTTCCCTATGTTTTGCAAAAGAAAAAAAAAAGAAAAAGGACAATGATTGAAAACCTCTCATACTGATATGTACTGAAAACAGTTTGATCCATCAATCCCTACTGATGGTACCCTTTTCACTATCTTCATCCTCTTGATTTGACCCTAGATTGTATTTCTTGATCCCCCTATATGTGTGAGTTTGTGTTTATGTCTATGTGTATTGGTTGTTGTTGTTGATGTGTGCCACCAAGTCATTTCTGACTTATGGTGACCCTAAGTCAAACCTATCACAAGGTTTTCATGTCATGTTTCTTCAGCAGGGGTTTACCAGGGCCATCCTGAAAGATCTTCATTGGCTGCCTATTCGCTTCCGGGCTCAGTACAAAGTGCTGGTTATTACCTATAAAGCCCTAAATAGCTTGGGCCCAGAGTACCTAGAGGACCGTCTCTCCTCATACAATCCGCCCCGCACACTTAGATCTACAGGGCAACAACTTCTAAGAGTTCCAGAGGCTAGATTGTCAACTACGGCGAAGAGGGCATTCTCTGCCTTGGCCCCTAGCCTCTGGAACTCACTGCCCTTGGAGCTTCGCTTAGCCGCCTCCCTTAATCTGTTTAAAAAAGGTCTGAAAACCTTTCTATTTGAGCTCGCCTACCCCTGACTCACTCCCCTTGCTGTTACCCTATCCTTCCCTCATCATGATCGGACTTGGTGTTTGTTTCCACATTGTTGCCCTGGCTGATAGTATATTGTATTGTGTCATTGAATGTTTTTAACTTTTATATATGCTTTTAATTGTTTAACTGTGCACCGCCCTGATCTTCGGAAGGGCGGTTTAAAAATAAAGTTTATTATTATTATTATTATTATTATTATTATTATTATCCTCTGAGGCTAAAAGAGTGTGACTTGTCCAAAGTAACCCAATGCATTTCCATGTCCCTGCTGGGATTTGAATTCTAGTCTCCAGAGTCATAATCCAACACTGAAACCACTATACCACACTGCCTCACGTATGTGTGTGTAATTTGTGGGTATGTATCTATAGTATCCTTCTGGAATGCCAGAGAGAGGAATTGGGGGCTCTGCTCTGCAATGGTTCTGTTCCTACCTCTCAGGTAGGTTCCATATGGTGATGCTGGGAGACTGTTGCTCTTCTAAAAGAGAACTAATATCTGGCATTCCTCGGGGTGCTATTCTCTCTCCCATGCTGTTTAACATGTACATGAAACATGAAAATAAGACTTACACTGAATCCAAACAAAATGGAGGTACTCGCTATAGGAAATCCTAACCTGGGAATGGAGATACGTTCACCAGTCCTGGACAGGGTCACGCTTCCCCTAAAGGACTGTGTTCGCAGCTCGGCAGTGCTCCTGAACTTGTGTCTTCAGCTATCATCTCAGATGTCCAGGAGTGCCTGTTATCAGCTTCAGCTGATATGCCAGCTGTGAAACTACCTGGAACGTGGGGAAGCTAGAAACGGTTGTACACGTGCTGGTAACCTCTCGTCTTGATTTCTCCAATGCACTCTACATGGGACTACCCTTGTGCTACGTTCAGAAGCTTCAATTGGTCCAAAATATGGCAGCCAGGCTGGTAGTAGGAAAATCCAAATTTGACCACATTACAACTATTTTGAAATCTTTACATTGGCTGCCAGTTAGCTCCCGAGCACAGTACAAGGTGTTGGCTATTACCTATAAAGCCCTACATGGCTTGGGTCCAGTTTACCTGAGGGAACACCTTTTCCCATACAATCCTTCCCTCACACTCAGGTCCTCTGGGAAGAATGTATTGCAGCCAAAGAAAACAAGATTGGTTGCAATCCCAGAGGACCTTCTCTGCTGCTGCTCCAAAAATTAGGAATTCTCTGCTGGAGGAGATCCTCCACATTACATCTCTCGACACTTTCAAAAAGGCGATACAAGCAGATGTTTTTTGGTGGACCTTCCCAGATTGACCTCCTATTTTCGGTCCAAACTAGCCCCACCCCAATACTGCTACTCTGGCTCAATCTCGTTTTAATTAACTGTTATTGTGGATTACATGGTTTTATTGTTTTAATTTATATGTGAGGGAGGGAGGGTTGCAGGGTTGTGGAATGAAGGGAATGTTTTTGTTATTGCTTATATAATTTTATTTGGTTTGTGGTCATCTGCCTCAAGCCTCAAAAAGGAAGAGGCAGGATACAAATAAATATTTTATTTATTTATTTATTTATTTATTATATGTGTGTGTATTTCAGAGCTGAAAGACATAGTAGCCACTTACTAGTCAGTGACATTATTCCCAATTTTCTTATTTAAGATTATTGTCCTGGGCTGCGGCCAGCACACACAAACACATGCTGATAAGAAGGCCTCAGCAAGAAACTAGCTCTGCAGCTGGGAGAAAGTCTACAGATCTTAGTATTGTCCGAAAAGGTAAACCAGAAGCCAAAGCCAGAGTCAGGATTAGAGAAGTCACAGAAATCAGTTCGGTCCAAGGTCAGGGCAAGGAGAAGGCAACAGTAGTCTAGTTTGTTCCAAAGTCGTAGGGTCAAGGCAAACAAGAGTTCAAGAAACACAGAGCTAGTACCGGCAAGCAATCACACCAAAGGATCTTGCAATAAGTTCTGGCAAAGGAATGTGTCCCACAGGTGGTTAAATAGGTGACACCCTCCCTGTTGCCAACTGTGACTTATATGCAGATTGCTTTTCTGCAAGCCTGTGGGATCGATGCAGGCAAGCACTCTCAGCTCTCCTTTCCTTAAAGGAAGGGACCTTCAAGCTTGGTTCTTCCTTAGAGGCCACACTCAGCTGCTGAGCCTCTGAAAGAACCTGCTTCAACCCATGAAGACCAAGCTGGTACAGACCTCCCAGAGGGCTTTTTCGGCTGTCGCCCCCAAGTTGTGGAATGACCTGCCGGACGAGATGCATCTCATTACATCTTTAGAAGGCTTTAAAAGAGCCCTAAAGACACATCTCTTCCGGCAAGCCTTCCCAGAGAATGTGAATATCCCCAGCTCCATACCTAGGTTTTAAGGGCTTTTTAAATCTTTTCCTACATTTTTCTCCATACAACCTAAGCTGGGTCTGCTCCCTACTATTGTGTATTGCTATTTTAATCTATTATGTTTTTTAACTCCATTGTGATTTAATTCTTTTTTAAAGGAGGGTGGTAAGGGTAAGGAAGGGGTATTTTAACTTGATATTGTTTTAACCTCTGCTGTACTCCGCCCCGATTGCTTGTTCAGAGGGGCGGAATAGAAATAAATATTATTATTATTATTATTATTATTACTATGAAGGGAGCTCCACAGTGCTAGAGCCTGGCTGAGCCTCCACTCCTGGGCTTGAAATTTCAGAGCTGGGGTCTGGCAGGGCTGAACTGGGGCCTGGTCTAGCCTCCAAGTCCCCTTGCACCTGAGGAGCCATATCATCCTCCTCATCCTCTGATTCCACCTCTTGGCTAGCCATGACATCATTCCCCCTCCCATAATGCTCTCCCTCTTTCTGTGGAGGATGCAGCCAGTCTGAGAAGCGGTGATGGAAAGCCTGGACCAAATGTGGAGCATGGATGTCCAAGGAGTCCTCCCAGGAGCGCTCCTCCAGCCCATAGCCAATCCAGTCATCAAGGTACTGGAGGCACCCCCAAGGGCAATGAGAGTCCAAAATCTGAGCCACCTCAAACTCCTGCTCCCCATCTATGAGCACCAGATTGGGTGGGGGTGTCAGGCCAGCGTCAGGCTGAACATCAGAGGCTGGGAGCAGCAAGGAGCAATGGAAGACAGGATGGATCTGCCAGGTCTGGGGAAGCTGGACCGAAATGCAACTGGGTTCACCTGGGCCACAATCTGGTAGGGCCCCACAAACTGAGCATCCAGCTTCTGACAGGGTCGCTGTAGAGGCAAGTGACACGTAGAAAGCCAGACTGAGTCCCTCACCTGTAAAGGAGGACCTTTCTGATGACACTGATCCGCTCCCCACTTATACGCCTCCTTGGCCATGTCAAGCTGCTCTGACAACAGGGACTGTGCTGCCTTGAGTTCCTGGAGCCACTGATCCACTGCAGGAACTTTGGAGACCAGAAACACCACCGGGAACCCTTGCAGATGGAAGCTCCCCATGGCAAAGAAAGGCATCTGCTGGTTCTAGGCATGGACTGAGTTGGTGCAGGCGAACTCGGCCAGCAGAAGCAAGTCGACCCAGTTGTCTTGGTGGTAGATGGCATAGCAGCAGAGGTACTGCTCCAGGGTCCCATTAGTTGTCTTCATCTGGCCATTGGACTTGAGATGGTGAGCCAATGACAGGTGAGGTGCAACATCCAGGAGGCGGAGCAAACTGGTCCAGAAGCGGGCGGTGAACTGGCCCCCGCAATCTGACACCACCACCTCGGGCAGGCCATGGAGCCAGAAGACGTGCTGCACAAACATCCAGGCCGTCTCCTTCACCGTGGGGAGGCCAGCACAGGGCATGAAGTGAGCCATCTTGGAAAACAGGTCCACCACTACCCAAATGGTGGTGCAGCCAGCAGAGAGGGGCAGGTCTGTGATGAAGTCCATGGAGACAACCTTCCAGGGCACCGACAGCATTGATAGTGGCATCAGCAACCCCGCATGCTGACCCGGATGGTCCTTTGCCCGATGACACACTGGGCATGTGTCCATATACTTGACCATCTCCGCCTGAACTCGAGGCCACCAAAACTCCTGGGTGAGGAGGTGCAGAGTCTTACAGAAGCTGAAGTGCCCCACCGCTTGGAATCATGGCACATCCGCAAGACCTCCTCACAACATGGACCTCCTGGCAAGTACAGGAATCCATGGTGACAAAGCAGGCCATCCCACAGGGTGAAAGGTGAGGCGTCCCCCTCCACTGAATGCTGCGCCACAAATGGATCCTGGCCCTGGAGTTCACGAATCCGGTCCAGCAGCATGGCCTCCCTTGGAGCTGCTGCAAAATTCTCCGGGCGTAAAATGTTGGATCACAACAGCTCTGTAAAAAAAATGATAATTCATGTATACATGATTCCAATGCCATTCCTATGTGTCTGTCCCCATTTGATATGCAAACAATATACATCTGATCAGGGTGGGTAGCATACATAGATCAGGGTGGGTAGCATGAGGCCAATAGGCTGCAAGAAGCTCTCCAGGAGGTCTCTCCAAAACTTATAGCTTCCCTAATCATCCAGACTTTTCCTCCCCAGACCTCTCCTGCTTTGTGTCTCTACTTAGTTGAGTGCTGTCAGCAATCTTTCTGAAAGAAAATAATGGAATAGCAAAGAATAGCAGGGGTGGCAAACTTTAGAAAGTATGGGAACTGTTTCCTCCCTTGCAAGCTTCACAGGCAGCCATGTTTGACTTGAAGTGACATTGTTTCACTTCCAGTTCCAGGAATTTGCCAAAATTCATCTGATTTCCACAGGGTTTTTTGGAAGTAGGGGAGTGGTGGTAGTGGAAGCCAATGAAAATCAGGTCACAATTGTTTGATTGATTTTTTTTTAAAAAAAATATTGTAAGTAGTTTCCAGCCTTTTTTATTATGGGTGCCTGGGGTTTGAGGTCTCTAGGTCGGCTTTAGAGGTGCCCCAGGAGTTCATTTGGCCCATAAACTGTACTTTTTTCTCCCCTGTCCTAGAGTATTCTTTCCTGCTTTTGGTGCTAGCCTTTCTCAAACCACATAATACATGGATTTTAATGCTTATATATAATGGTTAATTCTCTTTTCTTTGTGATTTTCATGTCAAGAATCTTCATGAGTGGTGGAATCATGGGATAAGATGGGCTATAGGACTTTTGTCTCCTTTTTCTGGGAGAGGAGTAGCTTTGAGACCTTGGAGGAGGAGGAGGAGGAGACTTTCTGTGCATGGGAGGGTGATTTACTCTCTCTTTCTCTCTCTGGAGAAAGAGAGAGAGATGGGAAGTATAACAGGACTTTACATGTTTATGAGAAAGAATAAGTGAGAGAGAAAATATTTTTGTGTTTGTGTATACCTTTGTGATTACTACAGTAATATTAAAGAAATTGTATTTTAAAACTACAGAATATGCTCAATATGCATTTAAAATTCAGGATATTTGCAGACATGGTATAATATATTCAGATATAATTATTTAATATTTAATTTAAAAAGTAATTAATACAAAATAAATTCAAAATTTCTCTCTCATTGTTTCTAAACAGAGCCCAGATGGTCGGATAGAAGTCAAAGGGCAGCATGGAAAGTCATCACTGCATATTAAGGATGTGAAGTTGTCAGATGCTGGAAGATATGATTGTGAAGCTGCAAGCAGAATTGGTGGGCACCAGAAAAGCATGTTCCTCGATATTGAATGTAAGTTCTAATCTTTTTCTCTTTACATATACTTTGGGGGAGGGGGGATCAGTTTGCACTTTAGAGCAATCAGCTGAGGTGCTGAACCCATTTGAGGACAGCATTTATCCATTTGGATACCTTCTTTAAAATTGAGACTAATATCCAGAGAGAAATCACTGTCTCACTGAGATAGAAGCCCCAAGTGACTATTGCCTAAATGGAGGAGGGACAGTTTGACTCACTGAGGCCTCAATGCAGCATCCTCTCAGCTTAACATAAAGATCCGTATGTTGATCTGTACTATACTGAACTATATACTCCCCTCTAAGTTAGTGTATGGCCCTTGAAGGTACTCCACATAGTTTTTCCACACTTAACATCAAGCAAGCAAGACTGGATAAGATCTGGCTACCTCCGCATATGACAGAGATGCTGAATCCCCTCCCCCAGCCAGAGGACCCCCAATGATTTGAACACTGATGTAAAAAAAAACCCTTTTATTTATATCCTGCTTTTTGTTAAAACAGTCAAAATGGCATACAGCCTTAATATATATATATATATATATACAGTATCCCCCCTTTAAAAACATTAAACAGTTTAAGAATAATAATAAAACCTTTATCTACTAAATTTACTTGATGTCAACGTTGTGCATCTCTGTATGATGGCATAGCCAAACTCTTCCCTGATGCTGACTTCTCACCATAAAACCATAGAGGGGCTTTACAGTAAGATGGTGGGGGAGCTTTGAGCACTTTTAAGGCAAGAAGGAGATGACAACCATCACAATACCTGAAAATGAATAAGGGATAGCTGAGCCAACATATGTTCCTAACAGAAATGTGGCCTGATTGCAGCTACTCACTTGCCTCCTGGTGGTAGCTAGCATGGGAAATCCATGAGACCTTTCAAGTGCCAGGTTTTGAAGAAACTGATGTTGACTTAAAGGAAGTATAACCTTAAAATGATAAACAGCTATATGTAAACAAGCAATTATTAGGGGGGGGCACTATCTTTGAAATCACTGAGGGAGA
Source organism: Urosaurus nigricauda (assembly GCA_034509955.1). Lineage (NCBI taxonomy): Eukaryota > Metazoa > Chordata > Lepidosauria > Squamata > Phrynosomatidae > Urosaurus > Urosaurus nigricauda. Next base: position 65,057,172 of record JAOEGL010000003.1, read on the forward strand.
TCTATGTAGTTAAGGCATTATTTGCTGACACTGCATGATAAGCAGCTATATGTAAACAAGCAATTATTGGGGGGAGGGACACTATCTTTGAAATCACTGAAGGAGATTTATTTATTTAAGGCATCCCCTGCCTTCATTTCTCAATACAGAGGCAGATCTGCATGTAGCACAACTTCATCTGTATTGTCATTTTTATTCAAAGTTTATTAGCTGTCTGGATATGTGTTTTGATATAAATGGGAATGTGCCTTTGGTGTCAGAACTGTTTTGTGTCAATTGTTATTTCCAACACAGCTGGATCAGGATCCTGTGTCCTGCTTCTATTTCTCCTTTTCAGAGGGAGGTGATCTTTGCTGCCCTTTTAAAAATAATTAAACATATTGCTTTGTGTGTATCTGGGCATCCAGTTATTAAAAGGTACACATTAAAAGGTACACATGGATTCTATATTCATCACAAATTATCCAATTATGCAGAATAGAAAAGAAAGATTATGACAGAAATCAGAACCGCTAAATTGTTATATATAGGCTTTCTGAAGTGAGATAAGAAAACTAAGGCTTCGATCCCAATCTGTCTGGAAATGAGACTTGTTGAAGTCCACCTGTTGGGATTTATGTATGAAAAGCTTGAGACACTAGGCTTGGATAACAGGTTATTAATTAACAGCTCGACGTGGAAAGATCAAGTCACTGCTGTTAAAATTAATGGGAGAAACAATTCAGTTCTATGAATTATGATAATTATTTGTTCTTTAAATCATTAGTTTAGTTTGATTTAGTTTGTTTAGGTTATGTAAATTGATATTGTCAAGTCCTGAAGATGTACAACAAAGATACAAAATTCATGAGCTTAATTTAAGCAGTTTGGTGATAGGAAAATTAGCCCAAGAGATCAGTAGTTCAGCTGTAAGTCATACTGCAGGGTGGGGTGCTGACATTATCTTAAGAGAGTGTGTAATCAAATTAAAGTTATGTTCTGAGCTGAGGTAAATGTTATGCCATTCAGTGTATGTTTTAAGCTACCCAGCAAGGAAGTGATGACTAAAAGTGATGTAATTTCTTATTTCTTATGATGAACAAGGATATAGCATTTGGAGCTATTATTGCTTAATGTAAAACACCAAAATGTACGGCTGGATTATTTTACATGACAGACTATCAAGAAATTGCATTATTGGTAGACCAGACTGTGAGTGTTTGGATTTAATTTGCTGGGCTGATAGTTTGCACACAGATGGAGTTTTAACAAAGGAGCAACTGGTTGCTATAGTTGGCCCTCCATACCCATGGATTCAACCCAGCACAGTTTGAGCATATGTTCTCAAAATCCAAAAAAAGCAAACCTGGATTTTGCCATTCTATATAAGGGACATTTTAATACTCCATTGTTTGTAATGGGACTTGATCGACAAATATGGGTTATTTACAGGGGTTCCTGGAACCAAACCCCAATGGATAATAAGAGGCCATTGTATAGATGGTAAAAATGTACCGTATATTGGTCCATGAAACTGGATGAATTCTTATCATGATTAATATGTGGTTGTGAATTCATTGTTGTAACAGTTTGCCATTTGGACTTAAGTCCACAAGTGAAGTCTTTCAACAACAACAAAAATAAGGAAATGTTTGAACATACACATGTTCACACGATAGCAAATGATATAATCATCAGCTGAGACAGATGAACTGCATGATTTGGTCCCTGAAGAAAGTAAAGTGGTAAAGCTGCTGCAGTAAAGACGGGTTCTTTGTTGGACTCCATGAAGAGAGGCCAAATGGAAGTAACAGCTTGGCCTGATTGGCAAAGCTGTGCCACATGATGAGGGCAACTGTGAAGGCTGTTTAAGCCTGTTGCGCACTAGAGTGTCTCTTCTTCTCTTTTTGAGACCCACTCCCCCCTCATCAGTACGGTGTGGGCTTTGCTGGTGGTCTAGGGGCTGGCAAGATTTTTTTTGCTGAGTTTTTTTGGCTACCCCATACTGTATCTGTTGGGACTTGAACAATTGGCTTGAGGTGGTGTCTTTAAATAGGTTTCCCTTAGCAGGTAGTGGGGGGGGGGGAGAGAAGATTTTAGATTGGTGTACACCTTGGCAGCCTTTTTTGGTGAAGGGTTGGTCCCTGGACCTGCCTCCATGGGGTAAGTGATCGGGATATGTGGAAAGGAGATTGTTCTTGAGGTTGATCTGGAGTTTACTTCCTCTTAGAATGTTTAGCACCTTGTGAGGGAGATCTTCAGGTTTTGGCTTTCCAAAGACAACTGGCTCCTTTGAAGCTCCTTTGGATTGCCCTCAGGGGTTTGGTATGTCACCCAAGGGGTAGCTGGGGAGGTGACATAGGTTGACATCTGGGCCTCATCTGGACCTTCATTAGGTTGCTCCTCCCTTGTTTATCAGTTTACTTACTCCCAGACAGTTAAATAGGATTTTTAGGTCAATAAAAATAGGTTTAATCCACTTATTTGTGTCTCATCTTGTTATTTCATGGTAGTTCAACAATCGATTTTGCATCAAGGTATGAATAAAGCACATACTACCAATATGAAATTTTATACAGAGAAGAATCAGTTTAAGATTGACTAAGTAAAATAAATGGATCATGTAGTGACTGCTAAGGTAGTTCAAAATAATAAGAAGAAATTAAGGTTATTTGGAAAATGGAGCCCCTCAGGATAGACAAGATGTGCTCAGGTGTTTAGGATCTGTACAATATCTCACAGAATACATTACTTGTTGAAAAAGAAAGTAGTGTTATAGTGCATGGCAGAATATCAGAAAACATTTGAGATAATTAAACAACTATTGTATCATGCAAGTATACTTCAACCTTTTATGATTGCAAAATCCATTGTTGTCCAATCTGTCTCATCAAAAGATGGATTCTGTACATATTTTATTTAGGACAATAAACCAGTATCTTATGCCACAAGGTCATTTAGTATGACAGAGAAAAAATACTTCAAATAAAGACAGAATTGTTTACTATTGTGTATGCCATAAAAAAAGAAAAATCACTTGTATGTCTTTGGTAAAGTTGCTTTAGTTCAGATTAATCACAAGCCATTGAAAGTAACCATTAAAAGCTCGTAGAAAATGTTCCTGTCCATTTGCAGGAGATGCTTTTATGGCTTCAGAGGTATCAGCTTACTGTAGTATATACACCAAATAAGAACATATCTTGTTGATACCTTGTCACAAGTTACTGTAGATTCTCCTTTCAGTTAGGAAGATCTTATGGAAGGTAACAACACGTCATCTAAGCATCGAAGTGGAGGGTGTTTAGATACAAGACAGAACAAATCAAGACTGACAACTTCATGTGGTTCAAATATATATATACAATAAGGATGACCACAATATTTGAGATATGTTTCCCCTATGGCAAAGCACTTTTGACCTGTGAGCATTATTTGTGGTGGCAAGATGGAAGACAGCATGATTATTCTAACAGGATTATTATTCTGACAAGAATAAGGTACTCAGTGATCTAATGCTGAGGTGATACAGTTGATATGTCGGCTTGTATGTCAAAGCATATTGAGAATTTTATAAGAAACTGTACTGTTTGTGTTCATTTTGTTCCAAGCAGTCAAAAGGAGTCACTTAAACAACATGTGATTCCTAAGATATCATTGGAGTATACCAGCTTAGACATCTTTGAACAAGGCCCTTCTCATTTTCTCCTTGTGGTTGGCTACATTTTATTACATTTATTTCATAAACTATAAAAATTGGGATTGGTAGGCTCACCATGGAATAGCAAGAGTAGTTGTGAGTGATAATGTGACCTTCAGTTGTCAGGAATTTCTATCAGCTATCCATCAAAACAAATTTAGCTAACTGTAACCCAAATAAATGTCTACCCTGTATCAGTCTGAAAGTTGTGGCTACACAGGTTTAATAAAGCAACATGAACAATACATTTAACATGGTGAGTCTAGTAGAGGAATGGCCAGTGAGGATCATTCTTCTGTTGATACACGTGAACCTCCAGCTGTAAATAATAATCTTCTATATGTAAGATTTCATGCAGATCTGTTTTTCTGCCTGAGAGATATGTTACTTAAGGAAGGATCATAGTAATTATCAGCCTAGTGACATCTGGCTCCATAGTAATAAAAGTAGCAAGTATTTTTAATGTTTCCAAGGGGGTTGTTATTGTTATTAATATGACTATGAATCAAAAATATAGAAACTGTGTGGTATTGTGGCTTGAATGCTGGACAATGACTTTTGAGACTAGGGTTTGAATCCCTAGTCAGCTATGGAAACTCACAGGGTGACCTTGAGTATGTCACACTCTGTCAGCCTATGAAGAATCCCCTCTGAACCCATCTTGCCAATAAAACCTGTGATAGGTTAACTTTAGAGTTGGTATAAGTTGGAAATAACTTGAAGGCACACAACAAATAAGAAATATGTTAACTTCATGAATTTATGTCCTATTTGTATTGACTTGATTGTTTTTGTACATTGTGAATGGGAGATGTGATGTAATATATATTTTAAGCTGATCTTTTACTTCACCTATGTCATATTTAATGGGTTGAGGTAACACAGGGTGCCACCACAATGCTCTCATCAGTGTTGTTAAATAATAATCTTACCTTTATTGTCTTGGGAGTCTTGTCAATATATTTGAGTGTGCTTTATATGAAACTTTCACAGTAAGATATAACAGTTTTGGAATAACTCATAGGATTTACAGAGAATGGTTGTAGACTCTCATCCTAGGGACATATTTTGCAATTGCCTCCTTCAAATGTGCTTTCCTTTCTCATTTAAATTTATGTTCCCCAACTTGAATGTTTTCTCAGATATGATACAAATCACATGATTTATTTATTTTTTTTTTGGGGGGGGGATGGTTAGAGTCTAACATATCTGGATGCTTTCAAGTTGGAAAAGGTTGCCCTAAAGTATGGGATCTCATCTTACAACCTGCTTTGTCACTGTTCTGAATTTCTTTACTTTCCATCCCCAGCACCTCTGCCATTGTGTACATTGTTCACCTTTCATAAGCCTTATTGATTAACGGTTAATAAGGAATAATGTTTTCATTGAATAGGAGACAATTATCTATAATAAGTGCAGCAATAAATGGATGGCATCAAGCATAAACCTGCCAGCTTGTGTCAGACCCATAATTTTCATAGTTTTCTTAGGCAAGAAAAACTCAGAAGTGGTTTTGCAAGATCCTTCCTACTGGGGATTCAAGCACCTGGTATTTGTTGGCAGTCTCCCATGCAAGTACAACCATGGCTTACCCTTCTTAGCTTCAATGATCAGATGAGACCTAGTGATTTTAGGATATTTAGATTTATGTAAGAGTAAATCTCATTGGACTCAGCCATAGATGAACAGATGAAACTTAAAAGTGTCCCTCTCTAGTAGCCATCCTTAAAGTTTCAGACATCAGAGATATCTCATATTTGTTCTTAACACATAAGTGGAAGAGATGTTGAATTGTCTGTGTGCAGCACTTTTTTCTTAGTGGGAATAAAATCTCATGTTGTAAAAAGTAGAAGAATGTAATCTACTGTATACCAACTTTTCCATTATTTTCCAGTAATACTGTGTAACCTACTTATTGAATTTCCTTACTTGTATCAATTATTTATCTAATAGCCTTTTGATATTTTCTCCAAGATTTCCTTAATTTCTTAAATTTGTCTTGAAATTGTTTTAGGAGAAACTATAAACAGCTTCCAAATAGGAGTCTTTGGTCTGGCATACAATGGTTTAAGGAGAAAACAGACTTGGCATTTACTCTGTTGAAACTAGTTTTTCTGTCAGCACATGAGCTTTATTGCAGTGATACATCTCAATGATGTCAATGATGCAATAAACTACTGAAATATGAGTAGCAAAAAGCACATGAATGCAATTATAACATGTGTGCCCCTTGGGAGCAGAAATAGAGAAACTGATATACAGTGACCTGATGACTATGAACAATTATGGGAAAGTGGTAGATGCATTATCAAATTAGCAAGAAATAATATATGGTGAACATTCAGAAAACCACAAATGAAATGTTGATAGTGACTGCTCTGTATTCCAGGAACCCTGAAATCTACTGTAAGATAAGAAAAATTAAATGCAATAATAGCAGTATAGATATAGGTTAAAAATGGGGAACTGATCTTGATGTTGCAAAGCCAACATGGTAAAAATCACTTTCGTACAAACCAGTATCAGTGTTCTTCAAACAATATGAATTCCTAAATAATCAAGGAGATAACAATAGTATAAAGTGGTTTTTTTTTTCCAGCATTTTTCACAAAAAAAATGTTAAATGTTGTACAGTTAGGGAGATAAAATGCAGCCTTGTCTGACAAGTCTATGATGGTGGTGGGAATGAGAAAAAGCCTTACCCTGTAGATCTTAAAATTCTGGCATGTTCATATGGGGATATGTGGTTTTTCAGATCATCTGGACCTATCTGTGTAGTGCATTATAGATCATGACCAGCACTTTGAATTTTGCATGGAAATGAACCAGGAACCAATGAAGCTCTTTTAAACAAAGGAATTATATGCTCCCTATAATTTGCCCCAGTCATCATTCTGTCCACAGCATTTTGGACCTGCTCAAGTTTCCAAACATTTCTCAAAAGCAGCCTCAGGTACAGTGTATTGCAGTAGTCCAACAGGGTGATTAAGGCATGTGTCAGATGTCAGCTAAGAACTATGAGTGTAATACTAGAGCAGATAGTGCATAAAGATAAACTACTACAACGAGAAGTGCAGAAAAATAGAAGACGAAAACAAAAAGGGAAAAACCTATTCCATAAGATCATTGAAATCAAAGGAAAGCTCAAACCAAGGACTCGGACACACTATGACAATAAAAATAACACAATTCAAGACCAGGAAGAAATAAAAAAGATGATGGATGCAATACTCAGAAGAGCTATATAAAAGAAATGACAGAATTAAGGACACATGGAATGAAGAACCATATGAAGATTAACCCCAAATTTAAAAAAAAAAAAACAAGGTAGAAGCTGCAAGAAGAGAAATGGTGAAAAACAAGACACTAGGAACAGATGATATTGCAATTGAACTGCTGCAACCCACATTGACAGAGTCAAGAATTCTCAAACCTGGGATAAAACATTGATAGAAATAGAGACAGCAGCTAGGAAATCAAAAGATTAAGAATGAGAAGTACAGGTATGAAAGAACTAGGGAAGATCCTAAAATGCAAGGATATACAACTTAGCACAAAAGTTAGAATCTACAAGCAATTTTATTCCCTATTGACATGTATCGATCAGAGGACTGGACAGTTAAGAAGGAGAATAGGAGAAAATGTTTGTTCAATGTCCAGGTTCAGGCATGTAATATACAGAGGACAAAGAGGTACTTTCCAGTATATACATGTCAAAGGTGAAAAACCTCTCCTTAAATAAGGAGTGGCAACTTCAATATAGCATCATAAATATAATTAAATAAACAAGTGAAGCTATCCATATCACTTTCTTAAAAAAAAATTAAAAAAAATAACAACAACAAAATTGTTGCTACCTGTGACACAATTTGCACATTTTTAAATGTTATTATCAAAATAAATAGATAAATATTAACCTAACAAAATTATCACTTATCAACTTGAAAGTTGACAATGTATCTAGGGAGATATATTTTTTTTAACTGGAATGCAGGCCTTCCTTTGAAGACTAAAAACTCTTGTTAAATCAAAATAGGCCCTGTTCTGTTTATTGGGTACAATAGGAACATATGTCATTGAGGCTGACAAGGATTGCTCTGGCATCTAGACCATTTTTAGGCAAATTTTATAATATTAGGCCTTACCCTTATTCAGTACCACATTGTAAACAGGTCTGAAAAAATGGCAATGATGTGGCCACTAGGTGGAGCTGTAGCAGAAGTTATTACAGTTCTAGTGGCATTTATATGAGTCTGCATTTTGAAACAGTGCATCATGGAAAGGCTGATGTAACTGTCACTTCTTTTGAGAGAGAATATGGGTTAAACAGTTGGTGCTGCAGTAACAGCCTCAGGGGTTGTGGTCAGTTGGTTGGTAAAGTAAGTTATTTGTGAGTATTTAAGATGGATGTCTTATACTCTGTGTAATTTTTGTAAATAGTTACCTTGTTTCCCCGAAAATAAGACACTGTCTTATATTAATTTTTGTTCCCAAAGATGTGCTAGGTCTTATTTTCAGGGGATGTCTTATTTTTCCATGAAGAAGAATTAATATTTATTTTTGAACAAAATATGAACATTTATTCTACACTGTATATTTATTTATATAAAAAAAGTTTGCCAGGGACTCTTTCAGACATCGGAAATTGGAAGTATAATCCAATGGCAATCTGAACGCAATCATGAGGTTTCACGTGATTCCGAATTAAAGCTTCTCAACCAATTTCGGGCAAAAGGGAAGTCATTACGAATGCAATCATGGGTTTCACGTTATTGCGAATTAAAGCTTCTCACACAATTTTGGGCAAGGAGGGGGTCATTTTCGGGTAATGGGAAGTCAATCTGAACTCATTCCGAATGCAATGGGAATTGAGGTGAATTCGCTAAACTAGCGAATTCACCTGAATTCGCATTGGCTCCATTCGAAGTTGGGAGAAATTCCTCCCGTGTGAAAGAGTCCTAGGTCTTACATTCGGGGGAGGCCTTTTATTTAGCAATCCAGCAAACCTCTACTAGGTTTTATTTTATGGGGATGTCTTATTTTCGGGGAAACAGGGTATGAAACAAATTTATAGACTGTAGGAAAAAAAGATTAAAGAACCCTCATTTGAGAGAAACCTCATTGTACTGATATTCATTCCTGTGTGAGAGGAAATTTGCCATGCAACTCAGAGTCTTCACAGACCTTCTTCTGTGCATCCTGTCCACATTCATAAACTCTGCTTGTGTTTGCTTCGACACACAGCTTCCTGACATATATCTATATAAGAGTAACTGAATGGTTACTTACTCTAGCAGGATCTTGTTCAGGTCATCTTTGTACTTTTCCTGAGACAGATTCTGTTGTCAGATCCATCAAGGGACTACTGAAGTTCTGTCACTTGTGGTGCTTTGTGTATGGAATTTTCTTCCCCAAACCCTTTTTTCTAGCACAAATAGCTTCCTGATTTTCCAGACACATTCTAGGCCTGTTTTAATTGCTGCTGTTCTGTTGTTGTTGTTGTTTTAAGAACACAGATCTGTTAAATATGTTTTTGCATCATATTTTCATAAGATATGTATTTAAGCTGCAAAGAAAAGGCATGTTTCTTTCCTATTGAAGATGAAAATAGAAATAAACAGATCTTAGACACTACAAATTTCATGCTGTAGTGAAGCCTTGTGAGCACAGAACATTTCATGATGATGATGATGATGAAGAAGAAATCTGAGGAGGTCAGTTAGGCAAAGCCTGCCGGAAGAGATCCATCTTTATTCCCTCCTTGAAGACCTCCAACAATGTTATATGGCGGATCTCCTCCAGCAGGGCCTTCCATATTTTTGGAGCAGCAGCTGAAAAGGTCCTCTGGGAGGTTGCCACCAGCCTGGTTTTCTTTGGCTGCAGTAAGTTCCTCCCAGAGGACCTGAGTGTGTGGGAAGGATTGTATGGGAGGTAACATAAGTGTTTCATATTGCTGAACATGGTTTGAAGCATAAAAATGTCATGGCTTTATTTACTTTTTAGTTACATTTAACACAAGGAATATGAGGCACCAGGGTCAAAACATTAAACAGAAAACAAGACTATAACTAGTAACAATAATCTGCCAAAAAGAATTTTCTTTGGAGCAGATCTAGAGGAACATGAGGGAATGAATAGGAATCTTTGTTGTCCAAGACTTTATTGTCCAAAGTCTGCTCGTGTGATGTTGAGTCTTGAGTTATAGATTTATAGGGGCTTTTTAGATTGGCAGGAAAGTGTGACATGAAGTTGCACTTTCCTTAATGCTTAGCAGCTAGACTGCAAGCCCCAGGTGTGCATTTAAAAGGTACAGGGCAGCTAGACTGAGGTTTTTTCTGTGGCTCAGCAACTACATGGGAAGCTGTCAGGACGCTACAAACCCAGGCGGAGCAGCTACATGGGCGGCAAGGAACGCGGCTTTTAGCCGCACTTTAAAAAAATTTTTCCTTGCCGGCTGCGAATTGTGCAATTGCACAATTGTACAATTATGCAGGTACACAATACAGCACTTTATCATTGCCTTATGGGAACTGCACAATTGTTGGGGATGATGGGAGGTGATGCACTTTAGCCAGGCTCAGGTCCTCACCATCTGGTCAAAGCTGGGCTGATCAGAACTGATCAATGGTGTGATGTGTTGCAGGTAGCAGAGTTGCCCATGAAGCGGCTCAGGAACAAAAACATCAGCTCTGGAACTTCTGGAATCACTGTTGCTGCTTCCCCCTTCATGTAGTCAACAAACCACGCGAGCTGTGCACTAAACTATCTTTATTGGCTACTTGAATAATACAAACTCTATAGTAAAACAATAAACATCTTTGCAACACATTTCTTGCTCTTGCTAAACACACTCTGGCTATGCTAATCAAGCTATATACAAACTCATCTCCTCCTGCACAAAAGCTTAGTTACAAGTTCAGGTTCACCTTCTAGTTCACATTGTTGAGGATGTGTGCATGTGTGGCATCGTGGAGGGATAGGAGGGAGCAATGGTTCACCGGAACAATACTGAAATAGTTCAATTTTGGTTACCACCCACTGGGTGTGCACTGGGTGTGTACTGGGTGTGTACAATCAATACTATTGGTTATTTCCACACTTTCCCATACTATAGTCCAACCTCTTACTATGACCTAAACACTCATGTGATGTTTTCAATGATGTCGTTGTTTACCTTTTCCATGACCTTCCTTTCCGGAACTTGTGTTGCTATTCCGTGTGTGTTATGGCTATACCCACATCTGTTGTTGTTGTGTACGTGTCTGACTACACTATCTCACCTTGTGCTGGAAATTTACAGACTTTGGTTCTCACATACAGTTTTGCATTTCTATGACTATAATTCCCATGCTCCTTGCCTTAACAATCCCCTCCGAAATGAAAAGATGTATGTGCCTCAAACTGTCAAACCTATTTGTTGTGTAAAACTCTCATGTTTCTCTGCTGTTAATGCCTTGGTAAACAAATCTGCAATGTTGTTTTGAGACTCAATGTACCTCAACTCTATCTCACCTTTCTGTACCATGTCACACACATTCTGATATCTCACTGCCACATATTTACTTCGATTTCTCAAATTTTCTGTTTCTGCCATTGCTATACAAGATTGTGAATCCTCTAAAATTTCAACTGGTGTTCTATAACTCTCATCCAAATCATCTAACAATTGTGTAATCCATTGAACTTCATTCACAATTTCATTTAATGCTGCAAATTCAGCTTCACTTGTACTCAAAGCTACATTGTTCTGTTTCCTGCTCCTCCAAATAATTGGACTCTCACTATATTTTACAATCATTCCTGTAATTGATTTCTTGTCATGCATCTCAGAAGCAAAAGAACTATCAACAAAACATTCTAAATCTTCATCACTACATCTGATTACTAACTTCTTGTCTAAAGTACCTTTCAAATACTTTAACAAATGTTTCACAGCTGTCCAATCCTCTACTTTTGGACTGTTTACTCTCCTTGACAACACGTTCACAGCATAAGCGATATCTGGTCTAGTATGACAACCTATAAACTGCAAAGATCCTATAACGCTTCTGTACAAAGTCTTGTTTTCAAACTCTTTGGTTGTCTCCCCAGAAACAAAACCTGTTGTCATTGGTGTTTTTACAACTTTAGCAAATTGTAAACCACACTTGTCAATTAACTTCTCAATTTTCCTGCTTTGATTCAACAAGTAATCTCCTTCATCTGTCTTTTCTACATCAATTCCAAGATATGCTCTCAACTGTCCAAGATCTTTTAAAACAAACTTTCTAGACAATTCCCTTTTTACAGTATCAATCTCTTGTTGTGATTTAGCCGCCACGCATAAATCATCAACATATATCACAAGCACAATGTCTCCTTTGGTATATACACATGCATCTGCCACACTTCTCTTATATCCAAGTTTTATCAGCTCATCATTTATGCACAAATTCCAAGCTCTGGCACTTTGTTTCAAACCGTACAACGCTTTCTTCAACTTGTAAACTTTCTGACTATTATTTTCTTCAAACCCTTGTGGCTGTTCCATAAAAACTTCATCCTGCAGATAAGCATTCAGATAGGCCGTTTCAAAGTCAAAATGTTCCACAATTAAATCTCTTTTGGCTGCCACTGCTAAAACCAATCTTAAACTTTCTGGTTTTGCCGTTGGTGAAAATGTTTTATCAAAGCTTTCAAATTGCTGCTGTGCAAAACCTTTTGCAACAAGTCTAGCTTTATATTTTATGCTGCCGTCCGGCAATTCCTTCCTTTTGTAAACCCATCTGCAACCAATCACTTTCTTATTTCTGGGTCTGTCAACAATTTCAAACACATCTTTGTTTACTAAACAATCAAACTCATTATCCATTGCTTCAAACCATTTAACTTGCTCTTCTCTAGGAAGCTCCTGTATTTCATCAAAACTCTCAAGCTCCTCAGTTACTAAACAAACTCTTGCACTTTGAACCACAAATCTATCAGGCGGTTTCCTCACTCTTTGTGTGCGTCTAGGCTGAAAACTTACAACTCTGTCAGTGTCATCCTCTGTGTCTGTCTTGGGTGTTTCTGTCCTGTGACTAAATCTCTTATCTTGTGTCATCCTACTTGTTGTGGGTCTATCTTGCATGTCATCATCTGATGCACTACTGTGACTGTCAGAAGATTCTTGTTTTGTTGAAACCCCTCCGTTTCCTGAAGTTGGTTCTTTTTGTGTGTCTGTGTTAGTGTCACCTAACCTTAAGAAAACTTCCTTATTCGCATGTAATTTTTCCCATCCAGCATGTTTTTCAAAATTTGCTGACCTAGAATATTGTATCTCTTTCTGCCCAAGTAGAAATCTGTATTTGTTCCCAGAATAGCCCAAAAACATTAGTCTCCTGCTTTTAGGATCACCCTTTCTCCTAAAACAGGCTGGAATGAAAACATGTGCATATTGTCCAAACACTCTCAAATATTTAAAGTTTGGATTTCTCCCATACAGCACTCTGTAGGGTATGTCATCTATTCCTGAATGATACAAACGATTTTTGATGTGGTTGGCTGTGTAAGTTGCTTCACCCCAAAAACAACCTTTGACACCTGCATCTGCTATCAAACAAGCTGTGATTTGTTTTAAATCTTTGACACATTTCTCCACAATCCCGTCTTCCACTGGAGATGCGGGAGAAGTCGTCTCACGTCTGATTCCCATCTTTTGAAACCAATTAGACAATTGTTTACTCAAAAATTCTCCACCTCTATCTGTGATTATTGTGCCCACTTTGAGATCAAACTCTCTTTCAATCATTTTCACCCATGCTTTCAAACTGTCACCGGCATCTGACTTGTTTTTCAAAATTCTTACAAACGAAAATCTTGAATACCTGTCTACTATCACAAGAAAATATTTACAGCCGCTAAGTGACAAACAATTTGCTTGAGCAACGTCAGCATGAACAAACTGAAATGGTCTTTCGGCTACCCTCTTTGTTTGCTTCGCTACTGGATAAGCCTTGACCTTCACTTGATTACAGACTGTGCAATCCAAGTGATTTCTGCATTCATTTACTTTTACTTCAGGACACAACTGAAGTAATTTTTTCAAACTTTTAAAACTGGCATGGCCAAACTTTCTGTGTAACTCATGAATGCAGTTGGAATGTAAAGGCACATTATCAACATGGTTCACATTTTCATCATTTCTACCATTAACTCTATCTTGCAAATAATACAGTTTCTCATATTTGTTTCCAACACCACATAATTTTCCATTACGTGTTATTTGACATTCATTGCCCTGAAAAATCACTTTGTAGTTGTCCTCTGTTAATCTGTTCACAGATAACAGGTTGTTCTCCAATTCTTTTACATACAGTACATTGTCAAAACTTGCATTCAAACCTGGAATAAACACTGTTCCCATCTGCCTAACTGTTCTGGTTTGCTTTCCATCAGCTAACACAACAGAACTTACATTAGCAGGTTTTAAATTAGTCATTAAATCAAAATCTTTACACATATGAGAACTGGCTCCGGAATCAACAAGCCAATTTTGTACATTGTTTAACTTCCCTTTAATTACTTTAGCAACCCCCTTTTTGTTGCCAGTGTCCTTAAAACTTTGAAGTCTTGGTTGTTGTTGCTTCTGCTGGAATCTTTGTTGCTCGGGCCGCTTAAACTGGTTTTGAAACTGTTGTTCTTTCCGATCTGCAGCTAACTTCCTGCAATATCTTTGTAAATGTCCCAACCGACCACAATAAAAACATCTGCGTTGCTCCCTTGAAGAAGCTGCTTCATCACGGTGCCTTTCATCTGTGAAAGGTTTTGAAGCTGCTGGCTCTCCTCTCTCAGACTTTCGCCTCTGGTTTTCCTCCAAGATTCTGGCAATTATCAAGTCTTTGTTTAACTCAGTCTCTGGGAGGTTTTGTAAAAAACTGGTGATGTTTTCCCACTCTGAATTTAATGATTCCAAAATAATGCAGCACTGTTGATATCTGTTTATCTCCACTCCTCTCAGTTCAGCTTGTACAAATAAATCCATCATAGTTTTCAAATGCTTTTCTACACATTGTCCTTTCTCCAACTTCTGCCTGTAAATACATTTTGACCACAAGATTTTTGAGTAATTGGACTGTGAAGCATAAATTCTTTGCAAAGTGTCCCAAATCTCTTTTGCAGTAGTAAATTCTCTGACTGCATTTAGCTCACCAGGCTCTATCAGTAAAAATAAAGTAGCTACTGCTTTTTCATTCCTTTCTATTTCTGCTCTGCTTGCATCCGCTGGCAAGCCGTTGACAACTGAAGACCACAAACCGTCTCAGACTAGCAGAGATTTCGCATAAATCTGCCAAGTCGTAAAATTGTTATTGTTCAGTTTCTCAAATTTCAACACCTCCATTGTAAAACAACCAAAATGTAGCTTTCTATCTCAACACAAAAATAATTAAAAATCACAGTCTCTTGGTAAATGTGTGCAGTGACTCAATTTAACTCAGTCCTTCCAAGTTTGCACAGACCGATTCCCTCAGGAACAATTAAGACTGTTGATTTATTTGCTTACTTACATAAGCCGTAGACAAGCGTTGACTCCCTGCTCCGGACTGTTCCGCAGACTCCGGCCAGGATTTTCAAAGAGGCTATAAATTTTGTAATCCACAAGAATTTGTCAGCGTAGCACAAACAGCTTACTCTGACCTTCGAAGAACTTCAGCTTCGGCATTCATCGATGTTTAGCATTTTCAGGAATATCCAGCATTTCCCCTGACTTGTAGCATCCAGTATTCACACGCCTGGACCTACTAGCATCCACGCATCTGGGATGACTGGAGTGCCCAGCATCCACGCAACTGGGATGACTGGAGTGCCCAGCATCCACGCAACTGGGATGACTGGAGTGCCCAGCATCCACGCAACTGGGCCCATAACCTTTGTTGGGGATGATGGGAGGTGATGCACTTTACCCAGGCTCAGGTCCTCACCATCTGGTCAAAGCTGGGCTGATCAGAACTGATCAATGGTGTGATGTGTTGCAGGTAGCAGAGTTGTCCATGAAGCGGCTCAGGAACAAAAACATCAGCTCTGGAACTTCTGGAATCACTGTTGCTGCTTCCCCCTTCATGTAGTCAACAAACCACGCGAGCTGTGCACTAAACTATCTTTATTGGCTACTTGAATAATACAAACTCTATAGTAAAACAATAAACATCTTTGCAACACATTTCTTGCTCTTGCTAAACACACTCTGGCTATGCTAATCAAGCTATATACAAACTCATCTCCTCCTGCACAAAAGCTTAGTTACAAGTTCAGGTTCACCTTCTAGTTCACATTGTTGAGGATGTGTGCGTGTGTGGCATCGTGGAGGGATAGGAGGGAGCAATGGTTCACCGGAACAATACTGAAATAGTTCAATTTTGGTTACCACCCACTGGGTGTGCACTGGGTGTGTACTGGGTGTGTACAATCAATACTATTGGTTATTTCCACACTTTCCCATACTATAGTCCAACCTCTTACTATGACCTAAACACTCATGTGATGTTTTCAATGATGTCGTTGTTTACCTTTTCCATGACCTTCCTTTCCGGAACTTGTGTTGCTATTCCGTGTGTGTTATGGCTATACTCACATCTGTTGTTGTTGTGTACGTGTCTGACTACACTATCTCACCTTGTGCTGGAAATTTACAGACTTTGGTTCTCACATACAGCTTTGCATTTCTATGACTATAATTCCCATGCTCCCAGAGTCCCTGTTGCGCATGTCTAGGGTTCCAATTAGGGGTGGAGCTAGGGTTTGGGAGCTTTAAAAAACTGCGCGGTTAAACCCCAGCTTTTACACCTGCAGGGCATTGAGCGTTTTAATAAGAAGTGAACTCCACACCACGCATGCTCCCAACCCATTATCCATTATAATCCGCACCTGTATCGCTTCCTTTAAATGGGTGCCTTAAAGAGACAGAGCCCCATTTAATTGCGCAACTACACCTTAGCCTTTAGATGCACTTGCGCTATAGCGCACTTTTTAAAAAAAGAGTAGGGAAATCCAGCACCTTTTTAAAGGTGCTTCTTCTCCCTTAAAGTGCCAAAATACCGTTTTCATGGCACACTTTCCCTTTTTCTCATCTAAAGGCTGGGCTTTCATGCAGCCTTCATCACACCTCTTTTTGCCAATCTAAATTGGGCCATCAGGTCTCAGAACTGGTCCCTCATTTACTCTCTTGGGTTTACGATGGGAGGGGTGACAGTGGCGAGGATGGTGGCAAGGTGGGGGACACAGTCTAATATGAGAAATTTTCCACAATTTCCTTTACTCCACTAATACAAACAATTTGTTCACACTTATTTCTGATTCAATTTCAAGAATTAAATGACTGAAATACATGACAACCTGTTGAATTGTTGGGCCTTTCTTTTCCTAAGGTATCACTGCAAACATATTTTACCTAAGCACCAAATAATATAAGAATAGGTACTTTACAGGAAGACAATATAGATTTTCAGATCTTTAAGATGCTATGAAATTGATGAATTGATGATTACGATGATGACAACAACAGAGTTTTGTAAACACCATAAAAGTGTAAAGCACAATTTCTTTCAGCAGTGAAGTTGTTTATTGGATCCATTTTGAATCACATGTCATATGACATAATATTGACAACACTGTTATTTAACTGTCATACTAGTTTTTCACATACAGAAATCATAGTAATTCAGTTTGATGCTAAACTTGATGCTTCCTGTGAAGTTCACACAGTCGTTTCAGCTATTGATTCAGTGATTTGATTATCATTTATTTTTGATACCTATTTTAACCAAAGCAACCAGATTCAGGCCTATCTAATGTCACATAATTTGCAGTGGTTTAATATAGTGTATTTAGAAGTGGGATATAAAACAAACAAACAAAAGTTGTTTATGAAAGCAGAATGGGAACAATTATAATATTTTGTATGGTTTTATGGAATATTTAATAATCCATGATGAACTGATGTACCAGGATACTCAATTTTATAATATCTTAAGTAACGTACAACTGAAAGAAGACAAACTAATAACATATTTTATAATATGTCTTTGTTCTCCAGATGCTCCAATCTTTGTGTCAAATCAGACAATATATTACTCTTGGGAAGGGAATCCCATCAATATTAGCTGTGATGTTCTATCTAATCCATCAGCATCTATTCACTGGAGACGAGGAAAATTGGTTTTACCTGTGAGAAACACAACTCATTTAAAGACTCACAGTGTTGGAAGCAAATTGATATTAGAGGTAAGAATTTGAAAGCTAGTTAGCAGCTTAGATCCTACTTTTAGGAAGTTGTATTTTCTTCACTACTAATAAACAGGTCCAATCTGATTAGGATCACATACTAGCAAACAAAATTACTTATCTCCCCCCCCCCCCCCATTAACCTTCCTTTGTAGAAGTTTGTAATTACAGTGTCTTGTAGAAGTATCCAACCCTGGTGAAGACAGAAGGTTTTTTTATTGTGGTACATGAGTTAAGCAAACCAAAATAAACTGGCACTTGATTATTACATATGTATGTACCCGTTTGCTGTGACATGCCTTAAAAAGCACTGATGTAAATCACTGTCTCCAAATGTTACAGACATATTTGAATAGAATCAACATCTGTGGATTTCTAGTGCATATAATCACAAAATACAGGTATTTGTTACTGGATTACCTCATAATTTGCTGGACAGAATGTTGACTATAACATGAGGACCAAGGAGATATCCAAACAAGTCTGGGGCAAAGTTGTGCTGAAACACAATTAGATTTTTTTTTAAGTATCTTAAATTACAAACATCTTCTATGAACACTGTTAAATCCATGATCATTAAACTGATCATTACCTGCAACTCTGTCTGAAATTGCAGTCACCATAATTCATGGCCCACATAAGGTGGGCATTCATCAGAGAAGCTACCAAGAGTCTAGTAGTAACTCTTAAGGACTTGAAGAGATCCCTAGTTGTAATTGGGGGGGGGGGGCATACTTTGAGCTTTCTGGAGGAATGGTGGGAAGATATACATTGTTGAAACAAACTCAAAGCAAAGAGCCTTGGATTCTGAAAAAGAAAGAAAGAAATATGAGAGATACAGCACACATGTGGGAAGTCTTTCTGATCTGATGAGACGAAAACCGAATGCTATGTTTGGTTCAAAGCCAAGAGTTTTCTTTGTCTGGCAATACCATCCCTACTGCAAAACATGGCAGTGACATATCGGTATGGTTTTCCTCAGATGGGACTGGGAAAACAGATAGGATTGAGAGCAAGATTGAAGTACCCTGTTACATGGGCAGCTATAGAAGAAAATATGTTTTATTCTACAAGAGACCCAGGACCATAATACTTTTGTAAATATTTGTAAATTTCATTCTTGCAAGCAAGAACAAATAAGGGCCAAAACAGACAACCATAAAGGGGTGGCATGATGCTGCCCCTTTGAGTACCAGATTGGGGCTGTGGCAACTGCATGCTGTGGCCCTGATCCAGCTATTTACCAGAGGTGGCAAAATGCTGCTCCTTTTTAAGCCATCAAAAGGGTGCCCTTTCATCTGTGACCACAGCTTTGTGGCACGACTGCAGCATATAAAATACCAAGTGTTGCAACACTGCCTGCCATCTGGTCAGACGGGTAATCTAAACCTGATTCCCCACCACCACCCAAACTGGTTCTTACTGCTGGTCTGTTTGGGGCTTAATTGAATTTTTTTTCCTTGCTTCAACCGTACAGTGTTCAAACACTACTTGTAGCTTAGTGCTTATTTTGTGATTTAAATACAAGTGGGGATTATGCATGAAATAACATTTTCTGGGCAGAAGAGTGTTTTCTTTGTATGAAACTTGTTTTGGATGCAGAAATGTTGCTTTCTAAACAAACAATGTGGTTCTCTGTTCAGGATAACTGTTTTCTGTATAGAAATGTTTTCCCCCAGAGGTATGTTATTTTCTGTGTAGAAATTGCCCTTTTTGTTTACAAAAAGCCTTCCCCACTCTCCCCCCCCCCCCATCACAGACAATTGCTTGCCTGTCTATGATTTTTCTCATTGGGTTTCCTGACACATAAAAAGCCAATTTTAAAACTTTTAAAAATATTTTGGAATATTCTTGCCATACTTACATTGTGGAAAGAGAGTTGTCTTTTAATAAGATATGTCCTCAACACACAATCAAAGTATTGTTTTAAAAACTACAATGGTTTAAAAAAATAAAAATGTGGATGTTGTGGAATGGGTTAGTCAAGGCCAGACCCCAATCCAATTGAGAATCAGTGTGAACATTTGAAAGTTGCTGTTCACAAATGATCCTCATCCAACCTGACATAGCTGTAGCAATGTTGTCTAGAAGAATAAGTTTTTTTTTTAAAAAAAAATGCATATACATTCAAGCAAGAAGACACACAGCTGAAATTGCTCAAAAAAATTCTTCTTCCAGATATTGACTTGGGGAGGGGTCAGTGTCCCCCAAGTATATTTGGAGATGTATACTTACACAGCCACCTTTTGTGCTGCAATAAAAATATTTTTCTCCCATGTGGGTACATCAAGCAATAACAATGCATTACATTTCCATTCCAAAAGCCATACCAAAATAAAGGTGCAAAACATTCCATCCACTTTTAATCGTCCCCTTTTCCCTGTTTTGAACTTTTGAGCTAGATTTTTGAAAACCCAGTTTGTCACTTATCCCACTTTAAAAATCAAATAAGCCTCTTTTTTCTTGTTTCTCTTTCTCTATTATATATAATCTTGTATCCTTATCAATCTGTTTTCTTTGGCATACTGACTCCTACATAGGTCCTATAAATTAGAGCTTAAAAAAAACCTATAATGCTGGACTTCTAATATGTTGTCCAGGGTAAAATACAAGAGAGCAATAAAGTGACCACCACCTCATCCAAGTTGCCCTTATTACTTCTGACCTAGCACTAATCAGATGAGTAATAAATAATTTCTTGTATTTTTAACACAGTTGTTTAATTAATTAATTAATTAATAAGTTACCAACATTTTGAATAAATGTTAATGCTGAAATCCCCAATTATTTATTTTAATTTATTTGTATCTACTATGTAGTCTGTGTGCACATCCTTCATATTCCCTGCATTCAAAACAAGTCACTTTCTGCTCTAGAGAAGAAATAGCTTCCATGACTCATAGGAAAGGCTGGATGTCATAATTAGATGTGTGCACAGAAATCCAATGTCCTCATTGGCCTGGGACGGTACAGGACTAGTATAGGAGGAGAAACAGGCAAAACAGAATTTTTTAGCTTTATGGGAAGCCTTTGCATCTAGGCACTGTGCAGTAGTCAGCTAGGTCATGTGATTACCATAGAAACAGATAAAAATGTGTATGTATTATCCCAGATTGCTCCTGCTTCTGACAATGATTTTGGACGATACAACTGCACAGCCACAAACCGAATAGGAACACGATATCAAGAATATATACTTGCTTTGGCTGGTAAGTAAATCTATGTTAAATTAGTTATTTATTATTAATTTACTATTTTTAATACTACCAGAAGCCTGCCGGATGAGATTCGCCATATGACCACCTTAAATAGCTTCAAGAAAGTTGTTAACACAGATCTCTTCCAGCAGGCCTTTCCTGAATAGACACCCAGCCACCACAGAGAATAAGTTAGATATTGATCTTGTTTCCTGCCCTATTAATTTATATATTGTTGTTGGCTGGTACACTTTTTAACTGTTTTAAATTGTTTTTATATTAATATGTTTTAGACTGCAAATTGTTTAATTCTATTTTAATGAGGGGAGGGTTGGGGGGATATGTTATGTATATTTTTAATTGTTGTAAGCCGCCCTGATTGCCTGAGTGCAGAGAGGCGGGATATTATTATCTTACTGATGGCAATTCTATTTAATAAAATGTAAATTCCTTGCATGTTTATATTGCAAAGCTATGCATGCTGCTTGGAGGTAAGTCACATACAGTTCAGTTAAGGTTATTCCCAAGTAATATATGCTCAGAGTTGAGGGGCTCTTCAGACAACCCTTTTTTCAGCTAGATTGGGACTGTGGCAACTGCATGCCACGGCCCTGATCTGGCCTTTCCAGGGTGTGAAAAGGTGCTTCAAAAAGCAGCTCCTTTTTGCATCCTGAAAAGGGTGTGATAATCATGGCACCATGGCTGTACAGTGCTCCTTCAGTGCTGTGTCATCCGGATGCAGCACTGAAGGAGCACTGTGATGGAGTGGTGCACAGCATCATGGCGCCCTGGTGGCAGAGCCGGGGCGTGCATCCTAGAGATGCTATGCCCCAACTCTGCACCTCAGCTGGCCCCAAATGCCAGTCTGAAGAGCCCATGTGTCTCCTTAAAAAGCTCACTAAGGTCCCAAACAAACTAGACAAATAATCCAGTTTGAGACTGATTTAACTGCCCTGGCTCAGAGCTAGGGAATTCTAGAAACTGTATTTTTGTGAGCTATTTAGCCTTCTCTGTCAGAGGGTGCCCCATTGCTTCTTCCGGGGTGCGCCATAGTTGTTTGTGGAGTGGCTTTCAGCGTATGCTGAAAGCCACATATATCGCACCCACGTATGATGTGGGCATGCTGTATTTTCCCTCTAGTACATACCAATGACAACCTATTTACTGACACCACTCTGTGTCAACTGATCCAGTCCCTGAGATCATGCAGTAGGCAAAAAATTGAAGGTAAAGGGGAGTAAATTCCCACTTGGCCCTGAAGTGATCAGCAAAGTTCACACCCCACTTATGGTGGGAGGTTGGGTCACAGAGTAAATAACCAAGAGGGTTCCTGAAGGGCTGAGCCAAAAATAATTCACAACTCTGTCCCATTATATGCCTCATCCTGGAACTCTGAACTAAGCCAGCTTAATTCCAGACTCTATTCATGGAGGCCAGCAAAATGTATTCCCCCTCCCTCCCCAGTATTGTTCACTATGCAGGTCCAGGTATGCAAACCGTTTGGAATGGCATAACAACCTTCAACAAGTAACTGTATAAATATACTACTTAAATAAGGATAATCACCACCCGTCACAGTAGGGGAAAAAGCAATAGGAAAGGAACATTTATAGAAAAAGAAAAAAAGTAGGATAAAGGTGACTCATAGGTTTCACCTTCTTAAAGAAAACAATTGTAATCCTGTTTTTCAAACCGCATGAGGTAACAGTATGAAGCTTATATATCCAACAACATTCCTGTTTTGCCAACAATGTTGAAACATCCTGATAAGGTTTAGAAATAGCTACTTGAATCACTCGAAATTTAAATGAATCATATCTGTGGGCAGCCTGATAAAAGTGCTTGTATAAAGAGGAACCTGTAGCATCATGTTTCATTTGACTCTGCTATTAAATAATTCTAGATTTCAAACTGCTAGAACACTTCATATGTTAGGGTTTTTATTTTGTTTTGTTTGGTGGTACATAGTTGTGATGAATTGGTTCAGATTACAGTGTAGTTCTTCATCACTGTTTTAAATCACTCTGTTCCCATGCACAAGAGCTAAGAAGTATACCATAAGACAATACCTATGGTATAATTTTTTTCAACATTGTAAAATATAGTTCTTCATTCTTATTGCTGTTTATGG
The DNA here is from genome assembly GCA_034509955.1 of Urosaurus nigricauda. NCBI lineage: Eukaryota > Metazoa > Chordata > Lepidosauria > Squamata > Phrynosomatidae > Urosaurus > Urosaurus nigricauda. Next base: position 65,080,414 of record JAOEGL010000003.1, read on the forward strand.
TCAAGGATGTAAATTTTGATTATTTATTCCCACAAATTTACATGAAGAATTTCACAGACAAAAAATAATTCCCCTCCTGGTTGAAATTAGGATAGTTTTCACAATTTTGATGTTACCTATCCTGAAACATTTTTTTTTACCAAAAGAGAAATCCCAAAATTGTGACTATACAAAAAAAGAAATAATAATAACCCCCCCCCCAAAAAAAATCATTTTTGTGAGGAAACCATTCTAGAAGGAGCCCTGGTGGTGCAATGGTTAAATGCTGGTACTGCAGCCACAATGTTATAAATTTGATACTAGAGGAGGGCTCCAAGGTACACTCAGCCCTCCATCCATTTGTAGGTCAGTAAAATGAGTACCCAGCTTGTTGGGGGCAATTTGCCTACACATTGCAAACCTGTTAGGGAATGCTAGTTCACTCATACATGGTATAGAAATGTACTTGCTATTGTTATTACTAACACTGTTTTCAATGGAGTATCTCACTCTTTATCAATGTTCTAACTGGAGATGAAAAAAGTTGCATTTCTTCCATTCTTAGTTAGGCATGAGTAAACCATAACTTCTCAAGTGTAACAGTGACCATTTTTAACAATCTAATCTTATGTTTACTTACTGGGGCTTACTCTGAGTGAGTGTGCTTAGAATTGTACTTCAAGTTGTAAAACATTAGTACATTATGCTTCGTTGGATTGCTTTGTTGTATAAAGCCTTTGTATGTGTGCAAATAATAAATGATAAAATATATTTCTAATAAGGATAATGGGTATATTTATTTTATGATTTATTTATAAACAATAAATAAATTTATAAACAAAAGATACATAACCCATACCACTGTGTGTGTTACACACACAAAAAAATTATTGTCCTCCTTCACCCAGGTGGCTTATTTTAGCCATGTGTTATACAACAGCACATAAATTGACTTACCAACTGGTATAAACTGGGGACTACTGGAACCATATCAATTTATTCTAATTATATGGATCAAGGCACTAGTATCATTACCGAACCAAGCTATTGCATGTTTTTTTTTCTCTCTGACTTCATTTACTCTAATTGTTCTTCAATTCTTAAAGGTTGATTATGCTGCTTAAATGTCACTCTGCCTCTTTTATAAGCAATTAACTTTTTCTTTATCAGTTTTATAAGAATGACCCTTAATACATTCTTTAAAATAGGATGGGGGGGGGGGAGAGAACTGGAGTGGTTTTATTATAGGGCATTTTTGAGTGAAGAAATAATTGGACATACAGCTCAATAAATGTTCTCAAAGCAACAAAAAACTGTTTGCAAAGCAAATACTTCACCAGTGCTACACCCAGCCCATGTATATTTGTATCCGTTAATGCAGCAGTTTTGTGTTAGAGGAAGGATGGCAGGTATAAGAATACATTAACGTCTTTCAACCATGGCATGCAATTTGTTTAACATTTATTCTGCACTACAGCAATTTTTGAAAATATATTAAGGTCTGTTTGAAAACCCATCATTAATGAAGGCTACTATAGAGGAGGAAAAGAAATGTCAGCAGTTTTAAAAAATGTTATTTGATTTTTTTTCCTTCCCTGATGTGCAATTACATGCACATGATGTGTTCATGATGTAATAAGTCAAAATGCTTTTTGGCGTTACATTGATAAATGTATAATTTCTACCATGCTTTTCAAACTTTTTTTCAAAGTGACTGACATTAAAAGCAAAATACAAAAATACAAAAGAGAGAGAGGCAGATATATGTAAAGACATGCAGCAGGAATTTAAAAAAAAACAAAGCAGCGGAAGAAAATCAAGTCATACAACACTTTTTAGAGTAAGCATGCCTTCAAATGTTGTTGGGTCAGGAAAAAGACTTTAAGAAGTGTATTTAGTATAGTATCCAGTTCATCCCGCTGTAGTATCTTATTCCTGACAATTAAAAGACCTTATGGACCGATACACTAGAAGTACTCAAGAATGGAGGACGACAGGTAGCCAAATTCATTTCTGTAGGAACTGGAAAGTGGTCCTAGACTAGCAAGGCAACCACATGATTGATAAAAGATGGCTTTTGATTCCACCCCAATTTACTCCTTGTAGAGTTTCCTCACCCATTCATATAGGAGGTGAATGACTCTATGGGGGTAGAAAGAAATGCTGTGAGAACTAAACAGATGTGGAAGGAGAAAAATATCCTGCTAGTCAAAAATGTGATTGAACAGTAGAAATAACTTATTGACAGTAAGAGCAGTTCATCAGTGGAACTAACTGTTCTGTATATTGCCTCCAGCATCTTTTTATTTCTTCTTCTTCCTGTATAATGTTCTTTTTTTCACCATAGAGCATCCCTGCCCTTGGTTTGAACTTGGGTTTAATTTCTTGGATTTTTTGATAGAGGTCCCTTTTTGTAGATATACTTAAAAATAATGAATGCCATTAAGACTTAACAAGGGGAATTTTGAAACATATGAACTAAATCACAAAAAAATAAAAAAAAACAAATAGAAAAGGGAGGGAGAACTCTATACATACTTTCTCTCTCTCTCTAGATATATGTGCCTTTTATAACTGGTGCCATAACCAGCTGATTGCCTTCTTGCTGTGCTTACTGGGCTATTCTGAAATGTTTTATATCAAAATGCTGTTGCTGTCAGAATCCATATGCATGGTTCTTTCATGTTGGCATGATGGCATGATGATATTAGAGGATGAAGATAGGAGGGCATGGTGATTTAACGCTGTATAGTATGTTGGCTATTGAGAAGGGGATATCAATTATGTTAAATCCAAGCCTGGGAAACAAACAGGAGTGGCAGATGACCAGCGGCAGAAAGGAGTTGTAGTTTTATGACCCCAATCTTCCTGCCATGGATTGGAGCTGTGAAACAGGGATAATCTACTGATGTAATAATAGCACAGGAAGGGAAGGAGGGAAACAAGTAGGGCCATTTAATCTGGATCAAAGGGAAGTGATCAGGGTTGGAAAGAGGGGCTGGAGGATGGGAATGTATTCATGATGGTCCAAGGGGGAACTTTTTCAGTTCTGACAGTGAACTTGGGGTGGGGAACTTTCTGTCTAGAAATCCAGAATAAATCTGTAGTTTCTAGTACACTGGGATATTGTCTTGGTTATTGGGAACTGGGTCCTCTGATCCTGACAGTTACAAGACAAATGCATGAATACTACCTTGTCTTTTGCAATATTTTTTCTTTAGCTATTAAAATTAGAGAGATCAAATTATCAAAAATGGAATAAACTAATGATAACATATTCTAGATCTATAATTATATAACGAAAACAAACAAACTGCAGTGTTGTAAACCAATCTGATAATTTAATTTTATGTAAACTTCCTGTATTTTTATGTATTGTTTCTATTTCATATGATTTTAAGTTATTTATAATATTTCTATTTTATATGGTCTTAAGGTGAAGCACATCTCACCAGGTCTATTAACTGTAAATAAACATTGATTGCTTGTCTGAATGATGGTAGTTGAGTAGTTCTCTCATGCTTTATTTAGTTTATTAATTAGGTTGTGTCTATTGTAATAGATTAGTCTTTTACTATTGTATCATAATGTTAGTTTAGTTTAGTTTTGGTTATAACAAAAATATTTATAAATCTTTATTTACTGTCAATAAACCTGGTGAGACATGCTATAACTACTAGGGATACTCTCCTTTTCCACCCTCAGTATCAGGGAGATCACACTCTCATTCTACATCAGTATAGAAGAAGCAAGCTAAAAAGCACCAGCTTCCTTCTACTTATCTTCAGTACCAAAGAAAATGAAGAATGAGAGGTTACAACCAACTTCAGACCAAGATGCATGTCCTTCAACCCTGCTGATATGTTCATGGTGTCCACCTGCTATGGGTTTGAGTTAGGCTCAGTCCATTGGTGGGATCCTCCCTGATTTATCTGCTGCTACATCTCTTCTGAAGTAATCCTGCTGGACAATTTAAACCAGATCTGTTCTCTTCTGGACACCTGAAGTTCACCCATTCACCCTGTTGCTGAGAAGTTGACAGCCACAGTGGAAAAATAATCCATTAAGGGGAAGTCTTAGAAAATACCTCTGCACAGAATGTAGATTCCCAGCATTGAACACTGGCACCAAACTATTTCTGTGGACAGCACAATGGCCAGATATTAGGACTGAAAATTGTTGAGGTGGTGCTTCATAGCTACAGGATGTTAATGATCTTTGTATCAAGACTAGCTATTATTTCATTCACCTTGCAGAAGCCATAGAGAATACCCTACTGTGATCAGTCTCTTTCTCCATATTATTTAGTTACAGGACAGAACAAACTGATACTGTATGAAACACAACATCATTGTACCAGCTGCCTATGTTCCTCCCTACAGTCTAGAAGGAATACTAGAACAGGCACATCTTTAAAGAGAGCAGTATTTTCTTCCATACTTGCATAATACCCCACCTTAAGTAAGGGGGAAACAGACCGGTAAAATGTGGCATCTTCCTGGTGTCTTGGGGATGTGGCATATGCATGAGACACACACCCCAAGACGCCAGAAACATGCCATGAAGGCACCCCACTGCTCACACAGTGGCAGTTTTTTGGCACTCCGGTAATGTGGTGTTTAAATGCTGCATGCTGCTGGAGCTCCAAAAACCACTGCTGCAGTGGCAAAAGTGCCTTTTACCTGGCAGAAAAATGAGTTGCTTTCTGCTGCCTCTTTTTGTGCCAGGAACACTCTGATTTGAGAGTGTGGTGTGGGGTTGCTGTGGCTCTACAGTGTTTTTGGACTGTCTCTTTCAGCCCTAAATTGGTTAACTAATTAATTATTCATTGCATGAGCCATAGAGACCAGGAAAAGGGAAAAAATGTTGCTTAGGTGAAATAGTAAATCAATTAATGTGTAACTAATTTGTAAAATTATCTGTAGCCAGAACAAGAGGCTACTAGTTAGGACAGCATTTGGAGAAACATAATGGTTTCTAGTTGGCAAATGAGTCAGGTAAGGCTGCATTTTATCACTCTATCATTTTAACTTGTATGCTGAACATATCATATATAAAACAGGATTAGACTCAGAGGAAGGAGACAGGAAAATTGGAAGAAGGAATATCGACAATATAATATATGCAGTTGGCAGCATACTACTAGCAGAAAATAGCAAAGATTTGGAACAATTACTGAAGAAAGTTAAGGAAAAAAGTGCAAAGGCAGGTTTATAACTGGACATTAAGAAAACAAAAATAATGACCACAGATGATTTACAAACCTTTAAAGTGGCTGATGAAAACACTGAAATTTTCAAGATTTTAAATACTTTGTTTCAGACATTAATCAGAATGCAGACTCTAGTCAAGAAATAAGAAGAAAACTAGGACTTGGAAGGGGAGTTATGAAGGAACTAGACAAGATCCCACTTCTATGTATGATTATGAAAGCTGGACAATGAGGAAAACCTATAGGAAGAAAATCAACTCATTGGATATGTGATGCTGGAGAAAAGTTCTATAGATACCATTGTCTGCTAAAAAGGCCAGTAAATAGGTTCTACAGCATATCAAGTCTGAGCTCTCCATAGAAGCCAAACTGAGTGTGTCCTTGTTTGGCTATATCATGAGAAGACATGAATCACTACAAAAGACAAAAGGGAGACAGTAGGAAATGTGGAAGAACACATTCCAGATGGATAAACTCAATCAAGGAAGCCACAGCACAATCCATTCTCCTCTACTCTCCTCTACAACAATGGCTCCTTTTCATCCTGGAGAGAAGTGACCAGTGGGGTCCCACAGGGCTCTGTCCTCGGCCCAGTGCTATTCAACATCTTTATCAATGACCTGGATGACAGAATTGGGAGCATACTTATCAAATTTGCAGATGACACCAAATTAGGGGGAATAGCTAATACCCCAGAGGACAGGATCAAGATTCAAAATGACCTGAATAGACTAGAAAGCTGGGCCAAAGCTAACAAAATGAAATTCAATACAGAGAAATGTAAGGTATTGCACTTAGGGCGGAAAAATAAAATGCACAGATATAGGATGGGTGACACCTGGCTGAATGAAACTACGTGTGAAAGGGATCTAGGAGTCCAAGTAGACCACAAGTTGAACATGAGTCAACAGTGTGATGCGGCAGCTAAAAAGGCCAATGCTATTTTGGGCTGCATTAATAGAAGTATAGTGTCTAGATCAAGAGAAGTAATAGTGCCACTGTATTCTGCTTTGGTCAGGCCCCACCTAGAATATTGTGTCCAGTTCTGGGCGCCACAATTCAGAAAGGACATTGAGAAACTGGAGTGTGTCCAAAGGAGGGCGACAAAAATGGTGAAAGGTCTGGAAACCATGCCCTATGAGGAACGACTTAGGGAGCTGGTGATGTTTAGCCTGGAGAAAAGAAGGTTAAGAGGTGATATGATAGCCCTGTTTAAATATTTGAAAGGATGTCATATTGAGGAGGGAGCAAGCTTGTTTTCTGCTGCTCCAGAGAACAGGACCCGGAACAATGGATGCAAGATACAGGAAAAGAGATTCCACCTGAACATTAGGAAGAACTTCCTGACAGTAAGGGCTGTTCGACAGTGGAACGCACTTCCTCGGAAGGTGATAGAGTCTCCTTCCTTGGAGGTCTTTAAACAGAGGCTGGATGGCCATCTGTCAGGGGTGCTTTGATTTGGATTTCCTGCATAGCAGGGGGTTGGACTGGATGGCCCTAGTGGTCTCTTCCAACTCTATGATTCTATGATTCTATGATTCTACTCTTTCTTACTATGCCATACTTATCATTTGGTGATAGAAGTAGAACTGAAGAAAATAACTTACTGTGCTCAGTCATGCAAGTAGAGTGATGGGCCAGGTCTTTTGCTAATATTTACTCAGCTCTAGAATGTCCTGTTCAAGACTCTGTGCCTGTGTAAGACCTACAGCATGAGCTCACAGATAACCACTCAAAGAATCACACTTACAGGTAAGCAAATAGTTCTTATTTTGGTCATATAGGGGCTTTCTAGATTGGCAAAAAGAAGTGTGTTCATGGCTGCATGAAACTCTAGCCTTTAGATGAGAAAAAGGGAAAGTGTGCCATGAAAATGCTTTTTTTGCGTTTTAGGGGAGAAGAAGCGCCTTTAAAAAGGTGCTGGTTTTCCCAGCTTCTTTTTTAAAAACTGCGGAACAGCGCAGCTCCATCTAAAGGGTGGTGCCGCTGCTAAGCATTAAGGAAAAGACAACTTCATGTCACACTTTCCTGCCAATCTAGAAAGCCCCATCGTTTATTTTTATGTTACTGCAGAGTAGTTCCAATTGTATAACATAAATGTAGTCAAGAGTATTTACGTATTTTAAAATGTTTCTTTTTCTTCCAAGGTGCTGTGCAAAGTATCATGTCTGCAGTGCTAAACACTTAGTGGTTTTATTACTGTTCTTTAACTGACTTCTTCATTACTCATCTCCAGATGTACCATCCAGTCCACATGGAGTGAAGATTATAGAGGTATCACAGACTATTGCTAGAGTCTCTTTCAATAAACCAGATTCACATGGAGGGGTCCCAATTCATCATTACCAAGTCGATGTGAAAGAAGTCACTTCAGAAACATGGAAAGTTGTCCTTTCCCATGGAGTTCAAAGTGAGTCTTTAAAGAGGAAAAACAGGGATAACCCGGGGGGGGGGGGGGGGGAATGGAAGAAAAGTTTTAATTTTGTTGTTTTTGCACATAAGAGAACTTCCTCTCAGAATGATATGTCATAATGTCCACACACAAAAACCCTACCTAATTTTGAGACATTGTGTAATCATGAGAAAGGTGAAAAATCATTTTTAACTATTTTATGAAGCAGTCCTATTTATTTCTTCCCATTGTGTTCAGTGGCTTGAATCCACTCATGGCATTATGTTAGCCCAAGACCATTCAGGAGGGAGATTTCCAACATAGTTTTCATTTAATTTTAGGGTGGGTTTCTTCTTTCTTTCTTTCTTTCTTTCTTTCCTCCTCCTCCTCCTCTTCCTTCTTTTTTTTTTTGCAAAACTTATGTAAAGAAGGTATGCAACTGACTATGCAAAAAAAAAAGTACAATTTTCAACTAGGTACAAAAATGTGTCCCAATTTGCAACTGCTTTGTGCAGCTAGTATTAAAAAGGTATCATCCAGTATAACTTCACCACAAAGATTTTCACTTGGTCTATATTTATCTCAGTGGCATTTGTTACTAGGTAAGTGTGCTTGAAAACTTAAGCCCTGTACAGATTGGTGCTTTGCACCAGTCTGAGGCCAAAATTAGGGCTCTGTAGGGCTGGGTGTCTACACCTGCCCAACCCTACTATTGGTACCCATGTGCCGTATGCCACACCCCCATCCACAAGGGACACACCATTAGGATGCACGAGCATCCAAGCACCCAAATGGCAATTGCCGGAAGTGGCAGCGTCATGGCATGCGAGCGCCATTATGATACCCCTAAAAAGAAGCTGCCTAGAGCAGCTCCTTTCTAGGGAGCGTGTCGGTGCTGTGCCATGCGGCTGGCACAGCACCAACAAGGGGCAAAAATGGGTAGCATGGAACCACCTGTCTATATCTGCCCCTTAGTTATCAATGTGTATTATTGGAAGAAAAGCCCAAGCCCTGTGCCCTTACAAACCAGAACTAAGAATCTAAAGCAGTGAATCAGTGATGTATGACCATGCAATCAAGGAAACTGAGTTTTCAATAAAACTATTTTTAATAATGTGTGCATTTGGTAATGGTAACTCCTCCCCTAGGCTCTTGTGCCTGCAAAACAACAAAAACTCCTCAACAGCTTTAACATAGCTCTTTTTGGTGTTCATGGAAAAGGACATACCAATCACACATATCACTTCCTGGTGCCAAGATTCCAAAGGTCTGGTGGCATTGGATCTGGTTACATATGGGTTCCCAGAGCCAGATGTCTGAACCGCTCCATCTGTGCATGGAAAAGAGAATCAGCTATCTCATTAACAGTGTCAGGCATGTGGTGAGCTGTAAACAAAATGTTATAACACAAACATTGTAAAGTAAAAGCACAAAGCAACTTCATGACCCTTGGGGATTTCGAGGTTAATGAATTAATTACATGAACTGTAGCCAAATTATCACACCAGAAGTGTACAGAGGAATTGACCAATTCCTTTGCCAAAATCATGGCTGTGACAAGAATAGGGGAGAATTCCAAAAAGGTTAAATCCATTGCCCCTGAAAACAGACACCGCCACAGGCTCCTGCAGCATCAGAAGAAACTTGAAGTGCATCTTGAAACTTCCTTTCTGCTCTCCAAAAGGAGGCCTCATTGAAATCATGCAAGAATAACATCCATACTCTAGATGCGCTCTAACTTCCTTAGAAACCCACAACCTGTGGTGGGGTAATCAAAAACGATTAAAGAAGGCCCAACCTGGTGCTATAATCTTGCAAGCAAAATTTAGGTGGCCAATAAGTTCTCACATATCTTTAAGTGTGGCTTTCTTGAGCAACTGGGACCTGAGGTTTTGCAGCTTGTCCTCCGGAAGTCTGTGGAACTGATGAATTGTATCAATCTCAATACCCAAGAAGTTCAGCTGGTGGGAAGGGCCTTCCATTTTCTTGGGAGCTAAAGGGACACCCAGTACTTTCATCAAGGAAGCAAAATCAGATAGCAGGGTGGCACGTTGTCTGGAACCAAACAGCCCTATGAATAGGAAGTCATCCAGCTAATGCACTACACCCTGCTGACCAGACTTGGCCCTGATGGCCCATTTCGAGAATGTGCTGAAGGTTTCAACTGTGGCATATGAAACCAAATAGCCCATTGGCAAGGCCTTATTAACATAGTAACCACCTTCAAAATAGAAGCTCAGTAGCTCAAAATCGCTGGGGCGGGCTGGTAATAAGCAAAATGCCAACTTAATGTCACATTTTGCCAAGTCAGCCCCTATGCCAAATCTGCATATGTGTTTACTTGCCTGATCAAAGGAGGTATACCTAACTGAGCACATGTCATCTGGAATGGCATCATTTTCCCCTAAGGTATGAGAGGTGGTGAATTAATATGTATTCCCTAGGGGCTTCTTTTGTAACTATTCCCAAAGGTGATAGACCCAAATTGGGTAGGAGAGGCTCACTGAGAAAGGGCCCACATCTCTACCTTCAGCTACTACTTTGTCTATTTTTTGCCTAACTACCTGCTCTAAACCAAACACATACTGTAAATTCTTGGCCATAAATGAATGCCAAACTCCACAAAAAAGAATATGAAAACCTGAAGTAAAACCCTGTCTTGGTGGTTGGAATAAGCACCCAGTCATTCCAGGCTTATAGAACTAGATCCCTTTTGAAAGAGGAGGTGGTCCAATTAATGACTTTCCCCCCTGGTTGGCCTTGCTGGTTCCCCTGAGGCATTTACTAAAGGAGTGGTTAGCTCCACATATGGAGCATTTGTGTTTTGCAAGGCTTGTGGGTACATACACCATGTGACCCAAACTCCTAGCAAAGTAGGTTTTTTTTCGGTTGTCCTGTAGCTTGTTGTGGATGAGAGGAACTAGGTCCACCAGGCCTTTGAATGAGATTACCACTATGGGTGCATTCTCACCTGAATTGGTCTGGATGGGGTCATGAGTTGCATCTACAACTGTGAATGCATCATGTCCCATCATAATGAATGGTAGAGGGCAGTCTCATATGAAAGGCTTTCTCATAAAGAAACCATGCTGGGCCAGCAAAATCCACATAGACTTTATGGATAATGTTCCTATACTGCATGAGAGATGCTGCTCATAAGGGTTGAACTCTAGCAATAAATCCTGAATTAATGAACATGCCAGACAGCCAATTAGACCAATTATGTTCAACCTTCCTTTTCTTAAATTTCTCCTTCTCTTTCTCATCCAAATCCTCCTTCTCCTTCTCATCCAATTTCTGATATAAGAGGGAAAAGATGTTTGCATATTGTCCCTTAAGAATCTTTTCCCTAGTTGTTTGAGATAAATGGTCACCTAGTGGTAATGCTACATCCCCATAAGGGATGGCCAATCCAGGGGCTGCTTCATAACCCATTGTGGTCGAAAACCCTGTAACCACTGAATCCACCCCAGCTGCCTGGGAGGGGGACCATCGGAATATAAGGATAATCTGGAGCAGGAGGGACCATCCTGGAAGAGGGGAAGAGAAAGGACCAAATTGTCCTGACACCCCTCTAGAAGTCTAGAACAAAATTGCCCCAATGGAAGTCCTCCCAAACCTCAAGTCAAGTGACGCCAGAAGAAAAGTTACTTAAGTTGGACTGGTCACCTGGAAGTGCTGGCCCTGATGGTAAGACCAACTAAGGCCGTTTGTCATCATGAGCTGAGGTTGCAGTTCCCACCGAGCTAGACTCATTCTGAACAGCAGAAGTCTCACCATGCTCATACAGCTGTTTGAGAATATTGAGGTGAGAACAAACTTCGTTAAAAATCTTGTCTTTGCCTGGATAGTTTAGATGATTTACCTGGGCAAGGAACATCTTGGCTGGGTCTGAGACAAATCTGTTCTAATGCTTTAATTATAGCTAAAACATCATCCCAAGGAATATTGTCATTATCATTATCTGATGATGATGGAAGTGCTATCTGAGGATGCTTACTTGGTTGCTTTGCTAGACCCTTGACTTTCAGGCCCAATTTGCCCTTCTTAGGACCCAGTATAATGCCAAATATGTAGATCAAAAAGCCGGCTGGTATAGTTGGCTATGAGAAATGCTTCACTAAATTACAGCCCACAGCTGGCAATTAACTTGGAGATTAATTGCTACCTCCCAAAGAGCTTTTTCTATTGTCGCCCCCAGACTATGGAACAGCCTGCTGGACGAGATCCATCAATTGACATCTCTAGACAGCTTCAAAAAAGCTGTCAAGACAGATCTCTTCTGGCAGGCCTATCCAGGATAGATAATCCCGGCCTCAGGAATATCTTCTTCAGGAGAGTCCCCCGATGTCTTTCCCTTGAAATATAACTATATTACTGCAGTAGCTTACTGTTATCTGTAATGTGATATTTATTATTGTCGTGGTTTAATTGTTGATTTTAATCCTATAATTGATTTCATAAATTTTTAAGCGGGGGAGGGAAGTAAACTTTGTTGTATTATGCATTGGAATGTTTATTATTGTTAGCTGCCCCGATTGTTCTCAAAGGGGTAGGATATAAATAATAATAATAATAATAATAATAAAACAAAAACTTGATAGCTTGTAGGACAGAGACTGAGAGAGTATGACCTCAGTAACCAATCCTCCACTCAGCAAGCGCTAATGATTTAAATTAAGGTGTAATGTGAATCAAGGCCACAAAGGGCCACCATAGAAACTGAAAGAGCAAACTAAGAAAGAAACTGAGAAACAGCTAAACCAAAAGAGAAACTGCAAGCAGCCATGAGGCATGCTAGCAGTTGGTTTGGCTAGTCCCAACTGACCTGAAAACAAGGACAGGGGAAGAAGAGGTCCCTTTTCTAAAGACAGGCACTGCAGCAGGCCAGGGGAGCTAAGACCCGACTGTCTCCTCCCAGGTCAGCCTTCCCAGAGCACTAAATGAAGGGAGAATGCCACCTGGGCCTACAAAGGTGGCACTGGGTGTGTGAAACCCCTGCAGCCTGAGTCCCAGCCACACATCAGGGTCTGTCTGCTGGGGAAACCCCAGAAATGGGCCATCTAGACCCATGGGGGGATGCTCAGCCCGATCTAAGACCACAGCTGAAGGACGGGAGGGGCAGGCTACAGCCTAATTCCCAAGGGAGAAAGCTCCGTCCAGGATGTCCACTGCCCATCAACAGAGAAGTCTTGTCCCTGATTAAAGATCAGTCCAATGGTGATACAACGTGATATTTAGCCAATCCCAGGTAAACCACCAGCGTTGTTCCTCACAGGAACAATGGAATCCAAAGAGGGATGGGGAGAACATAGCTGGCTTAAATGCCTCGGCTCCTCATCCCACCCCTTCCTGATGCGGCATGAATATGCCCCATCCAATTGGTTTGCTGGCCTCTATTCAAGAGGGCAGCAAACATGTGTCCCCAGCCAGGGTGTGGCCCAGGGGAAGCAAAGTATGATGATAAGTAGGAAACAAAGAGATCAGTTCTGAAGTGCACACTATTTGTGTTATGTAGGGAAATGGTTTGAAAACAGTCATCAAGTTTATTTAAAATAATATAACTGTATATGTATTTGCCTTCAAGTCACCTATCAACTTATGGTGAACCCATTAATTTCATAGGGTTCTCTTAGGCAAGGAATACTCAGAGGTGATTTTGCTACTTCCTTTCTCTGAAATGTAGCCTAGAGCACCTAGTATTCTCTGGTAGTATCCCATTCAAGGACTAAACAGAGCTGACCCTGCTTAGCTTTCGAGATCAAGGGGGCTTTAGTGCCTTTAGGGTATTTGTAGGAATTCCTTTCCAGTAGTAATTATTTCTGATCAGCCTGTTGAATGGTTTCTGATGAGTTTATAACCATGTCATAGCAACTGCAAATATGTGGTAATTTTAGTATGCAGAAAAATGTCAGAATGAAGCTGCAGTTTTAGTGTTCTGTCCTTTAAGTAAGATATTCCACCTGTCTGATACACTTTGTAATTTGAACATAATGACCCTGAAGACATTTTATACATTGATGATACATTATCTTGTGTTTCTTTCTTTCACTCTTTCTAGGAAACAATGTACTGACCTTTATTATCTTTTTAGGTTTTATTTAGTATGTATTATTCTAGACCTGTATAAAATGGCAGAGAGTTCCACTAGAATTTCCTGACATCTTCAGTTCCTTTTTCAAAGGGACAGTTTCTTCTTCAAAGAGTCTAGGAAACTCCAAATTGCCTTATACTGACATTTTATTTTTTATACACTCAAAATGGAACCTACAATAATGGAAATGGACATTTTTGTACTATGTGCATCCATCTTCATTGCCTTCAGCAAGTCATACATCTCCTGTTGAGAATTTTCCATTTGTTTCTGATTTTCCATGTGAGTTATGTGAAGAGTCTATAGTTACAACAAATGAAATTCTTAGGGGCTGAACAAACAAGCCAGGATATGCTGTGCTATGCTGACCTGGGTCCTAACCTGGGTCAGTCTCTAGGCCAGTGCAAGTATGGGCAAGTGTTTACCTGCCTGCCAGCTGCCATGCCATGGATCTGATATTACTACATGCCTATCATTTTCCTCCACTGTTGCCTCTACTGAGAAGACCCCCATCATTTTGTCTGGAAAATGGGGCACCTTGCTACATCCACATGGCCCAGTGCCTCATTTGCCCATCAGACATTGTGACAGTGTATTTACAGTAGAGGCAATGATACAGGAAGGTAAGGGGCATGCAGGGACATCCAGTCTGCCAGGTGTTAACTACAGCATTTCCTAGAAACTCCATGGCAAACAGTGGGTCTTTTTTACTCATGCTAAGGTCACTTTGAGCTGGGATTAGGCCAGGACTGCTGGATCAGCATCCAGTCTAACAAGTCCTGACACGGGGTTATTTCCCTGCTTCATCTAAAGAGGACAATCTGCTTTATCACACTGAGGGGCAAAGGGAATTTAAACGAGAGTTAAACTAGAGAAAACTAGGAAATGCCTGATGTTTATCACATGACATTTCCTGGTTTTCTCTAGTTTAACTCTCGTTTAAATCCCGTTTGCCCCCTAGTGTGATAAAGTAGAATGGGAGGCCAGGGAGAACTATGAGACTGTCTTATAGCGAGAGAGATAGTACATTCAACATATAGCAATGATATTTGTACTTGTTAATTTTGTGCTGGAGAAACAAGGAACGTTTTCCAACCATCAGAAAACTCCATCAGAAAAAAATAATAAGCCATTGATCATTTTAAATTATTTTCTCCTAGTGTTTGAAAATCCCCAACTCAGCAGAAAACCACTTTGGAATATTTGAATACAGGGAGAATTGTTGTTGTGTGCTTTCAAGTCATTTCCAGTTTCTGGCAACCCTAAAGTGAATCTATCACAGAATTTGTTGGCAAGATTCATTTAAAGGGATATTCGTTTTGAGATATATACATATAAAACCATGGATGATTGATTCCATGGATGGCAAGCAGTACTAGATAATAAATCAATGTCTTAAAAACATTTTCCTCTAATTGTATCCCAACAACTGTCATTAACAGACTGCTGAAATGTAGCATGGTAGTTCTTTTCAAGTGTTGTTGTTGCTGAGTGTTCATTAAAGAACAGGCATATTGTTTGTTTGTATGTTTGTTTTTTATCTTGCCTGTTTCCTGCTTCAGGTTTCAAAGTGGCTTATATGTTTAAAAAAAAAACAATTAAAAGTTGACAAGATACAGATTTTAAAACAAGATTAAACAATTAAAAAACAGCACACATATTACACACACATATACCACCAGCACAACTATTGGCAGGATTAACAATTATTATTAAATACAGGAGGAAGAGGTAGTGTCCTTTAGGATTTCTCTTTCCTGGATCTCAAGGCTGGGTTTCCACAGTTTGGAAAATGGAATAAATATTAAAAATAAGGATAGCTATTATAAAGGAACTATAGTTCAACAGGTTCATATTCATTCACATAGTGTAACATATCTCCTGTTGACATAACATGCTCTGTCCCTGCTAGCATTTATTACACTACCCACTGAGAAGCTATGGCTGTCCTTTATGTTATAATTTTCTCGCTCCCATTTTCTCAATAGCTATACTTGTTTGATAGATTATATACAAGTTAGGGTTGTGTTTGTTCATTTTTGCCTCCCTGGGGAACATTTTCATTCTTTGTGGATCTCACTTCCTTCTACCCCCCCCCCCCTTTTTTTTCTTTCTTTTTGGTTAAATAGCCAAAGATCATAGGAAAAATACAAGGCATGTTGTTTATGAAAAGATCACAGTAGTCTAGTCAATTATTTCTAACAAAAAAAAGAAAGAAAGAAAGAGAAAAAAGAATACAACTGCTGCTGCTGCTGCTACTACTACTACTACTACTACTACTTATTATTATTATTATTATTATTATTATTATTATTTTCCTTAGAGATGTATACAGACTTACCTTACACAAATCTATCTTTGGAATTTGAATATACTGTATTTCATCCTATTTGCAAGGTGAAACACACATATTAGAAATTGCTTCATATTCTGTTTTTATTCTTGAATTTTGTCTCACAAACTGTTCATCTCCATTTTGCTGCAGTTTTCAGTATTTTTCTGTTTATCCTTATCCATGCCATTCTTTAAAGTGCAGCATTGGTGCCACAAAACAACATAAACTTAAACACAAGTTATACTTATTATTGTCTCAATAATCTTTTCATGAGATATTTTGCCAGCCTTTAGGAGTATATGTCAATATTTCTATTTTTGTTGTATGTGTTCTTTTCATATGTTCTTGTTCGTTATTGATGAAGTATAAGTTCAATGATATCAAGATCCCATCATTTTTGTCGAGTGTTGAAAAACATGCATGAGTCAATAATGTAGAGTGGTGAAATCCCAATAAACTGAGCGAACTGAAAGCTGTAGCAAATTCCATGTACCAATTGAAATTATCTTTTTTTAAAAAAAAAAAATCAGGATTCAGGAACTGTGAAACACAGTCAAGGCAAACACAGAATTGTGAAGGAACATAGTGTGATGAATACAAATACAAGTATCCCATTAATGGAGAGTAGGAATATGAATGTTGACTACAGTTGTATCATAAGAACATGAGACCCATGCTACAAAGACCAAAAGCCCATTTAGTCCAATATTTTGTTAATGTAGGAGCTAACCAGTCTCCTATGGAAAGAATGGCATGACTACAATACTGTAGTACACATCTTTTCATATACTTATCTTCTCTAAGAACTCATATATATAGAGATACACTGTTTTTGTTACTAGAAGGAATAGATATCCATCATGACTGGTGCCAAATGATAGTCTTGTCCTTATTTTGTCCAATGTCCTTTAAAGTTGTCCAGGGTGCAATGGGTTGATATTTACAAAAGATGATGGGAACTATTAGACTATTATTTGTTGCTTATATTTTTTAAAAATTGAATGTTTGTTTTTTTTTAAAAAAAAAAATAAAGTTGTCCAGGTTGGCATCCATTGCTACATCCTGTGGTAGCATATTCCACAGTATGTAACAAATAAGTTTGAACAACAATTTGATAAGCTTAAAATTCTTGATAGTTTATAGCCCTAGTTACCATTTCACAATAGAAACAGGACAAACAAAGATTGAGAAGGATCTTTTTTATTAATCTGGAAAGACAATTGCTACAACAATGGCAGACAGAGACATAATGACATGCTAACTTCTAACAAAGATAGCAACTGAGAGAATCAGACCAAAAGAGAGAGAGAGAGAGAGAGAGAGAGAAAGCAGAGAAAACAAAAAGAATAGACAGAGCTACTATATTCTGCCTGGATTATAAATAATGGTTTTATTCCTCCTGGATTTGATTGAACTACAATATTTTCTGAGTTTGCCCAATGTGTATTATTATTATTATTATTATTATTATTTTAAAAAGAGTTTATTTTGTAAACCAACACATCAGAATACAGCGGATCTGGGATACGAGAAACAGATTAAATAGAAAGAAAGATAATAGAGACATTAAGGAAAAAAGAAAAAGACATTAAGAGACAGCCAGAGACATTAAGACTTGGATGAGACTTTGAAGGGACAATAAGACCTGAAGTGGATAATATAAAGTGTTATCATGGAACATTCAGGGGATGAATTCTCCCCGCTAAAGAAAACAGATTTTCCATCCTCTAGAAAAAGAATGATCTGATTTAATATGTATACAAGAAACACATATTAGAAATCAGGGCACAAAGTATTTGAAGAATCCCAAATTAGGTCAAAATTTTATCATAGCCAGAAAAAAAAAGGGGGGGGGAGTGTGGTAACTTTATATTTGTTGTTGTTGTTAACAGCCCTCAAATCGATCTCAACTCATTGCGACCCTATGGATGAGACATCTCCAAGACCCCCTGTCCTCCACTACTCTGCTTAATTCCTGCAACCCCATACCCATGACCTCCTTAATAGAGTCCATCCATCTGGCATGGGACTGGAAGTAGGTGTTTAGCCCCAGTCCCCTTGCTTCTTTGATGGTCCTCTTTGTGTTGCTGCTCAGCTTGGTGGGGGGGGGGGGGCAGAGCTTTATATATTTCTAATAAAATCCCAACTAAGGAAATAATGACAATGAAGCAAGATGCTTGGAAGTTGAAATAAATTTGGAAGGAAGACATGTAATGATATTAGGAATTTATGGCCCCTTGAGAAAAAAGTCTAAATTTTACAAAAAATCTCACCAAGATGTTACTGAATCTAGACTATGAACACTTCATATTAATATGGAGATTGGAACAGAGTAATGAAAGGATAACTACTCAAATTTGGGGAAATTAATTAGCTCAATGCATCAATCTTGGCTCCTTACAAGGACCATTGGACCATGATTCCCATAGTGTTTACACAGGTGCCCAGAGATCCCAGAACTGACACAAAGGCAAAGTCTTTTTATTTTAAGCTAGTTTATTGATGTACAGGGAGACACTCTCACACACACATTCACACATACAATCACACAAGGCTAATGGAAAGAAAGGAAGAAATATGGAAAAAAGAAAAGAAAAGGCCTTCTAATGGTGAAATACCTGCCTGGGATGGCTCTTCCAGAATCCAAGCTGGTACAGCAATATCATGAAGAAAATAGGGAGAGGGGGTGTGTGGGACTTAGGAGAGGGAAAGGGGGGAAGGGAGGGGGGTTGGAGCTGTATGGAACCCCAAACCATGACCAGAGGTCTGTCTGAGATCCCAAGGCAGAACAGCTAACAAAGAAATAGCAAGGGTTTAAGTAGTCTTCTGGTCACGTCCTCAGCAGAGGCTACTGTCCTACATCAAAGCAAACCAAATTTACATATCGCTTGATCTACAGGAAGCCTTTCCTATAGGAAAAACACTGATACTGGAATAGCTTGCATCTGTTAAGTGTCACAAAGTCATAAATCAGTCCCAGGTGTGAAGGGTTTCTCCATTTGCAACTCCCAACTAGGCCTATGGTGCAAATGTGATCTCTTTGCCTTTAGGCCATGGCAGCTAAGGGGACATCTCCCATAATGCCTTTCAATTAGGGTCATAAGGAAACATGCCTTCACCTTATAGATACAGGATTTGCTTAGAAGTTTCTCTTTGTATCATTGCAGTCTTCATATCAGTAATGAACCCTGCAATTGATAGAGGATCATTGAAGAAAAAATAATAATAAAAGATAATCAGAGTAAATTTCCACTAACATTTTTCAATATGCTGGAAATACTCTCACTGGCAAATCTATGGCATCTGGAAAATAGGAACTCTAGAGAATACATGTACTACTCTCAACATCACCAATCAGCTTCAAGAATCAACATGTTTCTGATTTTAAGAGAACTTTACAAAGAAATTGTAGGAACAGGCAATAAATATCTGACCACAATCCTATCTCAATATGTTTGGGGAAAAAGGAAGAAAGAAATTTCATGAAGGCTTAATGAACACCCAGTGAAAGATATAAAAATGATAAAACAAGACAAAGAACATTTGAAACTGTATTTCCAAGAAAACCTGAACAAAGGGACTGAATTAAAAAATGTATGGTATCTCAGCAAAGCAATGATGCAGAGTTTTTTATCCAGAAGAATTCTGAATGGAAAAACCAAAGACTCAAGAATTAATGCACAAAATAAAAATTAAGGAACAAGAACTAGCTAAAGATCCAAAGAAAAAAGGAACTTATAATGAGATCAAATTACTACAAAACCAGTTATCAGTACATACAACAGAAGAAATGGGAAAAAAAGATAAAATTTCCAAGACACTTTGAATTTGAGAATAAAATTTGGAAATTACTAGCATACAAACTAGGAAAGCTGAAAGAAAAAAAGAATGATTTTTTTTCTTTACTACT
Source organism: Urosaurus nigricauda (assembly GCA_034509955.1). Taxonomy (NCBI): domain Eukaryota; kingdom Metazoa; phylum Chordata; class Lepidosauria; order Squamata; family Phrynosomatidae; genus Urosaurus; species Urosaurus nigricauda. The sequence continues at coordinate 65,100,336 of JAOEGL010000003.1, forward strand.
TTTTCCTTCCTGTCTTTTTAAGAGCTGTTGATATTCAACAAATACAGATTGTACACAAATGAAGATTCCACAAAGTTTGGAATACTGGTTGAAGTGTATAAAGTTATTGAAAAGGCCCTATATTCAGCTTCACAACCACATCTCAAGTATAAAATAGAAACAGTTGCATTAACCTGATTAAAGATTACCCCAAGGATTACCCCAAGGATTGCTCAGGTACGGTAAAGAAAGTGCCCTGAGGAGATTGTAGATTACATCTCCCATAGACCCCCAAGCAACTGGTACTGTAAAGCAAACCACAATTCACTATCATTTAAAATCTCAAAGACACAAGATTCCAGCAGTGGGTTAACTCATTAGCTAACCATACAGAAAAGCAGAAGGAGAGTTATTTCTTGCAGAGTAATTAGGCAGAATAATGACTGTAGATTTTGCCACATATCTCAAATACTACTATGGATAAAAGCACAGCATGTATAGGTATGACATAGCTATCATTTTCATGTCTCTCTATTTGTGATGGTTCTGTCCTAAGGAATCATAGATTTTGTAGTTTGTTGAGGTTTTTAGAGACATGTAGGTCTTGGCTTCATTGGCTGCCCCAGAATAACCTGGCCCCAGAGCTGCCTTGACCTCCCCCACTTACCTAAGCCCTTTATTATGATGCTAGTTGGCTGTTTGCATGGGCATTCCACTGTGCCTCTTGGTGCAGTCAATGCCATGGCAAGATGTCTGAGGTTAAACAAGAGGTAGTGCATCCAGGGGAAATTTGAAGTAAATAATCCATGCGAACAAGACCCTAGAGCAATGATCTCCAAATTTTTCTGGCTACTGCTCCTTTTCTTCTTGGGCAACAACCCTAGCTTGCTGCCCCCCCCCCCATGCATATTTCTTGATTTTAGGTCTACAGTTCTACTGCAAATTCAAAACAGTCAATTTTGGTTACTGCTCCTTTTGCATGCAGAAACCTTGGGAGCAGCAACTGAGCATTTGGCTGAACAGTGACTAAGAAACCTCTCATCTGTGCAAACTTTGTGAAAAAGGCTGGCCTGGGTGAGAGGCATCTTAGTTGCTTCTCAACTGCCTGCTTGGTCATTGCTCTCTTTGCACACAGAGCAGCGACTGAGTAGCTGGATGACTAGCAACTGAGAATCAGTATATAGAGATCTTGTAGTACCTTTGAGACTAACTGAAAGAAATAAGTTGGCAGCATAAGCTTTCATAGACTTTGGATACTAGACTGAACTCTACGAAAGCTCACGCTGCCAATTTATTTCTTTCAGTTAGTCTCAAAGGTGCTATGAGATCTCTCTACAGACTGATTCAACAGACTAGCATGGCTATATCTTTGAATTCTAGCAACTGAGAAGATCATCCCCATGCCACCCCTCCAGCAAAGGCCAGTGTGGGCAAGACACCTCTAGGTCACTGCTCAACCAGCTGCTGGGTTGCTTCTCCCAAGATGACCAGGTTCAAAGGGCAAAGCTTGTACCTGGCGAGGAAGGACTCTCAATCCTCTTCCGTTGAGGCAGAGTGGGCCATAGCTGTTGTGTGTATAGGGGCTTACAGAGGCCACATGCTCTGGACTGGAGACCAGTGAAGACAAGGAAAAGATTTTAACTACTAGAGCCACTCCAAAGTGAAGGCTCTTTCTAAGAATTGATTCCAAATACTCCTCCCTCTTCTTCCCCAAAGACATGAGTTCCCCACACAGTTTCAAGTGTCTCCCCCCCCCCCAATACATACACACAAACATTGTTTATTCTGTTACCTCTTCTCTTAGCCTGTCTGATGAAAGGAAACAGAAGCAGCAGAGCAACTCCACCCTGGCAACCAAATCCAGCAAAGCTTACAAAGATTAAGCAGGGGTACAAATGTGAAAGCTTCTTTTTGCCGCCACTTTTCCCCTACTGCCATATGCTCTAACTCCTTGCTCATGTCAGTTAGTCTGTCCCAAAATGATGACATTTTGAGTCATAGATGTCCTGCACCGAATCCACACAAGAGTTTTCCAATCACCACTACCAGTGAAAGAAGTGGCTAAGAGAGTGTGCTTGTATGGGCAGGCAAAAGGCAGGAGATTAAATGAGTACATTAAATAATCAGCTGTTGTGATTTTAAGGGACCCTGAAAAGAAGTTTCATGGAACCCTCATCCCCACAATGATCCTAAAAGTTGCTGGTTCTCGTGTCTTTCTTGTGAACCAATATTTTAATTGAATGCTTCCCCACCACCCTCTTTTCTTTCATTGCTCTTCTGCTGACCCCTTTCCCCCTCACTGCCCTCCTTGATCTTTCCACCACCCTTAGGTGTGTGTGTGTGTGTGTGTGACTCACTTTGGAAATCACTGACCTAGACTGTAAAAGTAATACTTGCGTTGTTCCTTGGATAAGCAAATCCAGTACTTTGAACATCTTGTCTTTCTGATACCTGGCTTTCTTATATGTAAAACTAGCTGCAGTCATTTAGACCAAATATCAAGGCTTATTCATGAAGAACCTGGTGTCTTCTATTTAGTGTCCTACTGAATCAATGTACAAATATATGCTCAATAATTGACATAGTTAATCAGCCTTTAAAGTAAAGCTACATGACATGCACATCCTTATTGTTCCTTTTTGTATGCACACTAAGTTTGAAGTGTCTAGGTTTCATGGCCTTGGACCTACAGTGGAGATAGGCAAACACACTTGCACACTTTTATTATTATAGCTAGATACCATTTCATTATAAATTAGAGTTAATGCCTTATGTTACTAAAAATAAAAATTGGGTTAGCATATTATTCATGCAAATTGGCTATGTCTCCCAATTTAAAAAATGACTTTTGGGATACACAGTGGGGTAAATTCTCATTGTTAGTATATTTGAAACCATTGAAGATTTACAGGATGAAATCTGTGCAGTGTTAGAGCTCTTAATACTGTGTCAGTCCTGATCTCTATATATGTATACTATAAATTAGCTATGGCACAAATCTTTATTTTCTTCCATATTTTATTGCTCATTGTTTTTTAACATTAAAAAGAAGTAAGCAACTTTTGAATGCCCAGTGGATGTTTTTATGTGTAGATGTTCCTATGCATTATGAAGAAATCATAGGGTCAGTCTACATATTCAGCTAGTTTGACTTGAGTTCACATCTAAGGTCAATCAAACAGCATAGTAGACTATTCCATGTGAGGGGTTGTTTATATATAATGGGAGATTACATAAATATGGCTTTTAGCAGTATCTTAGCTTATTGTGTCCTTGAAACATTTTAAGGACTTACATTCTTGTGCTGCATTAAAATTGTGTGTAGCTAAATTTTGCCATATTAACTGGAACCTGCAAGACTGTAAACTTTTAAAGAATTAGGAGTAACAGAAAGAAAATGCATATTCCTAAAGAGCTAGTAAAATGGGTGTGAGGTTATGTGGCAGCAGCATTCACTGATCCATTGTAATGAATAATCTCATTTTCTACACCCAGAGGCTGAATTTCTGAGAACAGATGTAAAAATTTAAAATTATTGCTGGTTGCACATCTATTTATATAATATGCATTTAATTATAGCTCCAATGTCTATCTTTTTTTCCTTAAGTGGGGCTGTTGAATAATTATAATTCTTTCTTTTCCTCTTTTACTGGAAGGTTGAAAGCTGCAGCATATGATAACAGAAGAAACAGAACATGTTATTTCACTTTTATTAGTAAAAGTCTGTCCCATATAGTGTTACATTTAAGAATGAAAATGAGTAGTAAGTCTTGTGCGGTATTAAGTATGTAAAATTTATACTGGAGCATTTAACTGGTATGAAGAACGTCCATGGGAAATATGCATTAAAATAAAGTTATGCAACAAGATTAAATCAATTGACATTGTTACCACATTAATAAAATAATAATTATTATTGGAGTCCCAAAACTATGCATTTTAACATTATAAAGAACCTCTTAGTCTCTTATGCACCAATATAATTGAGTGAGTAAAGTTAGATTTGGAAAACAAAGGTGTTGGCCAATCTTGGTTTTCTTATCGGTAGAAAAATATTAATTTTGTTTCTTATCTTTCTGAACATTCTGAAACTGTGATCTATCATTTCATGGAGAAACAATATCTTGTGGTGTAAATGGGGCTGTACAGACCACTCCAAGAAAGCAGCTCTGCACCACCCTGTGAACACCAGATCAAGCCTATGGCAACTGCACACTATGGGCCCGATCTGGTGCTTTGCCAGCCCAGAAAGGGCCAGCAAAATGCCACTCTTTTTTAAGCTTCAAAAAGCTGCCCTTGCTGCCGTGACTTTTCACCAATTCTTTGGCACAGTGTGTCTAAACGCTGTGCCGAAGAAGGGGCATGACGCCTCCAGCTGTGTGGGCAGGCAGGCAGCATGATGCCAACATTGGGGTGAAGCTGGGGCATACGGTGTGCGGCCACCATGCCCCCACTCCACCCCAATGCTGGCGTTTATTGCTGGTTTGTACAACCCCAATGTCAACTATTTTAAAACTGCTGTAGAGATGCAGGTCTGGAAAAGAGAAGCTCAGAATGCATCTACTGAAGAAAAAAGTGTAGCAGGCTCATGTGAAATCTTTACCTTTTTTTTATCTTGCTCTTCTTCATTCTGACACCTTGCTGTTCCTATTGCTAAATCAGATTTGAAAACTGCTTTCTTCTACTTTGTGATTTCTGTCACTCATACAATGGGTCATTCTGTACACTTGCAGCTATATCCTCAGAAATTCTTAGAGTTAGACTGATCTTTATGCAAAAGCCCCATTTTCCTTCAGTGTACTTATTTCTAGCCACTTCTTGGTGAAACTTCCTTTTCATTTTCCCCATCAGCAGCATTATAGGGAACTTGCTCTTCAGAACATGATCTAGTTTAGTGAAAAATATTTTCTCTTTTTGCCCCTTTTTTGTTTCTTTCCATTTCCTTTTATTTTGTATCTTTTTTTCTTTCTGTGGAAGGTTTTTTCCCCTTCACATTCATGGGTTTATGTCCTGATCAAGTGTCTTTCAGAAGTGTCTTGGGTGTGGTCAGAAAATTCCTCAGTCTCAAAGCTACTCCCATGGCCTCCTCTGTTTAGAAGAGACACACATAGTTAGCAGTTGCCATCACTGTTATACTTTGATACATCAGGCCTGAAGGAACCATTCTTCACACCGTAAGGACCTCCTTTAGGAAGCTGTGTTCAATGCTTTTGAATTACCTGCCCCAAAAAAACCCCTCTATATGGTTTCAGTGGGCATTTGCTCACTAAAAAGTCTATGGAGCAAATTTCAGAGACTTCTATAACTTCAGATTCTCAGTAGTCAACCTCATTCACCTATGTCTTCCTCAGTACTAATGTGTTTCCCTGAAAACAAGACAGTGTCTTATATTAGTTTTTGTTCCCAAAGATGTGCTAGGTCTTATTTTCAGGGGATGTCGTATTTTTTCCATGAAGAAGAATTCACATTTATTGTTGAACCAAAAAAAAATATGAACATTTATTAGATACTGTATATATATTTATATACAAAAACTTTGCTGGGTCTTATTTTCAGGGGAAGCTTTATATTTAGCAATTCAGCAAAACCTCTACTAGGTCTTATTTTCAGAGGATGTCTTTGTTTGGGGGAAACAGGGTAAGGACCCCTGTTCATGAAACAGAATATCTGATTATTCCAATGACTCCCAGAAATGAGAACAAGAAAACAGTGAATAAAGCTAAGAATTCAAAAAGATAAGTATCCTATACTCTGATTCCAAACACCATTCTCAAGCACTGTGTACAGTTCCACATTCCAACAGAGGACACATGTCATGTCATAATGGCAATATTCTGTCTTTTCCAGGTTTAAGAATATCCAGGGATCATAACTAGGAGTATGAGGATTTACAGATATCAAGTTGCTTGTAGAGATGAGCAATCCAATGTTTTGTTTCCTATAGAAGATATATTCTTTGGAATAGGAACAGACTCTGCTCTTAAAATTGGATGAGTCATGCACACAGTCCCTTAGTTGTGACTTATTAGATGTTCCTATTCTATTGCAGGTACTTAACCTCAAGCCATTTTGTAACATCACTGATAGGAGTCCAAAATAGGCCATGCACCTCCCTAGAATCTGCAATGAAAGGAAAAAGTTGAGTTCCTGGGCTCTGTTTCCAAAGATGACACATCTTTGCTGATATTCTCCAGGCTCAAGAGTATCCAAGAGATGTGGTATAAGCACCCTTCCTCCTTGACATCCCTTTTGAGAACAGCTTTTACCTCTACACTGGGATTGGCATGCTTATGTATTCGTTTCCTCAGTATTGTGATGAGATCACAAGATAATGATGTTCCCAAGTTCCATATTATGTGGATATGAGCAGGCCTTCACACTCATGCAAAAAACAGAGAGCTACTGCTGCTACTATTTCCCAGCATCATCTGTCACCATGCGCACATCAACTAGATTCATCCTCAGCCTCCCTCCAACCATCCTTTTTTCCTACTACTATAGTACCTACCATTTCAAACATACCTACCTCTATCTCCAGCCTGTGTACTACTGTGATTCTCTCACCCACACTTGAACCTGGAGTTGCTCCAGTAATTCAGTCATCACCTCAGGCTGTACCACCAATGTCACAAAGCCAATGGTACATTATTATCATGTATCCTCAGATTTGAGTTAAGACAGAGATAATAACTCAGATTCGTCATATTCTTCTTTGGATGTGATATTAGTGAAGTCTCCAGATTTTTTGGGGGGGGGGGATTTTTACCCTCATCTTATGAAATGTGTCCCTTTTGCACACTGGAAAGGCGCTTGATTTAGATTCAGAACAATGCAAACAACTTCAAATGGGTGCATCTGTAATTCATGGCCATGGCAGCACTTACCTGTGCTACCTTCCATTATGTGAGTAGCCAGGTAGGATTTAAAGTCATCTGCTTCCCTCCCACTCACATCTCAGTACATCAAAAATATTTATAGTGAGCAAGAACAGTATGTCTTTCTCCCCAAGCATCCCCAACTGAATTCAGTCTTTGTGCATCACAATTTGAATCTTTATGAAAGCCTCGTTCAGCCCTAGTGGACAAGGTAGAAAGCAGGATGTGGTGGCCAGAAAGCATACTCAACCACATCCCTTACTTTGTATTTTGCCAACTACAAAGTATATACAAAGTATATACAAAGAGCCCTCCCTTCAACCACCATCTTGAGGGGACTTAATTGTCTAATTAACAAACTGTAAGCCGCTCTGATAGCTTTGGCTGAAGAGCGGGGTATAAATAAAAATGTATTATATGAGCACCCACCAACAGTATTGATGGGATATGATAGCATTCTTCTTTAAGCAACTCCTCAAAGAAAACAACAAGCTAGTGTTCCACCCTGAACCACTTGACAGCACAACAAATAAAAATAATTATTACTCTGTATATACTATATACTATAAATAACAAATACTCTGAGAAATCATTAGTGGAAGCAATATCTTTGCTTAGGTACTCTTGCCCTCAATCTTCAGGGCTTATTTTGTTTGCTAAGATTATGGTAGATATTTCATTTGATGAACTAGTCCTCTCCCATACCTTGTAGATTAAAAACATAAAACATTGAAGCCCATTGCAGAAAGAAAGAAAGAAAGAAAGAAAGAATCCAATTCTGTGAAATCTAAACAGTTTTGCTTGTGGAAGACTCTTCCCAACCTTTCATTATTTTACTTTTAATTTTCCTGTTTTTGTCCATTCTTGTGTAACCATGTGTATATATTAATATATATCAATATCCATATATAATCATACAAATATGTGTATATCAATATAAAAACACACAGAATTTGCCATATTCATTTGACATAGTATTTATTCATTAATAACACCAGACAAAATGTATTATGGTATCATAGCATCATACTCAAAAATATAAAGGATTGTGTATATTGAACAGATCCACAAATGGAAGAAGATTTATTTTTATTTTTATTTTTTTGCCTTTTGCTCTAAAGATTCTCTTTTGCCTTTATAATCTTTCAAAAATCCTCTGGACCAGACTTTGGAGGGTTGCAGGAAGGAGGAGAAAAAATGTCTGCTTGTGTAAGCAGAATACCACTTGCATGATATTGGATTCATCCAAAGTTTTCTTTTGAAGACATATTCAAATAAATATTTATTTAGGTCCTCAGTGTAACTTTATCAGTGTTCATAAAATAAATGAAACATGCATGTTAGAAAATGCTATGCACTTTTTGCACATGTTTATTTTTAAACAAGTTTTTGTCCTTTTTCTTTCAGCAATGGTGGTTCTCAGCAGTCTAGAACCAAATACAACATATGAAATCAAAGTTGCTGCTGTAAATGGAAAAGGACAAGGAGAATATAGCAAAATTGAAACATTTCAGACCCTACCAGTTCGTAAGTAATCTTATTACTGTTTTTATGTACACACACACATTTTTAAATTATTCATATTGGTGGAGGATTTTTTTAAAAAAATCAATTTAGTGCTTTTTGGATTCTGATGCCCCCAGTCCTTCTCATGCCTAACATCCCAGAGTCAATTCTTAGTATTCCTCTTTTAGGTCTAGCAGTAGTTTAGCGAAAGACAGAAAAATGATGCCATTAATGGGTCAGTGTCCTTAAAAACCTTATTCTAGATTGTGTCATCTAGTCAAGAGTTTTGAAAGCTAAACATTTTTTTGTAGCAGAACCACAAATTCCATTGATCATTCTTCTGATTTTTGCATGCAGTTTTAAAATGTTAAACCTCACTTGTCTAGAAAATAGTTTCTTGGATTCCACTCTGGACCCTACTGAAAAATCCCCTGGAATCCTGTTACGATATATTAACATATTATGTGCATATTGCAACTTGTATAGAAGCTGTGCAGCACATTCTACGCATGATGCAAATAAGTCCAAAGAATTATTCATTTCACAGCACATTGCAAGTGTCTAGCCATATAATAATAAAGAGAAAATTATGAGACAACAGATTTTAGAACTAGCTACTTACTGTCAATAACACATTCTGGGCTGCACATCCAAGGAAACTATGTTTGGTCTTCCTGTTTACCTTATGGTGAGACAGCTGTGATCAACACAGTTAGCCTTTTTGTACTCTCAACAGGCAGATGTAATTATGAACTTCATGCATTACATCAGGTTTTTTTTCACAGAGGCCATTGCAAGCCTAGCACTGTGAGGATTTGGCCTATTTTTCCCAAGCCAGGAGTAATTGTGAAGGCAGGATTCCTGGTTGCACCAGAAGATTTCTGCCACTTATATCTTACATGTTCACAGTTTAAGGTATTTCTATCCTGACTTAATAAAATAGTTACTGAATATTAATTCAATATACAACATTCAGCTCTTCATTTAGGAAAAATATGCTGACAAAATAATAAAGATTATGAATTCCTTTTCAGCAATCTTATGATATTATGTGTTCATTATGGTTTAAGATTCTGTATAACTAACTACAAACAGCAGAATCTAGCTTTTTAAAATTATATTTTTATTAATTATATAAAATAAAATCTAGCTTTTAAACTTGAACCAGAACACAACCATAACTGATTTTGGATCATGAATCGCCTTTTCAGGACTCAGGTTTTTGTTTCTTCTTTTCACTATTTTTATTGTATATTTCTTTGGCCCTCTGTTTCTTCCCATTATCCACAACAGCCTTCTAGAGCAGCTTCTTTTCAAAATATGTGTGTACCTACTGGTTCTGTATATATCTGTTTTTAGAAGGGGAAATGGCTAGAATTAAGAAAACCATAGGGAAGAGAACATTAATGCTTTCCATTGCAAAGAATATGAATATGGCTTCTGCATTTGTATTTCTTTCCACTCTTTATACCCAGATGCTTTCATGTTATATAAGAAGAACAATCATGTAGCAGTGCAAGAGTTACTACAAGATAGTTGTAACTTTCTTCTTCTTCATTGGTTCCAGTTTTCAGTGTGTTCCTGCTGTTCAGAAAACTGTTCAAAATATTTTTACTCTCAGAATGGAAAAATAAAATCCATAAAATAAATTTTATAAGCTGACTTCTGTGCGAAATGTTTGAAAGAGAGTGTCATTAAGAATGCTAAGGATTAGGCAAGTTGTCCCAGCTCATGAGGAACAGTTGCTGATCTGTAGAGGCCCAAAGTTCAGGATGATATAATTTTTCAATAGAACCATAACATTATTTTTACCTAGTTTTTCCTTTAATTACAACCCAATTCTAAATTTCTGGGGCTAAATTCAATTATTAGTCAGATTCCACTGAATTAATGAAACTTATGAGCCATCTTGAATCTCAGCTCAAGAGAAAGGTGGGATATAAACTTGATTAATAAATTAACAATCAAGTTCCTATTGGATCAGTGAATCTATACAGTTGGATTTGGGTTATATAGAATGTACCTTCGGTATTTGTGGGTTTGATATTCACAGATATTAGCAAATACAGATTGAAATCAAGAAACATATGTTTGTTTGTTTGTTTGTTTGTTTGTTTGTTTTAGCCTCTGATGACCAAGCTGAGAAGCAGTCTCAGAGCAATAGCAGAGGCTGCCATAGCAAGACCCAATGTCTCCCTCCCCCATAGAAGTCAATCCCATCACAAAGCCACAGTCAGAACTTAAACCTCTTCTTCACTTTCTTTCCCACCTTCACATCACAAAACCGCTGCCAAAATTTAAACCTTTGCCTCATTCCATTTCCAACTCTCTGACAAGGAAGTCTGTTAGAATTTAAACTTCATCACTCCTTTCCTACTTCGTCATAAGGAAGCCTCTTCCAGATTTAAACTCTGCTTCAATCCATTCCCCACTTTCTCTCAAATAAGACTCTGTCAGAATTTAAACCTTTTCCCTATCAGTACACCTCCTTGTCCCTCTCCTTCTGCAACCCTTCCCTAACATGGATGGATGACAAAAGAGTTTAAAATTTGGCAGAAGCTTTGTGATAGAAGGTTGAGAAGGTCGGAAAATTCTGACAGAGCCTCAGTGATGGGAAGGTGGGAAACACTGCCTTCCTGATGCCTGGATCATATCACCCAAATAGTTTTATATATTAAATATTGACCCAAGCATTTATTTATTTATTTATTTATTTATTTATTGTATCTAGTGGGGGGGGGGGTCTGGAATGCCAGGGGCCCATCATAACTGAAATTTTTCCTTTGTGTGTAAGGTATATTTTTAAAAGATATTTATTATTAAGTAAAATGGTGCTCATCCTTATTAATGTAATCCAGTTTTGCTGTTCTGACAGAGAGCAAATCCTAGATGGCCCTTGTGGTCTCTTCCAACTCTATGATTCTATGATTCTATGATTCTAGAAGTAATAATCATATATCATAGAATAATTGCATTATTTTTATCATTTTGCTTTTCAGGTGAACCAAGCCCACCATCTATTCATGGTCAACCAGGCAGTGGGAAAAGCTTTAAACTTAGCATAACAAAACAAGATGATGGAGGAGCACCTATTTTGGGATATATTGTAAAATACAGGAGTGTAAGTATATTAATAATAAAGCTACCTGTTTTATAATTTTTATTTTGAACTTACATAAGAGATTTGCTAAAACAACTGCTCCCTCAGAGTGATTATCTGAATTTAAGAAATTTAAACTGTGGTAGCTGAGAAACTAATTATGTGGCAAATGGATACTTGAAATCCTAAAGTGACCTATATTGGAGAGAGAGAAATTATCTACACATTTTCAGGGAAGATAAATTTTAATGAGATCCAGGGTGGTGTACTGGTTTTAGCATTGGACTATGACTCTGAATAACAGGGTTTGACTCCCATCTCAATAATGTACAATTCATGCACTCTCAGCTTCAGGGGATGGTAATGCCAAACCCCTTCTGAAGAAACTTGCCCCCCCCCCCCCAAAAAAAAGCAAAACATGATAGGTTCACTTTAGGATCACTGTAAGTCAGAAATTACTTGAAGGCACACAACAACAACAACAACAACGAATTTCAAAAAAATTATGTATGCAATTTCTTGGGAGTTAATACTATTGAACTCATCAGAACATACTTCTAATAAACACATTCAGAATTTGTTGGAACAATAACTGCAGTATTAACCAGAGCTCTGACTAGAGGAATACAATAGAATCTGTGTTCTTAAAGAACATTTATTTTTTAGGTTTTTTTTTTTTTAAAAAAAATCATTTGCTTTAATGTATGTTTGTGCCTTCTAGTGATGTTTAGAATTAGTGTCCATAATTTAAAAGAACACTGATGTGTTCTTCAGCTACATGATATTCAGGGAGGAAAGTATGGAGTAATTAACTTGATATAAATTGAGTTGATGTGATATGCCCTTACCAGCCAGCTAGCGTAAGGACTGTCAAAATAAAGCAAGGGAAAAATAGATGAAAGTAAGAAGAGTGTTAAATGTATTTAGTTTGTATTTTAATTCAGATATAACCACTTTTGCACCTTTGAAGCAATGCATGAACTTAACTGTATCCTTTGAACTTTAAACAGTCCAAATTTTGTAGTCAGCTGAGTGTTTTCAAGTACCTGAAAAACTATATATGTCAAAATGTGGAGATTGCCTTGAGAAATGTGTCTATTTGTCAAAATCATGTACAAAATGCATGCAACATTTCACAAACTCAGAGTGAATATTTATGGAAAAATTTTCTTTGAAGACCTCAGTTTAGCCAAATTTAAAACTAAGAATTTGCTATGAAAGAAATTAAAAGATTTATTTCTCCCTTGGTGAGCAGAGTATTTCATTGGATCATATGCCTAAATCCATTGTGCTACTGGTTCTGAAGCACCAGTTACCATATATCCCCCCAACCCTTACCATTGAATATCCTGATAACCAATTCCAGATAGTTTCAGCTCTCCACAGCAGATTCCTGAAATGTATGTGGGGCTCCAGTTGGGAGGACACATCAGTCCTCTCTCCTATTTGAACTGAATTCTGCTCATATATCAGTTTTCCAGTAGCACATCCCTGAGCATGATAAATTTTAATCTAATCCATAGAGTTGGATGGAGCCTTGTAGGTTATATAGTCTAATTGTTTGCTTGATACTTTTTATCTATGGGTATGAATATTTAATTGTGAATTATTTAATTTGAAAAGGAAGTATTTGGCTAGCTTCAAGGCTGGGCAACTTCAAGTTCTGTGGTAGTTTTTCTTAAAGATGAACTCTGTGATTGAGAGACAAGACAAAGCAGCCTTAGAAACTGCATGTTACTCTAGACCAGTGGTCCCCAAACTGTGCCTTTTAAAAGATTTGGACTTCAGCTCCCACAAGCCTCAGTCATGTTGGCCAATAGTCTGGGATTCTGGGAGCTGAAGTCCAAAATCCCTTGAAGAGCACAGTTTGGGGAAGTATAATGTATTCTACATAAAGTAAGATAAAAATGAAAACTACTTTAATAGTGAATCAAATATTCACTATAATGAATATTATATTAATGTATTGACCACTTGTGAATACAGTGGTCCCCCGGGATACGAAGCCCCCGGTGAACGAAATCCCTGGGAGCCGAAACCGCCAGGACCGCCAAAATGCCCCCGGGATCCGAACAAAACCCCGGGTTAAGAAAGGGAAAAACCACGCGGCCCCTTTAAATCAGCCACGCGGTCCGTCCCTTAAAGCGGTCCCCCGGGAAACGAAGATTTCTGGGTTACGAAAAGTAATCCGGAACGGATTACCTTCGTAACCCGGGGGACCACTGTATAGTCAAAGCACCTAACATTTTAAAATTACAGTACAAATATTAAAACATGGTTGTTCTCTATAAGCTAGCAGTCTAACTGATATGATAAAAAGGAAAGGTGGGAAATGAGTTGGGGAGAGGGGCACATGTACTGGAGTAGCTCTTCTTCCTCCGGCTGATGAATGGGACGAAGTGGAGAGCTTAGTGTGATACACTTCATGGAAGCCTGGAAGTGCTATCTCTCACTGACCTTGCATCTCCTGACTAGTAGCATAAGCCAGAGCATGCCTGTCTTCCCGGAAAATGCTTACTACTTCCTGGCTCCAAACTTTGGTCGTAGTGTTTTTCAGCCTCTGCCCACCCATATAGTTCATAGACATTTAGTTTGATACTGTTGATATTGTTTATTTTATACTATGTTTTAACTCGTTGTTTGATTTAATTCTTTTTAGGGGGGAGGTGGGGATGGGATTGGATATTTTAGCTGCTGTTGTTTTAACTCTTTTTCTGTACCCCGCCCCAATTGCTCGCTCAGAGGGGTGGGCTAGAAATAAATATATATATATATTATTTTTTATTACACAATACCCCATCTAAGTAAAAAGTGGTGGTGCTGAGGGTCTTTTCTGTCAGGCAGTAGATCAACACATCCCTACACCTCCTCATTTAATGCCCTTTGTTTTTTTTGGGGGGGGGGGCAATAGGCTGTTCTCTCTCTTGTCATGATGTTCCTCCTGAGAGACACAGATGGGGATTCCTGCCTCACTTGCATCTGGCAGGTTGTGAAATCCAGATTGTACCGCCCTTCATGTAAGCAGTTCTGAAGTAAATTATATTATTCAGATCTGACACTAGTTTTGTTGCTTGAGATAAAACAGCAGGAAAGCCTGTTTATCCTCCTCTCCTCATTGCATCTCATTTCCCATTTAGTCCCATCCTCTTAGGGTACTGTTTTTAATACTACAATACACTGGTGCTTCAGAGCAATCTCAGCTATCTTCTCTGTACATATAATGCTATAAATAAAATAGGATAGTTCCATGGTGCAGCTGCCGTGGGGTCATTTCTCTGATGGAATGAGAAGGAAAACAATTCAGCTACTTATTGATCTCTCTCTCTCTCTCTTTCTCTCTTGAATCTGGGAAAAATATGTCACAGATGGTTATGCAGAGTGGGGGGGGGGATGCTATACATAGTTTTTATTAATGTGGAAAAAATTCAATTATTTTAAAATGTTTCATAAATTTCATTGATGACTATGAATTTCTGGCAATAAAATATTAGGCAGAAGTTTTCCAGATGATTATCCATATGAAGTGTGTGAGAGAATACATTATATTGTATTGATGCATAATTAGCAGGGGATAAAAACACTAATATTCCTAATGATCCAAAATAATATTAGTTTACAAATTATCCTTTTGTCCATGCAGGTCATATCAAAACCAGAAATGAAACATGGGTTTTCTTTCAATGTTACCACTTTTCTTTTTTCTGTGCATTGTCCTCTCATCACTACATTACCTTTCTTTTTTTCATTATATGTGTCCTCAGTTTTCTGTGCTCTTTAACGTCAAATTTAAACAAACAGTGCAAGAAAAACATATTGCAAACCCTTAATGACAAGAATTATAATAAAAATAAAATCCGCATAAAACACTGAATACTTTTCAACATTATGTTTTATTTTTAGCTTCTAATCAAATATTTAAGTTCTAATACATGTGGAGCTTTGGAAGATTTCAAAGTTTTGTGTACTGAATATGATACATCAGATGATACTCTTATTTTGGGCACTGTCTTGTTTTTGTTTTTTAAAGATCATTCCACTTTATTAGAAAACCCATGTCTACAGTGAAAATAAATGGGGGTGGGGATAATGCAGGGGAAATAGGTTTTCCTGGGTTTTTTTAGGCTCCTAAGGGCTGTTGGCTCTCATATCAAACAAACAGGCGGACATCAAATTAATTGCTGCTAACTGCTTTTGATTTGATCTTGACTTATGGCAACCCTGTAAATGAAACACCTCCAAGATATCCTATCTTCAACTGTTCTGCTCAGACTAAGGGCCATGTAGCATTTCAGTAAGGGCAGAAGAGGCAAGCAATTGCAAAGGAGTAAAAAAAATAGATGAAGAAGAAGAAGAAGAAGAGGAGGAGGAGGAAGAAGAAGAAGAAGAAGAAGAAGAAGAAGAAGAAGAAGAAGAAGAAGAAGAAGAAGAAGAAGAAGAAGCTAAAAGCATTGATATTACATTTAAAAAAAAAATTTCCAGCTGATTTTTATAGCATCATTGGCAGTAAGGTAAAATAAAGGGGGATCATATGAACAAATGCAGAGGGTCTGCTGTTGAAACCTCTAGTTTATCCTAAATTTCCTTAAACACTTGCAAACACAGCTGAACTGAGGGTAGAGCTAGATTGTTGTATTTATTCTCCCTCTGGGAACCAAATTTCACTGCTTGCATACCTCCCTCCTTTTGCCATGGATGCTGCTCAAACTGGGAGGATGATTAATCCTGTACATTTGTAACCCGCCCCAATTGATCGTTCAGGGAAGCGGGCTAGAAATAAATTATTATTATTATTATTATTATTATTATTATTTATTTATTTATTTTCCCCCCATATTCATCATCACATCCAAGGCATGTCTCTTTTCCCCCAGAAGGTAAGAAAGAAACTACCAAGATAATTTTTATGGTAGTTAGTAAAAAGAGGCAAGAACAGATCAACCACATATGAAGAATGGACTCTTTCTCTGGGTGGCAGAGGTCAAAGTACATTTTCTTGAACAGGGTATTCACAGCAAAATTTAAAAAGCATTATCACCGTTCCAATATTCCTCTCTTTGTCCCTCCCTCCCTCCTTCTGTGTATGTTTGTGTGTGTAAACTGTTGATTTCTGTTTCACCTCCTCTTTCTGGATCTTGTAAGGGATGAGAAATTTTCAAAAAGACAGGACTGTTTTAAGCAACAATATTTCAAATTCATTTTTAAATCTCTGTTGATAAACAATGACATGTAAGGAATTTCCCATATGCCACTGTCAATCTGAACAGTTTCTTATTCTTATTTTAATTAATTTTTAAAACATTCAATATCAATGTTTTCTAGCTGTTCAAAGACAGCAAAACATGATGGATGTAGATTTGTTTTTCAAAACATCTATCAAACAGTTATTCAGTACAAATGACACATTCTCTTATAACAATGCTATTGCTTTATGAGAAACTTAAATATTATATAAGTTATAAGTTTATTTTGGTTTAAAATATTTTTTCAATAATAATTAAATCATATCCTTTTATTTGGTGATTCTGCATAATACAATAGAAAAAAGAAACAAGAAACCTGTTACTGTTCCCATGCCTTTTTTTCTTGTATCATCTAAAAATATTAAATTGGTGCAAGGTTGTGCCAAGACATTTTGTTCACCACGGAAGAACAATAAATGGTGTCCACTCCAAACATGTGAGTAAATGTGCATAGTGACCAAATGCTTTACATGCAATTTAAAATGTATATCAACACAGCCTGATCAAAGTACTAGGAGATTGAGTTGGAGACTGTGTGTATGGCTGAAGGCAAGATTTGAATAAAGACATGGAATGTGTAAAAGCTTTGTCCAGCAGAATGAATTCAACCAACAAATAAGGCTTCATCTCCCTCTTTTACAGATTTTCTGGAATCACACTTGGGGCTGAAACAGATGTCCTGGAGAAAGCCAGATTGGGGCTCCAGTTTGGCTTTTTGCTGGCCTAAAAAGAGGTGGCAATATGCTGCCCCTTTTTGACCCAGCAAAAAGCCAGCTTTTCTGCCACTTCTATGGCTTTGTGGCGTTCCTGTGGCATGCAGCACTGCCAGAGCACCGCAAAGCCACAGGTGATGTAACGCCAGCTTGGGGGCAGCATCAGAGCATGTGGCATCTAAAACTGTGCCCTGAAGCTGACCCTAAGACAGCTCAAAGGGGCAGTCTGTTTCTCCCCTTATTCTCACTGTAATTAAAAAATTCTGTGTAAAAAGAAGACTGCTGAAAATTTTTATTAGGCTATTGAAAACAGTGTGGTTTTAGTGATTAGAATGTTATACTGAGGCCATGGGTTTAAACCTTAGTTTATTTTTTTTCCAGTTAATTGAAAATTAGAAGAGGCTCTGTGTGTTTTTGCACATTTTTAAATGATTTAAAATATCATAACTTCTTTTTGCAAAATAAAAATAAATAATCACAAAACTCTCAGTATTTCTATGTAGAGACAGGTCATGTACAAAAACATTGGGGAACTGATTCCTGAAATGTGAAAAGTAATAGTTGGCCATTTTCTGGTTGGGATATTGATGGATTGAAATATCAATTCCCATTGAAAATGAGCACATTCTTATTGTTCTTTACATAACTATTTGGGGCTTTGGAGAGCCAGTGTCTAGTCATTACTGAACCATGAGTTAGTTAGCCTATTCATGCTGTTTAAGCCTGTTTTACCTCACAGGGATGTTATGAAGAAAGTCAAATGTGCTACCTTGACCGCATTAGAGGAAGGATAAGATTTATAATCATAATAAATATCACTAAAAACTATAATAAATAACATAATGTAAAAATAAAAAGAAATAAAATATTCAGCATGATAGATCTTTGTGCATAGCTATAAGTGTGTAGCCTACCACTATTCTCAAGGATACTTCAATCCATATTGTTGATGACATTAAAAAACCTATGGTATTCAAAGATATTTTCTTCTCATGAATAGATTGATTGGGCCTAAAGCAAGCATGTATGAATTCTTTATTGTATATATTTATCTTATCCAATATACCACGGACCTTATATTTTAATTTTATAACTTGAAATCTTAGACTTTTCCACAAGGTTTTCACCATTTAAGGGGGTACTTACTTACTTTAATATTGTTAATTGTTGTTGTTATTACTTGCTGAAACTTTGGCTTCAACATACAAAGACCCTATGAAAGAGTGGGATCCAGGACACACTGTTATTAACAGTCTTGCTAAGGATTTGTAACTAGGGCTTTGTCTTACATGATTGTGTCTATCGTCCAATAATGTAATGTTCCTCTTTTCCTATTACTTCCCACTTTTCTGAGCATTAGCATCTTTTTTTAATAGGCCATGTCATACAATAGCCTCAGGTTAGTCTTTTGCCTTCTGGTAAAAGTTCAGGCTTGATTCTAGGTCTTGTTTAATGATCATTTTGGCAATTCATTGTATCCACAACTCTCTTCCATTACCACATTTCAAATGAGTTAATGCTGTTCCTGTCATCTTTTTTCACTGACCAGAAATCAGAAGTACTGTAGCATGAATTATTTTGGTACTAAATGCTATGCAACTAGGTTTCTCTAGAAGAGTATGAACTTCACTTTTAGGCAGAGAACAGTCTGGACTTCCATATTGGAGAGGAACAAGCCTTCTACCCCTTACGAAGTGGTAGGATAACTGCTTTGACCTGTATTTTTTAACTTTGTTGTAACCCACTCTGATTATGCGAATAAAGGAGTGGGGTACAAATCATCATCATCATCATCATCATCATTATCATTAGAAAACATTACCTGGTCTTCATAGCTTGGTTTACAATGCTTATTCTGATTTCTTGACTACAATATGCAGTTTGAATTATGATTTGAGCCAAGGTTTAGAAAATCTTCGGATTATTTCAATGTCCTCATCATTGATTTAAAGTTACATATATCCTTTGTGGTTATTATTTTTGTTTTGAACCTGTCATCCTTTTATCTATTTTGTATAATTTTTCAGTGTATTGGTCACATCAGCAATCGACACTTATGTTAAGTTTCCCTTTTATGTGCAAAAGGTCTCCTCTGCCTTTCTCACTGTCTTTTTTCTATTTTTTCACACAATATATATATATATATATAGTCTTTACATGCAAGTCTCTGAACAGTTGCATTCAGGGTTCTGACTAAGGCTTGAAATACGCGGGCAGGAAGAAACGGCTTCCAGATGCTTTGGAAATATGGTGCTTAGATGACACACATCAAAGTGGCTGGAAGCTGCACCAAGGCTGCACTAAAGGACTAGAGCAAAAAGGAACTGGGATAATCTGGCCAGTCAGCCTCAATGAGCACAACCCATGTTGGGGAGTGGGCTGTGAGGTTAGCAGGGTTTGGTCCTTTTTCTGGCCAGAGTGGACTCATGCTGCTCCATCATGTCCATCTGCTCTGGCCGTTATTTCTGTTTCCTTTTATGTTTGCTATTTGCCAACAGCAAGTGTGGTGTGTGGTTGGAGAGTTGAATTTCAACTCTGGAGATTTGAGTTTGAAAACCCAATGGGTGACTTTGGGCAAGGCATACTCTCTAAGCCTCAGAAGATGGCAATGACACCCTCTGAAGAAACTTACCAAAAAAAAAAAAAAGAAAGAAAGAAAGAAAGGAAGGAAGGAAGGAAGGGAAAAAAAAGAAAGAAAGGAAGGAAGGAAGGAAGGAAGGATAGGTTCACCTTAGGGTCACCATAAGTCCAAGACAATTTGAAGGCACACAACAAGAGCAACCATTTGAAAAGTTTTGTTTGTCACTCAATGAGACTTTTTTTTTCTTTTCAGCCAGAATCTGTTTTTGTTTGTTTGTTTGTTTTTGCATTCTTCCCTGACAATATCTTTAGTTTTGGCTCTCAGTTACTTGGGCTAAATAGTGCAAATTTATTCTTTTCATGGTCTTATAAATTCTATAGGACTGTTTTTCTACTTGTATTTTTCCACAATGATGGAATTAATGCTTTATTCTGAATTATTATTACTACTACTATTAGTAGTAGTAGTTTGTAGTTTGTGCCAAAATTTGTTCCTGGTCTTGTTTATGCAAAGAGAAATAAAGTTCTCCCCTCTTCCAATTCCTATATAACATGGTCAATCTAATTTATTTATTGGTAATAAGGTGATGTTATATATATAGTTGCCTCTTTGGTTACCGTTATAATGTGTTTACAATGCACATACTGTTGGGTTCACATACAGTGGCCCCCCGGGTTACGAACCCCCCGGGCAACGAAATCCCTGGGAACCTGAAACTGGTGGGACCACAAAACAGCCCCCGGGATCCAAAAAAAACCCCAGGATCCCAAGACGAAAAACCGCGCAGCCCCTTTAAATTGGCCACGCAGTCCGTCTCCTAAAGCGGTCCCCCGGGAAACGAAGATTTCCGGGCTACGAAAGGTAATCCGGAACGGATTACCTTCGTAACCCAGGGGGACCACTGTAATTTGATTAATCACTCTCCTGCTTTATTTCTTGTTCTCAGGTTTAATTCTGTAGTCATGTCTGGTTATGCTCTATTCCAACCACTTATAATTATCAACATGTCCTGTTTGAGAGTGTGGTCAGTTTCCTCCTGGACTCTAGCACAGGATCTTTCAATTTCTTCCTATTCTGCCTCAGTAGTTGGATTATGGTTATATTGATAGATTGTCCCTGAAGTCTTGTTTATATTATTTGATCAGACTTTGTATTTTATGTCCTAGCTGCTTTTGTTACATATGCATCTAAAGAAGTAGACTTTAGTCTACAAAAGCTCATGCTGTGAACTTCTTTCTTTCAGTTAGTATGTAGAGAGATCTTGTAACACCTTTGAGACTAACTGAAAGAAAGAAATTCACAGCATGAGCTTTTGTAGACTAAAGTCTACTTCTTTACATGACCACACAATCTCACTACTATGGAAAGGTCACACTATGATGGGAACATGTACCAGGTATTCATTAAATTCTGTAAAATGTACTATTAATTTAATACTGTAAAAAATGACACTAAACTGGTTTTATTCATCAAGATTATGTTAGATTTAGGCCAATGAGCTATATAGAAGAAAGCAGTGGATTCCTATGTTAGCATAATACTGACACTGAATAACGAATGCCAACTAAGTATTCACACATAATGGAACAGTAGCTGAATTAATTTCTTAAGAATTCTTATCAAAGCATTCTGGTCAGTTGTGTCCTGTATGTTTAGTAAGAAAAGCACAGACATGTTTTAGATGTTTAACATCAAATTAGTTGTAACAATACTCTATTTAAGGACTCACTTCATCACTATTTATACTACCATTTGCAATTTTACAGAAAGATAAGGAAGACCAGTGGCAAGAGAAAAAGGTCCAAGGCAATAAAGAACAAATTATTCTAGAGCATTTGCAGTGGACAGTGGGCTATGAAGTGCAAATCACTGCTACAAACAGATTGGGATATTCAGAACCAACTTTATATGAATTCATCATGCCACCAAAGCCCAATATCATAACAGGTAAGTTAATTCTAATATACTATCTACAAGTGCTCTTATCGGTGGTGAGCCTGATAGACATGGTGAATTCTCTAGATGGTCTTTAAAAATCATTAAACTCTCTGTAAGATTACTTCTTTTGACTGATAGATATTTAGACATAAGTCTTTTGTGCATTTTGTGTGCTTATATGTAATAAGGAATAGGTGTGGTAAAGGAAAACTTATTTTAAAAATAAATTTAAAAACTACATGTTTTGGTAGATGCATTCAATCATTAACAATCAGTTTTGTCCCACTAATACATAGAACAAACCTGTCCATGGCACAGTGTACTGACCTCTTGAAGGGCAGTAAAGAAGGAGATGGAATGTAGTTGTCCACAGCTTTTCACATCAGTCATAAAAGTTGCAGGAAAATGTGTTAAGAATTTTAAATGCATGTTGGTCACATATGGTATATCCCACTTGCATTTTGTAAGATGCAGGTCTAGCTACAGAGTGCATTTTTTATAACATAAGTATCTATAAGATTTCTTGAAACAGTTGTACAGAATAAGGTTTTTATTAGAAATTTACCAAATAGTAATGTTGCATTTTTTTGCTTGGCTAATAGTTTGTAAAGAAAATCTTGCATTTATTTATTCAAAGTAATATTTTGGCAAAAGCAATTCACAGCTATATTGGCTGGGACATCTATGAAGATACTATTTAATATTAATTTTAGAATTAGTCAACAATGTTTGCAATTGCATAATTCTTTGTGGTGACTGGAAAGGGTTACAAGGAAGAAGGACACAATATGAATTTATTTCTTTATTTTTGCACAACCTGAAGTGTTTTAATGTAAATAAAATTGACTGGATTAATTGATTTGGTAAACCAGTCAGAAAATTGGCTGAAGTATTAAAGTATTATATGAAGTACAAAATAATTATAACTGAAAATATGCAAAAACTCAGTATGGTCAATGAGGAGCAGTCTTGTGAGTGAGTGTGTGTGTGTGCATGTGTGCATATTGGTATCCTATTAGTAACTCAAGAAACCATAAGTCTGCCTTACAACTGCATAAATTCTTGTAAATCACTTCCTCCCAACCAACAGTATATATACCCCACTATCTTCCATGCTAGCATTCTCTGAAGATGCCAGCCACAGCTGCTGGCAAAACATCAGCAATAAACTCTTCTAGAACATGGCCTCATAGCCTGAAAAACCCACAAAAAATTATGGATACTGGCCATGAAAGCCATAGACTTCACATTTTGATAATTATTCAAATATTTCACTTATTATTTCCATCCCTGCCTACTAATTATAACAGGGGTAGACAATGTGATGATCATGGGAACCATTGTGACCACACAGACATACATCTGCACTCAAAGAGGGTCCTGCTGTTGCCTCTAAAGTTTACATGTTCTATATTATTATTATTATTATTATTATTATTATTATCATCACATCCTTCTCCCAAAACTGGGACTGGGGGCAGCTTACAATATTCAAAAACAGTACAATTAAACATACAAAAGTAGTACAATAAAACAGAGTTAAATTACTATAATGTTAAAACAAGTTTTATGCTAAAATATCAAATATAGATTTAAAAGATTTTAAAAATGTTTAAAACACATTAAAACAACGTAACACCCCCAAGTTTGTTCTTTAAAAACATTCTGTTTTAAAAACCTGTCTAAGGGGCTAAACAGACCTCCCCTTTGGAGTGGCTTGCTTCTGACTCTTTCAGCACTGGATTGGGGTCACAGCCACTACATGCCACAGCCCCATTCTGGCATTTCCACAATAAAAGGGAGCTGCAAAAAGCAGCTCTTTTTTGCACCACAGAGAGGGTGCCTTTGCTGTTGCCATGTCACCTTCTGGTGCTGCGTCATCTGGATGCAGTACCAAAGAAGTGCCATGATGTGGCCTGCTGTGCGATCAGTCTGTGTGATGAGGTGCAGCACTGTAATGGCAGCATCAGGGCAGTGTCAGAACCTGCACCATGTGGAAACCACACCCCCATTCTGCCTTGAGGATGGATGGCATACAATGCCAGTCTGTACAGCCTCTAAACAGGCATGTCTTAGCTTGTCAAATAGGAGTGGGACATTTTAGTCTCCCTGGGAAGAGAGTTCCACAGTCTAGGGACAGCCACGGAATTGGCCTTCTCTTGTGTCCCCGCCAAACGTTTTTATGATGGGGGTAGGAGAGAAGGGCTCCTATGGAGAATATCAGAGCCTGGGTCTGTCAAATAGCCTAGATCTATGCTATATAGGGTTCTGTAGGTGATAACCAGCACTTTGAATTATGCCCAGAAACAAACAAACAAACTGGTAGCGAGTGAAGCTGCTTGAACAGGTGCATTGTATGGTCTCTGTAACATGCCCCAGTTAACAGACTGGCTGCAGCTCTTTGGACTAGCTGAAGTTTCTGAACTTCAGAGGGAGCCTCAAATAGAGCGCATTACAGTAGTCCCCACAGGATGTAACCAAGGCATGTACCACCAAGGCCAGATCTGGCATTTCCAAGGAACAGGCACAACTGGTGGACATATTTTAAATGCACAAAGGCACTCCTGGTCACTTCAAAAACCTTGGCCTCCAGTTCAATGCTAAGTCCAGAAGCACCCTCAAACTGTGAACCTGTGTCTTCAGGGAAAGTGTAACCCCATCTAATATAGGCTGGATCCCTATTCCCTGATCTGCTTTCCTTGGTGTGGCCATTTAAAGGCTGCCCCAAGGACATGACACAAAAGGGGAGTTCTGTTTCAGAGCTCCTTTTTTTGCCGCGAGAAGGGTGTGCTTGGTGCCCTCCCACGGCGTGATGTTGTCATGGCACGCACAGTGTTTCTAAATTCTGAGCGCACCATGACAACATCACGGCATGCCCGTATGGACGCCACCATTAAAGGGAGGGTGCAGACACTGTGCCCTCCCTAACCCTAAAGACCCCCCCCAAGCCCTAAACACGCCTTATTTTGCACGTCTAGATCGGGCCTGTAAAACAGTACCCCCAAGCCCCATTCCAGAGAGGGAACCCAGGAGGATACCGTGGTTGATTATATGAAAGCTGCTAAGAGGTCCAGCAGAACTAACAGGGATACATTACCCCTGTACAGTTACCAAGGCTATTTCTGTACCATAGCCAGGCCTGAAACCAGATTGAAATGGGTCTAGATAATCCGTTTCATCCAAAAACCTTTGAAGTTTGGAAGCCACCACATTTTCCAACACCTTGTCCATAAATGGTAGGTTAGACACCGGCCAATAATTATTCGTTGTAGTGGGATTCAGGGATTATTTTTTTCAGCAAAGGGCTCACAACTGCCTCCTTTAGGCAAGCTGGAATACTGCCTTGTTGTAGGAGGCACTTCACCCACTCAGTCAGTTCTCTTCTGGCCTGTTTAATAAGCCAAGAAGGAAAAAGGTCTAAGACACACTTGTTGGTTTTCACCTCTCCAAGGATACTGTCCACATCCTCAGGCTACACAAATTGAAAAGTATCCATTAATACTGGACAGCCAGGTGTCAAGGTTACATCAACTGGCACTGTATCAACTACAGCATCCATGTCAGAATGGATCTGAGTGACTTTATCTGCAAAGTGTCATTCATTTCTTCACAGCAGTCTGCTGAGTTGTCTGAATTTTCTACTTGAGAGTGAGTATATAAAAGACCCCTGACCACTTGGAACAGCTCTGCTGGATGGCATTTTGCAGATGCAATGCTGGCAGCAAACAAACAAAAAAATTTATTGCTCTCCTCCCTGCCATGGAGTACACCTTCAAATAATCAAGCCCATGTTTGATCAGATTCACTTTGAATCTTCAACCAACATTGCTCTAGTCTCTTACTTGCTTTATCACCACCAACTCCCTGGAAAACCAGGAGGCTGGTTTGGCTCCACTCCGTAAGAGGGGATGTTCAGGAGCTGTTTTTTACACCAACCTGGCCATTATCCCATTCCAAAGATTGACAAGAGCTTCAACAGAATTGGCTGCCAAGGTGACAGGAAACTCCCCAAGAGCCATCAGGAATCCATCCACCTCCTGTACCATTTTAATTGGTCCCCCTTCCTTGCAGAGGTTCTGAGTTTCAGTGAGTCTAAACCTGATCACAACAGAGCTATGGCAAGTTCCGCCACACCAAGATCATCATCTCCCCACCCAGCATAGAAAAAAAGGTCCAGAGTGTGTCCAGCAGCATAGGTAGGGTCAAATACCACTTGGACATACTCGAATCTCTATAAAAAATTAAATGGTGCCCTGCAACTGCCAGCCTCCATCTTTCTGTCATCTTTATTCTGTTTAGTGTCTCTGGAACTTATATGGAGTTGAGCCATACTGAGAGAGTGGTGGATTGATGTTGATAAGCAAGTAACTTTGAACTGCTCCTGGCCACTGCAAAAAGAAGGTATACAGGGAGAACCCCAGTGCAATGTCCTGTTCATAGGGCAATAGTAGGAAACCAGGGGAGGTCCAGAAATGACCCATGGAAAGTGAGAAGCAACTGGGTAGATCTGTGAAAAGATGAGGTCAACTGAAGAGAGGATCAAGAGGGTCCTGCTGGGGAATGTCCTGATGTGGAGAACAGAAACACTAGTTGGAGTGGAGAGACCAGATGCAGTGACCAGATGCAGTGACAGATGCAGTGAAGGCCCAGGGAGAGGGAGGAAGAAGAGGAACAGGCACATGCTGCTTCCTCCTCTTCCTGACAGTCCCTGCCTCCAGGTGCCTCACCAGAGGCAGCTGAAGCCTGGGGATGGTGTGGAGGGAAGAGGAGGAAGAAGCATGTGCCTGTTCCTCTTCTTCCTCCCTCTCCCTGGGCCTTCAGCTGTCTCTGGACAGGCAGCTGAAGGCCAGGGAGTGTGAGGGAAGAAGTCCGGCCCCAGAAGTCCCACACCTGGAAAATGGAAGTCCCACCCCTACAGGATGGAAGTTCTGTCCCCAGCACCAGGAAACACCTGGTGCCAGAAGATCTTTTAATTTGGGTACTTGGCCCTTAAAAGGTTCACCAACACTGCTTTAGAGTAAATGCAACTTTTTTTTATTGTATACACTTTTGAAGACTGTCTTGTTGAAAGGTGGAATTATTATTATTATTATTATTATTTGTATCCCACCTCTCCAACAGGATTGAGGTAGTTTTTGTGGAGCTTTCGGGCTATGTGGCCAGAACATGGCCACATAGCCTGAAAGCTCCACAAAAAACTATGGATGCCGGCCATGAAAGCTTTCGACTTCACACAGGATTGAGGTAGCTTACAATCATAATAAAATTCATACAATATAAATAAAAACCCATTATTCCCCCATTCCTTACATATACAACATAATAATTCCACATACAATAATAAAATATAAATTAGATCATTGAATAATTAATTAAAACAATGAGAGATGGGACAAACAAGATATGTGGGGTAGTCAGCAGGGGTAATTGGAAACATGGTCAATATCAGCGGGGTGACCAAGTGACTTATTCAGGGAAGGCCTATCGGAAAATATCTGTCTTGACAGCCTTTTCAAAGCTATCAGATTTGGTAATGTGTTGGATCTCTTCCAAAAGGCCATTCCATAGTTTGGGGGTGGCAGATGAAAAGGCCCTCTGTGTAACTTCAGGCAACTTCATCTTTTTTTGTCTGCAGTAAATTTTTCCCAGAGGACCTGCGTTTGTGGGGTGGATCACAGGGAAGAAGGTGATCCCGGAGGTAGACCAGACCCAAACCAATTGAATAGATTGGGATTAATTTAAAAGAAGCTATAAGTAAGATTATTATGCTATCCACATTAAAAGAAAATAGGTTTTACAACAGAAATATGTGTGAAGCATTATGTAGTGTCTTAGGAGTAAGAGGTTATATTATTTCCATATAATGTAAATTATTGCATGAATTAAGTTATTTATCTTTATAAGGACAGGCTCACTGACACCAAGCGTAGCTTGAAATACAATAGAACAGAAGCTACAGTTCTGAAATCAAAGTATGCATTCACAACACTTAATAAATTACAATCACAACATGGTTATAATTATTATGTTTCTGATTATGTTAATTTGGAGCTTTAAGTATTTGAACAAATGATCAATATGTGAGATATTTGGTTCTGACGTTTTATTCAAATACAAAGGCTATGACAACATCAAGTCGAGAATACTAGCTTGCATTCTACATTGATTCCTCAAATGAACTACACTGAGAAATATTTAATTGTATCCCAATACCTGTATTCAGCATGGTAAGACTTTCCTGTGGTCTGTGTGTTTCCTCCTCTCCTCTACTTCATTAGAAGGTTGGAGAAAGATTGTAAAATGCTGAAAAATCATCTTGCTATAGCAGATTAACATTCCCCCCCCCCCTTCCTAACCCTGGCTACCATAGGTCTAAATGGAATATTCCTACAAGTCTTGATTAGGTCTGGTGACAGTTATTTGCTGACTGCTAATATACATTTTCTAGGCTAACTGAACATTGAACTGTAACTGTTGGCAATATTGACGTGTCCATTGCTTCAAGGACATGTAGTAAAATCCAAAGAGCTGATTTCATTATATTCAGTGGCATGGCTATATCCTGTATGATATTTTTCACTTTGAATATTGGTTTCTCATACCATAATGCCTTAGTTTCCACAAATATTTTCAAGACACATTCAGACTGAAAAGATGCATGCAGAATTTCTTTTTTGAAGGCACAAACTCAGAGTATACCTGCATTTTGAACATTGTACTGTTCTTTAGATTCATGCTCCAGATGTTAATGGGGCTATTTTTCTGATGTATTTATGTAGAACTTAATTTATATCTGAGCCAGCCATTAAAGATTGTTTGAATCCAAATGAATGTCATTCCCTCTCTAAAATATCTTCAAACCATGTTAAGTATAAATCAATTGGTGATACAGTGGCAGATGGTAGAGAGGCAGCTACCAAAAAACACACTGCACACTACTGAAGTTGCAGCATGGGTTGTTGTTGCTGCTGCTGCTGTGTGCCTTCAACAGGACCCTAAAGTGGACCTATCATGGGGTTTTCTTGGCAAGATTTATTCAGAGATTTGCTATTGCTTTCCCCTGAGGCTGAGAGCATGTGATTTGTCCAAGGCCACCGAGTGGGTTTCATAACCAAGTGGGGAATCGAACCTTGATCTCCAGAGTCATAGACCAACACTCAAAGCACTATGCCATGCTGAGTCTCAACAGTATGTATGCCAGAAGTTCTGTGATGCACTGAAGGGTCAGTAAAAAATACTGTTACTCTGTAATAGCACTTAAGCACTTAACAATAGCATTTTACATTTCTGTACCACTTCATAGTGAAGTATGCACTCTAAGCAGTTTACAATGTGTAAGCCAATGAACAAGCTGGGTACTCATTTTATCAAGCAACAAAAGGATGGAAGGCTGAATCAACCTGGAACCATGTGGGGATTGAACTCATTTGTGGCTGCAGTATCAACATTTAACCATTGTGCCACAAGGGCGCCTCTGTAATAAGTGGGTGACCAAGCATGTGTATTGAAATATTCTTTACCACAGGCTGATTGAACTGTACAAGAAATGGGGGTTCCATTATTCATTTTGCCTGACAAAATTGGAATGATTTTCATTTAATTAACTAATGGGGACAAATAATTAATTTCATACCTACATTTATGCTATTTTATTTCATAATGGACAAGCATTTGGAAATTGTTTTTAAAATATAAACATGTAAATCATTTATGGGAAAACAACAACAAAGACCATACTTTAAAGATTTATGTGGCATAAACCTTCATAGACTGTACTGCACTTCTTCTTCTTCTTCTTCTTCTTCTTCTTCTTCTTCTTCTTCTTCTTCTTCTTCCTCCTCCTCCTCCTCCTCCTCCTCTTCTTCTTCTTCTTCTTCTTCTTCATCTATTATTATTATATTCAAACTTCAGTCCTCGGATGAGAGGCCCATATTACATACCAGAAACATATATGCCACCTACATTAAAACATCAAAAAACGTTTCATAATAAATCTGAGCCCTGATATTTAGATTATCATTAGTTCTTCTTCCTCCCCACTCTTCCATGCTTAACACATGATAGCACCCACACTGTGTTAGCTAAATTGATCTGAGCTAATATCATTTGAAAGTAAAACGTACATATGAGTCAGGGAATTGTATGATTCCTACCTACTAAATAGGAGCAGCTAGTGTTGATGAAGAATAGTGGTGCAATTTTCTTCTTTAAACAAGTAATTTTAGCAATTTTCTTCACATTGCAAGAAAGTCTTTAAAAAACATAGTTTTCAAAAACAATTCACATTGTGGGACTTATCCTGTGCAAAATTATCATGTGGTTGGTTCATTTGCATAGGAAACAATATTTTCTGCCATAGAAAACACTTTTTAATGTCTAAGAAAATAAAACATATGTGTAAAAATATTATTAGCCATACAGAAAATACTGTTTCCTGCACAAAAAATGGGTGCAGATAATCCCTTGTAGCATCCCAAGAACCGGGAGGCCCATGCACACTTCAGTAACTTCTTCACCAAGAAAGGGATATTGGAGAGTGAAGCATCCATTCTGATAATGAACAGGGGAAACACTCTTTCAGTGTACAAGTATTCAGTGTTCTGAAAGGGATGGAAATAATATTTGAAAATATTTGAAAATTTATCCAAAAAACATGTTTTTAAGTGTTGACAAACCCTGAAGAATTCTGGACTAAGATGACTTACTCTGCACAACATTTGCATTGGTTGCTTTGTACAGAAAACAGCATTTTCTGGGCAGAAATTAATATTTCTGTATTGGAATATTAAATTATGTTGTTTTCTGAGCAGTAAATGCCTTTTTCTGCACAAAAGAAGGGTGTGCATATTTTGCACTGAGAAATCCCAAATTGCTAACAGCAATTTGCATGGTCTGGGGGGGGGGGCAGTAATTGCAGCTGGAAAGAAATTGCTGAAATTATTCATACCTACCGTTGAGAAGAATCTAATGAAAAATTTCATCCCTGTGTTCCAAAGGAAGCATGCTGTCAGGCATTGTACCCCTTGAGCAAACAGAACCAGCAGGACCTTGAGAGCTGCTGTTGTCCCATACTTTGTCACAACAGATGACTATCACTTCCATTCCATTTCCCAACATTCTGTTACCACCTCACCCTTTTCATTATTTTTAGAGAGATGCCCAAAGGTTTCTGAATCAGTATAACAATTTTGGGGGATTTTCCATTGTGGTGCTGTAAAAAGCTAAATTGAGTTCACCTGCTGGAAATTATCACTTCTGAACTTCTGGCAACATATCAACCTTCCCAGCTTTATAGTAAAAGTGTCATCTTAGCGGTTGCTGTGCTGATGAATAGGTATCTGAGGTATTCAAGCAACTGTAGAATTGCTGAGATGAAAATCATACACAACTGGTGGCCCTAGAAGAACTGTTTATCAAGTGAGTAAGTTTTTACAGTAGCCAAGCTCTAAAGTCCAGCAAAAATTACCTAGAAAAATATCTGTAAGGCACCTTGGATCCCTTCAGGGAGGAAGGCAGAGTATGAATGGAATTAATAATGATAATGTTACAGATAACAGTGTTTGATGTATTTTCATTACCTATATGTTTTATGTATAAATATATTTTAAAATAAAGATACCACACTTTTGGTTTTTTTGATGCAGAATAGTGAAATCATAAAATTAAAGACTCGGTGAAGTAACCTGAGCCATTGAGTCCAGCTTCATACTAGTGCATGAACTCATCTTTTCTTTTAAAAAACAAACCCAATGAAGCAGACTGCACCACCTTCTAATTTAGTTCATATTAGAGCCAAAGACCACTTATCTAGAAAGTGTCCCTCATGTTTAATCATAATCTCCTTGTTGTAATTTGAATCATTTCATTTGAATCCTGTCCTCTGGAGCACCAGAAAACAAGCTGCATCCATTTTCTACATAACAGATATATAAAAATGGTTATCATCATATCCCCTCTCAGTCTTCTCTCTTCTAGGCTAAACATACCCAGCCATTTGTCTTGTAGGGTGTGGCATCATACCATTTAGAATCTCAATTGCCCTTTTCTGAACGTGTTACATACAGTAATGTGTAGTGTGTGTCCACAGCAGAATATAATGGTACTGTTACTTCCCCTGATCTGGACAATATTTTGTTTCTGAGGCAGGCTATTCACTGTCATTCCCCTCCCACACTGCATCACCTTACATACATTGCTTTTTGGAATTTACTCTGTTAGTATGGACTCAGCTCATTCTGTTACTATGGACCCAGCTCACCTGTTCCTGAGATATTCACTCCCTCTGCTAATTTTCTGCCATCTGCAAATTTGATGGTGGTTGTCCAGTCAAGAATGACAAAAAGCACCTTAGATGTCTCACCTTTACAAAAACCCCATCAATCATGGACTCTTTTCTCTTTGAAAATTTCTGACCATGAGATCTCAGCCAGTATTGCCTTGAGCTAGTTGAAATCAGCATTCTTAAACATTGACTGCCTGACTTCTTTTAGCTTTACCATTCCTCTCTACAATGAATCTCAGAAAGGTGTAGTTGCCTTCTTCCAAGGAAAAAGCAGTAAGAAAGGACCCAGTACTTCCCTTTCATTGATCAGTTCCTATCTGTGATAAGGATCAAGTACCCTTCTGAAAATGAAATCATTATCAAGACAAATGTGCTGGATCTTAAACTCTTGGCAGAATTTGATTTCCAAAAGATACCATGGTAGTTGAAATCTCCTACTTGAACCTTTTTATTTTAATGTTTAAGAATCTGTGTTTAAGTCTTCAATCTAGTTTGGAGATCTATAGCAAATCCCACAGTTACTTTACCCAAAAATTACCAATCTGTCTTGCTTGGTCCAAAACCTGGATTTTCTTACAGCTGTACACATTATTTGCATGCTAATGTTAATCTTCCTCTCTTTCAGTTTAACCTATTCTTTTTTACAAGAGCCTTGTAAATCTTCAAGTTGTTTTCGTCCAACATCTGCAAAGTATAGCATATGTCATAGAAGTTATTTAGTATCCATCAGAGACTCAGGCTGTGTTCCTTTCTGCATATCTTTGAATGAACAGCCTTTAAATTCAGTGCAGTCATAGCAGGGGAGGCATTTTAGCTCATGTATTTACACATTTTCAAGGCAAGGGCATATCCAAGGAATTTAATGTGCACAAACAACACAGAGATTTGAAAATGGGAACAACTAGGATTGGGGGAAGCGAGAAAGAGAGAAGGGAGTGCAGAAACACATCAGGGTTGAAAAATTAAGAAAAATGGGCAATTTTTTTAAAAAGGAAATTGTGCAAAATGTACAAATTTCAGAGTGGGACAGATTGCAGAGTCCCATACTCTAACGCTAATCAAGGGAGAAACTGCAAGTGAGATTTGGAAAAAGTCACTGAAATACTGACAGATATTTTTATATGCTGAATCACAATTTAACAGGGCTAAATAGGAACTTTTGAAGTGCTGGGCGGGGGACACTTTTTAAATAAATTTTTGAAAAATTGTGTTAGGAATGAGTGAAGGTTAGGAGCAATGAGTGTTATGGGAACTGCTGTTTAAACCCTTGGGAAAGTACTACTAACGAAGGACTAATAAATATCCCTACTCAAGTACTAGGCTAGCTTGTCTTTAACACCAGCAAATGAAATTGTCAGGTATCAACAAAGCTAGTAAGTGACCCCATATTAAAGTTTCAGATTTTGTTATTTTCACTGATAAACTGTGTTTTTAGTAGACATGTTTCATTATTCTAGTGTGTGCATATATTTCTTCCACAGGGTTTGTACCAACAGAATAATTTGCTACTTTTAAATGTTAATAATTCATGGATCCAAAGCTGGAAAAAAAGGACTTCAGTTAACTAGCTCTATAGCAGATTAGTTGACGACAAGACATTAAAGTACATGTTTCCTCTCGCTGAACTGAATTAGAGGGCCAATTTGCCTCATAACTACAATACACCTATCACATTCAGACCAAGTTTATCTGCCTGTAAGGTGCAAACTTAACAGCAATATTTCAGTTCTGGTTAGTCTAACAAGGCACCAAATATCAGTCCAATATTGGTTTGGTTGCAGCTTCCTGTTCATTTTACCCCCTCGTATAGGATGGTACTGAGTTTTTAATTTAATTTTTTTTTTTAAATCTCTGGACAATCTTGACATAGCAGCTTCCACTACATTAGGCGATCTTTCACTCTTTTTAAAAGCCCTTCATTTATCTACATTTTCAGCACTTTCAATTAAAATGATTGGTATAAGTAATTGATTTTAGCACTGTGTAAATATTGCATTAATTGTTTTTTCTCTTTTTTCTTTCTCACTGTCACTTTCTTTTTAATTTCATTTCCCCACATACTTTATAATATTTTTTCTTTTCCCCTCAATTTTTTCTTATGCCTAATTTTTCTTATGCCTAATTTTTATATCAATCTTCATCAAGCAGATGCCTGCTGCGAAGCACGTAAAGGTGAAAATGGAAGCCAGGCAAGGCAGCTGAATGCTGCTGGTTTTGTTTTTCTTATAGCCATAACTCAATTGTGTACATTTTGATACTGCTAGTGAAGCAAACAGAATGTGCTATGTTTTTATTTTTTTGTTTTTGTTTTCTGTGAACTTTTTATTTAAGAAGCAATAAGGCATGGATATTTCTGACTTTCTGAAGCTCCATTAAAGCATCCCTTATATTACACCAACATGAAAGAAACTGAAGAAGCTATGCATGAATATTCCTCACAACTGGCTTTTTCATCAAAGAAGCCCTAAGGCTATTTTCACAAGTGATGCTTAAGTCAGTTTTTCATTTCCTGTCTCTGCAATATAAATGTAAAAGCTTCATAGAAGTGGATTCAAATTACAATTCAGAAGTCACACCTTCCAGACTAAAACACATTCCTAGTGTCACTTGTGGAAATGTCAAACAAGCAACTTAAGACTTGCTGGCGCTGCTGGTAGCATGCTTTGGAGTAAAATGTTTCTATCCTGTCTTGGTTTTCTTTCTTTACAGATAGTTACACAAATATTTATGGGTTTATGGGTTCATCTGTATAAGACTTTTTAAAACTTCTAGCTTAAAGCCCAAACTCTCTTGAGACTGACCAGTTTTATCAATTGTTAAATAGTGAGTCGATATAACTGTAATCTTGTTGATTCAACAGATCTTCTGTAGTTGGGTCTAACATTAGGATGCAGACTTATGACTTTAGCCCTTTTACTAGAACATATTGATTTCATATATACCACTATGCATAATGCTGTGCCTTTATTGAGATATATTTATATGCTTTTTGTTCTTTCTTATGACATTATTTTTAACAAACTATTAAAGTCGCAGCCCTCTTTTAGGGGCCCTGAATATATATGCCAATTCTAATACCCATAAAAGGCTTTTATGCCTGCCATGAAGTTTTCCTCAGTTGATCATGGTACTATGGAGAGGTTACATATGCAACATCACATCTGACATTAACTGTCAGTGTAGAAACATGCACACTAGGCTTACTAAAGTGCATGGGGAGCTTTGAACTGGAACATTTCTGCATAATGTGTATTTTAAAATAGTTTAGATTTATCTATTTTCATAAGAAAAAGTGACCATTGACTTTTGCTTTTCCTTCCTACTGCTGTTCTTCAGAGTATTGTTTCAGACAATCCTTCTCCCAAGACTAGCAGTGAAATGTAATGTTTATTCCAAATAAAATTTATCATTTTTGCTTTAAATGTCTTCACACATACACTCACACACAAATCACCCACTATGAGACAGGCAAAGTCTCTTTTGACTTTCTCAAACTTAGTTACTATGAAATGTTTTACATCCCATTAATTAAAATAAAAGACAGTATTTCAGATAATTGGCCCATTAGTGCATAATTTATTGGATAGACAGGGATTAACAAATAGCAAGGAGTTCTGGTAGCCACTACTTCCCCCTCCTCTACATTAAGCATAATATGTGCTCTTTTGTACAGATAAATAGGAATATTAATCATTTCTTCTACTGGGCTATATAAAGAAAGGGAGAGAGAGAGGGAGAGATTGAAACAACATAAAACAGTTATAATATGCCATACTTTTTCACTTAAAATACATCTCTGGTTCACTTTTAAATTGATAATCCTGAAATTATAATACAGGTTGATGAAAGTTGATATGGATTTTTCACTAATTTCACTAAATGACAAAGCATCAGAATGGATCTGAGACCTCTGAATCTGCTTTATCACACTAGGGGGCAAACATGATTTAAACGAGAGTTAAGCAAGCGTTAAACAGGAAATGCCTATGATAAACATCAGGCATTTCCTGTTTAACTCTTGTTTAACTCTCATTTAAATCCTGTTTGCCCCCTAGTGTGATAAAGCAGTATGTTTCACTTCATTTGCATTACAGCCCTTTTGAAATATTCTGTTAAAGGAGAGGAAAAATCCCTTTCAATTTTAGTGAAACTTTTAGAAGCTGTTAAAGTATGATTTCCGATGCTGTAGTTTAACAAAGTTTCTGTATGTATTCCAGTGCTCTACAAATCATTTAACTGTACTTGGTGTGGTAATTATGGTATTCCATGTTGTCCTTTTGGAAATGTGCTTAGAAGAAACCACTTTTGATAGTTTTACACCTCCTGTTAATCAAACACATTTTATTTGTTGGAATACAATCTGCTCTTTGTCTCCATGAGGATTTCATTCCAGACCCCCACCCCCATGGATAGCAAAATCCATGGCACTTTGAGTCTTGTTCTTAACAATGGTTGTGAGACATGCACAAGGCCATTTTAGCATAGTCACATACAGATGCTCCATTCCCCAGATGGCAAGCCCATGGAAGAGGAGAGTGGACAGTACTATTGGTGTACTGCATCAGTGTAACTTTCCTTATTGCATGGTGAGGAAGACAGAGAAAACTTTCTCTGTTGTTGTTTGAAGATAAACCTGTCATCATCTGAGCAGCCTTTTCCTTCAGTACCTGCATTCTGCCTGGATACCTGCAGTTAAAGCATTGAAAATGTACTATGGGAAATTGCCTGTGATTTTCTAAGATAGCATTTTCAACTCTCAACTTCCTTTAGCTTCAGGATATGTATCTTTTCCTAAACACAGTTGAACTTCTGATACATATGGTGACATAGTTATACCAGCCAGCACTAAGTATAAGGGTACTAGTCAACTATCATATTGTAACTTCTTAACACTATATGAAAAGAATTCATGCCTAGATCTTCCATCCTATAGATATGCTTTAAGAAAATTTGGATAGAAGAACTGAAAAATTCTAAGAACACCCAATGAGCCAGTCAAAGGAAGGTTCATGGCCCTCCCATTTTATCCTTACAGTCAGTGTAATTACTGTATATTGTATATCCTTTTACAAGAATGCAGTAAGTTAGAACCTCTTGTTGTTCCATTTATCTCTTGAAGTTTCTGATAAATCCTTAAGCTGAAAAACTAATAAAATTGGTAATGTCAGTGCCAATCTAGCCTTCTTAAGACAACAGTGTAAGATCATTATTTGTGTCATAATTTAATATTTCAGTGATTGAAATAATTATTTGGCCTTTCTCGCATCAAACATAGGCCCCTAAAGGAGTGACATTTCCAATCAGTCACTTTATACATTTAATTGTTCAGGTAATTAGTTTTAAGTTTTCACTAAATAGCTAGTGATGACTCCATCTCCATAATCATCTTTGTACATCTAAAAGAAAACAAATTATTGCATTTCAGTAGAAGTTGATAGGCCCTTCTATTAGGAGTTGTTTTTATAGATAATAATGCAAGGTTGTTTCCCCTCCAGAGGAATAATGAATAAATAGGTTAATTTACAAGGTACTGCAAAAATGCATATAACTATAACTATAATTTAGCAAAGTATCTTGTCCATCACTATTCTCAATTCTTTCTGATAGATATAAACATATTGTTCATATATGAAAATTCACTAGACAATTTAATCTATATTGAATTAACCAATGATAGCAATCGCTATCAACCTGTGAAATGTTTAGAAGCTACACCTGGGCCCGTTTTACACGGGCAAAAAAAGGCGCTTTTAGGGCTAAAAAGCCCGCATTTAGGGTTAGGGAGGGCGTAGCCTTTACACCCTCCCTAAGCCTAAAACGCATGGATGCCGCCATTTAAAGATGGTGGCGTCTACACGGAGGCGCCATACAAGCGTCATCACGTGCGCAGCGTTTTGACGTGCTGCGCACGTTTTGACGCTCTGGTGGCGCGGGAGGGCGCCAATCGCGCCCTTCCCGCGCCGCAAAAAAAGAGCTCGATCCCGGAGCTCTTTTTTGCGGCAGGTCGTTGCGGCGGGATGAGGCCTCTGGGGCTGCCCGTGTGGCAGCCTAGGCCTCATCTCGCCGCTAGAAGGGGCGAGTTTGGACTGCCCCTTTTAGCCAATGTAAAAAGCACCCTGATCTACTATCTTTTTTTCTTTCCTAAAATCTTTAGCAATATCTATAATATCATAGGAACAACAGTATCAGCCAGATGTTCTGTACATATTTAAGCATATTTATATCCACTTGGTAGCTCTCATAATTTGTGCAAAATATAGCTAAATAACTTGATTAATGGAAATTTCTTGATTTGATTGGTACATAAATTTGCTGTTGTTGTATGTCTTCAAGTCATTTCCAACTTATGGAGACCCCAAGACCCTACATGGGGTTTGCTTGGCAAATTTGTTCAAAGGAGGTTTCCTATTGCCATCCTTTGAGACTGAGAGTGTGTGATTTGCCCAAGGTCACCCAATGTGTTTCCATGGTTGAGCTGGAATTCAAACCCTGGTCTCCAAAGTTTAAGTCTAACACTCAAACCACTACACTTTGCTGGTTCAGAGAGAGAGAGAGAGAGAGAAGAGAGAAGAGAGAGAGAGAGAGAGAGCATAAACGCTGAATAACCTGAAGGGTTAAAGTTTGAGGAATCAGCAACATTAAGGATTGTCATCAAATCTTTAAGAAAACAGATTGTCTTCATCTCTCATGTCTTCATCTCTACTCACTCCTTTTACAGTAGACTTAAGACCTGCATTCTCTTCACTCTTCTGTTAATATCACCTGCATTACTCTCCCTGCATCAAGCCTCCTGCACCATCCTTACAGGTTAAATCTTGAGAAATAACAGACAACAGGAGAGCATCACTCAGACTTCTTTCTGTCAAAATAATAACACAGGGAACAGGAATTGAGAACTTAGTTTATAGACATGTAACTCCTCACCAAGGCTGCTGCAACACTGCAGAAATAAAGCAGTTTGTGACATTTTAACTGTTATTGTTCAGTTCTATGCAATTCTAGGATTTGTAGTTTTGTGAGACATTTAGCCTTCTCTGTCAGAGAGCTCTGGTGCCTCACCAAACTACAAATCCCAAAATTCTATAGTATTGAGCCATGAAAGTTAAAGTGGTACCAAATTGTTTTATTTCTGCAGTTAAGCAGTAACCTAAGTTTATTCTCAAAAACAGCAATGAATAATTTCACCAAATTCCTTTCCACTATGAGAAAGTCTTTAAAAACACATATTTTTGAAGGCTAGTCACAATTTGGGACTTATTCTAAAACAAATTATTGCACTGGAAACAAAATATTCATCATTCAAAATGATATTTCTATGCAGAAGTATTAATTCCTGCCCAGAAAATGCTGTTTTTATCCTATAAAATGCTGTTTTTCTGTTCAAATTTTTGAACCATTTGCAAAAACATGGACTAAATCCCCAAATATAACATTTTCTGAGCAGAAAACAGCATTTTCTGCACAGGGATTGATATTTTTTGTTTTGAAATATTATTTTCCAAATAGAAAATGTTATTTTCTGCACAAAACAACCAGATATGAATTTTGTGCAGAACAAGTTCTGAATGGTGAAGATTTTCAGTCCTGGATTTTTCTTGCCAAAGTTTTTCCACACTTGAAAAACATATTGTTTGACCATTTTAAAAAGGATTTGAAAAGCAAAAGATCTATCAGTTCCTGTGGTTTAGAAAAGAAAAATTTGGTATGAAAAACTGTGCTGTCTATTGGTCTTTGCATTGTGCAAATATAGCTAATGGAATACATGTATCTAGAAGAGTCATCTATTGTTGTTGTTGTTGTTGTTGTTGTTATTACCTCACCTTCCTCCCAGACTCAAGGCTGCTTACAAATCTAAAACAATCCAAGTTAAAACACTATAAATGTGCAAAATACATAAGAGTCTAACTTCATATCTGGATCCCATTTTCACATATTCTCTGTTGGCATGGAAGCACTGTGGTGATCAGAGAACTAGGAGAAAGTTTGGAGGTAATGATAGGGTTCCTAAAAGAAAGACAGCCATGTCAAAGCATGTAGTCCTAGGGGCTGAGCAGACAGGCCAGGAAAGCACAGGCTGAGCCCATGCTTTCCTGGCCCAGAGCTGAACCCAGATCAGTCCCTGTGCTGGAGTAGGGGACAGATGGCAGCTTATAATTAGTACCTGTCCATCTGAGCACCACTAAGTA
Organism: Urosaurus nigricauda; assembly: GCA_034509955.1. NCBI lineage: Eukaryota > Metazoa > Chordata > Lepidosauria > Squamata > Phrynosomatidae > Urosaurus > Urosaurus nigricauda. The sequence continues at coordinate 65,140,736 of JAOEGL010000003.1, forward strand.
CCTTTCCAGGCCCTTAACTACATCATCAGTACTGCACATGAGTAGACCTCTGTCACTGTGTCTGATGTAGAAATGGAGCACCTGGCTGCAATCACATGGCCAGGCACCCCATTTCTTCATCAGATACAGCAACAAGGGGTCTGCTCACATACAACGTCAACAACAGAGATAAGGGGCATGTGGGGCTGTCAGGACAGACAGCATTTGCCACAGAGTTTCTAAAATACTCCACAGCAAACATCCGGGCAATTTAACCCATGTTAAGGCCCCTTTGCCCCAAGATTGGACCAGATCCACTGGATCTCTGTCTCGTCTGGCAGGATTAGACCCAGTCTTGCCCCAGGGTTTTGGCCTATATCATTCAAACAGTACTACGTGAAGCTAGAGGGAACCTGGGCCTTTTGGCCTGTGTGGACAACCCCCTATTGAAGAGTGTTTCTGTTTTTAGTAGCTTGCTGGCCTTTATAGTTTAAGGAAAATGGTTAAAGGAAAAAAAGGTACAGTTAGTGTTTTAGAGGTTTAAAAGTAAGCTTTTTCATTGGGGACAGATTTAGTGACATGGTGGAAAGGGAATTTTGAGGGGAGTATGCTAGTGTTGCTTTTAAAAATAATAATAATAAACAAGCATAGGAGACAAAAGTGTCCCCAAATATCCCATAAAATTGGACAAAGGATATTGGTGTCTTGAGAAGTTACCACCACTGTTTTTGTAATAATAATGGGCCATTTTGGAAGACAAATTACAACACAACATATCGGTCTTCCTTTTGTAATACTTTAAACTATGGTTGTACCTGCCTTTCATTATAGCTGCTAAATATGAGGTACTTTTCAGAGAAAAAGAGGTAGGATCCTTAATACTATCATAGTTCTCTACATGAGGATTTGAAGCCAGATTTTTTGGGAATTAAGAACTCAAAGCATGGATATAGAAGCCTCTCATTTTCACTTTATTCAAACTGCTTGATTTTGAGTTGTGCTTTTTTTTTAAAAAAAATCCTGAAATTAATAAATCTTCATATTTTGACAAATTCTTATTTGTGTTGTTCAGAGGCCTAGGCCTTTTAGAAATAAGATCCCAGAGACATATCAAGCTTGGGAAGTGTAGAATAAGTTGTTGTTCCTTGATAGTGGATACAACAAAATATGTTGCTGTTCCTTGATAGTGGATATTTTAGTAATGTAAAAGCAGAAAAATATGTGTTTTTGGCATTAAATTAAATTGCAGAGTATATTATAGCTCTTCCCTTGCCAACAGCAACAAACAGCCTTTGCTTTACAAGGTTAATGCATCTTCAAGTGTCTATTTATCTATGTGTAGTGCATAAAAAATTCTGAAAATCTGGACTGGATCAAGGAATGGATCTTCTAGATTACAGAAAATAAAATAAAACCTCACCCATCTCTACTTACCACTCAAAACATTATTTGCTCTCTCCTTATGTCTGGGAATCCTTAGCATTTTCTTATATTAAACACTCTAGAAATAAAATATGCTATTGTTCCTTAATAGTGGGTATTAGTAATTTAAAAGCAGAAAATGTGTGTTTTTGACATTAAATTGATTTTTTAAAGGAAAATGTTCATATTTGAATGATAACACAAGAAAGTTAATCTGATCAATCATATGTATGGTTCACTTAAAATGCTATCTCATACATGTTTCCTTTGAAGTAAGTTCCAGTGTATTCAGTGGTGCTTTTCACCCCTGAAGTCTGGGTAGGATTGCAACTGTAAATGTATATTCCAGTATAGTAATAAGATCAAATAAATCACAGCTTGACCTTGGTTAACTAATTTTGGTTAGAATAAGCTACAATTCCCAAGGACAGATGTAATCTGGAACTGTGGCTTATTCTAAAGTGAAAGAAGAAGGCTTTATTGTATTCACACTTATGCAGAGGAAAAGGAGAAGAAAATAGTAGTGCAAACCCATGGTTTGCTATGACTCACTCCCAATAAACTTTTGCTTAGGTGAAATTCAGAAGAGGCTACTGTCTGAAAATGTTGGGGAGGGAGATTGTGAGAGAAGCACCAGACAGACAAAGTATTTTCTCTCAAACTCGATTGAAGAAAAATAATTATCCAAGTAAAGAAATAGATAATTTTGCTTTGTGTAACTCTTTATTCATCCCATTCTTGTTTCATGGGCATTCTGTCTCAGTGGCTTTTATTATATACTGATGTTTATTGTCATGTGTCATATATTTTCCTTAGAAAAAGTGTGTTGCACATTGTAAATGTAATGTCCCCACAAACATTTTTGAAGTGTAATGTCAAAAACATATGTAACCTTATGCATGTCTTTCATTGCTTGCATAGTGTCCCTTTTATTTTATGTAACCTTGGCTCCATTTTTGTAATAAATAAAAGTGATGTAACATTCCTTCAGCTGTTTTTTTTAATTATTGATTAGATTATTTATCAATATTGTTCTCTACTTTATCACAACCAAGAACAGAATTCTTAAAAGAATAATATGTGAAGGATAATATTGTCTTATCAGAAAGAAAACTTTAAAGTAATAGTAATTTTCCCATATTAGTTATATATTTAGGTACCAAGTCTGAACCCTCTCAAATTTGATGCAACTCTTTTTACAGTAACAAAAGATAGTCCTCAAATAAGTTCATAACCACACTGACTATGTCTAACAACTTGAAAGAACAACCATGGAAAGGTGTCATTTTTAAAACCTCTCTCACATTCCTTTTTTAAAATACCTTCCTTGTGTTCTGAAAATGAGCAGATTTGCTAATTTTGGTAATTTTTTCAACATTTTATCAAATCCTTGACATAAATTCCTCCCCATCAGCACCAGTTTAATTTACTTGCTAAAGTTATTCTCAGTATAGAGAAGACTATGTATATATCCATAGAAATAATCCAGTTTAAACGAAAAGGGGAGATAATAACAAAGTAACCAAACACTATGTATTACTAAGTACAACGTTCTGCAAACAATAAGGATACTATAAAGACTTCCTATATCAAATTATATTTGCATTATATTTGCAACAGCATCTTGTGATGCATATTAAAGATATCTACTTTAATTTAAGTATATAATTAAACTTACTCATGCAAAGTCCAATAATTCATACAAAGCCCAGTATATATTCCATCTCTTAAAGCTCTGCTGTGGAAAACATGCTTGAAGAGTTGGAATATATACTGGATTTTGCAAGAATTATTGGACTTTGCATGAGTAATTTGATCTATATACATGTATATGGTTGGTATATATCTTTAATGTTAATCACAAAGTGCTGGTGCAAATATAATGCAAATTTGATATAGCAAGTCTTTATAATATCCTTATTGATTGCAGTACATTGTACTTAATGATACATGGTGTTTGGATACTTGGTTATTCTCTCCCCTTTTGTTTTTGACAATTGTGTTGTGATACCCTCCTGGTGTATTGTTTTTCCGAAAGAAGCCAGTTTCACATCACTTTGTCATGGCTTAGTGCTATGGAATTCTGGAAATCGTAATTTTGTGAGACATTTAGCCTTCTTTGTCCAAGAACTATGGTGCCACAATAAATTACAATTCTTAGAATTCCATAAATTTGAGTTATGGGCCATTAAAGTGGCATCAAACTAGATTATTTCTGCTGTGTAGATGCAGCCTACATTGTACTTTTCCACCATGTGTGTTTTAAAGATTGGGAGACTCCCTGAAAAAATGGCACCCATAAAAGAGGACTAATATGGTTGAATAAATAGGTATTTAAATTGCCATGCATCCCTACTGAATGGTCGTTAAAAAGCACAGTACAAATGCTGTATTGCATAGACTGACAGTAAGTGCCTGTCACTGGATCCACTACTAATTGTTCCTCCTTGCCTGTGGCAGTAGCTCCTTGCAGCAGATACATTAATTATCTTCATATACAAAACATTCAAATTACAAAACAAAACAAAATATATATGAATACATTCAAAAACTCTTCATAGAAAGAACACTTTCAACATGGACAGTCTGAAATTCACAGTGGTGGAATTCTAAGTTTATAGCCATTTTAGCCTGTAGAATCAGTATGTAGAGAGATCTTGTAGCCCCTTTAAGACTAACAGAAAGAAATAAGTTGGGACTTAAGGCTATGAAAGTTCATGCTGTCAACATCTTTCTTTCAATTAATCTCAAAGGGGATACAAGATCTCACTATATTCTGAAATTTACAATGGCAGTGCAGGGAAAATTGAAATTCCTTTTCATATACCAATGTGTATGTGCACACACATGCTTACACATAAGCCTGTATAAGGAATATTGTCTGTGATGTGACTAACAGAATTCTACAATTTCTAAAAGACAGCAGGAAGCACCATTGCAAGTCCAGCTATCACTCAAATGTCTTTCTTCAGCAAGGTGAGGGATCACCAAGAAGAGAACAGGAGCACCCCTATATTCCTATTATGGCACCCACCAGTTTGGTCTTCTCTTTTTTATATATATCAGAAAACCTCAGTTTTTTGCTGATGCTGCCACCTGGCCACTCAGAAAAAGAGTTGTGGATATTACTGTTATCCTTCACATTCTTAATATACTTTAGGACAGCAGTGTATATATTGACTAAACTGTAGGTCACAAGACTGATTCATGCCTTCTTATTCATTACTTAATGGAACCGCATTAAGTGATGTAAATGAATCATCCCAGATCCAATAGTGAAAGAAAAAAATTGATGTTACCTCATTTATCACCATCATCAATCCCCCACCACTTCCATCATCATCATCATCATCACCACCACCAATTTCTATCCTTCTATCTTTCCACTAAAAAAGTTATCAAGTTCTAACATCATTAAAACTAAAGCAAATAGCGAGATTAAATATAATAAAATCAAAAACTAAAGAAATTCACTAAAGATACACAATTTGTACAAGCGAGCATCATATCCTTTATAAAATCACTAGAGCAGTGATCAGAGGTACCATTATGCCATGGTTCCTCTGAGTAATAAATTCTTACACCTCCAATGATTAAGCTAGAGCAAAGTTATTGTAATATCTATTACATTGGGGGGGGGGGGAATTACCCAGAAAGTATTTCTGCTATTGCAAGAATCTCTGTTATGTGACAGTGGGGCCCATGGTGAAAGAACATCCATTGCATGGGAAGACCACTACCATATAGAGTTTAGAAATGCTGTGACATCCAAGCTCTTCATTGGTGGGGATCCCATGAAAAAGCTTCACCCTCAAAGGCAAATGGATCAAAAATGGTCCTGAATGTTCTAGAAGATTTGGCAGCTGCTTGAGATAGGAACCAGACAACCAGGCTATTCTGTGGAGTGGGGAGATAACCCAGGTAATAAGCACAATTGGTCATAAGCATTTTTATTTGAATGCAGGTCATCGTCTCCTTGGTTCTCTGAGGAATTCCAGGGGAAAACAAACACTTGGAAAAATAACAACAGCAACTATAGAGAAAGACTTGAGATGGAACTGATTAATTCCAGACTGGAATCCATAATCATGAGGGGAGCAAAGCAGCAATGGTTTATTCTCTGTTGTATTAACACAGTCCTACCCATAAGGCTGTTTCATGTAGTTTTACACCCTAGAGTACTGAGGAGCTTTCAAAAGCACACTGTAATGGAATTGCAAAATATTTTTTTTTCATAAAAAATATTTCAGATTTTCTCAAATATTTGGATTCTGCATTTAGAGTCCACATTTAGGTAGATCTTGGGGATTTATACATTTGTCTGCTGTTGATGGATGGCTTTCGATTCATTCAGTGTTACAATGTGGACAAGATATTTGGAGATATGAGCCCAACTGTTTATTTAGACTTATATACATCTCATGGATTAGAGCTACCAGAGAAAGTTTGGACAGTTGAGTAGTGGGGTTTGCAAATGCTGTGAAAAAAATGTCCCAATTCCTCTAAAGGAAGTGTAAAGCTATTGTTGAAGAGATATTTACTAGAGCCACTCTCCTAAATATAGAGCCGGTTTCTAGTCTCCCTTTGCTCAGAAGGTTCTTAGAGAGAATGGTGGTAGCATAACTCCTGCTTTCTTGGATTTACAGATTGTCTGGGTTCATTCCAAAGTGGGTTCAGGCCTGATTGTGGGACAGAAACAGCCTTAGTGACTTGCTGGATGTCCTATACCAGAAAATGTATATAGACATACCTGTTGATTCTGCTGGACCTCACTGTGGCATTTGATACCATTGACCATGATATTCTCCTGAGTAATTTGGCTGATGTGGAAAATGAAGATATCTGTTTTGCAATGTTTTAGATCCAGAAGATGGCAAGTGTTGTTTAGTCACATGGGCTTCACCCTCTGGGGTTTTACCCATCCACAATACAAAGCATGTAATATGTGACCAAGATTAAATACTACATAGTGTTTTGTAAGACTGTGATGTGCATGAATCATTGCAGAATTGGTTGTATATATAGTAGGAGCTAGGAGTAAGGGAGCTCTAAAATGCAACATTAAAATAATTGGATGCCTATGTTTGGGTGGACTACTTAGTATAATAACCCAAAGAAAGCTAGGAAGTTGTGTTGGTAATTTGCAATTCTTTCTCTTCTCTTACTAGACTTCAGTACACCTCCTCATTCATAAGCTAGAGACCATCTATCATCATCATCATCATCATCACCACCATCATCTTTTTATTTGTACCCTGCTTTTCTGCTACAGGAGCAATCAAAGAGTGGTAGCTTGGTTAAAACATGGTTAAAAAAGTATACGATACATACAATCAATAAATAGAATAACTTATCCCCCCTTAAAAAAGAATTAAACAAAATACAATTTAAAATTCAATCTGTTAAAATAGCTATTAATAACAAACGCCTACAAAAAAAGATGGATGAGGTTAGAAAATGAACATAGCATTCACACCCAAACATAAGATTCTTGAACTCTAAATTCAAAGATACTTATACTTAAGGAAAAACTTAGTGTGAGAAACAGCCCTCACTTTCTTTATTTTCATTTTGACAGTTTAAAAAGCTTGTCTTTTTTTTTTAAATCCTCCTTGGATGACTAGAAAAGCAATCTAATAAACTAGGGCTCCACCCTCATTCCACATCTGGCAATATTGTTAGATTTCAAAACTTCTCAGTAGAAATTTTATATTTCAGGGGTCCCCCAATGAAATAAATTGGAACATATAAGATACTTTTCTGTGTTCCAGGCCCATCTGTTGAAACATAATTTGAAAATAGTTCCATAGTGATGTATGCCTCTTTTAAAATTACCATTTGCTTTCCAGTTAGCACATGATTATTATGGAGGATTAAGTTAAAAGTGTCTTTTTGTAATAAACAATAACACAAAATACACCCTTGTAGATGATGAATAGTATATATGATTTCCTTGAACTTTTCAAATATTTTCCCCAAGATCAATTCGTTGTCTCTTTGCACCTCCAAACCACCAAATGATGTATTAGTCATCACAGGCACTAATCAGTCAGATGTTAGAAAACTAGACACTGTCTAATATTATTATAGATTATTATTTTATTCTATAAATTGTAATGCCAGCTTTCATTTAAAAAAAAATAAGGATAGCATAAATGCTGTTCTGCAAAGTCCTTCTATCTTCTGAATAAAATTAAGGGAAAGATTGACCCAAAGTCATAAAGAAAACATCATGGCTGAATGCAGGTTTTAATCCTCTTGGTCTTGTCCAACAACTTAAGCACTACTGTAGTGTTCTGGCTTTCTTAAAATATGTTGCATTTTCACTTATACTTATAATTTTCAAATATACTTTAATCAACACAATCATTAATTGCAGTGCTTTGTAGCTTTCTTTTATCTTGGTTTTAAAATACTATAGTATTGTTTAATGAGTAAGCTTTATAAAGTTCATATTTTAATTCTCAGTATAGTTAGACTAATATGCAAATGTGCATAATCTTTGAAGACATGCTGCCCGGGTGCATATAATACTTAAAATTCTCAAAGGGACTGCTAACTTATTAGTGCAAGGTTTAAAGCCACATCACTGTAGTCCTGTGATACTGCAGACATACAAACTTTCTACAAAATAGAAAGACATTGATTCAGACTTGCCTATCCATGGTAGATGTGGGGATGTAAAAATATTTTCTTCAATTTGATTGTCTCAATAAAAGGATCCTTTTCATGCTTTTTCTGGCACATTGTGAGAATAAATACATCTCTCCTTAAAACATCATAAATTTCTGAGGATTGCATGAGATTTTGAAAAAAGTAGCCTGCACACAAGGCAATATGAACATGTTAAAATACAAACAGATAAAATGTACACAATTGACAAAATGTAGTCAATCAGCCAAGATGCATAACCTGAATAAAATACCTAAAGAAATACGTAGAATAGGAAGAATGTGTACAAAGTGCATCCTGAACATGAACAGGAAGAAAATATAGGTGGGATTCAGTGAAATGCAAGAAAAGTGGGAAGGAAATCTTCAGATACAACAAAAATAACATAAACAATGCACATTGCTAGTTATACATACTGTTTAGAACCTTAAACTGCTCTGTGTCCTAATGGCCATCCATATGGTGAGTTGGAAATGAACATTTGTTTAGAATTGAGATTGGTCATGTTACTACAAGATCTTAACTCTGGGGATAGAGAACATATCTGTAATCTTAAGAAAGTGTCACAGTTGTAAACAACACATGATTTTCATAGGGGAGTGACCATTTACAAAAGGGGGGGTGTTGCCTTGGTGCATAAAAACACTTTGTCTCTAACAAGGAACCATGTTCGTCAGACTTCCTATATTGAGTGTATTTACCTGACCCTGAAGGCTAGAGACAGTCTAGGGATTCTGTTGGTCTACCGGCCACCCCGTGCGCAAACAGATTCCCTTAATGAGCTGACACAGTTGGTCTCGGAGCTGGTGCTGGAGTCTCCCAGGCTTTTAGTCCTGGGTGACTTCAACATCCCCCTCGCGGCCAACAACCTTCCATCTGGTGCAGCTCGGGAATTCATGGAGACCATGACAGCCATGGGCCTGACTCAGCTTATCACGGGTCCTACTCATTTTGCGGGGAATACACTTGATTTGGTTTTCTGCATGGACATGGAAATTCCGTGGGCGGAAATCACTAATATTTCCGCCCTGTCATGGACGGATCATTTCCTGGTGGAGGCAAGCATCAAGGCATCAACTCAGATCCCCTCCGGGGGTGGCGGACCTATTAGAATGGTCCACCCTCGAAGGCTGATGGAACCTGACAGGTTTCAAGAAGCCCTAGAGGGATATATGGTTGGAAGTGACGGCGACACTGTTGATGCCCTGGTTAACACCTGGGATACGGATCTCTCCAGGGCTATACACAGCATCGCTCCCAAGCGTCCTCTCAGACCCGCTTCCAAAAAGAATCCCTGGTACACTATTTCCGGGCCAGGAAGCGGGCTCTGCGACTAGAGCATGCCTGGCGGAAACACCAGCGTATATCCGACAAGGCTCTCCTAGACCATCTTTTGAAGGACTATGGAGAGGCGACACAAGCAGCTAAGAATTCATTCTACGCTGCTCGTGTCGCGTCTGCGGAGTCGCGTCCAGCAGAGTTGTTCAGGGTAGTGAGGGAGCTAACTCAGCTCCCTCCTGCCCTGAACCAGATCCTTGAACCTACCAAGGCCTGCTGTGACCAATTTAACAACTTCTTCGCGGATAAAATCTCTCGGATAAACGAAGGTCTGGATGCCAGTGTTGAAGCAGAAACCAGAATAGAGGTGTCTAGAGCTTCCGTGGACTTGGTTGTACTGGATCAGTTTGAGTCTGTCGGTACCGAGGATGTGGACAAGATCCTTAGAAGCGTTAGGAAGACAACCTGTTCCCTCGATCCCTGTCCCTCGTTGCTAGTGGCACAGGGGGGACCGGCAGTAACTACGTTACTTCACTGGATTATTAATTCATCCTTGAGGGAAGGGCACTTTCCAGACAATCTTAAATTGGCCATCATAAAACCAATATTGAAAAAGCCCTCCCTCGACCCCCTGGTTCACAACAATTATCGGCCAATCTCGCTACTGCCATTTTTGGGGAAGGTGATCGAGAGGGCGGTTGCACTCCAGCTTCAATCGATCTTGGATGAAACGGATTATCTAGATCCATTTCAAACCGGTTTTCGGGCGGGCTACGGGGTTGAGACTGCCATGGTCGCCCTGGTGGATGATCTCCGTCTGGGCATTGACAGGGGGAGTGTGTCCCTGCTGGTGCTCTTGGACATCTCAGTGGCTTTCGATACCATAGACCATGGTATCCTTCTGGAGCGCCTGGCAGAGATGGGGATCGGAGGCACTGCGCTTCAGTGGTTCCGGTCCTATCTCTCTGGGAGGTTCCAGATGGTGCAGCTGAGGGACGTGTGCTCTGACAAGAGGGCCCTCACCTCTGGGGTCCCTCAAGGAGCCATTCTGTCCCCCATGCTTTTTAACATTTACATGAAACCGCTGGGAGAGATCATCCGGAGGTATGGGGCGCGGGGTTATCAGTACGCTGATGACACCCAAATAGTCTTCTCTATGCCTCCGACTGCTGCAGTGACCAGGGATGGCGTCACTCCTCTCGTGGCCTGTCTGGAATCGGTAATGGACTGGATGAGGGAAAACAGACTCAGCCTGAATCCAGACAAAACGGAAGTACTCATGATAGGTTCCCCCGGCCCAGGGATGGAGGTGGTTCCACCTGTCCTGAACGGGGTCACGCTTCCCGTGAAGGACACTGTACGCAGTCTGGGGGTGCTCCTTGATTTGTCACTCCATCTTACTTCTCAGGTGGACGCGACAGTCAGGAGCACCTGTTTTCAGCTTCGGCTGATACGCCAGCTGCGTCCCTACCTGAACCAGAGGGACCTTGAAACAGTAGTACATGCTCTGGTAACCTCTCAGTTGGATTTCTGCAATGCGCTCTACATGGGGCAGCCTTTGTATCACTCTCGAAAGCTACAAGTAGTGCAGAATATGGCAGCACGGTTGGTCACCGGTGCCCCCAGGGCTGTCCATATAACACCTATATTAAAAGATCTCCACTGGCTGCCTATTCGCTTCCGGGCTCAGTACAAAGTGCTGGTTATCACCTATAAAGCCCTAAATGGCTTGGGCCCAGAGTACCTAAAGGAACGCCTCTCCCCATATAATCCACCCCGCACACTTAGATCTACCGGGCAACAACTACTATGAGTTCCAGAGGCTAAACTATCAACGACTATGAAGAGAACATTCTCTATCTCGGCCCCTAGCCTCTGGAACTCGTTGCCCGCTGAGCTCCGCCTTGCCACCTCTCTCATTCTGTTCAAAAAGGGCCTAAAAACACATCTATTTGAACAGACATATCCCTGATATCTTCCCCTTGTATGACTCCCCCCCCCCAACATGACCAGACCATATTTTAATATGATTTCTTTATTGTAATGTTATTTAATTTTAATACTTGTTCACTTTTGTATGTTTTTATCTTGTTATGCTGTGCACCGCCCTGATCGCAGGAAGGGCGGTATACAAATAAAGCTTATTATTATTATTATTATTAATCTTGGCCAGTAAGAAAACACTAATTTTTCCGTACCAATCAATGACTTAGGAATTCACATTTTCTCAGCAGCCTGGGAAACTTCTAAGCAAAACTGTGTTCTTCTGCTTCTCACTACTACCTAAGATTGTGTCTGGGTCAACTTGAGGCCCAAAGGTATTTTGCACTAAACATGACTGTGTAACCCTTAAGATTTGGGGGTATTAAATTAGCTCAATGTAGCGATGTCTATTGGCTGGGTTGTAGTAGTGGGACCAAATCCCTATGTAAATCAAGTCCAGAGACACAAATAATTTGACTGGCAGAATTCTAAAGAAATAGTGAATTTTATTTTACAAGGCGAAATCAATAATCATATGAAAACACACAACCATACACACTCACAAAGAAATTCAAAGGTGTTATTTTGGAACACAGTAGGCCAGACTAACAGAGATACTACATCTGAATGGATAGTTGCTCCTCTTGTTATGGTCCAGAGATAAAAAGGGAGCTCAGTCGCTCCCAAAGCAAACAGGGGTTAGCAAGAAAAAGAGGAGCTAGTCAAGTAAACTGACAGCATGTATGCCTATCACTAGACTAAGCCAAAGAAACGAAGGAAGGGTACCAATATGTATAGTGAAGTTCAACCCTGGGGCAAAATTCAAGGTACTGGAAAAAGCCAAATGGTGGTGCCTTCTTTGAAATGGATTTGGATCACTTTGTAGTTGTTTTTCCAACACTGTGGTATAATTTTGAATGATAGGAGTGCATTTTCAAGGCAAGAGGGGTTAGCGCACAGGACTACTGGAGTCATTGACTCCTAGGCATCAGCCCATTGTTGGCATTTTTCACCTCATCTAGGTGTCCAAGAAAACAGCCTAAGTGACTCCTAGTGCTAGATAACATGTAATGAAAGAATCCTAGTAATAATGCCCACAGCAGGGACATAGAAGGGCCATTTAGCCTTATCTTATTTCAATTATGATATCAAAAGAAAAAGGGTACCAATGCCAGTAATAACTGTTGGGTAGAGGCCAGCATTGCACTTTTAAATGTTCCCTCTCTCCCTTGCTCCCTCCCTCCCTGCCTTTGCATTTTGTACATATTCTGTTGTATTGAAATGAGCAAACACAATCATCATTATGTCTTTTTTTCTTTTCTTTTTTTGGAAACTCATAACTTTCCAAGCTATGCTTACCTTATTTCTACATTGTTCTCTTACTGAGCTGCCTTGAGGGCCTTTTGGAAAGCTGAAAGAAAAAACAATATAAATGTAACAATAAGTTAAGAACATGAACAAGAAGCAAAAGCAAAGTCTTGTGGGTCTTGGGTTATGCTAGAGGGCATTCAGCACTGCAGTGTCAGCTTGTTCATTTGCCTTATGATGCTTTATACTCTGTCCCTTTCTTTGTACTTTCTTTGCAAACCTCATGAGAAAAAACACTATTCAGATACCATCAGCTCACTTTTCTCTGTGCCTGCTTGTTTCTTCTAGCTATTCCCTCCCTGGAGCATTTGCCTTTAAATAAAATAGGTTCCTAAAGTAAAAATAAGATGGGTTCCTAAAGTAAAAATAAAAATATGAAATACTAAAGCCAAAAAGATTTGTATTTCTTGGATTTCACACTGGATCTGAACAAGAATGAAATTATTTAGAAAGGAGTGTGCCTGACTCAATGGGCCATGCTGGTTGACATGTTGGGTGCAAGCTACTTAAAGCATTTGTCTGTCACTTCTTAACACAGTAGGAGTTTCAAGGTAAAGCATTTAAAACATTGAATATGTGAATAAAAATATTTCAAATGGATTAAAACACCTTTTCAATATAGTTTTTAAACCACACACAGTCAGCTATGGCAACAATGAGTACAGACCAGCACTTTGTGCTGGCCTGACTGCATACTAGAGCTGAACTAAGGCAAAGCATTCACATGCTCCGACCCTTAGTTCCCCCACCCTGCTGCCATTATGGCATGCATCCGTCCATATGGTGTGCAACATGAGGTCATACGTGCGGTGCAGTGTCCAAGCTGTGCTGGCTGGAAGGGGTGTCATCATGGCACGTGGCACGCCAGTGATGCCCCTTCAAGGAAGCTGCTCAGAGCAGCTTCTTTTGGACAGGGTTGGTGCCACAGCATGCATGTAGCTGCCCATCTGTATAGCCCCAGTCTTTAAGGACTGAAAGTCAAGAGAATCAACACAGTCTTAGCTGCCTGTTGGGGGAAAAAAAGGAATGGAGACATTTCTGTTGTGAGGTATTTTCATAGCATCAGAAAGATTCTGCAGATAAACTCCTGCCATATGTACCCACCTCTCTAGCCTCCCAGGTGGCAGGACATACAAAATGTTGTCCAGTAAAAATCTTAAATTTCAGGCAGATATATGTTATTTTTTGTTCTTTTGCACCTTCAAGTCATTTCTTACTCATGGTAACTCTAATGTGAACCTATCATGGTGTTTTCTTGGCTAGATTTGTTCAGAGAAGATTTGTCACAGCCTAACTCTGAGGCTGGGAGTATGTGACTTGCCCAAGGTCACCCAACCACTTCCATGGCTGAGTGGGAATTTGATAGTGCTAGATTCAAACCCTGATATCCAGAGTCATAGTTCAACACTTAAACCACTACACCATATTGAAACTTTACAAAGCTATATTCCCTTTTGTAACACTCACAGCCCAACCCTGGCTTTGGAGGTATGAAGCAGACAAAATTACTACTCAGTCCTGGTCTCGAGAAAAGCTGTTTTACTTAAGCAAGCACAATGAAGCAACAACAGGGCGTACATATACACAACTAGATGAAAGTAAAACAAACAAACAGCTTCATTTATATACCGCTTCATACCACCTAAGCAGTGTCTAAGTGGTTTACAACTTAAAGCTAATTTTCCCCAACAATCTGGGTACCCATTTTAGCGACTTCAGAAGGATACAAGCCTGAGTAAAGCTTGAGCCCTTTTTGCTGGTATTGAACTCGCAACCTTATGGTCTTTGAGTGAGTGACTACAGTACAGGCATTTAACCACTGCTCCTAAAAAAGTAAAATAAACAAAGAATAAATATGCATGCACACTCTTACTTCAAGCAAGTTAACATGTCAAAAGGAAAGAAATGAGGCTCACAGTGTCTTTTCCTGGTTCTACATCACTGCAGTGAAAATACCCACACACATTGGCCATTGAGGGCTACAAGCTTGTCTGTGAGGCAATCTTTTGTTCTCTACTATCTTATACCTGTGTCTCTTCTAGAGAAACATCACATTATCTATTCTACCAAGTTTGGAGCCAAGAAAAGCAGAGAGCAATTATCGAGGACAATTATTGAGTTGTTTTCCAGTTACCAAGTGCTGGGGAATATCTTACCTGTTGTCATGGATACAACCCCTCAACTCCCCTGTACCAGCCAGCTGTGAGAAGAGAACTGGCCTTGAATCATTCTCTCTTTTTAATAAACAAGGCCTATCGTGCAGCTAAAGCTTAAAAACCAAACTTTTGCTAAAGCCATAAATCCCAGCCCTAACACCTTTGTTTTTGCTGTGTGTCTTCAAGTTGTTTCTGACTTATGGAGACCCTAAGGTGAATCTATAAGGGGTTTTCTTGGCATGATTTGTTCAGAGGAGGGTTGCCATAGCCCTCCCCAAGACTGAGAGCATGTTACTTGCCCAAGGGCACCCAGCAGGCCTCATGGTTGAACTGGGAATTGAACCCTGGTCTCCAGGGTCATAGCTCAACACTCAAACCGCTATGTCACTCTGGCTCCAGATTATGCTTATTCAGGAAGTTGTAACATTCTGTCACAATTCACTCTTAATTCTCATCATTTTTCCCCGATTTTCATTAAAATATATGAAAAACATTCTTATAAAAATACTTTCAATATAACATACTTTGTATAGGACAACTGCACATGCAATGAATTATTCTATAAAAATCTGAGCAAAGGTGTTTGGTAGAGAAAGGATCCTGTTTGTAAAGAGAGTAAGAATAGCTCATAAGAAAATACTGAGCTGAAAATAGCTATCAGAACAAAGAATTACAGCTACTTTGTTAAACATTTTTAGCTTTCCTCTCCTCCAACTGAAGTGCCAGACATGGTTCTCTCCTTCACTTATTTCAGCCTCAAATCAGTTTTGCAAGAAATGTTAAACTAACAGATTATGACTAATCTACAGTCACCCCAGTTGTTCTCCTACACTCCAAATACTACACTAGACCTGATGTGCATTGTATATAGTATCATATATGTCAATATGATCTAGAAAACTATTTTGCTGCCCCCCCAATCAGTTGTTCATCCTGTACACCAGTGATTTATCTTTAAAATATGCAAAAATCCACCAACTCACCCACACAACTGCATTGTTATTTAAAACAAACAAACAAACAAACAATCCCCCCCCCCCAAAAAAAACCCAGTATTTTACTTCCCCTCTCTTTTTGCTTGGGGCATTTGAGACATTCAGTGCAGTCTCGTGTGGAGTGACCCAGAGCCACAGTAGTCTTTCTCTGGGTCTGCCAAAGTTTTCTTTCCCTGAAAAGAGCAAACAATCAAGATTATGGGAAAGCTAAGATATCTGCCATAAAACCAAAAGTTTACAAGATGTGGGACTTTAGAAAGGGTTAACAAGACAGAGGCATATGCAATGTTATACAATGTGGAGGAAGGGGACAGAGACATTTTTCTTCCTTTTGGAATGTTATGGCCTAGAATTGTCCACTTAAGTGATTTTATTTATATTATTACTTAAAATGCTTATATCTCACCCCCCCCCCCTTTTTTTATGGCATACAATGCAAACCATTTAAAATTCTTCCAGCTTAAAACCACAAATAATTTAAACAGGATAAACATATATTAAACTCACAAATAAAATTACTTTAAAAGCTGCAAGAATTAAAATCATGTGCATATACCTTGTGACATAAATTAGTCCCTGAAGGTTTAAACAAAAAGCCGTGGTTTGACCAAGGTCCAAAACACACTGCAGAAATAATCCAGTTTGAAACTGCTTTAACTGCCCTGGCTCAATTCTAGGGAATTTTGTAGTTTGTTGTGGCATCAGAGCTCTCTAACAGAAAAGGCTAAAATGTTTCACAAAACTGCAGTTCCCAGAATTCTCTATTATTGAGCCAGGGCAGTTAAAGCAGTTTCAAGCTGAAAGGAGCAGTTGTAAATATGGTCTCCCCCATCCTCTTCTTCCAGCACATCCAGCACAATAGACCTCTTCTAAGTAGTACTGTGGCTTCTATCCACATATGTTTATCTGTAATTGAGGTTTAGGGATGAATACAGCATTTAAAAATGAGGAACTTTTATTGAATTGGTTTTTGTAACTTGATATAAGTAAGAGTTATTCATATATAAAAACATATGATGGGAAAACCACTATGGATTAAGACAAATGCCAATCAAAATCCACAGAAAAGTCAAAATCTACAGGAAATCACATTTCTATATAGCCTGCTATAAAAGCTGTTGTTAGCTTGCAAAAATATGACATTAAATAAGCTTTTCAGTCTAAAATGCTTAAGCTGAATTGACCAAAATATGAATTAATATGTGATATATTGAAATGCTCATTAATTATGTTGCCAATCCAAACCAATATTTTTCCTCCTTAGGATTTTATACTTATTTGACTCCTAATGGCATACGTTGCAAAACTATCCTTGTGAAAATTTTAGAGCAATAGCTCCAGTTCCACACTCTTTTCATATATAAGCAGGCTATATGCCACTGCTCATGGGAAACGTCCACCTCCAACAGCATTTATCATTTCTGGTGGGTGAAAGAGATACCTGGAAAGAGTTTAATCCCTGCCCAAAATAGGTAATGAACACTGTCAGGCCTAATAGTATCATCTGTCTATTTGATTTTGGACACATGCTGTTGGCTATCTTCAGAAGAGAACTAGTTTTCTTTTTCACAGTTTTCTTCGAGGAAAACCCCACCAGTTGTTGTTTTTTGCTCTGTACTTTGGGGAAACAGACAAATGCAACATTAAATGGCATGGCATATTCTTCTGCAAACGATGTGGTGAGGGGCTGGACATAATGACTATACCTTTTGCCAATCTTTATGTTATGCAACTCAAATGTTACATGCCAAGAAAAGAAGCTTGGGCCGACTGAAACTGCAGCATTTTCTAGTTTAAATGTGGTTTCCTTTGTGTGCTGAAAACTGCACAGTGTCCGGGGAAGGCAATGCCATTCTCAGGGAAAATGCATGATTTCCAGAAAACAACAGTTTTCTGAGTAAGCTGTTGAGCCTTCATGGAAAACCTACATAGTTCCCCATTATTGTGGGACGTTTCCTGATGCTACAGAACAAAGAACTGTTTTATTATTCTCAACATTTGCCAGGAATCAGCAAAATCAAGATTTACTAACCCTATTCCATGTATAATTTGATTTATTTAGATTTTTAGAGTCTTTTTCAGACATTTACTTCGACATGCAGAGGTCTAAAACTGAGAGCATGTACATGGGTGGAATGTGGGCCTATCTGTCCTACGTCACTGGATGTATGTTGTCCTTTATGCTCTGAGCTTTGGAATCTGAAGAAAGTTCTATTAGCTCTGTTGAGCTGAACACAGTTGCAAAGTTCATCTGAGTTCCTGCTCATGGCAACTTTGTAACAACAAGAGGGCTGTGAAACCACTGTTAGCTAAATGTTGTTACAAAGTTGTCATGAGCAGGAAGACCTTCACATAACAGGCCTCAGTCCAACTTATTGTCATGTGAATATCCACATGTGGACTTATGCCAAAGCAGCATTACAAAACCTCATTCAGAAAAGCAATATTCCACAATATATGTCTGTGAACAGGTGTCATTACACAATTATTCACACTACAATACAAATTATAGGATGCACAATCAGAATGTGGAATCACGATGCAAAGTATAGGATGCATAATGGAATGTACAGGCTGCACAACCAAAATGAACAGGGCACAACTAGCAAAGGCAAGGCATGGAGGAACATGATGTTTGCACAACTTTGGTTCCACTGCTATCAGCACAATATGTCAGTTGTGTAATGGTGACTTTTTAGCCTTGCATGAGCAATGTAACTTACACATTTGTATGTCCCTAAGTGATTTCTGGACTCTGTGCAGAGTTCTAACTTATTTCTGGGCTCTCAAGACAGGTAGAGGCAAGAGTTGTTGTGTCATCACTATTCTATCCTTAGTTCTAGTTCTATGAATATTCAGACAAATGTTGAACTAGACTAATTTTACTTAAGCTATTTCTCAAAGCCAGTTTAATGTGGTTCACCCTTTTCTTTCTATGTGTAATTAATCATATCACACTTGTCTATCTTGACCATGGAATTCTAATTAGTAATCTTGCTAGAGGAACAGATCTAATAATTATTTTTTGCAGCCAATCAAATCATTCTTTTTTTTAATAAAAAAAATCAATTCACTTTTTAAAGTACAAAAATGAATATCTAATTATCAGCAGGCATCGGAATATTTGTAAGATATAGCATTCATTGGTCTTTTCTGGCATTGTCTGTCCAGTTGAGTAGTGGAAGTATTTTGTGTGTCAGACTTAAATATATAGGAATGCAGATAAGTGTCATCGTGCCTCTCTATGCCTCTGTTGTTGTTATTTTCAGATTATCTACCAGGTTAATCCTGTGAATCAAGTCTGTGAATAACTCCTTGTCATTTTAATCCCAGTGCCAGTGAATGAACAGCACTGCTAAACAAAGATAGCTGCATTTATATATCTACTATATCATTCTTCCATGGTGTCTTTTGAGATATGCAAGACCTGGAGTGAAATGAAAGACATGATATGAAATTACATAATCTTTGAAATATTCATGATTTTTGGAAGCCACCATGGAAAAACCTAGAAGAAATTGGTGCATATAAAAGAAATAAAATTTAGCTGGCTTTTTGCTCTTTCACAAGCTCATAACTATCCATTATCCATTTCAAACATGAATCTCTGTCATCACATGCATAAAAAGTTTCAGGCAGTTGAGCTATTGGAAGCAAGGAAATAATGGAGTAGTATGTACACTTTCCCCCTCACTTCACTCCATTCTGGTACTCAATTCTAGCATTAATAGAATTTAGCTTTTTGATTATATGATTAAATGCATGAATAAACATATCCACTGGAATAGCTAGCAGACCTGACAAAGGAAAAAAGCCTTGATCTCACTTTGGTTCTATCACTTCAACACAAATCTTTGAAATATTCTTCTAAATAACCATCCATTAGAATGTATCAATGAATCATAACATATAAAAAAGGAGCAAGAAAAATGGAAATCCATATTATGGCATATCAAGACCATTTTTATACTAAAACCATTATCAAAGACTTGGAGCCTAGTATGAATAACAGTGTTTAAGAATTTATCATCTGTAAGCTGTGAAGCAAGAAATGAAATGTACATGTAGTCTTAGAGAGGGTTCATACCATCATGTTTATGCTTACACCTCAAAGTGGTGCTTTGCATGAATAAATGTACCAAGCACTACCAAGTTTCAAAAAAGAGAAAAACATTTAGAAATTTAGTATGATCTGATATCAGTCACCTCAAGCAATGAAACTTTTCCTCTCAGTATTAGAGATGCCATTCATCTACTGTATGAACTAGCAATCCATCCTGGGTTTTTTATGGATTATATCTACTCATAATTTAATGCTATTGGCCCGAAACAGATGAGCAGGAAAGTGTGGCTTCTGGTTGCTCTGGGGGTATGGTATTTAAATGACACATACCCCAGACTTGCTAGAAGCCACATGGAGAGCATGCCCAGCCAGGAAAAGCTGGACAGAAAAGGAGCAGAGAAAATCCGCTTTGCCAGCGTCTCATCTGGGAGTGTGGTGGCAGCCCAGATCGGTCCCAGACCTGTATGGTTGCTGTGGTCCCAAACCAAGCTGAGTGGCATTGGACTCTGGCCACTCATTTTGCCCATCTGCATGACCCCTATGATAAAGTATCAAGACAGCTATATTTCAGGCAATATTGGAGTTTTCATTTATAGATGTTGATCTTCTAAATCCTGAATTTATCAAGCTACCAACTATAAATAGTGTTCTACGCAAAATGAAAAACAATATCCTTAGTCTGGTCAGTGGTTCAATAAAACACATTTGATTTTCTCTATATATATTGTTGCTTATCTTTCTTTTAAAAATGCTTGAGGAACATAGACACAAGGGTTCTATTATTATTATTACAACATATTAGCTATCTTTGGTTGAGAAATATTGTTGAAATGTCACCTGGGATCCTTGCTTGCTTTTTTTGCTGAATGAAAATTCTGATGAAAGTTTGACAATTCAAAATTAATCCACAATCCAATGGGTATAAGGGACTTTTCCTAATTATACCGCTTCATGGTCTTCAGCTATGGCATTTCACTCACCTTGCTATAGTTTAGCATAATGTGTGTCACCTTCTTTAACCCCTTTTTCTCTCCTGCTCCTGTGCAGAAAAAAAAAGTTGGAAACCTTTGGTTAGTCCCAACTATTGATTCAGTAGGTACATTTAAGTAAATTCAACTGATCTACTTTATTTGGGGCTGATAATAGGATTTAGGCTAATGAGTTGGGAAGATTTTGTTTCCGATTATCATTAAATCATAAAATAAGGGGGCAACCAACTGCAGTTAACTATGATGAAATTTCAGACCACTTTAAAACTGTGATTTGTTTAAAACATAGGCCCGGTACAGACTGACATAGGGCTCCATAGGGCTGGGTGTCCATATGTGCCTAGCCCTGCAATTGGTGCCTGTGCACCATCTTGCCATGGCCCTGTCCACACAGGGCGCAGCATTGTGATGCTTAGGAATCTGAGTGCCCAAATGGCACTTGCTGGAAGAGACGTCATGGCACCATGTTGCAGCGCTCATGACGCCTCTAAAAAAAAAGCTGCTCTAGGCATCTTCTTTTTAGAGAGTGCATCAGTGCTGCACCGTGTATCTGGCGTGGTACTGATGAGGGGCAAAGACTGGCGGCATGGAACCCCTCATCTCTATCTCTCCGTAGTTAGTGCTAATCACAGTTTGGATAACATGGGAAGTTGTGATTAACTAAACATAGAAGCAAATTGCTTTAAGATTCCTTTCATACAAGGCATAGGAGGGGAAGGGGGTGAGTACAGGATCTCTTTCTTTAGCATCCTGTTCAAATGCAATCAGTGTTAATGGCATCAGGGCAGTGCTAGGTTTTAGACAGATTCACACTGTAAAATGTTTGAAATGTTAGATAAGAAGTTGCACCAGTGGTCTGTTCTGTACATACAATAAAAATCAGTGGCCTGTTCCCTACATACAATGATTGCTTGACATTCATAGTCAAGGAAGAATTTTTAGTATGGACTGAATTAGAGAAGCATGTTTAAAAACTTGATAAAGCTACTGTACAAGCAATATGAGGATGAATTTTATAGACAAAGAATGTGTTAGCATGGAAGTATAAATAGAGGTAGACCTCGAAAACAGAATTGACAGGAACGATTTAATCTGAAAGTAGTCTTCACAGTATAAATGGATTTTGTTTTCTTTTTCTCATCCTACTCAGGATTATTTGTGTTACCTTGAATCTTCTTCCTCCCAGCTGATCCTTCATCTCCTGAAATTCTTGTCTCTCTACTTCTGCCTCTCTTTAACTACTGTCTTTAAGATTACTAGGGCCCATGATCATCAGAATCTCTCTCTCTTTCTCTCTCTCTCTTGCATTAGATCTCAGAATTGCACTAAACTATAATTTAGCATAATGTCAATAAATCAACACAGTGGTCTCTTCCCTTATGCAGGGAAATTCTGCACATGTTCAAGCCCCATAGGAAGTAATAGTGCCCGTGCATGCTGTGCGCCCTGTGAGTGTGCACCACGGTCGTGTGCCCCATTACTTCCTATAGGTGCCGTGCAGCCACTTCTGGGTCCGGGCTTCCCAGTGTATGCTGGAAACTGCATAAGCCGCACCAGCTTATAAAGTGGGTGCACTATAATTTATTAAGTTCATAGACCAGTACTTAGAATCATAGAATCCTAGAGTTGGAAGAAACCACAAGGGCCATCCAATCCAACCCCCATCCTATGTCTGTTCATTTCATTTTTCTTCCCTAAGTGCATTGCCTTACATTTCTCCATATTGAATTTAATTTTTTTAGCTCTGCACCAGCTTTCTAGTCTATTCAGGTCATTTTGATTT
The DNA here is from genome assembly GCA_034509955.1 of Urosaurus nigricauda. NCBI lineage: Eukaryota > Metazoa > Chordata > Lepidosauria > Squamata > Phrynosomatidae > Urosaurus > Urosaurus nigricauda. The sequence continues at coordinate 65,163,424 of JAOEGL010000003.1, forward strand.
TTGACCCTGTTCTCTGTGGTATTAGCTGCTCCTCCTAGTTTGTTGTTATCTGCAAATTTGATAACTTTGCCCTCAATTCTGTCATCCAAGTCATTGATAAAGATGTTTAATAGCATAATAGCACTGGACCCAGGGCACAACCCTGTGACACCCACTGGCAATTTCTCTCCAGGATGAAAAGGAGCCATTGTTGAACGCCCTTTGGGTTTGGCTGGTCAACCAATTATAAATCCATGTAACAGTTAACTTGTCGAGCCCACATTTTATAAGCTTGTTTACAAGAATGTCATGGAGAACCTTCTCAAATGCATTACTAAATCAAGATATACTATATCCACAGCATTGCCTTCATCTACGAAGCTGGTAATTTTATCAAAAAAAAAAAAAAAAAAAAAAAGAGAGAGAGAGAGAGAGAGAGAGAGAGAGAGACATGAGATGAGATGAGATTTGTCTGTCATGACTTGTTTCTCTGAAACCCATGTTGACTTTTTGTGATTATAGAATTGCCTTCTAGATGCTCACAGACTCTATGCTTAGTGATCTGCTCTAGAATCCTTGCTGGTATTGATGTCAGGCTAACTGGATGATAATTTTTGGGGTCCTCTTTTTTCCCTTTTTGAAGATGGGGATAATGTTTGCCCTCCTCCAGTCTGTTGGGATTTCTCCTGTTCTCCAGGAGTTCTCAAAGATTATTGCCAATGGCTCCGATATTACCTTTGCCAGTTCTTTTAATACCCTTGGATGTAGTTCATCTGGTCCTGGAGACTTATATTCATTTAGATTAACCAGGTAATCCTGTACTATCTCTTTACTTATTCTGTTAGCATTTTGCCATCTTCTCCACACAGTGGCCCTACTTTAGAATGATATGAATGATCCATAGTGATCCTTGGGCCCATGTGCCTCTTCCCCTTTGTTTCTCATGCCTGGACTGGAAGCATAAATCAGAGGTTTTTAATTCCATTTGCTGAAGTGTGCTGTGCTCTTTCATCAAAACTAACAAGTTAGAGCTAAGTGTTGATTCTTAAATCAATGATGATAATCATTTGGTTCTCCAGCCAGCAAAGCTGATTGTGATGAATTTTTCGAGCTGCTATCTAATAGCATCTTGAAGGTTGGCAAAGTGGTTAAATGCCTGTACTGCAGCCACCCACTTGCAAACCACAATGTTGTGAGTTCAATACCAGCCAGGGAACAGGGTCTACTCAGCCCTCCAACCTTTCATAGGTTGATAAAATGATTACCCAGCTGGTTGGCAGCAATTAGCTTACATGTTGTAAACTGCTTAGGGAGTGTTTAAATGCACTGATAAGCAGTATAGAAATGTACTTTCTATTGCCATTGCAATATTTCCACCTTTGCTTTAAATCAAACTAAATTTTGTGTTGAAGGGGGAATCTAAAGTGTCCAAAACTTGCTATAGCTCATTTTGTTTTCTTCATGCCACATTAAAACTGTGGTTAAGCATAACATTCTTTTCTTTCAAGGAAGCTTAAACCAAACAAATAATGCAACACAGAATCTCTAGTGAATGCCACATATTCTCCAACCAGATTCTCCAGCAGATACTACAAGTAATATGTAGAATAGTACAAATTTGTTGCTGTAAGAGTTGCCACTTAACTAAAATGTAAAAATCTGTATTATGCTGGTTTAGGGGCTGGACAGACTGCCCTGAAAGGGTGGGCTGGAGCTGCCTGCTTTTACTCCTGATGAAGGCTGCAGCAGCTAAAGAGCACAGTCTCCGTCAGGCATAAAAGGAACCTGCTCAAAGCAAGTTCTTTTTATTGTGCTTGCCAGGAGCCATGACTGCACCATTGGCACACTGGTGCATGTCGAGGAAGCAGGCATGGCACTGCAATATGTGGATGCTGGACCATGCTTGCATCATGATGGCGGCCCCCATGTGGATGGGAGGCTTCCATTAAGGTGTCGCAATTACATGCTAAGATGTTGCACACTCCTGAACCCTAATTTTGGCCCAAGGCTGCCACAAACCAGCAGTATGTACTGGACCATAGTAATAATAATAGAATTTACTTCTATTCCATCTTTTCCAGTTGGGAATCAAAGCAGATTCCAGCAGTCAAACAAGCAGCTTCATTTATATACCACTTCATACTGTCTAAGCAGTGTCTAAGCGGTTTACAACTGTAAGCTACTTGCCACCAACAATCTGGGTACTCATTTTAGTGACCTTGGAAGGATGCAAGCCTGATTCGAGCTTGAGCCCTTCTGCTGGTTTTGAACTCTCCACTTTATGATTTTGAGTGAGTAGCTGCAGTACAGACATTTAACCACTGCACCACCAGGGCCCAATATTTTTAAATTTTTTCGCATTGCCTTTGTAAATTAGCAAAACACTTACCATCTGTAATAAAGGGTTCAGTTTCACTAATGAAAAATAATATTGCCTAAAATATAACTTTATGATGTATGCAAAATTACAGCAACAATTCAAGTCTTGGTAAGCTTATGCAATTATTTGAAGTGAAATATTAATATAACAGGTAGCAATTCCAATTATATAGCTAACTTGACAGTGTTGTTAATCAAAATATATGAGTGCTATTTTGGACTTCTTAAAATTACACATTCTAGTATCATAGAATGAAAAATTATACTAGAATATTGTATTTTTTCTAAGGTGCTTACTTGATAGTTAATGGTGTTGTATAAGTAGAACAAAACAAATAAATCCTCAGTTTACTAGCCAGTTCTAACTATCTTATGATTCTTATAACTACTGATGGGAACCAGGAGTAACTAAAGAGCACACTTCCCGAGTTTGAGAAATTTCTTCTGGGAATTCACTCCTTATTCTTAAATTCTAAAGTATTTCTTCTAGACGTTAATTCCTTCAACAAGATTTCCAAAATTTGCTTCTGAAATTCACTTTGAATATTATTATGTACAAAAAGGTAAGGAAACTCTAGTATTGCATTGACAAACCAGACTGACTCCCTCCCTGGTGGCCTTTCGTGAGCAAGTAAAAAATTGTTATGCAGGCAGGCTTTTTAAAATCATTGAAGCCTGGTTTTATGGGGGGGGGGGGGAGGTTGTTTTAGATTATGCTTTTAGCTTTTGTATGTTTAAAATTTTAACCCTATAAAGTTTTAATTAAGTGAACTGCTTTTAAAAAATCTGTTTTAATGTATTTCTGTATTGTAAGCCACCTTGAGTCCCTTTTTGGGAGAAAGGCATAGAAATTAATTAAATAAATAAATAAGTAAATAAATAAATAGTGTACAAATCACCAAGCACTAGCTATCAAATTAATATTAAAGATGTGTCCCATTAAATGTAACAGATGTAATTCAAATTAAATTCTTGCAAAACTTGATTAGCATAATTCTATATATGATAATGGCAGCAAGAATGGTTTTTGCTAAATATTGGAGAACTAAAAAACTGCCAACAGAAGAAAAATGGAAAATAAAAATGTATGAATATTATACGATGGACAGACTTACTATGTATTCTGTAGGGAAAACAGCACAAGAATTTGAAAACAAATGGAAAAAGATGACAGTTCTATGGGATTAAGGTAATGAAGGATATAAAAGAAATAAGGAGGATTAATCCACCAGTAAATGTTTTCATGGTCAATTAACCAAAGTTAAAATAGCAAACAAAACTTTCATGTATGGATAGAGAATGATAATGTCTTCTGTTATTAACTAACCAACTGCAAATTAATATGCATTACCATTATGTACAGATACGGATTCAAATATATTTCACTCTGTTCTCCTTCTCCACACTCTTATGTTCTATCTCCCCCCCTTCTCCTATCCCCAAATTTCTCTTTTTTATTGTAAAAAATAATAATAAACCAATTTTTTTTTTAAAAAAAGTTTCCCATTGAAATGTCTGTATATGTCAACATCATGCTGCCCAAAACAGGACAAATGTGCCACTCTTTCCATTTTTGATCCTCAGCAACTGTTTTTCATAGCTGTATTGCTTTTGATACTGAAAGTAATGTAGCTCTTACAGCTAGTAGCCATTAATAGTCTTAACTATTGTGAATATAACTAATTTCTGTTTACAACATTGATGGCCATCACTCATTCTCACAGTCATGAAACCTATATAAAAGGTGAAAGAAAGGAGAAAGGAACAAAGACTTTTGTGACTTGCCCAGTATTACCCAGTAGGTTTCATGGACAAACCAGATTCAACCCCTTGGTCTCCAGAGTCATGGTCTAAGCTTAAACCACTACACCACACTGGTTCTCTAATTCCTGTATGGAAAATCATATTTTCTGTGTGGAAAATGCAAATTAACCATGTGAGAATTTTATGCAGAACAAATCCCCAATCACAGCATTTTTTTTGGCACCAGAATTAATGTTTATGCATTGAAATATTATGGTTCATGCAGAAAATGTTGTTACTTGTGCAGAAAATGTTGTTTTCTGTAAAAAGCAGCCATGTGAGACTTTTGTGCAGAATAAGAGTAAACACGGAACAATGGATGCAAACTGAAGGAAAAGAGATTCCATGTCTACATTAGGAGGAACTTCCTGACAGTAAGGGCTGTTCAACAGTGGAACACACTCCCTCGGAGTGTAGTGAAGTCTCCTTCCTTGGAGGTCTTTAAACAGAGGCTGGATGGCCATCTATCAGGGATGCTTTGATGGGAGTTCCTGCATGGCAGGGGGTTGGACTGGATGGCCCTTGTGGTCTCTTCCAACTCTATTATTCTATGATTCTACAGATTTGCTATAAAGGGATAACAATCTTTGATGTTTAATTCTTATTCCTTTCTTAATGGCCTTCAACATGAGTTTTGTCTTTTAAACACCTGTAAAGCAAAATGATGGGGGGGGGGGGGGAATAGCAAACATCTTGAATGGAAAAACTGGGTTTAGAATTGAGAAAAAGGTTAAATATTTAGGTAACTTTAAAATTATGCATGGCATAATTTTATGGTATGATAAAATTAAGGTAATGCTGATTTAAATAACTATTTTGTGAGAAAGTCACTGTTTAGAATATGGAGTAAATCTAAAAAAAAGAATATGTTAAGAAATTTTCTTTAGGGGTCTCAGAATCATATATGGAGATCTTCTGAACTTAGAAGAAAGTCAGTATAGAATGAGATAAGAAAATATACAATTTTAAGGACCCATGGAAACTAGTAATTGAATATATGATAAAAAAAAAGATTGAAGGAAGTTGGTAATTTTTTGTTTTGAAGACTAGTAGATTCAAATATTATATGGAAGTTTTAATCTACAAATATTATGTAGAAGAAATTATATAGATTCAAATATCAGACCAGAATGTCTTGGGTGGGAAACAGACAGAGGAAGTTGTTGGGGCGGAGGAGGTCACTCCACATACAACAGAGGTAGATGCTTGGAGGAAGGTCACACACAGAAGTAAGGAAACCAGGGAACGTTCTGTGAGCGGCTTGCAGCTACAGAATCTTTGAATCTCTCTCTGTTGTCAGAGATGATGAGGAAAAGCAGCAGGGACAGACATCAGGGACAGAGCAGGAGAGCTTGAGAGTATCACGAAAAGGAACAGCCACTGCTAAGCCTCGGAGGAGGCGCGTGGTCGTGGTGGGGGACTCCTTGCTGAGGGGTACAGAAGCAGTGGTTTGTGGGCCTGACAAGATGTCTCGGGAGGTGTGTTGTCTCCCCGGGGCAAAGATCCATCATGTGACGGAGAGGCTGACAAGACTTGTCAAGCCTACTGATCAATACCCCCTTCTTTTGGTTCATGTGGGAACCAATGATACTGCAAGGCACAGCCTTCAGAATATCAAAAGGGATTTTGAGGCTCTGGGAAGGAAGCTGAAAGAGATGGATGCACAGGTTGTCATCTCATCTCTACTCCCGGTAGAAGGGCATGGTCCAGGAAGGGAGAGGAAAATAGCAGAGGTGAATAACTGGCTCCGTAGATGGTGCCGCCAAGAACAGTTTGGATTCTTGGATCATGGGCTGCGGTTCCATGAGGAGGGACTTCTGGCAAGGGATGGACTGCATCTCACGCCAGTTGGCAAAAACGTTTTTGCCAACAGTCTGAAGAATCTGATCAGGAGGGCTTTAAACTGAGTTATGTGGGGGAGGGAGACATTATACTGGAAGGCAAAAGGGATGGAGAGAAAAGTCCAAGTGGCATAGAGGGAACAAGGCAAACAGTGCAAGGACCCAACAGTAGGAGGCAAAAAAATGTGCAAAAGCAGCAAGTAAAGAGGACACATGGTCTTAAATGCCTCTCCACTAATGCACAGAGTATGGGAAATAAGCAGGATGAACTTGAACTCCTAGCACAACAAGGGAAATATGATATAATAGGCATCACTGAAACCTGGTGGGATGAGTCTCATGATTGGAATGTAGAAATAGAGGGGTATAACCTTTTAAAGAGAAACAGGCCAAGCAGGAAAGGAGGAGGAATAGCATTATATGTCAGGGATATTTACACCAGTGAAGAGATCCAGGAAATCAATACTGGAAGCCAGGTGGAGAGCATCTGGATAAAAATTAAAGGAGAGGGGAACAACAGGGATGTTACTGTGGGAGTCTACTACAGACCCCCGACTCAGGCAGAGGAATTGGATGATGCCTTTCTAGAACTGATAATCACATACTCAGAAAAGAGAGATGTAGTAGTGATGGGTGACTTCAACTATCCTGATATTTGCTGGAAGTCAAACTCAGCCAAATCCTCAAAGTCTAGCAAATTCCTCACTTGCCTGGAAGACAATTTCATTGTCCAAAAGGTGGAAGAGGCAACAAGGGGATCAGCCATTTTAGATCTGATCTTAACCAACAGGGAAGACCTAGTTGATGGGGTGCAAGTGGTTGGATCCTTAGGTGGAAGTGACCATGTTCTCCTGGAGTTTGTAATACAGTGGAAGGGAGAAGCTAGGCATAGTCAGACATGCACTCTAGACTTTAGGAGAGCTAATTTCAATAAACTTAGAGAAATACTGGGAGTGATCCCATGGTCAGGAATACTAAAAGAAAAGGGAGTTCAAGACGGATGGGAGTTTCTCAAAAGGGAGATATTGAAGGCACAATTTCAAACAGTTCCAATGAGGAAGAAAAATGGAAGATGTCTCAAGAAGCCAGGATGGATGACTAAGGAACTTTCAACTGAGCTAGGTTTTAAACGGAACATGTATAAGAAATGGAAAAATGGAGAAATCACGAAAGAGGAATTCAAACAAATAGCCAGCACATGTAGGGGTAAAGTCAGAAAAGCTAAAGCGCAGAATGAACTCAGGCTTGCTAGAGAGGTTAAGAACAATAAAAAGGGCTTTTTTGGATATGTCCGCAGCAAAAGGAAGAAGAAGGAAACAGTGGGGCCACTGCGTGCAGAAGATGGCAAAATGCTAACAGGGGACAGAGAAAAGGCAGAATTACTCAACACCTTCTTTGCTTCAGTCTTCTCAGAAAAGGCAAAGGGTGCTCAACCTAAGGATAATGGAACAGGAGACAGAATAGAGGAAATTCAGCACAGAATAAGTAAAGAGGTAGTACAGGAATACCTGGTTAACCTAAATGAATATAAATCTCCAGGACCAGATGAACTACATCCTAGAGTATTAAAAGAACTGGCAAATGTAATATCAGAGCCATTGGCAATAATCTTTGAGAACTCTTGGAGAACAGGAGAAGTCCCAGCAGACTGGAGGAGGGCAAACGTTGTCCCCATCTTCAAAAAGGGAAAAAAAGAGGATCCCAACAATTATCGTCCAGTTAGTCTGACATCAATTCCAGGAAAGGTTCTAGAGCAGATCATTAAGCAGAGAGTCTGTGAACACTTAGAGGCCAATGCCATAATCACAAAAAGCCAACATGGGTTTCAGAGAAACAAGTCATGCCAAACGAACCTGATCTCTTTTTTTGATAAAATTACCAGCTTGGTAGATGAAGGGAATGCTGTGGATATAGTATACCTCGATTTCAGTAAGGCCTTTGACAAGGTTCCCCATGACATTCTTGCAAACAAGCTTGCAAAATGTGGGATAGACAAGTTAACTGTTACATGGATTTGTAATTGGTTGAGTGGCCGAACTCAAAGGGTGCTCAACAATGGCTCCTTTTCATCCTGGAGAGAAGTGACCAGTGGGGTCCCACAGGGCTCTGTCCTGGGCCCAGTGCTATTCAACATCTTTATTAACGATTTGGATGACAGAATTGGGGGCATACTTATCAAATTTGCAGATGACACTAAACTGGGAGGAGTAGCTAATACCCCAGAGGACAGGATCAAAATTCAAAATGACCTGAATAGACTAGAAAGCTGGGCCAGTGCTAACAAAATGAAATTCAATGCAGAGAAATGTAAGGTTCTGCACTTAGGGCGGAAAAATGAAATGCACAGATATAGGATGGGGGGCACCTGGCTGAATGAGACCACATGTGAAAGGGATCTAGGAGTCCAAGTAGACCATAAGCTGAACATGAGTCAACAGTGTGATGGGGCAGCTAAAAAAGCCAATGCAATTTTAGGCTGCATGAATAGAAGTATAGTTTCTAGATCAAGGGAAGTTATAGTGCCAGTCTATTCTGCTTTGGTCAGGCCCCACCTGGAATACTGTGTCCAGTTCTGGGCACCACATTTCAAAAAAGATGTGGAGAAACTGGAGCATGTCCAAAGGAGGGCAACTAAGATGGTGAAGGGTCTGGAAACCTTGCCCTATGAAGAACGCCTTAGGGAGCTGGGGATGTTTAGCCTGGAGAAGAGAAGGTTAAGAGGTGATATGATAGCCCTGTTTAAATATTTGAAGGGATGTCATATTGAGGAGGGAGCAAGCTTGTTTTCTGCTGCTGCAGAGACTAGAACGCGGAGCAATGGATGCAAACTGCAGGAAAAGAGATTCCACCTCAACATTAGGAGGAACTTCCTGACAGTAAGGGCTGTTCGACAGTGGAACACACTCCCTCGGAGTGTAGTGGAGTCTCCTTCCTTAGGGGTCTTTAAGCAGAGGCTGGATGGCCATCTGTCAGGGATGCTTTGACTTGGAGTTCCTGCATGGCAGGGGGTTGGACTGGATGGCCCTTGTGGTCTCTTCCAACTCTATGATTCTATGATTCTATGATTCTATGATTATGTAGAAGTAGTTAGCATAATACATAGATATGAGGTATATTGTTTTGCAGTAGAAGAACTAGAAATATTGTACAGTTATAACCATTAGTTGGCAAGTTGGAGTTATATATATTCCTGTGTCAATATTTGTGATTTGTAGTAAGTTGTAGTTTTATGTTGTTAGTAGTGGTAGTTAGCTGTAGTTAGGTTAATTTTGTCTAGTGTTTTCAATTTTTCATGTATGTTTTTTTATATTATGAAATTTATGTATAAACAAAAAATATTTATACATAAATTTCATATTTTCATGTATTTTCATGCAAGCTGATTACAACAGCATGTATATGGACAGATACATATAAAAAAATATCATTTTTAAAAGGTGCCTGAAAAATACAGATGTTAAATTGTTCTCTTCCTGAGAAAAGTACTTTGAACTAAATCCGAACTAGTTTAGACCCAATAAATTAATAAGAAATTGGTAATTTTTTAAATAATGTTAGTTCCATTTATGTAGTTTATTGATGACCAACCCATGAAATAATGAGACCACACAAAAAACTTGGGATAAAATATGGGCATCTTTATTTAAACCACTGCCTATTTAAACTTTGAGAAATGCAAAAAACAAAAAACAAAAAAAAAGGGGGGGGGAGGCAACCTAATGTGGGACCAACTGAGCAGTTGGTCTCTTCTAGATCACCTCCATGGCTTTCCTTGGATGAAACACCTGAGCTCCCAAAAGAATCCAAAAACTGGAATGCTTTCTGGCAGGCTCACTCCTGGAAGACAAACCAGAGAATCCAACACCTGAGCTGCATGCCTTCTGGTGAGGGCAAAATCCCTTGACAGTTTCTTTCCTCACCCACTAGTCTCCTGACACATAGAAGCAGTTACAGAGGCATAACCTTCACCAAAAGGGACCCATACTACAGTCCTCCCCTTCCCCACACTACGTACAAAGTGACTATTTATGACACTGCTCCAGGCCAATTTCCAAGTCCCCAAGCACAGTGTAGGCTATGGGGAAGGGACCCATGAAAAGGGGATAAAATTCCTATCTTATCCCAAAGCAACTAATTAACTTACATTGTGTTAGAGGAAGAAGGATGGGCTGAAATTTTTGAAAGGCAGGAGCCTGGGTGGGACAGCAGAACCTTATATCCCATTGGCTCCTTCCCCAGGACTTTTGTTTGGTTGGAAATAATTAGAACAACCATTAGAGGTGATTTTTTTAATGATGCTTTCGGGCTATGTGGCTATGTTCTAGAAGAGTTCCTTTCTGACGTTTCGGCAGCATCTGTGGCTGGCATGTTCAGAGAATGATAGCCTGGAAAAGGATTAGATATATATATCCTGTGTGACCCTGGGAAGGGAGGAGTAATTTGCAAATGTATTGTTCTGTTGCTAATGGCAGACCTCAGGGTGGGAAGATAAGTAAACAAGGATTAATGTCTGCTACGTCTGCTAATGTCTGAGCTAAGTTTTAAATGGAACATGTATAAGAAACGGAAAAATGGAATAATCACGAAAGAGGAATTCAAACAAATAGCAAGCACCTGTAGGGATAAAGTCAGAAAAGCTAAAGCACAGAATGAAGTCAGGCTTGCTAGAGAGGTTAAGAACAATAAAAAGGGCTTTTATGGGTATGTCCGCAGCAAAAGGAAGAAGAAGGAAATGATAAGACCGCTGTGTGAAGAAGATGGCAAATTGCTAACAGGCGACAGAGAAAAGGCAAAATTACTCAACACCTTCTTTGCTTCAGCCTTTTAAGAAAAGACAAAGGGTGTTCAACCTGAGTACAGTGGAGCAGGGGACAGAATAGGAGTATTTCAGCACAGAATAAGTAAACAGATAGTACAGGAATACTTGGTTAATCTAAATGAATATAAGTCTCCAGGACCAGATGAATTACATTTAAGGGTATTAAAAGGACTGGCAAATGTAATATCGGAACCATTGGCAATAATCTTTGAGAATTCTTGGAGAACAGAAGTCCCAGCAGACTGGAAGAGGGCAAACGTTGTCCCCATCTTCAAAAAGGGGAAAAAAGAGGATCCCAATAATTATCATCCAGTTAGTCTGACATCAATTCCAGAAAAGATTCTGGAGCAGATCATTAAACAGAGAGTTTGTGAATATCTAGAAGATAATTCCATAATCACAAAAAGTCAACATGGGTTTCAGAGAAACAAGTCATGTCAGACAAATCTGATCACTTTTTTGATAAAATTACCAGCTTGGTAGATGAAGGGAACGCTGTGGATGTAGTATATCTTGATTTCAGTACGGCATTTGACAAGGTTCCCCATGACATTCTTTCAAACAAGCTTGTAAAATGTGGACTATACAAAGTAACTGTTACATGGATTTGCAACTGGTTGACTGGCCACACCCAAAGGGTGCTCAACAATAGTTCCTTTTCATCCTGGAGAGAAGTGACAAGTGGAGTCCCACAGGGTTCTGTCCTGGGCCCAGTGCTATTCAATATCTTTATTAATGACTTGGATGACAGTATTGGGGGCCTAGTTATCAAATATGCAGATGACACCAAATTAGGAGGAGTAGCTAATACCCCAGAGGACAGGATCAAAATTCAAAATGACCTGAATAGATTAGAAAGCTGGGCCAAAGCTAACAAAATGAAATTCATCACAGAGAAATGTAAACTACTGCACTTGGGACGGAAAAGTGAAATGCACAGTTATAAGATGGGGGGGGGGGAGGGGACACCTGGCTGAACAAGACCACATGTGAAAGGGATCTAGGAGTCCAAGTAGACCACAAGTTAAACATGAGTCAACAGTGCGGTGCAGCAGCTAAAAAGGCCAATGCAATTTTAGGCTGCATCAATAGAAACACAGAGTCTAAATCAAGGGAAATAATAGTGCCACTCTATTCTGCTTTGGTCAGGCCCCATCTGGAATATTGTGTACAGTTCTGGGCACCACAATTTAAAAAGGATTTGGAGAAACTGGAGCGGGTCCAAAGGAGGGCGACTAAAATGGTTAAGGGTCTGGAAACCATGCTCTATGAGGAACGACTTAGGGAGCTGGGGATATTTAGCCTAGAGAAGAGAAGGTTAAGAGGTGATATGATAGCCTTGTTTAAATATTTGAAGGGATGTCATATTGAGGAGGGAACAAGCTTGTTTTCTGCTGCTCCAGAGATTAGGACCCGGAACAATGGATGCAAGCTACAGGAAAAGAGATTCTACCTCAACATTAGGAGAAAATTCCTGACAGTAAGGGCTGTTTGTCAGTGGAACACACTCCCTCGGAGAGTCGTGGAGTCTCCTTCTTTGGAGGTTTTTAATCAGAGGCTGGATGGCCATCTGTCGGGGATGCTTTGATTGGGAGTTCCTGCATGGCAGGGGGATGGACTGGATGGCCCTTGTGGTCTCTTCCAACTCTATGATTCTATAGCCATATAGCCCAAAAGCTCCACAAAAAACTATGGATGCTAGCCATGAAAGCCTTCGTCTCCACATTATAGGTGGCCTTTTTTCTTTAGATGCCATCTGATTGCTATCCCTCCCTCTGTGAAAGCAATACTGTAGAATGTGGATACTTAATTTATCACTAATAGCTGGATGTAGGCTTTTAAGATCTTACCTTTATGATATGTCATCAATATATGTAACCTTTTGCATCTGGGAGTTGTTCCAAGTAGATTAACCTGTTTGCCTCTCTATTTTTGTTTTCAAGACACACTTTTCAATGGTCTTGGTCTTGGTGCAGTCATTGGTTTGGCTGTAGCTGCTCTTCTATTAATACTTGTTGTGACTGATGTGAGCTGCTTTTTTGTACGGCAATGTGGATTGCTAATGTGCATCACTAGAAGGATCTGTGGAAAGAAGAGTGGCTCCAGTGGAAAGAATAAAGAGCTGGAAGAAGGAAAGGCTGCATATCTGTGAGTATTACTCACAAGATCTGGAGAAAATTGACACAGATAATGCAAAATGCAGATCCCTCACAAACTACTATGCCCGTATTATTTGTTACTCTTCTCATCCAGTGGTAGACTTGAGACTTGGAAAAGCTTCCAACAGGTGGCATTATCATAAAGTGCATTTTTAACTACAAATGCATGTGTATATTATATGAAGTCCTAACAATTTCTGTATGCAATAATCCCAAAGGGTTAGAAATACAGGCTACATAGATACCTGATTCCTCTTACATGCTTTTGTGTGTAGATAGGTGGAGGCTTCAGTGTGAGGAAGTAGCTCAATTATACATGCTTTTGTAGCACACACAAAAGTTTCTAGATCCAAACCCCCACTGTTCTGACTTGATATAAAGCATCCTTCTTAAGGCAAGTACCTGTGGAAGATGTAGGAGATGCTTCCTCATCCTTTTCCTTCAATCCATAATTTATTTAAAAATTAATGTCCCCTTTCTTGATGTTGCTATAATAGAAAAGAAGAGGCCCCATCAACCTATTAATGAAAGAGTCTCAGGGGCAATACAGACCACCCAAAAAGGGTGGTCTGTTGCCACCTTTTTTTGCTGCGCAGGTTCACCGCAGCAGCTTGAAGCTGCGTAGCAAAAAAGAAGCGGGCAAACCCCACTCCTTTTTTGCGCTGCAGTTGTGGCACGATTAAGAAAAAAAGGCGCCATTTGGCACCTTTAGTTTGCCGCAACTGCACAACTGCATCTAGCAGCTGTGCAGTTGTGGTGCCGCCATTACAAACATCGTATAAACGGCATTCTGTAATGGCGGTGGCACCATTACACGTTAGGGTTCGTGAGCATGCGAACGCTGTGTGCTCATGAACCTTAATGGCACCCCTTCCAACCCTAAAGGCGCCTCATAGTGCCCGTCTATATCGGGCCCCAGTTTAGCTACAATTTAGCTGATATTCTCAAAATGTTGAGGATCATTAAAAGCATGTATTATCCTTCCTGATATTGGTTTTTAAAAATATATTAAAAGTAAGTCCCAAAATAGACGGGCTAAATAGATTGGTTTCCACTTGCTTTGGGGGCACAGTGTGCAGATGGAACATATTCCCAAAACAGCTGGCAGCCACTCTGAGGCTGCCTAAAATGTCCCAATGCCACTGGCAAAAGGAGAAGTTAAAAAATGCTCCTTCCTGGTGGCTCATTTAGGACTGAAGTGGTGGCCCACTTCAGAAGTGGGATGTCCAGTTGCCATGGTCCTGGAAGGATCAGGGGCTAATTGTGACTTGAGTAGCCAGGGGCTGCTCCTAGCTGCCCATCTACTTTGCCCCTTAGTTTCTTAATGCACAATGCCTTTACCCAAGTTGTTCTGAAATACCTAAAATATATCCTTTTTAACAGAACCTGTTTTATGGATTTCACCATTCATCATACTGAACAGATCAGATATGAAGATTGCATTTACTAACCTGAATGTTCATTTCTTTGAAAAGAGAGAGAGAACAGCTATTTAATATTTAGCTATAATTTTGATATTGAAATATTGTATTTCTGTTAAAATGAATGCTAATTGAATAAATCATTCCACTTTCCAACATACTTGTGACAAGGCAAAAATAAAGCTAATAACAGTAAAATATTTTGTTACGAGAAAAATGTATAGATAGATGTGATCATATTAGATCATAGATAGAAAAATAATCTTTTCCTTTTATGAGCCTGCTGGGCTTTAACATGTTTTTGTAGAAGGCCTTGTTGCAGTGTTTGCCATTTTAGGGATGTGAGAGAAGGCATTCTTGTCACCATTCCAAGGCTATGGAATTCTTTACCAAGGAGGACAATGGTCCTTTGGTAGCTGTTGGAGTTTGATTCCAGCACCCCTATGGATGCAAAAATCTGTGGATGCTCAAATCCCATTAAATACAATGGCACAGTAAAATGGTGCCCTTATATAAAGAGGCAAAACCAAGGTTTGTTTTTTGAAATTAATAATTTTTAAATAAATCTTCTAGCTGTAGATGGTTAAATTACTGGATAAGGAAACTGTGGATATAAAATGCTGCCAGTATTAGGCTGCCACATTCATTATCACCAGCAAGCAAAGGCCTTTCTACTCAGGCAGACCTTTTACATCTAGCTGGGCTTTTATGGAAGGAAATTATGTTCATTTTTATTAAATTGTTTTACATGATTTTTCACTTGTTTGTTTATTTGTTTGTTTTGCATCCTGCTTTTCTCTGATATGGAACCCAAACAATTCTGTTTCAATTGTATTTTGAAAAATTGATTTTGACTTTTGTTAGCTACCAGGAACTGCCATGAGAAAAATTTTGTGCCAAAAAACAGGATTGATTGATTGATTGTCCGGGTAAAATGTTTGGATCAAACCAAAGGAAATACTAGGAGGACTTAAAGACTAATAAGGATTTATTGTATAGTCTTTTGTGGAATGGAATCCACTAGCACAACTAAATATCTGTATTTTTTATCACATGTAAGGGACACTAAAAATCTATTAATATTCTTTAGGAAAGATGGATCAAAAGAACCAATAGTTGAAATGAGAACAGAGGATGAAAGAATTACCAATCATGAAGATGGAAGCCCAGTAAATGAGCCAAATGAAACAACACCATTAACAGAACCAGAGTACGTAATATGACATTTTAAATAATTCACAGACATTGATGCTTATTCATAATAAATAATCTGGGGCGGGAGACTCTGGGGTGTAAACACTGCCTCCAAGGGGTGGCCTGCAGATGCCCCTTTTAGTGCTAGATTAGGGCTGCAGCAACCGCATGCCACAGCCCCAATCTCACCTTTCTGCGGTGCAAAAAGGAGCCGCAAAAACTGGCTCCTTTCTGTGCCACAGAAAGTGCACCACAGCTGCTGGTGCTGTGGGTTTTTGCTGCTCCTTTGGCACTGCATTATGGAGACACAGTGCCAGAGGAGTGCTGTGACATCGTCCACCATGTGGTGCGATGCACGGAATCACACTGGCCTGGGGGTGGAGTTGGGGTGTGTATCATGTGGATGACATGTCTTAACTCCAGGCCCAGGCTGGCCTTAATAGCCAGTCTGTACATGCTCAAAGAGATAATCATTGAGATAAATCACTGCAACCCATATCAACAATATTCTAATTCTAAGAAAACGATATATAATCAAATATATTGTTTTCTTTATCACTATACATAAGAGATGGTTTACAGAAATGGAAAATAATGGTTAAAACCAAGTAGATATTGATATTCCTTCATTCCAAAATATGATGTTTATCTTTTCTAGCACTTGCGTTCTCATAAAGATATTTGTAATACTCTTAATAAATTATCTCTTTGAAACTAGTGAAGTGTAATTTAAGCAGAACAGACTATCCAGCATCCTGGATCAAAATGTCGCACATTTCACCATCAAAACTGATTTAATATGTATGAATTACATTTGTGTGACAGAAAATGTCCACTATGAAACTACCTTTCTGTAATTTCTGTGCAGTCCTGTGAGGCAAGAGGCTGTGCCAACAATAGCAGTACATCTGGTTGGGTCTCCCATGTCAGATGGGTATTTGCTGAAGAACCAGAATAAAAGTGTCAAATGGTTACTTAGCAGTAGTAGGGTGTGTGTGTGTGTGTGTGTGTGAGAGAGAGAGAGAGAGAGAGAGAGAGAGAGAGAGAGAGACTTGGTGAGGATCTCTCAGAGACAATTAAAGTGGAGCATGAGAGGAATGCAATGGTAAAGCACTCCTGAAGTGTTTTACTTTCAAATTCATATGAGGAGACAATCCAACTGAGACAGAAAACAATGAATTAAGCTTATCGCATAGGCCCTGAAATGGACCTGTCACATTAAAAAAGGAGGAAAAGGAGAATGATGACACTGACACTGCCAGCTGAAGTTCTCATAGCATTCCAGATGCGTTTCAGAGGAGGCAATTTTCAAAAACGCTTCTAAAACCATTCCTGGAAATCGGCCCCGGGAATGCATCTGGAACCCAATGACAATTTCTGGTGGCAGCAGTGGCATCCCCCTATGCAGTAAGACGCGTTCTACGCTGCCTCCCATTCCCTTCACACCCCCTTTTGTAATGTGACAGGCCCGCTCTAGGGCCTGTGCAATAAGCTCTTACTAACTCAAATGACAAAGTCAATTTTGAAAGCAAAGTTTACAATTGTAATATTATGTCTTTTTTGTTTGTTTGTTTGTTTGTTTCTTATAGGAAACTGCCACTGAAGGAAGAAAACGGAAAAGAAGTTTTAAATTCAGATACTATAGAAATCAAAGTTTCTAATGACATCATCCAGTCAAAAGAAGATGACAGCAAGGCATAATATAACAACTTCAGCTGTCTTGAGGGGGGAAAGGCATTTGGATTAAATAAATCTGTGACCAAACCTTTACATCTGACCTTACTTTCTAGGGCAACGCAAATGAAATAATTCATAGAAGTAGTTTAAACTGCTTCTGTTGACTATCCTCTTTTTTATTTTACTCCCATAGTTTTAGTTTCTAGTCCTGGCTGGCAGTCCTACGGTCTCAGTTTGGTAATCAGCCAATATAAATATTGTAATTTATTTTATCGATAAAAAGAAAATCTTTACATCAAGATGCCCCCTTAGCCACAGACTGTACATGAGACAGCTATACCACTTATGATGGAAATTAAACCCATGAGAGAAAGTGCCATACACATTTATATTTGTTTGTATTTGCAATTTTTAAAAAATTTTGGTTGCCTTTAAAAGAAAAAATATATAAAAATATATATAAATATAAATATATATATAATATATCAGTCTCAGTTAGAAATTAGATAGGTGTGGCTGGCAAAGGCCAATACTGACCTCAGCTGCAGCTGACCTTTGACATAAGGATAAACGGAACTTCCTCATGGTGATAATCCTGCACTTCACACCAATTCTTAAAGACAATGGTTTGATGTACAGATTTTAACAAAGTTGTGAACTATTTTGATGAAAATATTGATCACATCCTAACTATCCATGTCCACAGAAATTTCAGTGCTTCAGATATTTTGTATTTATGTTTGGATGATTGTGTGTAAGCTAAAATTGTCAAAACTTATTTTGTGTGAAAGTAAGAGTCCTAGAATATCCTGGAATATGACCATAGCACTCAATCTCAAAGGAAATCTTGCAACAATAAATACAGGCTCAACTGAGTTGCCTCACTGTATCTATAAAACATAATATTGTCCATTCTTTGCTTTCAGTCATTTAGTACAAATATAAATATCTTTGTTTCAATATAACAACAACAACAACAACAACAACAACCCTATTCAGCAAAGTCCAGGATCCAAAGAATTTTTTTTCTTGACCCTCTCCAGTGTGAGCTTCATTTTTTAAATCCCTTTGGACATTATCCAGTTCATATGGCAAACATATTTTGGAAGCTTTCCCTGTTTTAAAAGATATGTGTATGTCACTCAAAGTATGAAGCTAATATTCAAGAAACACAGTTTCAATGTCTCTTTGCATACGAGGAACTAGTCACATACTTTTTAATGTCTAAGTGAAAAACACATATAATATACAATCTAAATAGTGAAACATTTTAAAGAGTCTCCTCCATTCCGGTCTCCCTGTTTTCACTTTGGAATAACAACAGAATTTACAGTGGAAGTACCTCTAAAGAAAAAAAAATCAGTTCCATAGTTAGGCATAGGGTTAAATTGAACTTTATGCATGTCTACTCAATAAATAGACATCATGCATAACTATTTTATAAATTTGTCTTGGTAGTCAAAATTAAAGTCCTGAGATTCAATGGGTCTATCACAGGTGGAACTAATTTTGGGCTTAGGGTATAAATCTCACCTCACTCATAGGTACCTGACTTATTTATGAGGTTCATCCTTACAGACATTACTGATATTGGCTTGCCAAGTAATTATGAAAAGAGTGTTTCCATCTCTTAGTTGTGACAATGGCAGAGGTATTTGGAAAACCAGGGCATGAGAGTTTTCTGCAAGCCACCTAAGAGTCATAAGCTTGGTGATCCTTCATCAGAAAAATCAAACTGCTGTTTGACAACATCAACATTTTCCTTCAGCAAACCAAGTAGAATAATTGCAACCCACTACTACATTTCCCCACATCCTTATTCATTTCCCCCCAAGATTGAATATTTATTAGAAATATTCTTGATGGATTATGATGGTATTACAGATACAAAACTAATCATACTGAGTCTCTAATTCTTTTCTGACAATAATACATTTTCTAGTGTCCATATGAATGGATCATATAATTTTCCAGATGTATATAATTCTAACGGAAGATTTTAGGATGAATTGAAATACCTAAATGCCTGGCATGTCTGGTGATAGTGCAGCTGCCTGTGGTTGTACAGGTAAAGAAGCATTAATGTTATTTGTGTGTCCTGACCTAACAATCCAATCCAACATAACCTGATACGTGTCTTCCCCAAACTGCATTGTTCATTAGTTCTCAGTAAATAGACACAAGATTGCAGCCTCAAACAGTATGCATTGATAAGATAAACGTGGGAACTCAAATAACCTTTATTTTTATGTTATTTTCTAGATGAAAATATCCCACATATATTTCTTAAATATGCATGTCATATTTTCCTATTGAGTCCATAGGAAATTAAAGAGAAATCATGAAAATTTAATCATTTGTAAAAGAAATCTGTTGTAAAAATGCATTAATTTCAGTTCCAGTAAGAGTGTAATATTTTGCTGTTTTTTGACAAAAAAAAGATGGAACACTAGGTGATACTGGCAATGTTTCCTAGCTGCTGCTCTTGAGTGGTGGCCTGAAAGCTGAAACACTGCAGCCAAAAGGCCTCAGTTGATATCAGTACAAAAATGTGGGCAGGGGTTGTACAAGATGACAGCAGTACTATGCCTTGAGAGATTCTTGCAGCATTCACCACAGGTTCATTACAGGTCTGCATCCCTGCTCCATGACAGCATATGGTTTTCATGTTAGTGGGACAATGCATCTGCTCTGGTCTGAACTTTAACAGAGCTATCCAGGGTGCAGAACCTTTTTAGGGAATATGATTTAGCACTTTGGACAACTGAAGGGTGCAAATATTCACTTATTTCATCTTCACTTTCAAGGACCCTGCCACAGTTTTCTCAGGGCAGAAGAAAAAAAAAGTTTAATCTGAACAAGAAGGATTGTGAATGAAATATGGCAGTCAGGAAAGTCAACCAGCCAACCATGGTCTTTAATTTCCCTTCACCCTTCTTTTTCCTTATCATCAGTTAATAATTTCTAGTTGCTGAGCTTGTTCTATCCCCCCTGCATTCTTCCTGAGTCCACACTAGATGTTTTCTTTGTTTTGATGCTCTAGTTTGGCAAACACTGAGATTTGAACCATGTGCATGAATAGTGTTATGTTCATACAATTAACACAAAAACTAGTAGTTCACTCTTATTATAGGAGATACTCCAAATATAAGGAACATCTGCCAAGCCTAGTGCAGAACCAACATCAAAAATCACTGTGTAGTGTCATGCATTTATATAGGAATTCTTCATAGACAGGGTGAGGTCTATTTTATCTCTCTCTATATATATATACACAATAAAATAAAACTGACATGGATTGATTAAACAATATGTATTCATATAATAAATTTCCCAAAATATTTCCAAGTCTGTATCAGGGAACAGTGGTGTTTCTCATGATTGTGAAGTTCTGCATTTAAGTGCCAAACAGTGATAATTAAAATGTCTTTGTGCCTTTGGGTAGCATGCCACTTTGCTTTAGTAAAGCAAGCAAAAATGAAAATCTTCAATTATTTGTCTATGGGTACCTCTTTCTGTGAATACAGAACCTCATACATACTTTCCTTTTCAGAAGTATAAATATGTTATAAGGCCACATCAATTATTAAAAACCCAAACATAGCCAAGATGTGCAGAAAGAGCCTTTTTCTTATTTTTTTTATTTGTTGCTAAATTACTTATGTGCATACAGAATTCTGTGTTTCCATTTCAGTCATCAATAAATTTTCTAGTTAACAAGTAATCTTTTGAACATGAGTTTAAAAGTTTTTTTAATAAATAAATAAATAAAAGTCAGTACTATCTTCCACAAAGTCTGAGAGAAATGGAAGGCACAGTGACATAGATTTTAAAATCTTATTTCCCAATCTTCATGGCTAAAGTTTATTACAGCAATCTTCTCAGTGTGTGTGTGTGTGTGTGTGTTATATATATATGATTCCCATAACTCTCAGTGTTTAATTGTGTGCCCCTTATTTTCACAAGGAATCTGGACCATAATTTTATTGTGAAAAATAAAACCACATGTTAATTTCTGCTTTAGTTGTAGTAATAATTATTAACCCAGACCTCTTAACCCCACCATATGGTTCAGTTTGTTCTGTATGCATGATAAAACCAGATGTTAAAATCACTGGCTATCACAATCAACCAGAGTCAAAAAGAAATGAAGACAGAGGAGAGGTATATGTTCCTTGTGCTTAACCTGTTTTGTTTGCTAAAACTTAGAGATTTAGAAATACCTGCTTCAGAAATTAGACTTTAAAATTAACCATGTGTTTACCTGTGACAAAGGGGTTATCCACACGGGCCAAAAGACCTGTGTTCCCCTCAGCCTTCCATTGCCCAGTTTATATGCAGATCAAAAGCCTGGGGCCAGGATTGTGCCAATCCTGCCAGATTGGATACAAATCCAGTGGATCCAGCCTGATCCTGATGTAAAAAGCCATCATCCTAGGGTAATTTTATCCATGGTTTGCCACAGAGTTTCCTGGAACTGTTTAGATGCCTCCCCATGTTCCTTACCTTATTGTGCCATAACTCATACTCAGAAGCTCTCTGTTGCTGCATCTGATACAGAAACAATGTGCTTGGCCAAGTGTGCACCTACTTGGCCAGGTGCCCCATTTCACATCAGATGCAGAAACAGGGGACTTATGAGTACAGGCAATGGTGCAGCAAAGGAAGGAGCATGCACCGATAGCATGTTCCAGGTCGGTACAGAGATGGGTGCATAAACACCCACTCATCACCTTACCAATCTGGGGACTGACCCAGATGAGCATCTGGGCCAAAATAACTTCAGGTCAGCCAACACTATCCTGGCCTGTCTGCTTAGCACCAAAGCTGACCATGCTAAATGCAAAATGTATAGGTGAGGAGAAAAATGGACAAGATCTCTTATGCAACCTGAGGAAGAATGTCTTCTAATTACATGTAAAACTTATCATGTAGTTTCACCCAAGTTCTCTCTATGAGGGAAATGCAGAATATCTCACATAATAAATTGTGATCATCTCCTTGAATATGAGAAAAAATATATTGTTAAATGTTACCTTACCCAAGAGGGTTGAATGTTGATCTCAAATATATATTTGGGGAAATTAAAATAGTTCTTCTCTGCTCACAGTATTTCTGTCTCTTTCCTTGCTGGCAATTTATTTTTTGTGCCTGTGAGTGATTAGAGTGGAAAAAAAACATAATGACTGGTATCAGTACTGATGTACTTATTTAAAGAAATCATTTTCTGTATTATAAAGTGTTTTAAAATAATGTTGACTTTAAAATTTGCATTATGAAAATGTCTACTGATGTAAAATAACTATGAGCTACAATATTTGCAAGATTTCCATTATCTCTGATTATATGAGTGACCAATGACAATCCTATTCAAATATTACTGATGCAACTAGGAACTGTCACAGCAGTCTTTAGGTCAATTATAGTCTGCCAACAATCTTTCCTGTTGAAAATGTCTGTGTTGTCCCACAGTGTTTACATTTCAGATTTGGATAGAGACCTTGCTTGCTCTCTGGAGATGAATAAATGAGTATATATATATATATATATATATACACACACATACATACATTCCAGTCAAGGCTAAGCAATTTAATGTTCCATTAAATTCACAATGTTAAGTGTAGTTATGCTATTAGAAAAAAAGCTGAGTAATTTTACATAGAACTTTGTGTGCAGATGTGTAAGATGGGGTGAGAACTCTGGCTTTCCAGGTGTTATTACCCTACAAGCTCCATCTGCTGTAGCCACTGTAGCCAATGGCAAATGTTGACAGGAGTCTATGGTGAAGGATGATGGGAATTCAGTAGTATCTAAAAGACCATACATTGGCTCTACTACTGGTAGTAACATCAGTATGCAAAGGGATCTTGTAGCACCTTTGAGACTAACTGAAAGAGAGAAGTTAATAGTTAATAGCATCAATTTTTGCAGCCTACTTCCTCAGAATATTGGCAGGTAACACAGAGACAAATAAAAAAATCGAAAAGAATAAGCCACACAGCAGTAAAAACTATAGGTACATTTAAAATAAAATAAAGATCTATGTATGTCATAAAGGGAAAAATTACTTAATATGTATTTAAAATGTACATTTTAATTAGATTACAGGTACAAAACCCTCTGAATGTGTAACAAGTAATAATTTAAAAAGAAACTAAAAATAAAAGAGACAAATCATTTTAACATCCCCAGATATATAGACTTTTTAGACAATAACTTTCCTGCCACACACAAGTTTGGTAAGTTTTTTTAAAAACAAATTCTGTGTACAGGTAAAATTAAAAAATCAATTTGTTATTTGTCAACATGTTGTTTCAACAGTCCATATACGGTATCTGCCACCTGAGTTAGTGATTGCTGTGTTACCTAGGGTGTGTTTATTGTTTCAAAACTTTATGTCCCTATGAAATTATGTATATATATATCTAAATTGTAAAAAGCAAAAAGATACTGCAAATGCTGGTTTTGTATTTATGGAAGACACTGAAAGTATGGATTACAGTAATATCAAATATTTGTCACTCTCCACCATTTGTATATTAATAGTAAAGAGACTTTTACTTTAATGAAATGTTGCATTTTATTTTTATATTGTGTCTGTCCAGGAATAATCTGGATTGGGAAGGAAATTAATAATAGTACATTCACCATTCCAATTTTTGTTTCCCTGGAGAAGAGGTGAACAACCAGGGGCAATCCAAGTGTTCTGGACTGCAGTACCCACCATCCTTTGCCAGTAAATGTGATGGCTAAGACTGAAAGGACATGAAGTCCAATAGCATTTAGAAGGCCCTAGTTGCCTACACTAAAAGAAAGTGTACATTACCAAAACTGAGAAAAATAATCTGCTCGTGCTACAGTGAAATATATCGGAAAGCATACATACATCCATTTTGGGCAAGCATTGAAAATACTCCATGATAGCAAACAAGATGAAAGGCTTTGATTCTGTCTTGAACTCTGCATATATATTGTTGCTAAAACTGTGGCTAATTTCAGTGACATAAGAAAACATATACAGGGGTATCCCTATATATTTAGGGTGCTTTATAAATAAAGCTAATAGATGATGATGATGATGATGATGATGATGATGATGATGGGCATATTGTGAAGTACAATAACATCCAAAATACACTAAACAGTGATGACTTTATTGAGCTAACCAAAATGTCCTACACACACAGACACACACACACACACATGAGGGGGTATCGTAAAGTTTTAATGATCACCTTTTTAAAAAAAATTGACAGAAAGTTTGTTTTGATTTGTAGATGTTAACTTATCTCTATGTAGTCACTATCTAGATTTATACATTTTTCCCAGTGCATCTTGACCATCCAAATACCTGATATTGTAGAAGTCTGCAGATTATGCCTTATGAGGGGGTATTGTAAAGTAATAATTATCACCCAGAAGTTATTGTGGCATATTGATGAAATGTTGTCAGTGTCATCATTGATCCCTAAGTGCACGTTGCTGAGAAAATCAACTCATTATGTCCTTTATTTTTGTGACTTGCTCTGCTAGAAGTGACTAAAGTGTAAAATCCTTGTCAGGCGCAATCTGCAGACTTCTACAATAATGGTATTTGGAGGGTCAAGAAACACTGAGGAAAATGTGTAAATCTGAATGGTGACTACATAGAGTTAAGTTAACAACTACAAATTGAAACAAACTTTCTGTCAAATTTTTTAAAAGTGATAATTAAAACTTCATGATACCCCCTCGTATATATTGCAAGCTTTCAAAGTTCCACTGGCTTCCTTACCTGATGAAGCCAATGGAGATTTAAAAGCTTGTGACATGTATAGTGTGCATTTTGGTCAGCCCAACCTAAACATCACTGTTTTGTGGATTTGGGATGTTTTTCTACTGTTCACTGAGATCAGTTACTGAACAGCTTTGCAAGACTGACTCTCTGCAAGGCTTCCATTGATATGGAAGGAATGAGAACCTAAATTAATTGGTAAAGCACAATTATGCTTCAGTAGGATATTAAGTTGAAAGAAGTGCTCTTTGGATGTTACAAGAGCTTTGGTGGATCAGTTGAAAGCCTATTTAGTTCAGCTTTGGTGGATCAGTTGAAAGCCTATTTAGTTCAGTTTCCCATAACCAGATGCCACTGGGAAACCTACAATTAAAGCAGAGCATGAGAGCAATAGCCTTGTCCTGCTAGTGATCCCCGGTGGCTGGTCTTCAGTAGTATGCTACTTGTCATTGGATTGCTCCATCAAGATGCATGGACTTGGATAACCCTTTACTCCATAAATATGTCTAATCAGTTTTAAAAAAAACCTTTAAAGTTACAGGCCATCTTCACTGTGTGGGATATGTGATTTAGTGTACACTGTGTGAAATTCTGTTTCTCTGCCCTGAATCTCCTATCAGTCATTAGGTTTTCTATAAGCGAGTGAAGAAAAACTCTACATCTACTCCTTACTCTGTTTTTTTAGCTAAACAAAATAGCTTAAAACATTGTAACACCTTTCCTATAAAGTAAGAGCTATGGGCTTAGTAACCAATTGTCAACCCATAACACCTTCTGGGGCAATATCCAAGGGAAGGAAAAATGAAGTTCCAAAGAAACTTAGAACTAGCCAGATAGTAAGGAGAGAGGATGCTTGCAACCTATTTAAAAGTGAGACTGCAATAATGATAACAATAATAAGAAGAATCATTCTAATTGTATAGAATGGAATAAACCATACAACATGATGGAAAGTGTCTACATCATTTTAGCATGTGATACAGTCTACATAACATGCCACCACATATATGGCAAATTAATTGAAAACAAGCCACTCATTGTTTGCCACTAGTTACTTTGTAGCATTGGCAAACCTCTTTGGTGGAGTCTGCAAATTCCAGACAGACTTTCTTCTCAAACAGCAAAACAATATTATATTTTCCTCCCTAAAAGGAATAAAATTGAAGGAAAAATTATTTGCTCATTTAGGGGGGAAATGGAATAGTATTAAAAATGTAGAGTAATAATAATAATAATAATAATAATAATAAATTATTTTATTTATATTTCCCGCCACTCCCTATGGATCAAGGTGGGATTACAGCATAAAAACAGTACATAACAAACTAAAATTATAAATAATTACTATAAACAATTTAAAAGATTTACCTTAAATTAACTACTATAACAATAGTTCCGGGCATGGATGAATCAAATAGTTCCGGGCATGGATGAATCAAATTTAGTGGATACGCTCGCCGGAACAGTAAAAACTATATTGGTATGGTCTTAGTTTTAGCTACTGATTTTCTTTGTATGTGAATTCATGTCATATTGTATGCATTTTAATAATTAATTCTGGCTGGTTTAAAATTAAAGTGACACAGCAATTAAAGTACTGGTTTAATCTCATAAACATGTCAATTAATTAATTTTTATATTAATATGTTTGAGTTCATTGTTAATAAAAACTTAGGCAGCACAACGGTATATTATTATTAAACAGGAGATTAAATAATGAATGTGCAACTGAAATACATGAAATATATTTTCCTGTAAATTGTATTGCAAAGACATAGTAATGCATCTTCTGTTTCAATTCTCCAGCCAAATAACAACAACAACAACAATAATAATAATACATATTAGCATATGAATAAACATAGCTGTGTAATAGTTAGAAAATAATAATATCCTAGGAACAAATGTTTTTCATTTGGATGTTATGCCACATGGAGAGTTTTGCCAAACGAACTGAAAAACATAACTTTGTTGTTTCAGCCTTAACAGAATAAATATATGAAGATGTACACCACAATTTGGTTTATTTTCTATTAACAGACATGAATGAGAATATTTTAAGTTTCTAGCAATTAATGGAGAAGCCCCATTAATCTTAGTTTTACCATTTATCACAATTTCTGTTGCTTAAACCATGTACACCTGTCAGATTCCTGTCTATTCAGAAGTGAACCCCTTGCACTGGATGCATTTATTTTCAGGTAAGAGTGTATAAACTGCAGAATCAGTTGATGCAATCCCAGTGACTAAGCTGAATAAGAGGGCTTACAGAAGATTTGTAGACTAATCACGTTTTTCTGAGAGATTGAGGATGTTCTTTAATCATTTATTTATAATCATTTCTATCTTGCCTTTCTATCAGATTTGAACATCAATGCAGTTACAAACATAAAAGCACACAGAAAGATATTTTTTAGTTAAAGAGAAAATGGTCCACAAAAAAATTTTCAGCAATTAGAATGTTTTCAACAACATTTTCAGCTCACCATCAAGAATGAAGCATCCCAATGTTTTAGCTACTGGAACATGTAGAAACTCTAACATGGCCATGTGAATTAAATAATTATCCAAATAATAGTCATATGCAAACATTTGTCTGCTGGCATGTAGGACTGAAATGGGAGAGTGACATGGACATGCAAGTAAAGGATGCTCCTAAATATTGTCATGAATGTTCCAAAAGCATCCATGAATGAAATAATTTGAGGCTGCATCTGCACTGCAGAAATAATACCATTTGACACCGTTTTAACTGTCATGGCTCCATGCTATAGAATCCTGGGATTTGTAGTTTGTGATGGTACCAGAGTTTTTTGACAGGCTAAATGTTTGACAAAACTACAAATCTCAGGATTCCATAGCATGGAGCCATGGCAGTTAAAGTAGTATCAAACTGTATTATTTATGCAATACAGATGCAGCCCCAGTCTAAGGTTCTGTAACTTCATACATTCAGCTGAATATGATTACACCTATAGTGATATTCAGGTTCCTGATAAGAAATGTAATGGTACATAAGATGGAGAACAGAGGATTAGATCAAGACCAAGACTACTAATGAAATGAGCTATGCACTTTCACAGAAAAATGAAAAAGGCCTCCAGAAATGTTTAAAATTCCATATGGATACATCAAAGAAAAAACCACACAAGAGTGAAATACTGTTCTTAAAGTGTGTTTAGGTGGCTGAACATCAATGAATAATTCATTTAGTGAGTGGTGGCGGCTGTTTTTTTTTTTTTTTTAAACTGTTTTATGATTGACGGTTTAGAATTCAAAAACCAAAGGCAAATTGCTTTTGAAAATAAGCTTTGGTTTTCAGCTTGTTCACAAATAAAATGTCAACTATTGCAGCTCTGAACTATTGCAGCTCTGAGAGTTTAAGTTGTATGGGATATTCAATATGAGTGTTTTGTTAATCATTAATATGATTACCATTACATGTTACAAAATCTGCATATATCATCTGAACAATGAGATGTTCACATTTTTTTTTCAAATGCATCAAACTGTCAGTGCTCAGCAACTTACTAAGTTGTGTTTTGGTATAGTGTGCAGAGCTAAGTATACATCCTATACCAACCTATGCATGCTGCCTGCTCAGAAGTAATTCTTACTGAATATATATTTTAATATTGCATTCTGTAAGCCGCTTTGTTGCAATTTGTTGAAGTGAAAAACTAATGCTGTTTGTTTCTTGGCAGACCCCAAATCAGCTGCCAAGGCACATGCATACATTTCTGTGTTCCCATAGTTAACCTCCCAATGTACTATGGCCTCTTGGTGCAAGAAAGATCCTGTATCAGAGGACTTGAAATATAAGATGAAATATCAACTGGATAGCTTGGTTTAAATCAAACCTTTATTTCCTTCCTGATTTAAATCCAGGGGTGAAACAGGTCACTGCAAAACAGTGCGCTGGGGCCACCGAGGAACCACACATTATGGCGCAGTGACAACTGCACACCTCAGCCCCAATACACCTTTTTGCTAGCCCAAAAAGAGACAGCAAATTGGGGCTCCTTTTTGCACTGGTAAAAAGCTGGCTTTTCCCACCCCACTGTGGCTTTATGGGGCTCCTGTGGCATGTAAATGCCATACCACCAGAGTGCTGGAAGGTGGCCCACATCTGGGCAGATGGGCAGCTTTCAGGCCTCTTGGGAGTGTGCATTGTGCATATGCCATGTCCCCAAGTCAATTAGAAACTGGCTTTTTATTCCAGACTGTTCCGGCTCTTAATTTATTTAAATTGCCTTCATTTGGCATTCATTTGGTCTATATTAATGACTGGAATTATATGGCTCTGTAGGTCAGAGACAAAGTGTAGACATAGACTGCTTGAATCTCCTAGGACTGTTTTGCTTCCCTCCCTCAGATTTTTTTTTTAAATTGCCCAAATCTTCCAAATGTTGTCTAGGGAAGATACAGATATGTTCAGCTCATTTTCAGACCTTTCTGGGCCATTTTCATAGTCTTTATTTTACACTATTGTTTGGGACTCAGCCAAATCAGGACAGTTGGAGTGTTGTTTTTAATTGCTCTCAAGTTGACTTTGACTTATTGCAATGCTAGTAGGCAGATACAAATGTAGAATTAGGGATAGATTTGGGTGTATAATAAGGGAAACATACAGCATAAGGACCTAGATGTTCTTCTTTGGTGTTAGAGCCAGTAGGAGCTTCAGAAAGAAGACAACTTTTAGACTAGCAGTGGGAAATTATCAGCCTCTGGATGCTGAAGGACTTAGGTTTTCATAATCTCTCTGTATCTGTTATGCTGGCTAGGACTGCTAGTATTTGCAGTCCCATGTCATCTAGAGGGTCACAGTTTCCCACCTGGCCCTAGAACACTTTTTTAAATGCAGAGGGTATTTAATATGCAGTGGAAAAACAGAGATGCCAGTGTCTAGGAGCAGCCACACCAAGCTACTAGACAGAGGTCTTTATCCCATAGATCTTGGATCACAAAAAGGCAGAAGACTGTTACCCACTTTGTACTTTCCAGGCAGGAAAGAAGGAAGTAACTCATATTTCTGCCTCAGATGTCAAAATAACTTGGATGCTATGCACACTGACATTCAGATTGGGAGAATGCCATTTCCTGACCTGGCTCTTTACTATTCTGCTCTACTACAACATTTCTCTCCATATTTTTTTTTAAAAAATATTAGTCTATATAGTCTATTTTTATCCTGGAAAGAAGACTTGTAAAAGTCACATCTCTACCTGGAGAATTCAAGGGAGACATAGAGAATTCTAACAGAAAACAGAAACAGTATAATAATAGAAAAATATTAACATCCATATCGATATCCTGTGAATCTCTCTTGAGTGAGCATTCCAGAGTTGTAGCACCAGCAATATTTTAAATGGAACACAAAAATCAACAAAGAGTTGTTTTTAATTAAAACATATCAGAAGTAATTTAAATGCAAGGCTTCAGATAAACTTTTGCATTTGCACAGATGTTTTCTTTTATTTAGTGGACCATGTTTTTATATGTCATGCTGTTCTTGTTTTCTTTGTGTTCCATGAAATCAAGTATTGTTTTCCAATTATGACTGTGCAAGAACAACCATCAGCTTTCCCCCTTGAAGCCTTTAGTAAACACGGTTCTCAATGATCCTAGCAGATGTCTCTGATTTGAGCCCCTTTTTTCCCACTTTCCACAGGAGCAAATGTTGCAAAATGAACAAGCATTGGCCCTGAGCCCATCCACACCAGGAACAATGTGTTGACATAGCCAGAAGCACTCAGAATCTGTCCATCATTCCCAAAAGCTTAATTTTCAGATCAGCCATCCTCATCATATGTCTTTCTGAACAAAATATTCTGTCATTTCCCCTCTCTTGGGTCATTGTATTCTACTCAGCATATTATTTATTTATATTTTTAATTCACACTTTCCCCAGTTAATCCATATGTTATTAATTGTCCCCAAGATGTATGTGCACATCTGTTAGCTGAGACTTGCCAAAAATCTCTTGTTCTTCTTTCAGTTTTCCTTCTCTCTCCTCAAAAAATCAATAATTTGCCTGCCTTATTTCCAAACACCAAATGCATATAGTAATGATTTAGGATTGACTGCTTTTATCTGTGGGGTTTCCTAATTTGATTTTTTTTTTTTTTTTTTGCCTTGAAAGTACATGGGCAAAAATATTGACCAAGCTTAAATGCTTATATCTCATTGACTAAATTGGATTATACAAATTGATGTGCCAGCTTGTACTTTTAACTGGAATCCCAAGTGTTCATACCTGAAAGTAAGTCCTCTTTAAATCATCAGGACTCCCTTCTAAGTAAAGAGATGTAGAATTTATGGTATCATATTATTTATTCTCTATCAATGAGGAAAGGGAGGTGGAGTGTGAAAACACTGCATTGACCAGCTGTGGAATAGTATCCTACTGCTAATTATTTTCAGGTAAACCAAATTAATCCAATCTGATATATAATTTGCCTTCATGTTTCACTGTCAGAATTTCCCAGAAGACTGACATAAGAGGCGTCAAATTTATTCTTTTTTTCTTTTCTTTTTTCTTCTTCAAATTTTCATATTTTTTCAAACCTTAAGACATCTAGCAATATATTTAAAAACTTACTTTTCAAAAAAAAAAAGTAACACTTAGAAACATACCATCCACTTTAATCCTGTTCTGGCATAAACCATCCCAGCTTTTTATTCCTTTAAAAAACAAAAACAAACAGGGCTTTAAATATATGCTCCAGATAGCAATTAGACCATTTCCAAAGAAAAGGCAATCTCGCCATCATGTGAAAGAAGCATAAAATTCCAGTGCCTGTAAGCATAATGTTCACATACTCAAATTAGTTTTAGAAATTCTTTTCAGTTATAACAATCCCTGAAACAACATCTTGTATTGGTATATTACAGAGGGGAAAAAAACCCTAGTATTTTGGAATCTGAACATTCATCTCTTGAAATAATTATTGATTAATTCAATATTACTATAGTTGAAATTTCTTAATGGTATCAAGAGTAGCCCTAAAAGTAGGTAATGTCTGTAACCTCATATTGACAAATCTGTGAGTGATTTTCATTCAAGTCCTCTACATTACTACTGCTACTATTACTACTACTACTACTACTACTACTAATAATAATAATAATAATTTTTATTTCTTACCCGCCCCTCTGTAAAACAATTGAGGTGGGGTACAACAAGGTTAAAAAAACAGATTACAGATTAAAATAATTCAAGAATTCCATCCCAACCTCCCCCCCCCAAATAGAATTAAACTGGTTAAGTTTAAAATTAAATTACTGACAATAGAAATATAATACAACATAATACACAAATAAAAACCACAATGCTGGCCACAGCTTGGGTAGCAACAAAATACAGAGGGGGGGGGGGGTGGAATAGGGATTTGGGAATTGGCTGAAAGATTTTAGGAGCCGGGTAGATTATACGGTTTCAGGGAAAGCCTGCCGGAAGAGATGCATCTTTAAGGCTGTTTTGAAACAGTCTAGCGATGTAATGAGACACATCTCATCCAGCAGGTCATTCCATAGCCTGGGAACAGAAGCAGAAAAGGCAATCTGGGAGGTCTGTGCTAACCTAGTCTTCATGGGCTGCAACCGATTCCACCCAGAGGACTGAAGCATGCAGGGGGGTTCATATGGGGAAAGCCGGTCCCTGAGATAAGATGGACCCACGCCATGTAGGGCTAAAGGTTAAAACCAATACCTTGTACTGTGCCTGGAATCTAATCGCAGCCAGTGGAGAGCTTTAAGCACAGGTGTAATGTGCTCTCTCCTAGGTGTTCCACTAACAAGCCTGGCTGCCATATTTTGAACTAGTTGGAGTTTCCGGGTTAGGCACAAGGGTGGCCCCATGTAGAGCGTGCTACAGAAATCCAAATGTGAGGTTACCAAAGTGTGCACCACTGTTTCCAGGTCCCTCTGATCCAGGTAGGGGCACAGCTGGCGTATCAGCCGAAGCTGATAACAGGCGCCCCTGACTGCCGCATTCACCTGATTAGTCATGTGAAGCGACAAGTCAAGGAGTACCCCCAGACTGCGAACAAGGTCCTTCGAGGAGAGTGTGACTCCATCTAGGACTGGAAGATGTATTCTCGAACCTGGTTTCGGGCCTGTAACAGCTAGTACCTCCGTTTTGTCTGGATTGAGTTTCAGCCTGTTTTTCCTCATCCAATCCATTACCACTGCAAGGCAGTCATTAAGAGGGGAGACGCCATCTGAAGTCTGAACCGACGATCTGGTCATGGAGACGTATATCTGAGTGTCGTCAGCATACTGAAGACACTGAGCTCCATGCCTCCGAATGATCTCACCCAGCGGCTTCATGTAGACATTAAATAGCATCGGGAACAGGATGGCGCCCTGAGGGATGCCACAATTAAGTTCAATCTTGGAGAAGCAACTGTCCCCGGGCCTCACCCTTTGAGATCTCCCAAAGAGAAAGGACCGGAACCACCAGAGTGCGGTGCCCCCGATCCCCAACTCCCTCAGTCGACTCAAGAGGATGGAGTGATCTACAGTATCAAAAGCCACCAAGAGATCCAAGAGCACCAGCAGGGTCACATTACCCCTGTCGATACTCAGGCGGAGGTCGTCAGTCAGAGCGACCATGGCAGTCTCCACTCCATGTCCTGTCCTGAAGCTGGTTTGAAATGGATCAAGATAATCAGTTTCATCCAAGACAACCTGGAGTTGAGAGGCAACTGCTCTCTCGATCACCTTGCTCAAAAAAGGGAGCAAGGACACTGGTCTATAGTTGTTCCTGTCCAGGGGGTCAAGAGAAGGCTTGTTCAGGAGGGGCTTAACAGCCGCCTCCTTCAGACAGGATGGTAAACAGCCTTCTCTGAGGGACGCATTGATTGTATCCCGAAGGAATACCCTCAGTGTGTCCCATCCCTGGATGACCGGCCAAGATGGACAGGGATCGAGGGAGCAGGTCATCTTTTTCATACTTCCAAGAAGCTTGTCCATGTCATTGGTACTCATAGGTTGGATCTCATGAAGAAAAATGACATCAACTGAGTTGTTGGACACCTCATATATTGGTTCTAGTGGAAAATTGACATCTAAGTCGGCCCTTATCCGAGATATTTCATCTGCAAAGAAGGTATTAAACGTGTCACAGCAGGCCGTTGTTGGGTCAAGTAGGGGATTTGACACAGGAGAGACCTGTGTTAGCTCCCCCACCACCCTAAATAGCTCTGCTGGGTGGGACTCTGCAGACGCAATGGATGCAGAGCAGAAGGCTCTCTGCGCTGCGCGCAAAGCCTCCCAATAGGCTGCCTATGGCGAGTTCTGTCAGATAAGAGCCGAGTTTTCTGCCATTTGCGCTCTAGTCGTCGTCCAACCTGCTTCATCTCCCTAAGTTCCTCTGTGAACCAGGGCTTACGGTTAGGAGCTGGTTGGAGAGGACGCTCGGGGGCAATCGCGTCGAGAGCCTTGGGAAGATCGGTGTTCCAGGTGGTGACCAAGGCTTCGACGGGATCACCGGCACTGCCAACCATTAAACCCTCTAAGGCCTTCTGGAAACTGATTGGTTCCATCAGCCTTCGAGGGCGGACCCATGTAATGGGTCCGCCACCCCCGGGGGAACGGATAGCGGCTTTTAGCTCCAGCTTGATCAGGAAATGGTCCGTCCATGACAAGGCAGAGCTGCTCCAGAGCTGCTCCAGATAGATCAGAAGGGCTGGTCTCGAGAGGGATGTTTAAGTCACCCAGGACCAGAAGTCTGGGTGTCTCCAACAACAACTCAGAGACCAGCTGAGTCAGCTCGGATATGGAGTCTATACAACGGGGTGGCCAGTAGACTAACAGAATCCCCAAACTATCCCTGGACTTCAAGCTGAGGTACATGCACTCGATGTGGATTGTTTTCCGGACAGATTTCCTGATCAAGGTCAGGTTGGTTTTATGAACTATAGCAATGCCACCCCCCTCCCACTTTCCCTTACCTGCTCACTAACCGTGTAACCTGCTGGGAGAGACTGTGCCCATATCGCAGCACTGGCATCTCCCAGCCAGGTCTCGGTAAAGCATGCCAGGTCGGCCTGTTCGTCCTCCAAGAGGTCGTAGATGATATGAGTTTTAGCTTTAGCTGACCTGACATTGCAGAGGATATAATTTGGATCTTTTCTCAAGTGCAAATAATATGTGAATTGTAGAGCCTCTCTGATTTAAATATGAACCTGGAATTTGGAGTTGATAAGCCAGCAGAAGCTGGAGGTGCTGCACATCTTGTGATATGTTTATGATATGTTTATAAATGATATGAAGTTGTGTCACAAGGTCTATTTAGAAGATTTAGATGGACAGGAACAGTGGTGGTGAACCCAAAAGAGAATAGGTAAATATTTACTGTTGTTTTGTTTGTTTTTATCTTTATCTTCTCTGTTTATTATTTCTTTACTGTTTGTTTACAATGGTGTCTTAGCTGTTAAATGTAAAGCAACAGAGATGTATCTATTCATTCTTCCTAGATTAAGCTTTTAATTTCAAGTTCTCCAAGCAAACACCAGGAATAACTATCAGGAATTATTATTATTGTCTAACATCCTGTTATAAATGTTGTAAGGTATACTATTGTCACAATCATAAATCTCCTCCACATTGAGAGCCAGAAGCCACACCAAGCATTGGTGGTCTTTTCTGCTGGTGACTAGATCACATCAGGATGATGGTTCCAGTTCCTTCCTAATGTAGTGTGACAATCAGAATCAGGGCTCCTTTCACAACTCATCACACAAAAAGTTGTTGGCCAGAGGAGGCTGGAAACATCATGCTACATGCATCATTCTGTATGGTTGTTGTCTGTTAAGGTAGGTTTTGGGAGTTGGGTAGAAATACATAGTTGGAATATTAGATACATCTAGTTAAGAATATTTCATTTAATAGAATGATGAGCTGTTGATCAATAATAAAACTTGGAGATAATGTTATGTCATGGATACATATACACATGTGTGTGGAATTACTAAGTATTTAACCAACATCACAGGGTTTTCTTTGAAAAATTGGTTCAAAAGAGGTTTGCCATTGTCTCCCTCTGAGGCTGAGATAGTGTAATTTGCCCAAGGTCAACTAGGTCCAATCCACACTGCAGATTGAGACTGCTTTAACTGCCCCGGCTCTGTTCTAGGGAATCCTGGAACTGTAGTTTATTGTGGCACCAGAGCTCTCTGACAAAGAAGGCTCAGTGGCTCACAAAATGACAGTTCCCAGAATTCCCTTGCACTGAGCCAGGGCAGTTAAAGTGGTCTCAAATGGGATTATTTCCATAGTGTGTGTTTTGGACCCTAGTCAATTTTCACGAGTGAGTGGAATTTTGAATCCTGAATAGTCCATTTCTCAAACCATTACACCACACAGTGGCCTGAAAAATATGGGCAAAATGACACATGTTTTTCAGACTGCATTGGGGACTTGGTGTTTAGACTGCAAATGTGGCCAGAAGCTACATTGATGCCATGTCAAGCAAGAAGAACCAAGCCAAAAAGAAACGGATATAATCTGCTCCTTCTGGCAGCCTGGTTCAGGGCTGTGATGGCAGCCTGGATCAGGACTGGGACTGTGTGACTGCCATGGTCCTGGTATGATAGGGGCCAGTTCTGCTCCAGTGCAATCGTTTTGGTTCATCCGCTTTGGGCCTGAGTTTACTAGCTTTATATCTAGATGACAATGATGCTTACAACATATAAGTCTTCTGAGTTGTATGTCTGTGTATGGACAGATGACTACTCAATTAGAAATTGCCTTTATATGTAAGATGGGGAAACATTAATATTAACTGGCACAGTAATAGGTTATGAAATTCAACTTTAGGGAAAATGCTTGCAGAACAATTAAGTATATGGTTTTACTTGTTTTTGTTGATGTGAGCCCTCGATTTATGGCAACCCTAAGGTGAACCTATCACATGGATTTCTTGCCAAGTTCTTTCAGAGAGGGCTTGCCACTGCCATCCTCTGAGGCTGACACAGTATGACTGGGCCAAGCTCACCTACTGGGTTTCCATGGCCAAGGGATTTGAACCCTGATTCCAGAGTCATAGTCCAGCACTCAAAACACTAAACCACACAGTTTTTTCCTTATTCGGTATATAAACTATAATATATTCTTAAGTCTCTCTCTGATCTTCCAAGGTAAAATATTGAGAGCTCCTTCAAAGTAAAGATGAATAAGATGTAGAAACAATGTACTCTATCATTTTCTGTATAGTGTGGTGGCAGGTTTTTTTTTTTTTAATAGCTGATATAATTTTGTTTTCTCTACAAAGTTTAATAAAATTGCAATCAAAATATTATATGAAATATAATATATAAATAAATCTATTTATTTGTATTGTCCTCTGTGATATTTATTTATTCACTCAGAAACAGGAATAAAAGTCAAGGATCTTAAATCCACCTTAGAACTAAAGATTATACTACAAAGAATCTTCTGCCAAGATGTAGAAATTTCAATAAGGACATAGTGATGTTTAAAATCTAATTATATGAAATTAAATCTTTTAAGATATTGCAGAAAGGATGGAAAAGGGACTTCTAATTTCCAGAACATATACCCCCAGAGAAGATCGTAAAAACAGAGCAATTATTAAAGTATGTGAAAATTAATTAGACCTTATCTAAGATGGGCATGTTTGAAAAGGGCAAAAGAGATGTGAAAATATATTATTGGTATGCATAAAATTGACCGATCCTAAAAGTATACTAAATATTTTCCCTTTTAATCTAACAAAGAAATTGTATTAGAAAAAATACTGAATTTATGGTATGGAGTTCATACATTTGTTCATGCCTTGAAATAATAGGATTTAACCAAACTAGACAAAACACAGGATGTCAATATATTTATCTGCTGATTTTTCTGTTTTTAAAGAGGGGGGATTTGGGAAGTTTTGAACCAATGGAGAACATGTTCAAATTATATTATATTCCAATCCAAATTGTTCCTTCTGTTTTTTATGCACTGGAACATATGTGGAAACCAGTACCTCCCTTCTCCTTTCTCTATCATGAAATTAGGCCCTGAGAAAGAAGCAGCTCAGATCAGGAAAATGTTGCAGAGTCATACTTTGTGCCACCAGTTGCTAGGACCAAGTGGCTTAATCCTCCTTTTCAAAGAAAGGGGCCTCAATGGACATTACTTCACTGCCACTAATGGATTTGAAATTTTCTGCCCTTTGTCTTCCATTTCTACATAGCCAATTGACTCTTCCTACAGTGATTTCCCTCTAGACCATCTTAACTGACAACAGAAGTAACATATGAGACAAAATGTAGTCCGGTGACTTCTCCTGTATAATTGTTATCATGAGGGCTGTCAGGATCATGGTCCAGACATGGTCCTGCCATGATTAATTGCAGTTTTTGAAAATATTTATGTGTAAATGTGAAATGATGTGTTAGAATAGCCTTTTGATGTAGGTGGGAGAAATAAAGTATGTGTATCAGGCACAGCCTGGATTAACAAGCAGACATGTGGGGAGGATGTATGTGTTGGCAAGGGTGTTCCTGTGGGAATCCTTGGCTTGGTACAGAGGCAAAATAAGAAGGAACCAGACCTGAGAAAAGAATATGTTTTGCAGTTCTGACCGATGGGATGAAGACTTTTGTAACCAGTGAATTTGTTAAGTCTAAGTATACAGTGTAACTGGTAAAATTCTTTAGTCCTGACAACAATGTACTGTGACTGTGAAGGAGCCCTAGTGGCACAGTGGTTAAATGCTGGTACTGCTGCTGCAATGTTGTGAGTTTTCTTCCAGGACTCCAAGGTTGACTCAGCCTTCAATCCTTTTGTAAGCTGGTGAAATGAATACCTAGATTGTTGGGGCAATTGGCTTACAGATTGTATACTATTTATAGAGTGCTGAGTTCACTATTAAGCAGTATAGAAATGTAAATGTTATTGCTATTGCTGTGAATAATATGAAATTTGTGGAGTCAAAATAAGCTGAAAGGCAAATTGAAGACACACACTCTCTCACACAGAGAGAAACACATGACTTTTACCATCTTTGCCTGATGAGAAACCAGTGAAGCTTTGAAATCTCTAATGTTGTATTTTGTGCATTTTGGATGGTACAATCACTGTTTTGTGGATTTTGCTGCATGGACAACATGGCTACCCCTAAATAGGCCTCCCTGCGACAATTGCTCAAAACAAGGAGACTGAAGGAACATCAAGAAGTTTAATCCAAAGGTTTACTTTCTCTACAAAAGCTTGTAAGATCAGCCTCCCTTGGTTCAGAGGACCCCAACTGCAATATCAATTAAATAAAGTAAAATATGTGTGAGAGAGAGGGAGAGGGAGAGGGGAAAAGAGAGAGAATAAGAGAGAGAATAAGAGAGAGAATAAGAGAGAGAATGAATATAGTGAGTGAATATAGTGTGTGCACTAAGCTAACAACCTGAAGGAAGCCAAAACTAGTTTAGAGTCTACTAGTTGTTTGAGCAACATGCAAACTAGCCCTGTCTGTTCTATAATCCCTACTTAGAATTGTGCACAGTTCTACCAACTCATTTTTCTCTTGTTCCTAAGCCAGACTTTGTACTTATCCAACAAAATGTCTAGAATTCCCTTTTCTGAGGAAAGAGCTTGATGAAAGAGGTCATCACACTACTTACTTCCTGTTCTGTTTGCCTACAGATGAAGCTAGATGTATGTACAGATCTATGTATGTGTGCTTCAAAGGACTTACTGAACTTTCCATGGATTTTAAAATATTTATTTTATTGAAAAGAATAAATGTGTTGCCAATGCAGTGTGCAGTATCTAAAACCACATAGTGTAATGACCACCAGTATGCAAGAACAAAGATTTAACAGAAAAGATTAATGAAAAAAACGTAGGCATGAAACATATTGGTGACACATTGAAAACTGAAAGTAAAGGCTGGGCTCATATGTTTTATTTCAGCTACTAAATCTTTTGGTTTTACATTTGCTGTTCATTACACTCTGTGAAGCACTTCTTTCTCCTTGTTATTTGTTTTACAGCATTTTAAACACTCAACAAAATGTTTAAAAGACTTTACAAATAAGCTTCCTGCTCTTGCTTTTATGTATGGCCTTTATGAAAAAGAAGGGAAGAGATATCCATTCTGCTGAAAAACACTCAAGAGAAACTTGATATTGAAGAACATATGTTGAATATAATTCACTAAACACATGGAATTGTACCAAGATGAACTGACAGCCATACTTGTTTACTGCCCAACTTGAAATGATGAGACTAGACACAAATGTGGGTTGAAATAGGGCCAGTTTTATTAAAGG
Source organism: Urosaurus nigricauda (assembly GCA_034509955.1). Taxonomy (NCBI): domain Eukaryota; kingdom Metazoa; phylum Chordata; class Lepidosauria; order Squamata; family Phrynosomatidae; genus Urosaurus; species Urosaurus nigricauda. Next base: position 65,203,754 of record JAOEGL010000003.1, read on the forward strand.
AATTAACCATTTAACTATTTAACTATTTCTTGAGTACTTGCAAACTATAAGCGGGGGAGGGGGGGAACCTGGTGTGGGAACTGCTTAGGCAAGTGGTCTATTCCTCAGACCCCCTTCCTGAGCTTTCCCTGGGCGAAACACCTGAACTCTGAGGATAATCCAATGACTGGGTTGCTCCCTGGCCAGCTTGCATCTGGAACGCCCACCTGAGATTTCCCCAGCCACCTCGCCAGACTTGACTGATGATTATATCCCAGGTGAGCCCCAAGGAAGGCCTGTTTTATTCTCTCCTTACTTGCAAGACCTAAAAAGAAATCCCCACAAAAAAACCTAAGAAGAAAGTTCAAGAGGCCTAACCTTCACCAGAATTGGGTGCCATAGGTGTTCACCTGACTCCTAATATTCCCCCATAACCACCAGTGACCGTCTATTTAAAGTCCACACCTGAGCCAACTTTCCAATGCCAAGAACAACAGTGTGAGGTAGGCAAAAAAAATCCTACCTGGCTGATGAAGGGACCACATGAAGCCACACTGAAGTTGAGGTGGGAAGGCGGGACAACAAATCTGAAAAAAGGGGGTGGAAGGAAGGGCAGTGCAGGCTTATATAGCCTCTGCCCCCCATAGCTGTTCTCCTGACAAGGAGGGAAGTGCCTGCCAATCTGTTTACTGGCCTCTATTCAAATGGGCCAGTAAACTCATGCCCCAGGAATACAGCCTGGGGACATGGATTTCATATACTGAATCCTTATTTTAAAAGGGTAGAGCAAAGATGGGCAAACATTTTTGTCCTTAAGGACTATATGTGATGAATGTCATGTGGCCTCAGGTGGGGTAGCTGTTGGGCATGGCCAAAGATGGTCAGATCTCTCAGGCAAAAATTAGGATATGAAGATGGTAAGTGTAGGAGGATAAGAACGATGGGTAAGAAAATTAGAAATTAGCCTTAATATTCACACACATGTTCTTCCCATACACTTCATCTTCTTGCCCAGCTGATTGGCATGTGTGTTTTTGGTAGCAAAAGCAGAAAAGCATTGATGAGCCATAAAATGGGAGCTGAAGGTTTAAAATGTCTACAAGCTGCAGGGTACCCACATGTGGACTACACCATATACTATGTGCATACATATTGATATTTATTATCTATTAATTCCACTCTCTATTGATCTTTTTTCTATGGGATCAAGTTTGCTTGTTGGTCTCCCAGTGGATGGGAAACCATTATGAAGTGGTCTCTCATCTTGCTTCAGCCTGATGTTTCCTCAAATATATATTTTTATATAGGATGAAACAAAATTCAGGAAGGATATATCCTCACACTTCCAGTAGATCGATATCTCTCTCTCTCTCTCTCCCTCTCTCTCTCGCTCCCCTCCATGCCATCTGCCTTGGTCCATCATCAGAGGGAGAGAAGAACCTTTGGACCTAATCCCCTTCCCCACCACCATTCCCTTCTCCTTTTGTGTCGTGTCTTCTTAGATTTTAAGCCTGAGGGCAGGGAACCACCTCATTAAAATAATAATTGTTAGCCGCTCTGATAGTCTTTAGGGCTGAAGGATGGGGTATAAATAAATAAATGTATCTCTTCTTTGGGGTGCCCCTCTTACACTGACCCATGGCGAGTTCACTGTAGAGCGATTTTAGGGAGGCGTTGGTCCTCCATCCTAGAAACGTGCCCTGACCAGTGCAGCTGAGTTCTCAATAGCATGGCCTCAATGCTGGTGATCCCTGCTTGCTCAAGGACAGCAACATTTGTCACATAGTCAGTCCAGTGTATATTTAGGATTGCACATATACAGCACTGATAAAAGCGTTCAAGGAGTTGTAGGTGTTGCCGATAGGTAACCCATGTTTCAGACCCGTAGAGGAGAATAGACAGTACAATGGCTCTGTACATTTTTGTGCTTTTGTGTGTGTGTGTGTGCTCTGATTTTTGTGCTGCATCTCAGGTATTTGTTACTCCATTTGTTACTCTTTTGTGAAGCCTTCTGAATGCACTATATGCTTTTGCTAATCTGTGAGCAATCTCTTTATCAATCTTGGCATCTGAAGAGATGATGCTTCCCAGGTAGGTGAACTGTTAAACGGACTTAAGCACAGATTTGCCTATGGTGACGTGGGGGTGATAGTGCTCTTTCTGTGGTGCAGACTGGTTTTCTTCAGGCTGACTTACAACCCAACAGCTTTGCAGCCATTGTAAAGTAGGATGTTAGGCGCTGCAGAGCTACTTCTGTATTGGCAACAAGAGCAACACTATCAGCCAAAAGCAGCTCACAGACTAGATAGTTTAGACTCTTTGTGCAAGCCCTCAGACGGCTTAAGTTAAACAAGCTACCATCAGTACGATAATGTATATAGATGCTGTCTTCTTCAAGATCTGCCGTAGCCCTTTGGAGCATCATGCTGAAGAAGACTGTAAATAGAGTTGGAACGAAAACAAAACCTTGCTTCACACCATTGGTTATTAGAAAGGGCTCTGAGAGAGCATCGCCATATCTGACTTGTCCGTGCTGCCCCTCATGTAACAAGAAGATTGGGGGGGGGGGACATCCTAGTTGTTCCAGGATCTGCCACAGTCCTTTTTTACTCACAGTGTTGAAGGCTTTGGTAAGGTCAACAAATGTTCCCTAGAGTCCTTTGTTCTGCTCTATACATTTCTTTTTGCAGCTGTCTAAAAACAAATACCATATCTGTCGTGCTCCTATTAGCTCTGAAGCTGCATTGGCTTTCAGGGAGAAGTTCTTCGGCAATAGCAGGAACTAATCTGTTCAGGAGTATCCTTGCAAGGATTTTTCCAGCAATGGAGAGCAGTGTTATACCTTGATAGTTTGAGCAATCAGATTTTGCTCCTTTTTTCTTATACAGGGTGATGATAACTGCATTTCAGAGATCTGATGGCAGTTTACCTTTTTCCCAGCAACTCACAAGGAGCTCGTGGAATTTAGCATGGAGTACATGACCTCCGTACTTCTAAGCTTTTGGTGGGATTCCATCAATCCCGGCTGCCTTGCCATTTTTCATCTGCTGCATGGCCTTAATGGTCTCTTCCAAAGTGAGAGGTACGTCCAATTCATTTTTCATTGGTTGTTGTATCATATGTTGGATAGCTGAGCCTTGGACTATTTGGTTGGCACTGGAGAGACTTTGAAAATGTTCAGCCCATCAATTCAGGATGGAGGCTTTGTCTGTGCTTAGTGTGATTAGTGTTTCCTTCTCTTAGATGGTTTACCTTACAGGGTTAGACGAGCACCATCTGCCCAGGTTTGGGATTGGAGTTTTCCATCTCCTAGGATGGTGCCATAAGGCTAAAGAGCCGATCCTGCCCTTTGGCGCTTTTGGTCAGACCCTTCAGTTGTGACCTGTCTGGCATGGGAGGCCCTACCAGTGGATGTTTATGCCACCGCCAGCATAGCTCATAGCTTCGTTAGGGTAAGCAAGCCTCTCCCCCACAGCAAGGGGGTGTCAATGGAGAGGCAGTAGGTGTATACTAAATGTGTTTATCGCTGATTCTAATGTTATGACTACCAGATGAGAAACCACTAGAATGTTGTTGTTGTTGTTGTTGTTATTATTATTATTATTATTTCCCACCTTTCTCCCAATATAGTTCCATGCAACTGCTATTCTAGCCTATGCTTTTATTTTTGGCTACCTATGATTAAATGTATAAACTGAGCTGAATCTTGAAGCAGTGGTGATGTGAAAAATCAATCATCATAGGGATCACCTTCATGACATTATGTACAGCTTTACAATGGGAATGACATGTCCAATCAGCCCTCTGAGAGACCTGGTGCCCACTCTTGGTAGAATGTTGTTTGATAGGGAAATAAGAATTCTTCACACAATAGATAGACCATATAGTAAACAACTGTGAAACATTATGCCCGCTGTATGAAAATCTTACCATGTAGAATTGTTTCTAGAAGTTGCAGCATCAAATCAGTTTGTATTTGAGGGTAATGAAAGTTGTGCTAACATTCAGCAGTGGACAGGAGTGTTTGGATTCTGAATTAGCAAGAGTTTTTAGAACTTTAGCAAAGATTAAATGGGAGAGGAAAACGTGCTCTGGGAATCTAAATAGCTTTTAAAACTGATGTAGCAAGTTTCAGATTACTTTAAAAGAGACAAAGTTATCATTTTCATTTTATCACACTGAATGCACAATGCCGGTCACATCATCATTTTCTGTTAAATGCCAGCAGCACCTCTATCATGCAGATGATAAAGTGCCTGCATAAAGAAAAATAAATAAGCACCAATCAACACACTTTTTCCCATGTAAAAGCTGCTTACCTGACATTCTAATCTTCATAAAACAGATTTTCTTTGATGGCATCTTGCCATAAGTGAAGGCAAATCTCAAAATACTCTTAGCATTTGCTTCCTCTCCACCGCCCCAAAATGGTGGCACAGATTGCAAGATTCCGCATAGCACTCTGCAAGGTGAGTTTTATGGAGATTGAAAATAAATGTGATGATCTGACAGTATTCAGATTTAAAAGTGCAATCAGTCTTTGAAGGAAAATAACTCTGAGGGAAAAATAAACTATCCATCTGATTTGGTTGCCTGAAATTTTTCTCATTCTTGCATAGAAACCCAAATTTTGTAGTAAGTTTAACAACCAACCCTTAAAACTGCAAAAATTAACAGTGGCATTAACCTAGCAGGTGCCCAAAATATCTTAACAGGGAATTTTGCTTCCTTCATTTGAAACTTTCAAAGCAAATATTTTAATCCCTAAAACAGAAAATAATCCAGAACCATAAAGCCATATTGTAAAATGATTTTTTGAACATAGATAATCTTATGAACACACACTGATCTGTTCCTGATGTCCATTTCTAATGGAGTGGACATGCCAGTTCAAGAGTATGTGAATGTGGGTCTTCTGATTCAGGCCATTACTTATTTAAACCTCTTTGTTGTCTGTCTTGCCAAAGGCAAGGAGGTTGGTTTACTGGGATTCAAAAGAAATACAAAACTATGTATAATGTGCATTCACCTATTTTCCCCACAAATATTAATAACAACAATAAACTACAATTTTACCCAGAAAGATAAATATTAATCAAACATAATATTGACCACAGTATGGATATCCATAACAAATATATATTATTATAGTACATAATACATTATATTACTATCGTACATACCCGTACTTAAACATGACTATTGCCACCTGACTATTGCCTTACATATTCCATTGGCAGAGATACACGAATTACCCAATTAAATTATCTTACATCTCACAAGAAACCAGCAACCTGCCATCATAAGACCCTCCATTACTAGCTTCAGGCCCATGAAATGAGGCTGCATCACTCATGGCTTTTTCCAATGCCTCTGGTTGTAGTTTCAGATACTAAAATATACCTCACCATACGTTCCTCTTTAAGAAGCATTTGGTAAATGGGTTAATTTGGTAAATGGGTTAATTCCTATCGTACCCATGCCCAACATAACTGGTTTGCCATGCTATTGGTATTTTTTAAAATTCTCTTAGATCTCACAGCCCCATACGAGGATGGTTGATTCCCAATTAGTATAATCTGTACCTATGGTGCTATTCTTAATCCACCCCCTTGCTATGTGGTTGCAAAACTTTAGGATTTATTATGCACTCAGTAAGTTATACAACAGAATATGTAAAAAATCATACCAAGCAGACAGCTCAATTCACCTGCTGGAAACCCTGAAGAGACTGTGGTGGACCTTCTGTAGCCACAAAAAGACATGACAACATAGGCTGAAGCTTCAACTGTATGTTCCTACGTTAGGTGCTATTATTATTATTATTATTATTCCGCTTAATCTCAGGGAGTCCAAGTGGATCACAGCAGTGAAAATAGGATACAGATTAAAAGAGAATTACATTAAAATTCCAAAGTCCCAAACCCTCTCCCTGACATAAAAACATAACTGAAAAGGATTAAACCTAAGAATAATTAAAACAGTAATATGTAACAAAAAAATTGAAATGATGTAAAAATTGATGTAAAAAATTAGGCAGAGTCCGGATAGATTAAGGAAAGGTAAAGGGTGATGAGAGAAAAGGAGGGGGGTGTCTTTCCCATAATGACTTGGCAGTTGCCTACATTTGGAATGGATCATGTGACTGGAATCACACCACTTCATTTGTCTACAACCAGGATGGGCCATGTGATTGGGAGCACATCACTGCAATTGTCTACACCTGGAATGGAGTATGTGATTGGGATCACACCCTCTAAGGCCATCAATCACATGGCTATCTCCACAGGTACCAGGTAAGAGTCTAGCCTCACTCCAAGGCCATTAATCAAGCTGCTATCTCTGTATGGGTGTTTTAAGTTCCGCCCTAAGCTATTCCAGCTACATGTTATCTTTTAGACAAATTTAGGTTGTCAAATATACAAAATACACAATTTAGCAAAATCAAGACATGTTCTTGATCAGAGAGGTTTGGCGGCATGGAGGAGCAACAGTGATAGCCAACTACACTTCTCAGTGTAACGTATCTTCTGGCCATTGCCTGTTTATTGCTTATAACTGTCTCTGGGATGGTGATTGGATATGGAGAATGCCAGTAAATTCACAACTGTTGCTTCAACAACATGGCTCAGGTTGAACTTATCCATCCCCAACATCTTTCTGCCTGTAAAGGACAAATTAGAAAAAAAAAATAGACTCTGTGATCATATTGCCTTTTTCCTCTCTCTCTCTCTTTTTAAAGATATCGTAGAACAAAAGCAGATGCCTCTAAAAGGGTGGCATCATGGGTGGCATCAAGGGTGGCCACCTTTGAGCACTGGATTGAAGACATGGCAACCACATGTCGCGGCCCGAATCTGACCTTTTTCCAGGGCAAAAAGGAGCGGCAGAAAGCTGCTCCCTTTTGCATTGGGGAAAGAGTGCCCCTTTTACTGCCGCAGCTCTTCTCTGCTCCTGTGGCTTGCAGCATCTAATCACTGTGTTGCAGGAGCATCCCATGCTGCCCGCCATTTGGTCATGTAGGCAGCATGACTCCGGACCACCAAACAGAGTGGTCAAACATGAATCAAAGAACACGAGATACATTGCAGACTGGGTCAGCCATAAAAATCAGCAGTAGCAGAACATGTTATAAACCAACCTGGGCATAAAATTCTGTTTGAAAACACTTAAATTCTGGACCATGCTAACAGCTATCAGGTCAGAATGCAAAGGGAAGCCACTGAAGTCCATAAATTCATGGACAATTTCAACAGGAAAGCAGAAACCCTTAAAATAAACAAAGTTTGGCTACCAGTCCTGAAAAACACCAAAATCAAGACCCAGCAAATGCAAATGAAAATCAGCCAATGTGAGGGGGTTTCCCAGCAGACAATGGGTCACAAATAGACACCCCTTTTAGACCTTACCAGTCAACAACATTAATGTGTTGAGATTAATGTGTAAATCTCTTCCTTTTAACCAACACTGTATATATCTCCATTCTCTTACATGCCAGCATTCTCTGAAGATGCCAGCCACTGGTGCTGGCAAAACGTCAGGAAGAAACTCTTTTAGAACACAGCCTCATAGCCTGGAAAACCCACAATGGCCATCCCCCCTCCATGATGGAGGAGTTGGAGTGGGGGTGGGCTATTTGCTGCCCTCCCATTGGTTGAGACTGTGGCAGTTTAAATATGCCATGGCAGTGTTGCCATGGCACAAGACTTTAGGGGTGGTGGTAGTGGTTGGAGACAAGATTTGCCAGTTGCCCCATTTGTCTCATTGCAAGATATAAATCGAGGGTGGACGCTCCTCAATTTTTGGCTAAGTTTTCTTGGGCCCCTTGTCCTTGGTGGTTGGAAGGTTTTTAGGAATCTACCTTTTGGCTTTATTGTCCTCTTGGAGGAGCGAGGGGCTTTGATTAGGTCAGGGTGTCTAGTGGGTAGGGTGTGCATTAGCTGACAGGCCCCAATTGCCCTTGTGTTTTAGGTTTAGGGCAGGATTGCATAGTGTGCTGTCCAGGCTCTTGTGTTTCCTTCCCAGATTTTAGCTGTCAGGTAGCCTTTGCTGGGTGCCATTTTATTTATGTGCCCAGTGACCATTTTGTTTTTCATGATGGTGGCCATTTTGTTTTCTTGCTGGCAACCATTTTAAGTGCATTTTTAGGTTACACTCTTTCAGCCTCTCTGTGTTTTTTGCTGGCAGCCATTTTAGGTGCTGTTTTAGGTTATACTCTCTCAGCCTCTCTGTCTTCTTGCTGGCAGCCATTTTAGGTGGAGTTTTAGGTTACACTCTCTCAGCCTCTCTGTGGGTTTGGTTAATACTCTATGGATATTTAGACCTGGTTAATGTTCACACACACACACACACACACATGCAGACCCTCTGGCTGATCAGTTGCAATAGGGGGTTTGTTTCAGGTTTCATTCTCTCAGTATCAAGGGATACCTGTTTGGATTATATTTATTTTCAATAGGTGTGTGTGTGTGTGTGTGTGACTCTCATATTGCTACACAGGTGGGGCAATATAATTGGCCTACACTGCAGCCCATTTGGGGACAGTTGGCCCCAGTTCCGGTGTTCCATCTTTTTGGCCACCTTTTGATCTGTGCTGGGTTGGGCCTCTTTATCAATCAGGGTACACTGGTGTCCCTTTTGGAGAGATAGATTTGCCTCTTGGTGATCATTGGTCCCAGTCTACTGTTGATAAGATATTAAAAGGGGAATATGTTGATTCCCCCCCCCCCCACGTTATGGTGAATTAGAGAAAAAGGAGAGGGAGGAGCTGGGTGATAAGGAGAAAGAGAAATTGCACCAAAGGAAAGTTGAATGCAATTTTTCAAATTGGCTGAATTGTTTCCTTATCTATGCAGGGGTAATAGTGAAACTGCAGCCTTCTAGGGCTGCTGCATTGTTCCAGTATATCGACATCATTCATAGGGCTTACGTGACACTGTATGAGTTGGCTTTTTGGATGAGGGCTACCTTGTATCCCAATATGCGCTGGCATCTGTTGCATTCGCAGTTGTGGATGCTGTCTGGGAAAGCAGCCCCCAGAACAGTGATAAAGCGAGGCAAACAAATACAAAGCTTTGCAGCAGCAAGAAAGCAAATCTAAGAGCACAGTACCAGTCCAGCATCCAATAGAGCAAAACCAGGGGCAAGTCCAAGGTCCATGGTTCCAGAGAACAGGTCAGTGAGTCTAGTCCAGGGTCAAGAGTTTCAGAATCTTTCACCCTTGACCAAACATCAGTTCTGGGCAGTTACATGTAGGGCTTTGACTACTTTGGGCCTAACCAACATCCACTTTGAGATTCATTCATTTCTGATTGGGGCAGCATTAACAGTTGCTGCCATGGGCTTTCAACATGACACCATAAAAAGGAGACCATTTGCCTACCACAGATACATTAGGAAGCTGCAGTGTTAATTGTTGTTTCTTTGTTTTTCAGATCACCACCATGGACCATCAAGAGTTCGAGTACTACTGTGTGGTCACAGCATGATCTACTGGACTGGCTGGCAAGCATGATCGAGCCACTTTGATACTTACTTGGGCCTTGGTAATGCTGGCTGTTTGCATTGGTTGGGCAAGCATGGTCTTCATTGGCACAACCTGTTGTCGTTATTGTTTAAGGAACATCATGGGCCTCCGCCCCAGGTATTGGTTGTTCACTGGGGTGGGAATGATTTCGGGCTGTTAAAGGGTAAGGTGCTTATTCTGCCGATCCTGCATGATTTTCACGTTATCAAACAGTCATGGCCAGGGGTGCATATTGTTTGGTCTGCCATGCTTCCTTGGCATGAGTAGAAATGTGGTAGTGACCCTATTGCTCTTGACAGGCAGGCTAATAGGGAAATCAGAAAAGTCCTTGAGGCTGGGGTAGGCCACTATCTTTCTCACCCCCAGATCATATTCCAGAGGCCAGAGCTCTACAGGCCAAACGGCATTCACCTTTCAGAAGCAGGTAATTCAATATTCTTAACAGACCTGCAGCAAGGTAGTAAGAAGGTGCTCAGTGCTGCAGTGGGAGATGGGCTAAGTGAATGTTTGTCCATGTCTATGGCATAAATTTTTGGATTATATTCCAGCAAGCACCTTGGACTGGTGGAAGGGTGGATTCTGAAATCACTTCTTTAGTTCCTGTGACATGGGAGGGGGGGGGACTGACAGAAGGAAATTGCCCTTAGGGCTGGCTTGAAAAGATAAATCCCATCTTTAATCTTCACAGATTGTGAAGTGGTGTTTTTGTTTATGTTAGACTTCCTGATGTGGGCTGGCCAGCGAATAACCCAGCTTTCAGGTTGTCATTGAAAACTCAGGTGTTATCATCCAGATAAGCTGTAGAGGTGTTCTACAACAGAGATGAAGCAAGTTTAATGTATCTCAAACTGCATTTTGGATGGGCACAATTGTGAGCCGCAGTTAGCTCTGGTACTGAAAACACATTTTCTAGTCACAGAATGCTTGATGGATTTCAGGATGATAGTGGGGAAATCTAGAGTAAATCCCATAAATTTGAAATCTGTCTACAGGTCTAGCCCCAAAACTCTCATGCTGTATTGCATTTGCTAGTGTTCAAGATGCTACCAATGCAATTAGAAAAGATGGGCACAACTCTAGAAGTTGTTGTATCTGATAATCTCTTGTCCCTCAAGGCATATTTACTGTTGTTTTTCATTTTTCATTTTTACAAATCATGCATTAAGGAGATGTTGTTATAAATTAGTAATAAAAGTAATTTATCAATTTCACTACAAGGCATTCCAGTAACATATAAGAAACTGTATTGTGATTGATGGGTTGCCCTACTCAAATATTTTATGCAAGTGTTTCAGGAGAAAACACCAAAACAATTTCCTCCCTCATTTTCAATCATTTCACCTTGGGACACTTATTCTATACCTGCCACACTCAATAAGACCAGGGCTTGGGCAAATGAAATTTGTGAGTAGCCTAGTAGAGCTTAAGGGGACTGAATACATATGATTTGAAATAGCACCAAATGCTTACCTACTGGGAGCAGAGTTGTCAGTCATTTCACATGGGAATCAATAGCAAAATAAATGCTTTGATCAGGACGTGCTCTAGAAGAACTCTAGGGCTGCACTTTATATGTAAATTTTTGACGTCTGCTGCAGATAGTGGTTAAAGCCAAGAATCAAAATTACAAAGCAACATCTGAGGGAGGAAATGTAGGGAAAGTGTTCTGAAGTAAACACATTTTGAAGCTGCCAAATCACCAAGGAAATAACAAGTTGAGATCCTTAAGATGTATACACGGTATTTAATTTTGAAAGTGAAAAGAAAATGTAAAATAGATTATAATGTGAACTACATTATTTGTGAATTTGCTGTTATGTATATCATTTGAATCATTGCTTCCATTTTGTCAGGTCCTGGTCAGTACTGGTACTATGAGGCAACTGGCCACGGTAGTGTGGAGGAAACCTCATCATGTAAAGTGAAACATTTATACTTTCACATTTGAACTTTTCCAGATTTTGCAGAACAATTGTTCAAGAAAAATACATACAAAATATATATGTTGTGGAGAAATGTGCACAGGTGTTTCTGTGTAAGTGGTAACAGCACACAAAAATGCACTACACTAGGAAAACCACAAGTTGCATATTGGACAAATTGATATACAAAAAGAATATATGAGAGACTTCAAAAAAAGTATGACCCCCCCCCCCCGCACATTCAAATAAAATGCCCCCTCCCCAACACATACAGGTAACTGGTAAGAAAATGGGATACAAAGAACATACGTTTGGAAAACAATAGAAACAGAGAAACAAAATTGGATATATTCTTCCATTGTCTTGAGAATAAAAAATACTGAACAGGCAAACATTCCACAAGAATATCAACAAGCAAAAATTACCTTTTCTAGAAGAGCAAAGACAGTGGCCAAGTTCCTGGATCAAAGTGTCAGAGAATAATGTTCTGCTTATGTTTTTACATAACCTCCCCCAGCCCAGCAATTGTAAAACCCTGGTTGTCTGCTCTTCAACCATTTGATAATCCAGCGTGAGAGTGTTGAGAGGACAACTCAGAGGCATAAATGAGTGGCCTTAGTTTGTGGGAAAGGAAAGAGAGTGTTCTTCCAGATAGAGCTCATCCTGGTTTCATCTCTATTTACAATCCAGACCAGCCACTTCTTCCTCTTCTGGGATATTACTTGGTCCCTCTCCATACCAGTAAACAGCACCTGCAGCCTGGGTTTGGCAGATGTCTGGGTGACGAAAGGTTTGAACAGAGGACAATGAACTAGATAATAGCCACTTGCATCCCCACAAAAAGAGACATGGGGCTGTGCAGACCGGCAGTTGGGCTGGCTAGGGGGCACAGTCGGGGCGTAGCATTGAAATGATTCATGCCCGGGCTCCACCCTCAGGGTGGTGTGATGCTGCATGCCACACCACACGGTGTGCAGTATCATGGCACTGCTCTGGTGCTGTGTACATATGATGCATCCCCGAACGAATGTTGCAAAGCCATGTCAACACAATTATCATGCCCTTTCCAGCTCCTTTTTGTGACCTGCAAAGGCCAGATTGGGGCCACGGCATGCAGTTACTGCAGCCACAATCTGGCTGTAACAGGAACAGCTCCAGGCTGCCCTTCAGGACTGTGTGTACAACCCCACAATAATAATAATAATAATAATAATAATAATAATAATAATAATTATTCTTTAATTTCTAGCCCACCCCTCTGAGCGAGCAATTGGGGAGGGGTACAGAAAAAGAGTTAAAACAACAGCAGTTAAAATATCCAATCCCATAAAAGAACCTAAAAAAGAATTAAATCAAACAGCGAGTTAAAACATAGTATAAATTAAACAATATCAACAGTATCAAACTAAAAGTCCCTGAGCTATATGGGTGGGCAAAGTCTGGAAAACACTACAACCAAAGTTTGGAGCTGGGAAGTATTAAGCATTTTCTGGGAAGGCCTGCTGGAAGAGATGTGTCTGTAGGGCTTTTTTGAAGCCATCAATGGATGAAATAAGATGCATCTCATCTGGTAGGTCATTCCACAGCTTAGGGGCGACTGCTGAAAAGGCCCTCTGGGAGGTCTGCACCAGCCTGGTCTTCATAGACTGTAGCAGATTCCTCCCAGAGGATCGCAGTGTGCTGGGGGCTTCATACGGGAAGAGGTGGTCCCTAAGATAGGATGGACCCAAGCCATATAGGGCTTTAAAGGTTAAAACCAACACCTTGTACTGTGCCTGGAAACTGATCGGCAGCCAGTGGAGAGATTTAAGCACAGGTGTTATGTGCTCTCTTCTAGATGTTCCAGCAACAAGCCTGGCTGCCATATTTTGAACCAGTTGTAGTTTCCGGGTTAAGCACAAGGGTATCCCCATGTAGAACACATTACAGTAGTCCAGACGTGAGGTTACCAGCGCATGTACCACAGTTTCCAGATCCCTCACGTCCAGGAAAGGGCACAGCTGGCATATCAGCCAAAGCTGATAGCAAGCATTCCTGACTGTCGCGTTCACCTGACTAGTCATGTGAAGAAACGAGTCCAGGAGTACCCCCAGACTGCAAACAGAGTCCTTTAAGGAGAGTGTGACTCCATCGAGGACTGGCGATTGTATTCCCAAACCGGGTTTCAGGCCTGTGACTGTAAGTACCTCCGTTTTGTCTGAATTGAGCTTCAATTTGTTTTCCTTCATCCAATCCATTACCGACACAAGATAGTCATTGAGAGGAGAGATGCCATCTGAGGTCTGAGCAGACGACCTGGTCATGGAGAGATATATCTGAGTGTCATCAGTGTACTGAAGACACTGAGCTCCATGCCTCCAAATGATCTCACCAAGCGGTTTCATAAATAATAAAGTCCAGAGTTAAATTTGCATAAGTCGCTTACGGGATTCCAGCCATTGTTTTAAACCATTTGCATGAGCAGTTTAACATGAAGTTTAACATGAACAGTAAGTCATGTTCAACAGTGGAACACACTCCCGCAGAGTATAGTGGAGTCTCCTTCCTTAGAGGTCTTTAAGCAGAGGTTGGATGGCCATCTGTCAGGGATGCTTTGATTGGGAGTTCCTGCATGGCAGGGGGTTGGACTGGATGGCCCTTGTGGTCTCTTCCAACTCTATGATTCTATGAATTGTGAGCTTTCAGATTTTAAATCATTGCAATGTCTGCAGTCTGCAGTCAGAGCTTGGTAGATTGCTTTTCAGAAGTAATATTTATGAAACTCAAATCAAACTCAAACCTCCCCCTCCCCCTCCCTCCCTTACAAAATCTTCATTCTGGTACTTATAGTATGTTACTCATTGCTTTTTACTGCTCTTTAGTTCCATTTTTGGTAGGTGGGGAAACATATAAAAAGGAAGAGCTTGGCCTAAAAAGGAGGGGAAATCAACCAAAAGTCTCCATTTTAAAAATCATTGACTGGAATTCCTGATCACAGTTATGAATATGTAACCCAATGTTACACATTCATAACTGATTCATATTCATGATCCCTGCATATTCAATAGTGTAGTGTACTTGCAGCCTTATCATGGGCAAAAGGTTCCTGGAGATTTCCTGAAGGGTAAAGGTTGATAACACATTGCACTTTTGAAAGTCATTGAGATGTCCTGCTTCTCTCCTGTCAACAAAGCGTTTACGGAGCAGCCATTTTTTTGAAAAACAAGATCTTCCCTTATTTAAAAAATGGCTGCTCCACGAATGCTTCGTTTATAGGAGAGAAGTGGGATGCCTCAATGCCATTTTAGAAGTGTGATACGCTATCACACCTTTGCCCATCAGGAACCTTTTGCCGATGTTTTACCAATGGTAAGTGCCTCAGTGTGATAATCCCCTTAGACTGGTCAGGAAGCAGCTGCTGGGAGCAACCATGGGTCTGTTTTCCTGTTAATCAGAATACTATCTTCTCCCTCCAGCAATCTCCAGTGCTCCTCACGAGCAATTACAACTGGGATCCTTCTTCTATTTTGTCACAAAAGACTTAGATGTTGCTGTGTTATTGTTTATTTATATGCTATGTTTCAGCTAAAAAGACTTTTCAAGGCGGCTCAACAATGATTAATACAAATGCAAAAAAAAAAAAAAAATCATACTGTGACCTTGCCTCACCCAAAGACAAAGCAAGGGGATTTAATGAAACATTCCAACACTTTCAAAGGCACATCATTCGCTCCTCCAGTGCTTAAGGTAAAAATTCAGTTCACCAACAATATGTCCCTAATGTGTGAGGAGAATGGTGAATGTTAGTACTTTAAAGAGTCCATAAAGATGGTGTTTTCTTTTATTCATAGCTTCACATTAGGGGAAAAATGTGGAAAGCCACATGCACAGAAACCAAAATGATACAGAACATCTGTACAATACTGTCTTCCATAAAGAAATCCAGTTAAAAGCCCCACAGAGTTATGCATGAGGTTTATTTCTTAATTAATGGTAGGTTCAAGTGCTGAGACAATCTATTGCCTAAAAGGGGAGGAGAGATTCATCATTTTAGCATGCCAAGCACAGTGTAATATGATTGTTTATGGATATTATAAGGCATTAATTAGAACTTTCTGTAATAAGGTCTGGAGTCAAGAAATAGATTCATGAGCAAATGAATCACAATATAAATGATAAGGGCAGGCCACAGCAAGATACTCAGTTTCTTTTATGAAATTAGTTTCCTGTAGGCTTAAGAAACTGGATTGTCTAATTAAAATATGAGATGCAGGTTTTGGGCTGAATATGCGTTTGGTAAGTGAAGTGGTTTGATTTTATTTATTTTTAAAAAAATACCATTAGCTCTGCTTTAAAAAAATAATTCTTTATGTAGACTTCTAAATATTCTAATCTATTTACACAAATCAAGAAATGTGATCAGACAACTGAAATTCCAGTTCTGCATCTCCATGGCAAGCAGCAGTTTCAGGATGGAAACTTACAAAGAGAGAACTTTGTTAGAAGTATTTGTTGTAAGAGGTATTTGAAGGGGTGTCACACTGAGGATGGAGCAAGCTTGTTTTCTGTTAATCCAGAAACTAGAACGCAGGACAATGGATGGAACTTATAGGAAAAGAGATTCCACCTTAACGTTAGGAGGAACTTCCTGAAAGTAAGAGCTGTTCAACAGAGGAGCACACTCCCTCAGATGTGGTGGAGTTTCCTTCTTTGGAGGTCCTTAAAAAGGCTGGATGGCCATCTGTTGGGAATGCTTTGATTGTGAGTTCCTGCATGGCAGGGGTTAGGACTGGATGGCCCTACAGTCTCTTCCAACTCTATGATTCTATGAACTTGTACAGTAATATTATTTTATCACTAAGAACAAAGATCAAATATTTCTGTCTTCACTGCCCTCATAAATTAGACTCATCTATTCCATTATCTGCTCCCTCCCCCCATCTTAGTGGGACAATGAGCTTTTTGTATTTAATGACTATTTATCACAAAGATTTTATGGATTGTAAGTATCAATGATAAGTTTACTATGGCTTCAGTGTTCAGTATGGCTTACCCAAGACAAAATATGAATAGAACTCCAGTCTTTAAAGAATAGCCTGTATCTACTTACATGGTAATATGTCACATCAAACTCAGAGGAATTTATTTCTGAATTGATATGTGCAAGATTACACAGCTAGACCAATAAAAATTTTCTGATTTAAAATGGAAAATGTCTTTAAAATGCTAGAATAGATCTTTTGAAGAATGCTTAAGATTCTGTTACTCTCTGGGCTCTTCCAGCTCTGCGTCTCTATGATTCTTTTTGTTCCCCATCATCATAAGTTTATTTTATTTGCAAATCTACTTTAAACACACACCTATTCTATTTTCAAAGTGTATACTAGTACCAGACATTCCTGTCTACCTTAATAGACCTTTTAATCATTTTTATTATTGTTGTATAGTTTGTAAAATGTTTTATCTATGAACCATCTTGGGTCCCTTTCTGGGAAAAATGAAATTAATTAATCAAATAAATAATATCAAGCCTAGCTTAATAAAGCCCCTAGTTGTTTGAATTTACAGATATATGATTAATTTATGTTTTGTTTTTGTTTTGTTTTTTTAAATGCCAAGAGTAAGGGTAGGATGTGAAAATCCCACATTGCTGATTTCATTGTGTTTCTTTGCACCTCACGTCCATTTCCTTCATGGACTTGTTTCATATTGAGCTTTGAAACTTTTTTCCTTCCCATATTGAAATTCATATGCATCTGAGCATATGCCCCCAATACCTATATTTGCTTATGCATTTTAACTAACTTATGCATGTTTCTATGCACGTTATGTTATGTTATGAAATTTGCACTGATTAAAGCATATTTGGGTGTATTCATATTTTATACATTCACTTTTTTAAAAATGCAAAGTTTTATGAGCATCTTGTTCTCCAAAATGCCTCATACACCTCTCGGACAAATGGATTCTTGAGGTGAGGGATATTTCTTCTCACAATGTGGATTATGAATAATTTTTAAAATGTTATTTCATCAAGACTATTAAATTTTACACAAATTTTCATTCCTAGATAAAGATAGTATTGAAGATGAGAAATATTTGCAGATACCAGTAATTTTCAATTATCTGCAATAGGAAGAGAAAGAATGAGTGTGTGTGTGTGTGTGTGTGTATGAAGAATGTGTTTCTTGAGTGTCAGAAAATTTTGATAAAAGAATCTTCCCAATTGAAGAGTTGCTTTTTGCAAAATTTACAAAATTTGCCTTTTATTTTATTGTATTTTATACAATGGTGGCTTAAATATTGCATCAGGAGACATAGCTATGATAATCTTCCATCCAACTCCTCCCAAATCTACTTTTTCTCAGTGGGAGACCCCCTAACCTGGTTATTTCCTGGTTGGTGGAGAGTGACAAGGGAAAGGACAAACTTTATTTTCCTATAGCAATACATGCAACTTTAGTTATCCACAGAAGCTTTCAGGGTTCCTTCACAGAGCCCTGTGGATATCAAATTAATTATATCATTGATTCGTATTCAGCTATATGGCTGGAAATGCATCTGTTCCTTCCATTTTCTGGAGTGGAGTGGATCATTAGTATATCCTGTCTTCCACAAGGACTAGAAAAGTGAGATGCAATGCTATCATAATTCTCCAACAGGATAACACCCATTAAAATTGAAACTATTTGTTTTGATTTTGCTGCTCATGATGTTTCCTCAGAACCAATATATCAAATCTCTGTATCATCTACATTTTCTATTTTTCCTCCTGTCTTGTCAGGTGAACTATCCAAGCTGTTGATGTCTTCAACCCCTTCAATCTGTTCCCTTGATCCTGTTCCTTCCCTGTTTCTTAATTACTGTTGCCCCTGCCATACACCCTTCTCCATATCATCAATCTCTCTCTTTCCATTCCTCTGCACTGAAACATGCTACTGCTTCACCAGTTCTTAAGAAGCCCTCACTTGACCCATTTTCCCTTTCTAATTATCATCCTTTTTCATTGTTGCCTTTCCTCTCGAAGGTTTTAGAATGGGCTGTTTATACACACTGTCTTGAGTTTCTTTCTAATACTTTTATAATGGATCCCTTTCAATCTGGATTTTGCCCATTGGACTTGACAGCTCTTACAAAAATTAGAGATGATCTTCTCCAGGCCAAGTCAAAAGGACTATACTCAGTCCTTATTCTCCTTAACCTTTCTGCAGCCTTTGATACAGTTGACCATCACCTTTTGTTGGATTTGCTCCATAGTTTTGGATTTATTGATTCAGTTCTCAGCTGGCTCACATCCTATCTTTCAAATCATTCATTTACTGTGTCAGCCGGAGTACATGTATCTTCCTCTTTTCCTCTTTCAGTTAGGGTTCTGCAAGACTCTGTTTTGGGCCCACTGTTATTTTCTCTATATGCAATATCTCTAGGCAATTGTATCAGCTCGTATGGTTTCAATATCAACTTTATGCTGATGATACTCACCTATATTTTTCTACTACAGAAATCTCTTCTGACAATGAACACTGGGTCACATCATGTCTTTCAGCTATTTTATCTTCAATGTTTCATTCATGCTTAAAACTTAACATTTTAATTACTCACCTTTTCTCCAAAACCTTCTTAACAATACACATTCTCTTTTACAGTCAACAATATTCCCATTCTCCCTGCGAAGGAAGCATGTAGCCTTAGCTTTATTTATTTTTTTATTCTCCTTTTTCTTTTACGCCTCTTCTCTCACTAGTTTTAAATCTGAATTTAAGATATTTCTGTTTGCCAAAGCATTTGAAACCTCACATTGATACTCTTTTATAATTTTATACATGTCAGCTACATTTGTAGTATTGTCTTTTATCTGTACAATTTTTTATAATTACTGTATACTTATATTTTATATCTTTAGATTGTACATCTTTGGCAGATTTGAATGTTTTAACTCGATTGTTTCTGTAAAAGGACATGTAAATTTATGGCCCTAAATAAATAAATAAATAAATAAAGTTTTCATTAAAAATAATATAATTTTAAAAGCGTGAATTTTGAATGAAATAAGTTCCCTACTAAAGCATCATATGCACAATAAACAACATTTCTTATGTAGAAAATATTTCTGCAGAGCAAATGATATTTCTGTGCACAAAACATTATTTTATGGGCAAAAAAAGAAGAAAAAGAACCCTATATGAAGAAAAAAATAACTCCCAACTTCAAATAACAGCTAAAACCAATCAATTTTCAGACTTATAGTCAGAAGAAAACTGCTAAGGATCAGAGTGCAACTGCTATTATTATAAATACCTCCCAAACCCTCCATCACCGTGAGCAGCTGCATCGGATGAAAGAGATTTCTTGAGCAGCTGGTGAGAGTGAAAGGAGGATAAAATTTTCCATCCTTTCCTTCCAATGAGCAAGACTGGGCGGGGGAGGGGGATATAACCCCCCCCCAGAACACCTTTTCGACACCCACGAGGTGACAGAGACGGCGTCCGGAGGCTGTGGAGGACTCTTCTGCCCTCCCTATCACCATCTGGGAGTGGCGAGGCCGCCACCACCATCTGGGCCTATTTAGGCCCCCACGCTCCCTCCAGGCCCCGGCAGCAGCCTTATAATGGATTTTTGTGGCTTGGAATCTATATACATCTATTGTAGTTTTTCCCCTTCCCCCTTTTGTTGTTTTTAGCTGGATCTTTGTCAACATCTAACTGATAATGGAGCCGGGTACAGCCAGGGGGCAAACATTCAGGTAGTGTGGGGGCAGGGAAGGTACAGCGGAAACAGAGTAGAGAAATAATGCAAAAGAAGAACGGATCAATGTCTGGTATCTATCCCTTCTTCAGTCCACTCTGTTTCCCAGGATAAGGGGGAGAGCGCATCAACCATACCACAGTCCCTTAATCTGCTCCTATGCAATGCCAGGTCAGTCAAGGGGAAAACACACATCATCCACAATCTTTTGGTGGATGACCAGGCCGACCTGGCATGCTTTACTGTGACCTGGCTGGGAGATGCCAGCGCTGCCACATGGGCGCAGGCTCTTCTGGCTGGTTACACAGTCAGTGAGCAGATAAGGGAAAGTGGGCGGGGGGCGTGGCCATAGTCCGTAAGAACAACCTGACCTTGATCAGGAAACCTGTCCGGAAAACAGCCCACATCAAGTGCATGTACCTAAGCCTGAAGACCAGGGACAGTCTGGGGATTCTGCTAGTATACTGGCCACCCCATTGCCTAGCAAACTCCCTAACCGAGTTGACTCAGCTGGTTTCTGAGTTCTTGTTGGAGTCGCCCAGACTTCTGGTTTTGGGTGACTTCAACATTCCTCTCGAAGCCAGCTTGTTTGAACTACCTGGATTGGATGAGGGAAAACAGATTGAAGCTTAATCCAGACAAAACGGAGGTACTAAAAGTTACAGGCCTGAAATCCAGTTTGGGAATACAATCTCCAGTCCTAGATGGAGTCACACTCACCTCAAAGGACTCTGTTCACAGTCTGGGGGTACTTCTAGACTTGTCGCTTCACATGACTATTCAGGTGAATGCAATGGTCAGAAGTGCCTGTTATCAGCTTCGGCAGATACGCCAGCTGCACCCTTTCCTGGATGTGAGGGATCTGGAAACGGTGGTACATGCACTGGCAACCTCACGTCTGGACTACTGTAATGCACTCCACATAGAGCTACCCTTGTGCTTAACCCGGAAAATGCAACTGGTCCAAAATATGGCAGCCAGGATTGTGACGGGAACATCCAGGAGAGAGCACATTACACCAGTGCTTAAATCTCTCCACTGGCTGCCAATTAGTTTCCGGGCACAGTACAAAGTGTTGGTTTTAACCTTTAAAGCCCTACATGGCTTGGGTCCATTCTATCTCAGGGACTGCCTCTTCCCATATGAACCCCCCCCCCCCCCGCACACTTCGGTCCTCTGGGAGGAACCTGCTACAGCCCATGAAGACCAGGCTGGTGCAGACCTCCCAGAGGGCCTTTTCAGCTGTCGCCCCCAAGCTGTGGAATGACCTGCTGGATGAGATGCATTTCATGGTATATATTGATTGCTTTAAGAAAGCATTAAAGATGCATCTCTTCCAGCAGGCCTTCCCAGACAGTATTTAACATCTCCCAGCTCTAAACTTAAGATCTTCAATCCTTCCACCTTTTTATTCCCTGTGATTCCAGCCTTTCCCATTTAGCCCTAGAATTTTTAAGTTTAGGCATCATCTTGTTCTATGTTTTAATTCATTGTTAATTTTATCGTATTTTAAGGTAAGGTTAATTTAATTGTATTTTAAGGAGTGGGAGGTTGGGATGGGATTGCTCTATTTTAACTGTTTGCTGTTTTAAATATGTTGTACCCCACCTGATTGATTGCTCAGAGGGGCGGTAAATAAATAAATAAATAAATAAAAACTATTATTATTATGACTGCACCAAGCTGGACTCCAGCTGCAATTCTTCATTTGAGTCTCACTTGCTGATAGGAGTGCCCTTGAATTGTTACCTCCTTCTGTTCCAGTCAGCAGATGAGCAGATCCCCCTTTGGCTATTAAACTCAATTTGGCCATTTGGGCCAGGAGATATTACTGAGGTGCGATTCAGATGGGCCAAATGGGCCATCCCTGCACCGTGATTAGGGCTAGGGAGTGAGCAGCATTTGCATGCTCCCGAGCCCTAGCATGTAATGTCGCCTGCATCATTACATAACGCCATTTAGATGGCGTGCGTAATGACGACACCACAACTGCAATGGTGCCTTTTCCATTTATTGTGCAGCAACTGCGGCACTAAAAAGGAGTGGGGTTTCCTGCTCCTTTTTTGCTGTGCAGCTTCGCTGCAGCGTCTGGTTGCTGCGGTGAAGTTCTGCAGCAAAAAAGGTGGCTACAGACCTCTCTTTTTGGGTGGTCTGTAAAGCCCCTTAGTCATGAAGTCATAATTAAGTAGCCACTGTAGGATATCACCATATATACCTAATCTGAAATAAAAGGGAATAGCATAAATGAGGCATTGTTCTTAATACAAATTAAAACTCTAATTGCACTAACTCATACTCTTAATTGGTAATGCACATTCTCAGATTTGCTAATGACTATATGTGAGAATAGGTGTGTATATTCTTTCATCTGGAGATTTTTAAAAAGATTTATTGAATTCTCAAGGGGTTGAGCCTTGAATACCATTAGGCTATCCCTGTATTTTTCCTAAAGTAAAACTTGAAATTAACCCAGTGATTCCTCTTAATGAAACATCTCATGTACTCCCAGTGCAGCTAAAGAATTTATATAAGATTAAGAAAGAGTGAACTATTTTAACACAAAGAAAAGGACCACATCACTGTCTCATGGATAGATCCATTTTCCATTGCATAATTCAACAGTAGTAATTGCTGCTGTGAACCATAATAGATTAAATAGGAAAGGCAAAT
The DNA here is from genome assembly GCA_034509955.1 of Urosaurus nigricauda. Lineage (NCBI taxonomy): Eukaryota > Metazoa > Chordata > Lepidosauria > Squamata > Phrynosomatidae > Urosaurus > Urosaurus nigricauda. The sequence goes on from JAOEGL010000003.1 coordinate 65,226,575, forward strand.
TACTTTCCAAGTAGGAGCACCAAGAAAACATTCATTTCTAAAGCTTACTATTTTATTTAAATGCCTAACAATAATAAAATTATTGGAAGCATTATAAAGAGAAACACTTGCTAGTTATTATGCATAATAACATTCTTACCTGAACATTTTTATTATGTTTTGAAGATCACACAGAGAATAATAACAATTTAAAATGCTACGAGATAAAGCTTAAATATTTAATAGGTGATCATTAAAAAGTCATTCAACCTGTTTGCATTAAATATTTTCTCATATATTTAATCTCATAATAGCATCACATTTTCAGACACTGGACCAAACTGAGTCTGGTACAATCAGATATATTTCCTCTCCATGGAACTTGAGTCTATAGGACTGATTTCTATGTAATGGAGTTTTTAAAACAACCACACTTTTAAAACCAGATGCCCAGATTTAAAAAGACATTAAAAATAAAGACTAGGAGCAAATGAGCAGCAAGCAGCAAAATGTACTTGTGCGTGAAAGTTAGTTAAACATAAAAATCGATAATGATCTATGCATTGAAGAAAAGTGATTTTTCATTCTTAAAATCAATGCAACTAGAACTGTGCACATGTCTACTAGGATTTTGAAAATCTCTAAGGAGTTTATCACACAAGAGGAATTTCTCTCAATTTCGAAAGAAATGAAAGTGGAGCCAGTTCAGAAATGAGTGAATTCGCTAATTCAGCAAATTTACGTGATTGTGTATTGACACTGCATTGTGTTCGAAATGATTTTCCATTGCCTGAAATTGCCCAAAATTGCGTGTGATAGTTTCTCACGCAATAACGTGAACCCCCATGATTGCGTGCAGACTGCCATTGGATTACGCTTCCAATTTCTGTCGTCTGATAAACTGCTTAGTCTCAGTGTTTCACATCACCTGTACTAATGTACTCCTTTTCCCCCTTGCTTAAGTGTGTTTGCATGCAAACCTAAATCTAATGACTGGCCCAATTAGAATACAGACAATTCATCAGTTGGATTTACCTATGTATTGACTCAGTTTTCAACAATTGATTCAATGAGTTTACACAACCATGGTTCCAATCAAAGAATCTGAAACTTGCCACATTTTCCTAACAATGGAAGGCCACAACACATTCACATATGGAAACTGACACCATAAATTGAAAGCATGGTTGTTGTTTTTAAATGAACCCCCTCCCTTCCTAATGCATGCCTACAACTATCTATTGTTATGGAGCACATTGATAGCACTCAAATACAAGGGAAAGAAAACAAACAAGCAAAATTGTTGGTATCATGAGCCCAGATTATCTACATATGATTTTTAGTATACATCTAACTATATTTTTGGTATCAGCAGAAATGCAGAAACAGGTATTTTTAAATCTAGATGCCATTCAAGTAGTACATTTGTTGAGGATGTCGAGATTTGAGCATTACTCAACAAACCTTATGCAAAGAAGAAAAGGGAAAAAAATGCTCAACTGTAGCAAAATAACTCTAAACTGTGGGAAAAATTCAAAGAAAGACCATCTGTGCTGCGTTCCATAGGTCATGCAATGATGGTAAGGTTTCTTTGTGTGTGTGTGTGTGTGTGTGTCTTTCCTCATATCATTTTTGAATTCTATAAAGTGTGTGTTCTAGGGGGTAAACCTCTGAACACAGAGAAAATAAGTCAGGCTGCAGCAAAGTTTAACGAAGGCTTTTAAAGAAAAGAAAAGAATAACTCAGCTTTTTCCCTAGAAAAGAAATGGATAATGTTACTTTATTTATTTTATTTCCTCAGGGGATTGTTCAGCCTGTTGCATGGCTGGTAGAATTACCTAACAAGAGGAAGGACTGGAGGACTGTCTTAGTTTTTAATCAGTTTTTTTTAAAAAAATAAATAAAAAAGAATACATTCCTTTTATTCAATTCTCCATGACACACAAATACACCCCAATTCTCCAACTGAGACAACCTCTGAGGCAACTGATATTGAAGCTGCATTCTTATATACAGGCTGGCATCCTGTTGGAAAATCAAGTCACTGTAAACCAACTTATGGTCATGTAAAACAATTGCAAAATGTCCATATTTTCAGGAGGAAAGTAGAAACATAGCTATGCCATTGGGACCATTGCACAGAAAAAGACAACAGCATGGACAATGAACAATGTGTCTCAATACACAGAGGAAGAACTTGTGCACTGGATATCTTGTGCAGTTCCCCTTTGTATCTTGCCACAATTTGCTAACATTATTGTGCATTATGTAAGTGACACAGGCCCATCTTCCTAAAATTATGCATCTTAGCATCTAATGCAGAATCTCAAACACAATTTGTATGGTTGACATTTAGGTAAGTATAATACACACAGTCACCCATGAATAAAACCCACAAAATTCAGTGGGACCTATTTTTCAGTAGGCAGGCCATAGGATCATGTTATAGAATGTTCGGGATTCTAAACATAATGGATTCCAAAGCATATGCAGGAGGTGGACTCCAGTTCTTGGAGGAACCTGTGAAAAGTAGCAGACAAACATGATAATCTCAGGGGATTTGGAATATCTGGAAATGAAATGTTGTTTCTGGGGATGCTATTCATCACTAATGTTGTTTTCTGAGGTGGCAATAAGTAATTTCAGCAGTTTTCTTCCTGCAAGAAAGTCTTTGAAAATCACACTATTTTCAAATAGTATTCACAATTTGGAACTTATTCTGTGCAAAATGTGCATGTGGTTGTTTTGCACAGAAAGCTGCCTTTTCAATGGATGAAACAACATTGAAAATTGGGTTTTAATATTAAACAGCAGAAAATGCTGTTTTCTATGCAGAAAATGTTGTTTTCAATGCAAATAAACCATGATGATGATGATTTGAGATTTTTATATAGCAATAGTAATAGCTAGTACATTTCTTTATTGCTTAGCGGTGAACTAACACTCCCTAGGCAATCTAGCAATCTATAATGTGTAAGCCAATTGCCCCCAACAAGCTAGGTACTCATTTTTCTGATCTACAAAAGGATGGAAGGCTGAATGGATCCTGGAGCCCAGCCTGGGACTGAACTCACAACTTTGTGGCTGCAGTACTGGCATTTAACCACTGTGCCACCAGGGTTCCCTTTTACACAGAATAAATCCCAAATTTCAACTTTCTTCTGTACAGAAAGCAACATTTTCTGATTTAATATTGCTGCATTGAAATATTATTTTCCAAGCAAAAAATGCTGTATCGTTATGTGAATGCTGTTTGCATTATGTGATCACAATGCAAGACAACGATGCACAAATTTTATGCAGACAAAGAGGAAGTACAGATTGGCACTTTGTGCCAGTCTGACCACGTACTAGGGCTGCGGTAGGGCTGAGCGTTCACATACTCCAAGCCCTTGTTCTGCTGCACGTGCACCATTATGGCATGTGCCCAGCCACAAGGGGCACACATGATGACACATGGATGGTGCCATGCCTAAACAGCACTCCATGGAAGGGACATTATCGTGATGCAAGAGTGCACCTGTGGTGCTCTTTCCAGGATGCAAAAAGAACCTGCTGGGAAGCAGATTATTTTTGGTAATTCAAGAGGCCATGGCATCTGGTAGCCACGTCCTCCATCTGGGTCTCAAAGGGGCAGTGTTGAATGGCTCATCTGTTGAGTCCCCAAGTCCCAAACTAAATTCTTCTCATAAGGGTTTTTTTGACAGAAAAAAAAACAAAACAAAACAAAAAAACAAAAACAAAACCAGATACTCCTCCTCCTTCCCCAGAGATCTGTCTTCTCCACACAACTTCAAGTGTTCCCCAGATACACCAACATTGTTTCTTCTGATACCTCTTCTCTCAGCCTGTCTGATGAAAGAAAGAAGCAGCATCAATGCAGCTCCAACCTCCCATCCATGTCCCAGCAAAGCTCACAAAGTTTAAACAGAGTCCCAAATCTGAAAGCTTATTTTTTTGCTGCTGCTTATTCCATGCCACCACATGCTCTAACTCCTTGCTCCAGTCAATCAGTTTTCCCCAAATGGCACCACTCTAGACCACAGAAGCAAAATCCTGTGCCCAACTGCCACTCCCACTGCTAGCAAAAGATGTGGCTAAGGAAGTGAGCCTATGTATGCAGATGAAGAGCAGGAGACATCATCACATGAAAGCAATCAGCAAGGCTGTACAGTGGTCTTAAGGGACTCTGAAAAGAAGTTTCATGCAACCCTCATCCCCACCATGATCCTAAAGGCTGATGGTTCTTTCTTGTGCACCAGTGCTTTGAATGCCCTGACTGCCACCCCCTGTCATCACCACCCCTGCTTCCCCTTTGTCCCTTACTGCACACCTGGATTTTTCCACCACTCCCTGATGGGCCTACCGCCCACTTTGGAAATCACTGATTTTAAATAATGGTAAAAAGTAAGATCAACTGGAAGTAACACCAGCCATGGTAGCCTATGGATATGAAATAGTTCTTACTGAAATAAATTCAAACTACTGGTTAAACAAATGGATCATGATGGGAGTTACAGATAGCCCTCATTAGCCATATTAACAAGGAAATGGTAACAAATGGTGAGGAAAAAAACAACAATAACAGATGTTGGAAGACTTGATAGGCACCAAAACATACCTATTTTTCAGATAGCTCCCATTTTTTTAGAATGAACATTCTTGTCATTAATTCTGCTATACCACCCACCATGCTACTGGGTTATATTTGTGACCTTTGAATTAAAAGATGACAGAAACAGGGCAACTTGGGAAGCATTCAAATATACCAGTGCATGATTAATCTTTCTGACTGAATATCAATATATTGCAATCATCTACAATAATTAACACTTATAATTAACATTATTATACATTATTTATACTGTAGAAGTACTACAAATCTATTCAAAATCAAGACACTATTCAGCAATGCTGTTTATTTTTATTATGTGCTCATATAAAATGGGAGCAAAACAAGATGCTTTTGTAATTTCCACTAGCTTCTTTTCATAATGAATGCATACTATCTAAATATTTGCTGAGTGACTTTTCTCTCGCATACACTAACCATAAAATCGGAAACAAAGGGGCATACTAGCATATTATTTCCTTGTTTGTTTCATAATTGCAATCATTTTTGTTAAATACATAATTTGGTTTGTTATTAATCACTTAAAATCACATTCATTTTGTTATTGATTCTTTAATTTCTTCTGTTTTGTTTTGCTATTTCTCTTGCTGACACGTGTAGTAGACAAAGCACTGGCACTAATTTTATAGTTGCTCTTTTGTAGTGGCTGCCAATTTATCCTAGATGTCCTGGAAAGTCACAATCTCTAGACCTTATTCTAACAAAATAAAGTGTAAGCCAACGGGGCAGTTCTGCTCATGAGTGAATGAATGACATGAAAATGGGCTAAAATTAACATGGCAGTGAATGAGCTTTCATCACATCCCTACATGGAAATCAAAACTGCCAGTGGCATCATTTTATTAATAAACCTGAGTCGATCAAACAGGCCACATCCTGTCCTGTGTACAGACAGGACACACCCCTATTATGATATCACTCTTATATCACATGTAGGCTTAAAGGGCCACTTGAGAGAAAGTTGTGAGCATAAACCTTCTCTCCATAGGAGGAAAAACCCTGTATTCATCCTGACTGTTCCTGTTCCAAGCTGCATGGAGTTTCTGTGATTAACACAACTTTGCCCCAGAGTTAACAAACTTGCAGAAAGTCTGGATGTTTTCCCCAAACCCCAGGGTTAATGTGAAGTTTTGTAGAATCCTAACAGCTGGAGCAGACTTAGTTCAAATTAACCAGCTCTTTGCATGCCAAGCATCACACACTCCCCTTTCCCCATGCTGAGCAGCATATTTGGGGGGGGGGGGGAGAATGGCATGTCCCTGGAGCCACCACTGCTGCATCTTCCCTATAAGAAAATAAGGTAGAAGCACCCACAGTCACACAGTCCGGATATCCTCACTGTGTGATCAGAAGGTCCTTCTAGCCTTTCCTCTTATTGGGCACATGGGCAAGCCCACTCTCCAGATAAGTGGTGGCACACCAGGAAGCTTGTCCACAGAACTCCTGCAGGTAAGGGACATGGTGGAAATGTCTCTGGCCATGGAAGATGGGCTAGCAGTGCTGATGTGGTGCAGCTTGGCCAGCCCATGCACTGTACCACTATACTGGCATTGGCCTGGTGCATGCAGCTGCTTTATGGACAATCCAGGGCCGGTTCTACAGCACAATGTTCTGGACTGGTCCTGGCTTTATGAACCAGTGCAGACAAAGCCATAGTCTTCAAATAGGCAAAGTGGCAAAGAGAAGCTATGCATTCCATCTCTGCCATCATTTGAAAAAAGGGATTTCAAAATTTATCACAAGTGGTAGTTGACTCCTTTCAGGTTAGCCTCATCACAAGCCACATTGCACAAAGATCTGTTTACTACGAAATAGGATAGACTGAAGGACAGTGACAAGCCCAGTGAGTTTCAAGTAGGCTGGAGATTGCTTTAAAATGGAAAGTAATCACTGGATTTAAAAAAGTGAATATATAAACTGGTTTGAGATGTGGCACTTGTGAGAAAACTGACCAATCAGAATAGAAAAGAGTCTACGCTGCAAAAAAAAAAAAAAAAAAAAAAAAAATAGCACACATGATTTGCATAAGTATAAAGTCATTAATGAAGACATCAAAAATAAGTTTAAAATTCTATACTCAGTCATTAATCAAAATAAAGTCTGTAGTCATGAAATCAGAAGAAACCTCAGATTTAGAAAGGCACTATGAAGGAACTAGACATCTTTAAATGTAAAGGCATATCATTGTATGCCAAAATCATAACCATGCTTGCAATAGTATTTCCAATTTCTTTGTATGGTTTTGAAAACCAGATAGTTAAAAATAACTGGCAGGATCATCAACTTATACTGAAATGTTGTGCTGCAATATTATGGATACCATGGATGGCCAAAAGGACAAAGAAATTGATCCCAGACAAAGCATGAACTCTCACTAAAAGCTAAAATGACTAAACTGAGGTTATCGTACTTTTGATGTATCTTGAAAAACATAACTCCTTGGAAAAACATTAATGCTTGGTAAATTAGAAGACAGCAGGAAAACAAGGAGATCACACTACAGATGAATTCATTCAATAATGTAATCTACAGTCCTAAATTTGCCCGATTGAAAAAGGGCTGGTTATGATGAGCAGTCATTAAAGTCTCTTATTCATAGTTGTTTGGAGCCAACTTGATGAAAAATAACAGAGTTACAACAGCTTAGAATTTTTGCACACAAAGATATGAGTGTTGTTTGTAGAGAAGGCAGAGACACACAGCATCTTAATTGTATTTATCTGCTATAATGAATCTCATTTTTCTTTCAGTTAACTCATGTAATGCCTGTCTTTCTCCTCATTTTAACCTTACACCAACACTATGAAGTAGGATAAACTGAAGAACAGTGACTAGCCCAAGGTCACTCAGTGAGTTTCATGACTTAGTGGGATTTGAAGCCAGAATTCCAGACTCTCCATCCAAGGCCTAGCTTCACTTCTGGCAGAGTGGTAAACCTTGCCCTGCACAGTTACAGGACATTCGAATGCCTGCCTTCATGCATTCTTACTCTAGCAGCTGTTTGTTACTGCTCCCCAACTAGTCATCCTTAAACCCCAGTCTTTTTTAAAAAAACATATCAGCTTTTTGGATCAGCTGTCACTTCCTGTAAGAGAATAACTAACCAGGCAATGAAGATAAAAGGCAATGACAAAATTTTGCTGATATTATGCCCCTTCAGGTTGACTCCATCCTACAATTTCTGTTTCATAGGCTGTTCTTGGGATGGTGAATTCAAAGGAAGTGTGCCATGGCCTTCCTCTAAGGCTAACAGTGATTGTGGAGGGAGATGGGCAACATTTTTGCTCCTGTGCTCACCCATAGGCTGCTCCAGTATGTTCTGGATACATCAGAAACAATGTTAAATCACTCTTAGCTACTATTTAGGCCTTTTTAAAAACTTTTACTTTTTTCCTTTTTACTGCAAGGTTTGATGGGATCTGGGGCTGGGAGATTTGAGGTTGTTTGGCTGGTTTTTGGAAGGGATTCAGTGGTGGAAATTATGCTTATCAATGGTTGTGGGGCTTTGGAAGTCACCAAAATGTCAGGGTTGCAAAAATGGGACTCAGAGGCAGCATGCAGCTCATTGGCCACACTTTTCTCATCCCTGACTTAGGCCATTCTTTCTCAACATGCTATTTTTCAGATGGTTTGAACAACTGCCAGACTCCAACGGGTATGGCCAGCTCCCAACTGTGATGGGAACTACAGACCAAATAATCTGAAGAAGACTGATTTAAGATAATACAACATCTACCTGCATCATATTATAAGGAATCAATAAGAATAAAGTTAATAAGGTCAAAAAAAAAAGAGGAGGAAAATGGTATGATATGAGAACCAACATAATTGCTTTCAAAACAGAAGATAATACATGAAAATATATAAAAGATATTAACTGAAATATCTAACAAATTAAAAATATTTTTTACAAGCATGTGTTAGTCATATTAATAGATTGCTTTCAAAACAGAAGATAATACATGAAAATATATAAAATATTGATTGAAATATTTAACAAATTAAAAATAATTTGTTACAAACATATGTTAGCCATATTAATAGATTTTTTTTAAAAAAGTAGCAAATTCTTTTACTGCCAAAACTTGTTGAAAGAGATCCACAAAAATTATTTTATCTCTCAAAGGCACATATATACTAATAAAAGTGGAGCTAACGACATTTGGAAACTTCTAGTTTGGTGATATTATAATAGGAATGGGAGCTCCTTGGTACATCCTGAAATACACATACTGTAAGATATTATTATTATTATTATTATTATTATTATTATTATTATTAGCTTTATTTATAAAGCACCGTAAGTGTACACGGCACTGTATAAAAACCAAATAAAATCAAGAATATGTATATATAGTATAAATTATAATGGCCATGGACCATTTCTTTTTTTCTTTTTTTTTTATGGGTGAATGAGACTGAGCTCATTCTGTGATTTAGTTTTTCTGGCTTTTCTCGCTACATAAGCTGGCTATTTATTTGAATTTTTGTTTCGTGATCCCACCCCCACCACCTTTCCATTTCTTGTATATGCCCCTTTGAATCATAGCTCAGTTGAAAGTTTTTTAGATATTTATCCTGGTTTCCTTAGACACATCCCATTTTCCCTCCTCATTGGAACTGTCTGAAATTGTGCTTTTAATTTTTCACATTTTAGAAACTCCTGTCTCTCATGAACCATCTTCTCTATTAGTATTTATGACTATGGTATCACTGCCAGTATTTCCCTAAGTTTATTGAAACCAGCTTTCTTAAAGTAGAATGTATGTCTGACTATGTTTGATATCCCCTTTTCCCTGTATAAGAAATTCCAGGATAACATGTTCACTCTCACAAAAGAATGCTGCCCCTCCTATCCTATTAATCACATCATCACTGTTGGTTAGGATCAGATCTAAAATAGCTAATTGTGTAGTTGCCTCTTCCACCTTGTGGCAATAAAATTATCTACAAGGTAAGTGAAGAATTTATTGGACCTTAACTTTTTGGCAGAGTTGACTTCCAGCAAATATCATGATAGTTGAAATCCCCAAGATGCTACCACATCTCTCAGACTTCATGTTTCACTTCTTCTGATATCTGATGAAATAGACTCTAGTTCTTGAAAATTTAAACCACAATACATCTGTGAATTTTAAGGTGCTCCAAAACTTTTTGCTGTATAAACAAGAAGCAGAGTGGCTGTGTAAGTGAAATTGATCATTTCACAATGATGGAACAGGATAATTTTTTGGCAAAGAAATAAGAGAGCTTTATAAGATACAAAATGTAGGCTTCAGTTACAAACAGTTTTGGTTTGTTCCATTCTTTGATCTGTGGGAATACTTGCATTTTCAAGGGGCACTATGGTCTCCAAACTGTAATCTGGCAACTATAAATGTATTTTGCCAAAGAAAAACTAGCCACCATTTGGTAAGGACTTCAATTTCATGCACACTATGATCTACAAAAACATTCATACATATTAAATTCAATGATTGGCATTCTGTATTGCAGTTAAGCATTTGTAACCTTACACTATTGATGCATAACTTCTCTGTATTCAGCAAGAACTATTGTTGTTGTTTGTTGTGTGCCCTAAAGATGCTTTTGACTTATGGTGACCCTAAGGTGTTTTCTTGGCAAGATTTGTTCAGAGGTTTGTTTGTTTGTTTTTTTCCTTTGCCAGGAATCAAACACTGATCTCCAGAGTCCTTCCAGTGGTGTAGTCAAATGCTTAAACCAGTATACCATGCTAGCTCTCATTCAATAAGATTACTTATTCACAGTCACAGTAAAGCCATGGTCATAAATGCCACTCCCAGCCTACTTTAACAGCCAGCAACTACATTGAGTGATGGACGTATGTTCATTTGCCTATGAGGGTGCAGAACGATGCACTCTATTCTCTTCCTACCAACAAGTGACACAGTGAGAACCAGAATATTTTCTAATTCTTTCATAGAATTTTAGAATATTTTCTAGTTCTTTCATAGCCATCCTACCCATTCTTAATCTTCTTCTGATTTCCTGGCTGCAGTCCCCATTTCTACCAATGTTTGATCCCAGGTATGGGAATTCTTTTACTATTTCTATTTCTTCATTATCTAGGCTGAACTTGTGAAGGTCCTCAGTGGTAATTATTTTTGTTTTCTTTATGTTCAACATTAAGTCTGCCTTTGCCCTTTCTTCTTTGATCTTTCTTAGTAGGTGCCTCAGATCTGTGAGGTTTTCTGCTGGTACTATCGTGTCAGGTCATCTGCATATTTTAGATTGTTGATATTACTTCCTCTTTTTTTCACTCCTCCTTTTTTTGTGTCCAAGCCTGCTTTTCTTGTAATATGTTCTGCATACAAGTTGAACAGATAGGTCTGGCCGCTGGGTCAAAAGGATACAGCCTTGTCTGATCCCTTTGTCAATTGGGAACCATTCTGTTTCTCTATGTTGTGTTCTGAAAGTAGTCTCTTGTCCTGAGTACAGATTCCTCCTCAGGACTATGAGATGTGTTAGCACTCCCAAGTCTTTAAGGGCATTCCCTCGCCTTTCATGACCAATGCAGTCAAAGGGTTTGCTATAGTCTATAAGGCAGATGCTGATTTTCTTTTGGTACACTCCATTAGCCATTGTATATTAGCAATGTGATCCCTGGTGCCTCTTTCTTTCCTGAATTTTGCTTGAACCGCTGGGGTTTCTCTCTCCATGTATGGTTGGAGTCTATGTTGAAGAATTTTGAGCATAATTTTGCTTGCATGGGATATGAGAGCTATGGTCCTATAGTTGCTGCAATCTGTTGTGTTTCCCTTTCTTTTAACCATAACTGTTTAATAATATTTCCGAATTCTACCATTCATATATAGGCAGAGTTGTTCTATTTATTCTGCTGTTTAGATACAGTCAAGTTTATTACTGATTGATTTATTTGATTTGATTTGTGTCCCTACTGTCTCACCAAAAAAAGTCTCAAAGAGGCTTTTAATATAAGTTAAAACAAAACAGCTAAAACAATATGGAGTACCAAAGTTTTTTTAAGAGGCATTAAACTGTCAATCTCATTAAAACACTACTTTTACAACATTAACTTAATTGAGCATTTCTAATGTAATTGTTATTATTTTCCCCAGTGTTACTTAGATATATATGTCCTGAGGTTATCTTCCGAAAAAAGAGAAAAGCTTCTAGAAAAAAAGTTCCCTTCTTCTGTATAATGGTAAATAATATTTCTTTCAGATATTAAAATGCTCTTCTCTCTCTCCAAAGAGCTATAAATTTATCCTGAAAATCAATGCAAAGTTTAATTAGGGGGAAAATTTGGAATGTGGGTGAACTAGCAGCTGTTATGTTGACATCAAAGCTCAGCACATACACTTCAAAGGTATGTAAAAATGAGTTCAGATATGAGCCTGTTAGGTGATATTAGAAATGATTTGTGCCTTTCTGATCCCATTTTGGCAGGCAACAGAGATTTGAACGCAAAGTAACACCTGCACATTCGCCATCTATCAGAGGAAAATTAAAAATTGCCTCTTATGCTTGAACAGATTGATGGAAAGATCAGTTTTAAGGAGAGGAGGAAAAAGTTTAAATGAGATTCTAATGCAGCTCTCTTTCCTACTTATGAAGAATTGTCTTGGTTGGCACTCAGTCTATCTAACTATAAGCTTTTATAGGAAAACTCAGAGGAATTTTGCTTGTATCCAACTAACATCTGGAATGTCTATCTGATGTAAAGCCAGAGTTTGTCTAATAGCCAGCCTAGGTTGTCTTCCTGGCTGCTTCATTTATCTTCTTGTGTAGTTCTGGAAACTCTCAGACTTTACCTCTTTGTCAGACATATTTATGTACATCCAAACTATTTGTAGTTTCTTGTGTGATGCAGACACTGTTTATTGCCAATTATTTTCTGTGTGTTCATTGCAAAGGAATTTCCAGTTACAGCAGATGTTTGAATAACAAATATAATGGCTTTGGTTCAGAAACTCCTACAAAGCAATGGGCTGCATGTCAAATAACTATGAATAAATAGCTGCTTACAAATGGTAGGCATGACTAGCTCTGATAGACTGACAGTGTTGAAGGAGAAGGAAGATGAGACATATAAATCTATTTCCTCACTTTGCAAAATCAGGTGATCCATAAAGTTATAGGGGAGGAATTTTTTCAGGTGGAATATGCATGGGTCCAATTTACAATAGAATCACATTTGGACAATCTTTGGTACTCTAATAGGAGGATTTAACATAAATAGCATGATGTTGTAAGCATGAAATATACCAAACAAATGTTTAGGATGCCAGTAAGCCCCTTTACGCTTTATGTCTGTTCAATCTTGTTTTACCTTTCCCACTGAAATCAATCATTATGGAAGGATTATGCTCAAGCCTCATTGTGCTGTACTGGTTCCTTCCCATCTCATCCTTTTATTATCCTAAAGATTACGCTACCATTACTGTGGTGTCCCTCTTCCTCTAGCATACTGATATCACCCTCTTGTATACGTGAATAGTACATGATTTTATGTGCATCTGTAGTAATTAATCTGCAACTAGCCTATAACTCTATGTGTTCATTATTAAAGCAAATCTAGTGAACAATTTCCACACTGTAATCCCAACTTCTTCACTGACATTTCCATCACCCTTTATGCTCCATTTTGGTGGAGGCTCTCAACATTAGTTAGAAGCTAGAAAATCAGGATCCCAACTTACAAGGATGATGTCCATGAATAGTGATGCAATTCAGACTGTTGCCATCTACAAGTAATAGTGTGACAGTGTCACAGTGGAAGGATGTGAAGCTAGCACACTGCCCACTTCATATGTTAAATAGACATAACATGGGTAATAATTGAATTGTGTTCATAGGAAAATCAAACATTAGAACAGCATACCATTCAGTTAACAATGTAGGATGAAAGAGTTAGAGAAAGCAGAGGGCAGTGTGGCCCTCCAATGTTGTTAGACTACAATTCACATAATCTCTTATCATTGGATATGCTGGCAAGGGAAGACAGCAGTTGCAATCCAACATCATCTGGAGGCCATGCATTTAATATCTTTTTCAGAATTCTTGCATTTTTCATTTTTCATAGTGCATATATTCTAAAGTTTACTTACAATTGTCTTAGAAATCAGAGAAGACTTTAAAAAGTTATTTTTGTGTAGATATTTCAGACAATAATAATACTTTCATTCTACACAGGAAAACAAATCTGCTCTGGATATATTTGTGGATTTTAATACAAAACCCAAGTAATCCCAAGTATTTAGGAAACCCACATATTTAGAAAGAGAGAAGGTTAGCTTATATAAAGACTGACTCAAGCATTCACTGCAGAAGACAATTTTGTAAAAGTATTTTGTTTCATATGGGGGGAAGACGACACTAGCATTTAAAATGCAGAAATAGCTGTTTAAATGAAAGCATAAAAGCATTGTTTTAACAAAGAAGCTTTTCAGGAATTACAGTAGGTGTTGAACAGTTTAGAATATTCAGCTTTTCTTTTTAAAGGAAAATACTGGAAAGGCAAAGTACTGTTATGACACTCTGCAAATAAAATCAGAAATTCCCAAACCACTATTGATATAAATTATGAATGCTACAACATTTTAAGTCGAGGAAGGGAATATATTTTATCCTCACACAAGGAGGTGTACAATATTCTGTGAGGTAATATAAGGTAGAAAAGACTACTCATGACTGAAACCGAAGATAGAAATAGAGAAATTATCAGTTTTATCCCCTATTAATCTATATACAGTATCTCTGTTCCTAGACTTTATCTCTTTGGATTGCAGGTAGCAAGGATAATTGCTGACCAGCCATGAAAATAAAGAGACCAGGCAACAGAGAGTTGGACTGAAATTGCCCACTTTATTTTAACTACAAACTATTTAACCTCTGAGAGCAAAAGAAGGGAGCAACCTAGCATGGAAGCAGCTCAGGCAGGGGGTGATACCTACACCTTCTCCCTGACTTCCCCTGGGCAAAACACCTAATCCCCAAGGATAACTGAAAAACTGGATTGCCCCCTGGCTGGCCTGCTACTGGAGCCATTCTGTCCCCCATGCTTTTTAACATTTACATGAAACCGCTGGGAGAGATCATCCGGAGACATGGGGCGCGGGGTTATCAGTACGCTGATGACACCCAAATAATTTTCTCTATGTCTCCAACTGATGCAGTGACCAGGGATGGCGTCGCTCCTCTCGTGGCCTGTCTGGAATCAGTAATGGACTGGATGAGGGAAAACAGACTCAGCCTGAATCCAGAGAAAACGGAAGTACTCGTGATAGGTTCCACCGGCCCAGGGATGGAGGTGATTCCACCTGTCCTGAACGGGGTCACGCTTCCCGTGAAGGACACTGTACGCAGTCTGGGGGTGCTCCTTGATTCGTCACTCCACCTTACTTCTCAGGTGGATGCGACGGTCAGGAGCACCTGCTTTCAGCTTCGGCTGATACGCCAGCTGCGTCCCTACCTGGACCGGAGGGACCTTGAAACAGTAGTACATGCCCTGGTAACCTCTCGGTTGGATTTCTGCAATGCGCTCTACATGGGACAGCCTTTGTATCACACTCGGAAGCTACAATTAGTGCAGAATATGGCAGCACGGGTGGTCACTGGCGTGCCCAGGACCGCCCATATAACACCAATACTGAAAGACCTCCATTGGCTGCCTGTTCGCTTCCGGGCTCAGTACAAAGTGCTGGTTATCACCTATAAAGCCCTAAATCGCTTGGGCCCAGAGTACCTAAAGGACCGTCTCTCCTCATACAATCCGCCCCGCACACTTAGATCTACATGGCAACAACTTCTAAGAGTTCCAGAGGCTAGATTGTCAGCAACGGCGAAGAGGGCGTTTTCGATCTCAGCCCCTAGCCTCTGGAACTCGCTGCCCATGGAGCTCCGCTCAGTTGCCTCCCTTAATCTATTTAAAAAAGGACTGAAAACCTTCTTGTTTGAGCTTGCCTACCCTTGACTTATTCCCCTTGATGTTATCCTATCCTCTCCTTATTATGATTGGACTCGGTGTTAGCTCCTACATTGTTGCTCTGGCTGATAGTATGATGTTACTGTGTTTTGAATGTTTTTAACTTTTATATATGTTTTTAATTGCCTACTGTGCACCGCCCTGATCTTCGGAAGGGCGGTATAAAAATAAAATTTATTTTATTATTAAGTAGTCCTCCCCAAATTTACACAACTTAGGGGCGAAACAGATGGGCAGGAAAAAGTGGCTTGAAGCTGCCTTTTCTCAAGCCATATTGAAACCCCACCAACCACACCACCGGCTCCCAAGGCAGCTGGAGTGCTCATGTCATGACCACATGACATGGCTTCAAGCCAGGAAGAAGTGGAAAAAATATGCTTCTTTTTGCAATGGCATTTCTCTGCATAAGGGCACTTTTCTGCTGGCTTCAAGGCATGTGTCATCTAAATGCCATGCCTTCAAGCCAGCCTGAAAGCACCTCTTTTTGCCTTTAGCCCCTTAAAGTGAACAGCTCCAAGAGAAATCTTCTTCCTCATTCCCTTAGTCTCATAACCTAAAGAGGTGATTCCAAAGTTTCCCCTTCACGAAATGGATACCATAAGTCTTCACTAAAATCCTACTTCTCTCCCCCTACTAGCTGCCACAGATAAGGGGCAAGCATGACCAATAGGGCCCTCATTCCTGTTGCAGATCTCCCAACAATAACAGATTACCTCCCTCTAACAAGTGAACATTATTGGCTCTGTAGAACTTGGGCTTCTGAAAAAGTATCTAGCTAGGCCTAGAGGAAATTGGGCCTATCAATCCATCCCAACTGCTACCATCCTAGTCTTGGAGGGAGAAAAGGAGAGGCAGAACATAGCTTCACCATGCCTGGGCCCTGAGGAAGCTGAAAGGTCCTCTCTGAATTCCAACTGCCAGTGCCTGGAGCTTGGAGGGAGAGAAGAACTGACAGCATCTGCTGGATTGAATGTCCTTTCCCCACTACCATTTCCTTCTCATTTTGTGTCATGTTTTTTTCAGATATAGTAAGCCTGAGGGCAGGGAACTGATAAATTAACAATCTGTAAGCCATTATGAGAGCCTTTGTGGCTGAAGGGTGGGGTATAAATAAATATCTGAGAATGTGACAAAAAAATGGTCCAATCCCTTTGCTAAAACATTTTAAGTTTTCCTGTTCACCCTTCTCTGGACTCTGTCAAGGAAATGAAGGTCCCTTTTTTCCTGTCATACTGATGGTGAAAAATGGCAAGCCACATTAGGGTAACCCCTGACCAATCATACTGCATGTCCCTCATTTAATGAATGGCTTGAACAATCAAAACCTTGCTCTTCAACAAACCTAGGCCATTAATCCCTGCCCCCAGATGAATGACCAAAAGGTGTGGCAGATGCCCCTGGTGCTCTGCAAACAACAGTGGCACCAGACCATGCCCGCTAAGGCCTCTCCTTCCTAGCTTCTCAACCATAGCCAGATCACTCAATCCCAGGTGTACTCCAAAAGGGCAATTGCAGGCCTAGTTTGTCACTCAATAGATCATACCATGGCCACAGAACATGACTGATGACACAGGGGCTGGACAGACAGCCTGACAGGTTGGCTCTGTGCTGCCCCTGGAAGTGCTGGGTTGGGAAGCAGCAACTGGAGACCATGCCCCCCAAACCGCTTGAAAAAGGAGCTGTGAAACCCGGCTCCTATTCCTGACACTACAGGGATACAGTGTGGTCTTATGACATTCCTTATGTGCAGCACCATTTGGACACTGCACATAAGTGATGCCATCTGGAGAAGCATGCCACTGTCCCTTTAGCAACTGCACACTGTGGCTGTAATCTGCCATTTTTGGACCAAAAAGAAGTGGCAAAATGCTGCTTCTTTTTGGCACAGAAAGAGGAAACCCTTGCCACTGCAGCATGGCTCTTTCCTGTTTCTTTGGAGCACATGCTTAAATACTGTGCCAAAGAAATGTTGTGATGCCACCCGTCATGTGGTCAGGCAGGCATCATGATGCTGCTTTGGGGGTGCAGTCACCATGCCTCCACTCCACCTCAACACCAGGCCTTTTGGCTGGTCTGTACAGACCCAAATTCCCCCCAAACCTTTGGGGACCAAGGTTTTAAATTATCCTCCCTCATACCTCTCTCACAAGACCGCCTTCCAGAACCTTGTGAATATGAAAGTTACCTGTCCTTCCTGGAACCCTGTGTCATAATCCAAAAAGTCAGAGCTGACAATTGGGGTCTAAAAGAATGAGGAGACACAAAATTGCTGAAGGTGAGGAAGGGGGGAACCCATTTAAAAAGAGAAAAGAATTCTAAACAATCAAAACTTTTATTAAATATTATAAATTCAACACATTCACATCAAACCACTCGAGATCCTAATATCCTCTTGCAGCTAAATAAATTAAAATCTGAACTGGAAGAATTAGATCTTCGGCTCCTCACAGCCTTACTCCAAGATCCTTCCTAATCCTTTATGTGATCTTAAGCCTGTGATGTGGTTTACTAATTCCACCTATGGTGTCACAGTGACACCTCAGATAAAGCCTGCCAGGAGTCATTACCTGACAAGCAAATTTTAGATGTCCAACAAAACTCCCCTTCATTTGCTAATGAAGAAAATACTTCCAGAGCTAGATGTTTCAATGCTTGCTTTGGCTCCACACTTACTTTTTGATTGATAGTTTTTGTGAGGTTTTTTTTTTTGGGGGGGGGGGCTATATGGCCATATTCTAGAAGATAAAATCAAAAATCCACCAGTGACACCTTTTTA
The DNA here is from genome assembly GCA_034509955.1 of Urosaurus nigricauda. Classification (NCBI taxonomy): domain Eukaryota; kingdom Metazoa; phylum Chordata; class Lepidosauria; order Squamata; family Phrynosomatidae; genus Urosaurus; species Urosaurus nigricauda. The sequence continues at coordinate 65,244,932 of JAOEGL010000003.1, forward strand.
ACCAACCAAAATGAACAATATACTTGTTGCAAACCTTTGAAATTCCATGGGTTTCTTCATCAGGCAATGTGTTACAAACCAAACAGTGGGGGGGGGGGGACAATTGGGGATGTTATTCATAAACCTGCATGTTGTTTCAGTCCTTTACAAAAATGTTGTGATGGAGAGGATATCTTTTGCAGGCAGGCTCCTCCTCTTTCTGGCCATGCAGCAATAGGGAGATTTTCAAAGTCCAGGAAATTTAAAGTTCATTTGCATCTCAACAGGGACCCCTCTTTTGTACTCCAATATGTCTACATTCCAGTGAGGTCACAGGCCTCTTTGTAGACAGAGAACAATGGATTCTTCCAGAAGTCTCCATGTTTTTGCATCAAGAACATTTTGGTGGTGTAGAGGTAAAACATGTGAATTCAGTCCAAATTTAAGAAGAAAAAAATTGCCTGTGGACTGGGAATTCAACCAAGGTAAAACCATTTTTTCTGCGTACTGTGCTTTCCAGGGCTTGCTTTTCAAGCAATAGGAAGCCCCCCTGAGCCCCATGATAGCAAACTTTTACATGGAACACTTTGAAAAAACAAGCCCTGGAAATAGCACCCAAAAAACTCACAACATGGCTCTGATATGTGGATGACACTTTTGCTATCTGGAGCCACAGAGAAGAAGATCTGTTTTTCTGAATCCTTTGAACAACATCCACCCAAACATCCAATTCAGGATAGAAAAAGAAGAGGAAGGAACATTGCCATTCTTGAGTGTCCTGGTCATCCACAAACCAAATCAATATTTGAGCCACACAGTATACAGAAAACCTACACACAGAGACAGATACCTGCACAAGAACTCCAACCATCACCCAGGACAAAAAAGAAGCACATTAAAAGCATTGGTGGACTGGGCAAAAAGGATCTGTGAACCCCACTTCTTGGAAAATGAATTGAAACACCTAGACTGGTTAGTAGAGCTTAGACATCAGAAGGGCTGCCAGACCCAGAAAAAACAACAACAAGAAATGGTTTACAAACTGACCAAGAAAATCCAGAAAAAGCTGCACTTAGTGAAAGACAGGAGAAACCCTCTCACAGCTGCAGGAGTTTACCATATACCATGCAGCTGTGGGCAAGTCTACATAGGGACAACCAAATCAAACATGAATCAAGGAACATGAGAGACACTGCAGACTGGGTCAGCTAGAAAAATCAGGAGTAGCAGAACATGTTATAAACCATCCTGGGCATAAAATGCTGTTTGAAAACACAAATTCTGGACTATGCCAACAGCTATCAGGTCAGAATGCACAGGGAAGCCTTTGAAATCCAAAAGCACCTGGACAAATTCAACAGGAAAAAAGAAGCCCTTAAAGTTAGCAAAGTTTGGCTACCAGTCCTGACAACACTAAAATCAAGACGCAGCAAAATGGAAATGTAAACCACCCAGGTTCAGGAGTTTTCCCAGCAAACAATGGAACTCTAATAAACAGACACTAATCCTCTTTGCATATCCTCCCACCCTGAGGCCTTGCCAGTCATCAACAGAACAATACACAGGTTAACATGGAAATTACTCCTCCCAGCCCAGGTTTACACATATATATCCCACTCACTGCCATGCCAACATTCTCTGAAGATGCCAGCCACAGATGCTGATGAAATGTCAGAACAAAAAACTATGGATGCCAGCTATGAAAGCTTTTGATTTCACATTTTTAATTGATCATTACCTTTCTTGGTCCCCATGATCCAATATATTCCAGGAAAATAGTTCTAATCCTACATTCAAACCACCTAAGGACTACCTGCTTCTTTGGCTAATCCACCCATTGAGTACTGATCAAAATGAAGGTGAGGCTCACCACCTAAAAATTGCTCAATCAGACCCTGGATGGGCTAAGCAAGGCTTAGATGCATCTGAAAGGCCCAACCAAGCCTATTGTGGCTTACAGACCGAACTGGAATCTGACCCAAAACCCAGTTTGGGCTTACACATGGCCCAACTGGGGTCTATAACCCACTATGTCTTATCAAAGGCCTACAGACTTGACACATTTTACAAAGGCCAACAGGCTGACCAGGAGGAGCTGAGCAGGAGGGGCCTAGAGGCCTAAGAGAAGCCTAAAGGCCTAGCCATGACACTACAGGCACAGCAAATGACCACAGGATTTATCACAAGGGCTGATAGGCCCAACAAAGCCCATGGGCCTAGCACAAGACCCCCATGTAGCCCACAGGCTTGGCTTAGGCCTACCCAACCTAAGTGGGAAGTGTAGTGGTCTGACTACAGTCTGTTGCCTTCACAGGGATCTGAAAATCTGTTAAATTACATGGTGTCCTGGCAGGCTCTAGGCTAAGGCTATAGAGGCCACCTCCCACCCATCTTAACTAATGTGTAATGGCCCACTCACAGGGCAAAGAGGCCAATCACCCACCAAGGCTTTTTGGCCTAATTACAGACTAGGGCTATTAAATCCTGCAGGCCAAACTGGGACCTATCAACTCTAGCCAACACTCAGATCATTATCCACCACTTGGGAAGCCTGGTCCTATCATTACTGTGCACTCTGTCACCATAGCTCAAACCTCTCAATCCTCAACTGGCCTTCTCAACAAGTCCAGTCAAAGATGGAGAAAAGGGGGCAGCAAGAACTAATAAATCCTCCAACTCCACCTCTTTCACATTGTGTGGCATTTGCATTGGCCTCTTCTGTATTGGAGGCTAGCAAAGACATCTCCCTGCCTGTGATGCTGACAGCATGGGAGTTGATCTGAATACTCTTATTAATAAAGCTAAATTCAGTGTTCGTTCACTGGTACATAATGAATGTAGGAAGGCAAGTTTTCTTGTTGATTTGCTGGGCTTATATTAATATTTTCAAAATATGTAGCATTCAAACACTTGCATTTTGTATTGTTACAGTCCTGGATAACATTCACTTCTAATTATACAGTGTTGCTTTGATTCCTGTACCAGGCCACTGGCTGTTTAGCAACCATGGTCAACACAGGAAGAATTTGTAGCCTTATTGTATGGTCTTTTTAAAATGTTTTAAGTTCACTTTAAGTGTCAATTATAACCACATACAGAAATAATACCTATCAAGTTAAATATATTTTAAAATTTAACTCCCCCCCCCAAAAAAAAATCAACAGTCTCTGTTCCGACTCACACACCCAACAACTGAAAGCAGTGTACTCTGTGGAAGGAGTACAGTACATTTACTATATTTATCATATATTTATTTCTACCTGAGAGAATTCTAACTGTTCCATTCAGACTTATTGGCTTAATTACCAGAAAACTTCCCATTTTGCTTCTTTCTGTGTTGGCAACTTTTATTTCCAATGTGTTTTGTTGACCTAACTGCCTCTCCAGAGGGTTTTATTTCAGAATCTGCTTGACTCTATTCCTTCATTTAATACCTCATGGGGAAATGAGTCATCACTAGAAACTGCTCAGAGGCTGCCTGCAGAAGAAAGTTAAATTTCCACACTTTATTTTTTAAAGGCAAACACTATGATATATTTGGGATGACAAGAATGAGGGGATGTTTTGTAATGAAAACAGAATTAGGGGTGAAACAAACTGCACCAAAGAGGTGGCTTGAATCTGCCCCTGGAAAAGCCAGATGGGGGCTGTGGCAACCACATGCTGCAGCCCCAATCTACCATTTTGCCAATACAAAAAGAAGCTGCAAATTTCTGCTCTTTTGTGTGCTGGCAAACAGCCGACTTTTCCTGCCCCACAGTGGCTTCCTGATGCTCCTGCTGTGTACTGTGTCTAAATGCCTTGCCACTTGAGACCCAGAAGCTGGCTGCTGTGTGGGCAGCCAGGCAGTATGAAGCCAGCTTCCGGGTGTCATGGGGGCATGCATTTTACATACACAGTCTCTGTTCCAGGCTGGCTGGAAGCTGGCTTTTCATGCCAATCTGTACTAAGAGTTATGCTCGATACAGATGGGCAAAAAGGGGTGTGGCAGCAGTGATAATAGGCTTAGGGAGTGTGCACCAGCCACATGCTCCCTAACCCTAGTATGTGTGGGGGCCGCCATTATTGTGCAGCCCGCCCACATGTCATGCATGTCGGTGATTCACACACATGGCACATACAAACAGTGCAGAGTGTGCATGGTGTCACTACCCCTCCCTGCGGCGCTTATGGCATTGCATGTGTGGCACGGAAAGGAGCTGCTTCTCAGCATTCCTTTTACTGCAGCAATGCTGTGCAGCAAATAGCAACGGTTCCAGCCCCACCTTTTCCAGGCAATCTGTCGAGCCCCTCTGTTACTTTCAGAACTTGCATGTATTATGGTATAAGCTGCAGACTTATCCTGGAAAGATGTGTGCTCTTCAGCAGCAGGCAAGAGCAAGAACAGAGCCATCATTTTCTTTCTTCCATGCATCTTCGTCCCCTTGATGTGTTTCATAGACCTAGGAAGAAATTGCCAGTCAGAGGCTGCATCAGGCCATGCTTGTAACTGGGAAGTATAAATGTACATAAGCATTACTTGGCATAGCATTTTGGCTTGAACTGCATTCTTGCTCACCCACTCATAACTGTTGGTTCTGTCAGTATGGGTTTCACTGGTATTTGGTTTCTATTGGATTCAGCCTTTAATTTCATCTTTTGCCACAACTTTAGATGGTGGGCAAGACTCAAACTGTGAGAAAGAGATGGGCCTTAAAACCTTCATTCTCCATGGGGGAGTTTTTTCTGGAACATTGCAAAAGAGGCATATTGGGAAAGGACCAGCTCAGAGCATAATGGGCTGGCAAAGAACCATACAATAGTGGTGTACCTCAGTGGCTTCTTTGGTCACCATTCATTCCTGCTTTAGGGTCAGGAGGCTGGGTTGGGTTGAATGCCCTGGGTGATTTGATCTCTGGGTTACATATTGGAAACTGTGGCTCATGACAGACCAGTCTATACAGCTGTGATGAAAATAAAGTTATGGCCATCTTAAATGGCAAACCACTTGTTTGTGGGAAGTAATTGCTCCTGTCCTTGGATCCTTCTACCTTTTACCAATTTCTTGCCTTTACACCTACAAATCCTGGTTCAGCCCACTTGAAGTTCAAAGTAGACGTGATATGAGACTTTCGTGTTTTGGTTGAAATATACTTCCAGATTAGGTGTTTGTGTGTATTAATATTGTATGATCTAGTTAAACTAGTGGATGTGGTGTTAAAACTCATATAGTGATAAGTATGTAGCCTAAGACAACATTTTCCCTTCTAAATGAATCAAATGACCCAATGAAGTTTTCATTGAGCATGACCAGTCTATCCTGTTTCCATTTCACAAACAGTTTATCTCAAAGAAGTGCTTGCCTTTCTACTTGACAAGTAAAACTTTTCACCCAGCTGAAGCCAAAATTAACATAATTGCTTTTTGCTACTTCTGTTAACCTCCTCAAAAGGTCTCCGGATATAAACACTCTAAATGTAAGACTCATCTGAGCAGGTGTCAGACATTAAGTGCCCCCTTAACTCCCATCACCATCCTGATTAATGACTTTCTCACACAGAGAGTCATTCAGGCATAGGGAGGGTGGTATTCCACCTGGTCTAGAGCTCCTATTGAGCTTCTGCTAAGACACATCCTTTTGAAACTGAGCAGAAATTTCCACAAAACATGGTAGAAACCTGGGGAAAGAGTGGAGATACTGCTACCCAGCCTGTACACATTGGTCAAGCACAGTTTGCTCATTAAAATATTTTGACATTTTTATATATAACAACCAAACTGAATTAATGTACATTTAAAGTGAAAGGTATAGCAGAAGAAAAATGTCTTGCCTTTTGCTGCATAGAATTCCTTACAAGCATCATTTTGATGCTTACTAATCCCAGGAGAGAAGACAATGAAAGGACAAATTCCTATGCAATTTTATCATTTCTAGTCTCCCACAAGTATTTTGTTGCTCTCATTGTTTTCTTACTTCAGCCCCTGTTTGCCTTTCTCAGGAAGAAATGTATGCCTGTCTAACAAAATGTAAATAGCATGAATTTCACATGTGACTAATAAACTAACTACAAATCAATGTGTTTTAATTCATGCTACCAAAGATACTAAAACAATGCATTTTTAATGCCCATGAAAACCATCTTCTTTAGTTGGTGCGCAATAGCTTGATGTCTCAAAGGTATATGACAAAACTAGAGTTGGCTCAAACAAAGCTCTCACAACATCCGTTAAAACAACAGAATATTCATATTTTTGACGCCAAAGGTTCTCTCTCTCTCTCTCTCTTTCCTTTTTTTTAAACTTTGTAATCTTATTACCATATCTGTATCAATTTTCGGGTATTTATCTTAATCCAGCAACATAACCAGAGTTTTATTGAGATGTTAGCTAAGTTTCCCCAACAGTATCAAATGACTATCTGAGAGCAATCCTGTGATTTCAATGGGACTCCATCACAAACACATTGCTGAAATTATAATCTTAAATTGCTTTATTACACATCTTTCCTCCTTCTCCATCCCTGTACATTTAGAGATGAGGTGAGGAGGTGAGGAGACCATATTTTAATCATACCCTCATCAACTTGCAAGGAGAAATCCAAATCTGTCCATAGAAAACCATTCAATCAGGGTCAGCCATATATCTTCCGATAAAATGCTGGAAAATGCTTCAGCATGGCACCCTATCCCCCTGAACCAGCATATAGTTCTGTTTGCAGTGCAAGTACAACTTTTAAAGGGCCAGTACAGACCTTTCCATGGTGGATTGGGGGCAGGGCAGCAGCACCAGCAGCCCTGTGGCCCCAATCCAGAGCTTTTCTGGACCATGGAGAAGCGGCAAAATGCTGCTTCTCTGCAGCCCAGAAAAGGGGTGTCCTTGGGACTTCATGCCCCCAGACACCCCGACAGCCACAGCCATGGGAGAAAGGGGCTGCCTGGCCCCTTTCTCCTCAGCATCATTGCTGTTATGACACCACTTAGAATCATAGAATCATAGAACCATAGAAATTTAGAGTTGGAAGAGACCACAAGGGCCATCCAGTCCAACCCCCTGCCGTGCAGGAACTCCCAATCAAAGCATACCTGACAGATGGCCATCCAGCCTCTGCTTAAAAACCTCCAAGGAAGGAGACTCCACCACCCTCCGAGGGAGTGTGTTCCACTGTCGAACAGCTCTTACTGTCAGGAAGTTCCTCCTAATGTTGAGGTGGAATCTTTTTTCCTGCAGTTTGCATCCATTGTTCCGAGTCCTGTTCTCTGGAGCAGCAGAAAACAAGCTTGTCCCCTCCTCAATGTGACATCCCTTCAAGTATTTAAACAGGGCGATCATATCACCTCTTAACCTTCTCTTCTCCAGGCTAAACATCCCCAGCTCCCTAAGGCGTTCTTCATAGGGCAAGGTTTCCAGACCCTTCACCATTTTAGTCGCCCTCCTTTGGACACGCTCCAGTTTCTCCACATCCATTTTGAATTGTGGTGCCCAGAACTGGACACAGTATTCCAGGTGGGGCCTGACCAATGCAGAATAGAGTGGCACTATTACTTCCCTTGATCTAGACACTATACTTCTATTGATGCAACCTAAAATTGCATTGGCCTTTTTAGCTGCTGCATCACACTGTTGACTCATGTTCAACTTGTGGTCTACTTGGACTCCTAGATCCCTTTCACATGTGGTCTCATTCAGCCAGGTGTCCCCCATCCTATATCTGTGCATTTCATTTTTCCTCCCTACGTGTAGGACCTTACATTTCTCTGTGTTAAATTTCATTTTGTTAGCTTTGGCCCAGCTTTCTAGTCTATTCAGGTCATTTTGAATTTTGATCCTGTCCTTTGGGCTATTAGCTACTCCTCCCAATTTGGTGTCATCTGCAAATTTGATAACTAGGCTCTCAATACTGTCATCCAAGTCATTAATAAAGATGTTGAATAGCACTGGGCCCAGGACAGAACCCTGTGGCGCCCCACTTTTCACTTCTTTCCAGGATGAAAAGAAACCATTGTTGAGCACCCTTTGGGTTCGGTCAGTCAACCAGTTACAAATCCATGTAACGGTTACCTTGTCTAGCCCACATTTTACAAGCTTGTTTGCAAGGATGTCATGGGGAACCTTGTCAAATGCCTTACTGAAGTCAAGATATACTATATCCACAGCATTCCCTTCTTCTACCAAGCTGGTAAATTTATTTAAAAAAGAGATCAGATTTGTCTAGCATGACTTGTTTCTCTGAAACCCATGTTGGCTTTTTGTGATTATGGAATTATCTTCCAGATATTCACAGACTCTCTGCTTAATGATCTGCTCCAGAATCTTTCCTGGTATTGATGTCAGACTAACCGGACGATAATTATTGGGATCCTCTTTTTTCCCCTTTTTGAAGATTGGGGCAACATTTGCCCTCTTCCAGTTTGCAGGGACTTCTCCTGTTCTCCAGGAGTTCTCAAAGATGATTGCCATTGTCCACTTCCTGTGCACAGTTATGACACCACTTCCTGTGTATGACATACAGTCACTGTGCAGTACCAATGGCATGATGGTGGCCCCCATGTGGACTGGAGTCCACCATGAGACAGGCATGGTCCCATGGTAGGGTTAGGGACTATGTAGTTGGTGCACAGTCCCTAACCCTAGTATCACCACCAGGATGGCACTTAGCGTCTGTCTGTACCGGCCCAAAGTTACTTTTATAGGTATGAAATGTAGTAAATTTGGGAGGCAGAATATCACATGATTTGAGGTGTGCCATGCGCTGTCCTGTCAGGCAGCTACTCTTCCCAACCCATGTCTGGAAGCCTTGCATCTTCACCTCTTATGAACCAGCCATTTAAATCTTTACTATGACCTCATTTGAAGCCAAGCTTTCAATCCCATATTTGAGGATTCCTATATCCCTTTGCTATATTTATGGCACATCATAAAGAGGTAAAAAAAAAAGTATTAATCACTGTTTTCTCCCCCTTCCCCTCCCCCACACCCACATTTTTCCAGCTTTGGGGCCTCCCCGCCCCAACGAAAGCTGACACAGTTGTACAGCTATTCATGGCAAGTAGCCATCTCCTTCTTCTGCTCACTCGTATCCCATTTCTGGGATAAACCTCTATTAATTTGTCTTTCACTTTGCTTTATCTCCTATTATAGCATAGCAATAAAATCACCTTTCAGAAAAGTCTGTGGCCTTGTTTCTTGGTTACTTTCCAAGGGTATGCTACTACTTACACAGTTGATGTCCCTAAAGTTATTTATCCCTGTCCCTCAGGTTATTTCTGTGAGCATGCCAATATCTTGGTCAGTTCTACCAGACTGATAGCTGCTTTCTCTTCTAGCAGAATAACCCAGTATAACAGAAGAGGTTCCCACATTGTTTCAAAGCTTCAAATTGCTTGCCCATAATGAAGAATAACAACAGGAAATGTTGGCAAGACTAAAATTTAATATAAATAATTTAAATAACAGAATCATTACTTTCTTGGTACAGTCTTTGGGATTATTAACCCTTCTGACCATGGGAATGCAACTGATCAGTGGGTTAGAACTAACATTCTATGTCAAAGAAGGGATATGAATTCAATTGGAGAAATAACTTATTTTACAGGGGGAGAGATATAATTATAGTAGGATGGCTCCAAAATAAGCCTATATAATAATAATATCCTATACTTTATTTACTTATTCAAACATTCTGCCTACATCTGCTGTTGTATGTTAAAATGTTGCTCCCTTAAATGTTTGTGCATGTGCATGTTTTCAGTCATATTTACTGAGAATATAAGCTTCAACTTGTGATTGGAAACAGCTGAACTGTCTCTTTTTCAAGATGATGGTAACATTCTCACTTATCTAATTTAATGGATTGGAGCACTTCTGTAGAAGTGGTGTTGTAAAAATATTCATTAACATTGATGGAAAGTGCTACCCAGAAAAGCAAAAACTCTGGGGTAAAACCTTATCAAGATTCAGAGCAAAGAATCCTTGCCAGGAAAATGGGGTCAAAAACCTTGGTGAATTTTATCTATTTTACAGCAAGGTGATGCCACATATACCTTGCCAAGCCAGGGGCAATTGTGATTGAATCCTGATTGCAGACTAAGCAGGTTTGACAGTATATATCTAAGAGGAAAATGAATTATGAATCATAATTGGAAGATGGAGTTTTTGCCTCTAAATGCCATCATTTTCTATTCCTGCTTTTTACTGAGTAGGTTAGTTTGTATCAGTGCTGCAGTGACAAAGTTTGAAGTGTATGTATTTCTCACAACAGTCCCCATAGCTATGTCCACAAGTAGATTCCAAAAATGCAGACAGCTGTATTTCATATCAAGAAAACAGTTCTAGCATGTTACCTCACCAGGAAGAGTTATTTTATAAAGCCAACAGTCTTTACCCATCCAAGACCAAGCTCCCCTCCCAATAATTTATATAATAGTAGGAAGACATCACAATATGAAGTCAATGGTTTTCATGGCTGGCATCTATAGTTTTTTGTGTAGTTTTTTTGTTTGTTTGTTTTGTTTTTGTGGGTTTTTCGGGCTATGTGGCCATGTCCTGGAAGAGTTTATTCCTGATGTTTTGTCAGCTTCTGTGGCTGGCATCTTCAGAGAATGCTGTCATGGAAGAGAGTTGGATATATATATACTGTGTGACCCTGGGTAGGGAGGATTCCCATGTTAATCTGTGAATTGTTCTGTTGTTGATGGCAGGACCTCAGACTGGGAGGATATGCAAAGGGGGATTAGCATCTGCTTAATTATTTATCATTGTCTGCTGGGAAAGCCCGTGACCCTGAGTGGCAACTCATTTGCATTTGGTGAATTCTGATTTTGCTGTTTAGCAGTAGCCAAACTTTGTTTACTTTAAGGGTTTCGTCTTTCCTGTTGAAGTTGTCCAGGTGCTTGTGGATTTTAATGGCTTCCCTAGGCATTCTGACCTGATACTTGTTGGCATGGACCAGAATTTCAGTGTTTTCGAACAGAATTTTATGCCCAGGATGGTCTATAACATGTTCTGATACTGCTGGAGTGTCTCTCATTTTCCTTGATTCACGTTTCAACACTGCATTTGATGGTCCCTATGTAAACCTGTCTGCAGCTGGAAATGTTAACTGCTACTGTATATTAAAAAGACAATATGTACATAAAGTAGAACAGGACTGGGCTTCAAAACTACTGTACTGTGAGGAGTTAAACCTAAATTTGTCAAGACACTAACTGTATGCATTGAGATAGAGTGATCAAAAGAAATTAAGCTAGATTTTAAATTCACAGAAGAATTCTTTAAAAAAAACCATTACTTTTGAAATGAAGAAAATAAGATTTAAATGACAAAGGTTTATACAAACTGTAAGAACATGGGGAGTCAATTGTAAATATGTAGATTTGGAAAACAAAATTTGATGAATATTTTATATGTTATTATTTTGTATCTTGTTGCAAAAATAAAATGTAAAACAACTAGTTAATTTTTTATAGTTAATACATTCCTTCTTTTCATCCTTCCACTTCTTGCTTTCTTATTTATGTATTCATGTTTATGGTGATGGTTGCTGTCACTGTTAACCACCTTCGAGCTGATTCTGACTCATAGTGACCCTCTAGATAACACATATCCAAGACTCCCAGTCTTCCATTGCTTTGCTTAGGTCCTGTAAATTCATGCCGATGAGCTCTTTAATAGTGTCCATCCATCTAGCATGCAGTCTTCCTCTATTTCTACATCCCTCCACCTTTCCTAGCATTATTGGTCTCCCCACCCCCCCAATGAGTCATTCTGTCTTATTACCAACAAACCTCAACTTTATCACCTTAGCTTCCAGAGAGATTTCATGCTTGATTTGTCCTAAGACCCATTTGTTTTTTTTTTCGGCTGTCCGTGGTATCCTCAGAACTCTTTTCCAGTACCACATCTCAATTGAGTTGATTTCCCTCATATCTGCTTTCCTTGCTGACCAGCTCTCACAACCGTGCAGGGTAATAGAGAAAACAATGGGTTGTATGATTCTAACTTTGAAACTGAGTTGTGCATCTTTACATTTTAGGATATTTCCTATTTTTTTCATAGCTGCCCTCCACATTCCTAATCTTCTTCTTCTTCTTTGACTGCAGCCCCCATTCGGATCAGTGTTTGACCCAAAGTACAGGAACTCTTTTATTATTTCAGTTTCCTCGTTGTCTAGGTTGAATACATGTAGCTCTTCTGTGGTGATAATTTTTGTTTTCTTTAAGTTGAGTAATAAGCCTGCCTTTGCACTTTTTTTCTTTAATCTTTCTTAGTAGATATTCCAGGTCTGTGATATTTTCTGCTAGTAGTAGTAATATGGTATGGCCTGCATATATCAGATTATTGGTATTCCTTCCTCCTATCTTCTCTCCTCCTTTTTCTGTGTCCAAGCCTGCTCTTCCTATGATATTAGATTCACTCATCTAAACACAGGATTCTGAAAGCTAAATTTCTTTAAAGTATGGGTTGTATTCCTTTGTTTAAACTACAGTCTTCTGGAATAGCCACCACTTTCGTTTTTCTAATAGGAAAATAATAAGCTTGGAAGAATAAAAGGAGTCTTCATCTAACACCAAATAATAATAATAATAATAATAATAATAATAATAATAATAATAAATTCCATCTAACCTGTCTATATCCCACAGTGTATCCCAAAGTTGAGATGCCACCACTAAGAAAGCTCTGTCTAAAATAGCAACTCACCTTGCTTTTTTCCATGGGAAACCTTACATTTTTGCAAAGCAAAATTTTTGAATATTTGAAAATTGTAATTTATTTTTTTAGTTTTTATTTTATGTTCCTTTGGTTAATGGGGGGGGGGGAGGAGACTGGGAGATGGGATTGTTCATAATTGTGAATGTTTATTTTTATGATATTTTATTGTTATATTTTGTGTTGTAATTCGCTTTGATTACCTTGGGAAAAGGTGGGATATAAATAAAATAAATTATATATTGAGGCAGGAGATGCTGTCTGTGGAGTGTCTATACAAGTAGTGTGGTGTAATGGAAAGTATGGCGCTAACAGGAGGAGTGGTCATTACAGAGGAAGGAGAGATCGATGTCATATATCTGTCTCCCCTTCTATTCTCCCTATTATCCTCAAAGAGTTGGAGAGCATACCAGACCAACCACAGAACCTTTCCCTGCTCTTAAGCAATGCCAGGTCAGTCAAAAATAAGACTCATATAGTCCATGATCTCCTATTTGACAAACAGGCTGATCTGACCTGTTTCACAGATACCTGGCTGGGTGAGGGTAGCTCAGCCACCTGAGCTTGGGCCTTACCAACCAGATACTCTGTTTCTGAGCAGGTGAGGGGAAGTGTGTGTGTGTGTGTGGAGTGGCTTTGCTCCATAAACACAATCTTGCCCAGACCAGGATACCTATCCATCAGATGAATCACACCAAGTGTATTTATCCTAGCTTAAAGACTAGGGAAAGTCTGTGGATTCTGTTTGTTTACCATCCACCCCGTTGCTTAACAGAGTCCCTAGCCGAGCTGACACAACTGGTCTCGAAGCTGCTGTTGGTTGCCTAGGCTCCTTGTACTGGGTGAACTCAACATCGCTTTGAGACTGGCTCAATGAACCTGTCTGGTGCAGTTCGGAGTTCATGGTCACCATGACAAACATGGGCCTTTCCCAATTAGTCTCTGAGCCCATGCATTGTGCTCGTCATACTCTTGATGTGGTCTTCTGTACAGAGCAGGAATATCCGTGGTGTGAGGTAGTTAATAGCTTCACATTGTCATGGATGGATCATTTCCTGGTCTAGGTTGAACTAAAGACCACTATTTCCCCCGTTGGGGGAGGAGGACCTATTGGAATGGTCTGCCCTTGAAGGCTGTTGGAACCCACTAGGTTCCAAGAGGCCCTAGAGGGTTTGATGGCAGGTAATGCCAGTGATTCTGTTGAAGCTCTGGTTAACACCTGGAATAATTATCTCACCAGGGCTATAGACACTATCACTCCCAAGCGTCCTTTCCAACCCACTCATAATCACAACTCATGGTACACTGAAGATTTGAGAATAATGAAGCGGGCTGGACAATGACTTGAGCATGACTGGCAAAGATCTCTCGACTTATATCTGACAAGACACGTCATAGGATTCATCTTAAATCCTATGGTGTGGCAATAGATGCAGCCAAGAAGTCCTTCTATTCTGCATCTATAGCATCTGTGAAGTCTCATCCAGCAGAGCTATTCAGGGTGGTAAGGGATTTAACCCAACTACCCCCCACCCTGAATCCTCTTTTAGAACCATCTAAAGCCTGCTGTGACACTTTTAATAACGACTTCACAGACATAATCTCTCAGATAAGAGCCGACTTGGATGCTGGCTTTAAGACAGAGTCGAAAGGAGAGGTATCCAGCGCCTCCGCCTATACTGTTATTCTGGATCATTTTGAGTTTATTAGTACCGAGAATGTGGACAAGCTGCTTGGTTGTATGAAAAAAGATGACCTGCTCTCTTGATCCTTGTCCATCCTGGCTGACTGTCCAGGGAGGAGACACTGTTAAACTGCTATTAAAAACCATAATTAACACATCTTTCAGGGGAGGTTTCCTCCCACCCTTCCTTAAAGAGGCAGTGGTTAAACCACTTCTTAAGAAGCCTTCCCTGGACCCGCTGGACAGAAACAACTACAGGCCAGTTTTGCTGGTACCATTCTTAGGCAAGGTAATCGAAAGGGCAGTCACCATTCAACTCCAAGCAGTCTTGGAAGAAATGGATTTTCTAGATCCATTTCAAACTGGATTTAGGACGGGCTGCGGAGTTGAGAATGCCATGGTTGCCTTAGTCAATGATTGACATCTGGGCACCGAGAGGAAGTGTGACCCTGCTGGTGTTCTTGGATCTCTCAGTGGCCTTTGATACCATTGACCACAGTATCCTTCTGGAATGCTTGAGAGAATTGGGAATTGGAGGCTCTGTGTTGCAGTGGTTTCGTTCCTACCTCTCGGGTAAGTTCCAGATGGTGTCACTTGGGGACAGTTATTAGGCCAAGAGGGAGCTCACATCGGGAGTCCCTCAGGGCGCGATTCTCTCCCCAACACTGTTTAACATTTAGCTGAAGCCGATGAGTGAGATCATCCAGAGACATGGGGTGGGGTGTTATGAGTATGCTGATGACACCCAAATATATTTCTCTATGTCTCAGACTGATGCAGTGACTAAGGATGGCATCTCTCCTCTGAATGCCTGTCTTGAGGCAGTAATGGACTGGATGAGGGAAAACAAACTCAAGTTGAATCCAGGTAAGACAGAGGTACTTGTAATAGGGAACCCTAAACTGGGAATGGAGTTATGCCAGCCAGTTCTGGGTGGGATTACAATTCTCCTGAAGGATTCTGTTCACATTTTGGGGTGCTCTTTGACTCGTCTCTTCATCTGATTGCTCAGGTGGATGCGACTGTCTGGAGCACTTGCTATCAGCTTCAGCTGATATGCCAACTGCACCCCTTCCTGCAGCAGGGAAACCTTGAAACAGTAGTTCATGCTCTGGTGACCTCTCGGCTCAATTTATGCAATGCACTCTACATGGGGCTACCTTTGTGCCAAGTTCAGAAACTTCAATTGGTACAAAATATGACAGCCAGGCTGGTTACGGGCACATCTAGAACTGCCCATATTACATCAATTTTAAAGTCTCTTCATTGGCTGGCCATTAGTTTCTGGGGAAGATACAAGGTGTTGGTTTTAACCTTTAAAACCCTACATGGCTTGGGTCCTGTCTTCTTGTGGGAGCGTCTCCTCCCATATAATCCACCAAACACACTTTGATCCTCTGGGATGAATCTGCTACAGTCTAAGAAGACCAGACTTTCTGCAGTGACCCAAAAAAAAAAAAAAAAAAAAAAAAAAAAAAAAAAAAAAAATAAAAAAAAAAAAAAATGACACATTACTACATTGTAAGCATTCAAGAAGGCCATTAAGATGGATCTTTTAGATTTAGATAAGGTACTAAAGAATGGATAACTAATGTGGTTTACAATATATATGTGGAATATTATATATAAAAAAATCTTATATTATTGTATGTAAAATATAATGTTATTAAAAAATTTGTTTCAAATTGAAATAATAAAAAGACGGATCTTTTCCAACAGGCCTTTCCAGTGTAGAATAACCCTCGGCATGCCTCCCCTCCATCTTCCTTTTTTTCATGTTTCATCTTTTACCATGGAACTATTATTGTATATTACCTATTTGTATATGGATGTTTCAATTTTCCTCTTGGTTTAATTCTCTTTTAAGGGTTGGTTCATGTTTTATTATTAGGGGGAGTGTTAGGGCTTCTGGAATTTTAAGGTATTTTTAGCTGTATGTTATTTTAACTGATGTAATCTTCTTGGATTCCATGAGATTAAGCAGAATATAATCATCATCATCATCATCATCATCATCGTCATCATCATCATCATCATCATCATTAAGGAAACCTGGAAGAAGAATTCAGTCAAACACTGTAAAATGGGAGTGGGTAATGACAGCAAATCCAGGGACCAATTTTCTGTCCCTGGGCCTTTCAGTGGCATCACAGACTTCCTAAAAGGCCAAAAAAAAAAAAAAAAAAAAAAAGGGGGGGGGAATTTGTGGATGGGTGAGGGTCTTTTTTTCCATCAAAATCTGGTTTTGTGTAAAAAAAAAATTCTGCGGAAAATGGAATTCCATACAAAATTTGCTATTTTGCACAGGATGCCCGGTTTGTGAGTGAATGCTTTTCTTTCTTTCTTTCTTTCTTTCTTTCTTTCTTTCCTTTCTTTCTTTTCCCTCAACTTATTTTTTTTCTTTTTGCAAAAAGCCTGAATTATGAAAATAATTCTCTGGCATTTTCTTGATGAGGTATCTTGATGTGTTAAGATCCCCTTTCTTGATGAAAATGAGAAAATTTACAGGCCCTTTTTAGTCCCCTAACCTACTGCATATTGAAATGCATTGCCCCATTTTTGCCAGAACGTGGCCTAGGAGCCACAAAAAGATGTTCTTGATCAATTTATGTACTCACTTAAAGCTTCACTTCACACTTGTGCTTTACATTTCTGTACTCCTAGTAGTTTAGACAAGGCTTCCTGGCAAATCTTTTGGAGACAAGGATTGTACAGTATCTGCTATGCCCCATTCATGTGTTGGAGAATGTGGTAGGTCTCTTTCAATGATGGCCAGAACTTTATAGCAATAGCAATAGCAGCTTCATTTATATACCTCTTTGTACCACCTAAGCAGTCTCCAAGCAGTTTAAAACTGTAAGCCAATTGCCACCAACAAGCTGGGTACTTATTTTAGCAATTTCAGAAGGAAACAAGCCTGAGTCAAGCCTGTGCCTTTGGCTGGTATCAAACTCACAATCTTATGGTTTGTGAGTGAGTGGCTGCAATATAGGCATTTAACTACTGTGCCACCAGAGCTTTAGAGATACTTCAACAGGTATATGCTCTGGAACTATCTAGCCTTCTTGATAAAAAGTGCAGTGGACCTGTATAATTTTGTATGGAGTAGTAGAGAAGGAATTCACTGGTGCCTATGATTCTGGTGATTCTGAAAAGACAGTGGGTGAATTGAGTTGTTACTAATTCTGGACTGGAAAAAAAACCATTCATATTTCTGGACCTGGAGGAAAACATGACACCTATGAAGAGACATCATGCTAATATCCTGAAAAATGCCTCTGCAGTGTTATGGCCTTTGGAGCTACAGTGACTATTGGAGAAATATATTTATTTTGCAGCTGGTAGGCATTTTATCAGACACTCAACACATGGGTAGAGATCAGCATTTCTGTGGAAAGGAAATAAAGGAATCACATAAAATAAAAATTAGCATATCTGAATCTGCTTTAAATATTTTTTAGGTCAGTGCTAGTGTTATGTATGTTATTTACAGTGACTCATGGCTCCAGTGCATTAGGTCATATGATTAGGCTTTCAAAAAAGAATTTAGCTGTTAAGTTTTAAAATAGTCTATAAATACATTGTTTTTGGAATTGTGGGATATCAAATGTGAGTTTGATCATGGAGAAGTTAATTAAATAGGTGTATGAAAGATGATTTCATTTCATAAAATATGCACAATAAATAAATTTTAAGTAGTACAATTAATTTTTGCACAGCAGAGCACAGGCTTTTAGAAGTCACTAGTCTGATAAACATAGTGTACCAATAGGATTGTGAAGACAAATATCTGAGATAATAGGGATAGGGGTATAGGAACAGTGTGCTTATATTGAAACGGTGTAGGGTAATCACCCTAACAGACTTGTCTCCCACACTGCTTTTCTGTATGGCAAGGTTTGCCTGCTCTCCTGATCTTGCTGGACCAGATCCCAATGGTGTTAGCCAACCATCAATGGTGAAAAATGCTGGCAGTTTAACAACTTCTGGTAGATATTGTTTTGCTTCTTACTGTTCTATGGACAGGAAACATGGCAATTTACGATAGGTTGGTCTATATTCTCTCTCCATCTGCCTCTCCAGTAGCTGCTAACAGCACTGAATAGCCAACGATGAATGAAAAGGCTTCCTCTTCCTAGGAAGATTGCATCCTAGTGCAAATATTGAAGTGCTTAGGGGTAGAGATGCAAATCTTGGTAAATTTATTCTTACGTGCAAGAACAAAAGATTTAACCATGTTTTCCAATAGCAGAAAAGACTGAAAGGTTTTAGAGGACTAAACTTGCAGTTCAGGATTTATTCATGAACCTGGTTATCTTGCTCAGAAAAAAAAAATGTTTCTTGTTCAAAAAAAATTTTTTTTACAAAAAAAAAACAGTTTTCTGTTCAGGAAACTTCCTTTCTGCACAGAAAATAACATTTCTTTATATAAACGAAACTTTCTGAACAAAAAGTGTGTTTTTCATGGAGTACAATGAACTAAAAAGGTTCTTTTCCATCCAAAATTTTCAGAATTGATCCTGGAATTTGTACTTTGGTGATGTATTCAACTGGGTCTATCAGAGAGCTCTGGTGCCTTGCCAAACTGCAAATCTCAGGCAATTAAAATGGGGTCAAACTGCTTTAATTCTGCATCAGTTTACTTCATCAAATGCATGGAATGAAGTGCCTATGGACAGACATTTATACCCATGAATGAACAGCTTGGGTGTGTGATCAAATTGAAAACTCCGTTTTGTGTGACAGGTCTTAATTATGGCCATTGGGAGTTAGGCATGGGAAGAAAGATAGTGCCAAAAGCCAATATGAGTAGGTACCCATATGAGTGGTGGAGGAAATAATTACAATATAGTATGTTGTTTTCTGGGAATCAGAAAGGAGATGTGACATACTCAACAAGAAAACCTTCATGAGGGTGAGGTGTTAACTATTCCCATAATATCTGTTGTACGCCAGGAAACCATTGTCTCTCTTGAACCCAGTGTCAATTGGCAAGATTTCATGGCTATAGCCCAATTCTGCTGTTTTTTCCTTCCAGTCTCCCCTTGAAGGGATACCCCCCCCCCATGGCTGCTGTTCTGAAGTCTGAAGTGGAAGTCCTGGAAGACTGGACATAAAGCAGACACAGTCTATGAAATTTTGTGCTATAAACATCTTCTAGTTTGCACTCAGTCAACTCAGCAAGGGAGAAAGGAGAAGTGGGACAGAATTTTGCTCTTCCCAATTGGCTCAGAAAAAAGCCAATGTCCTCATGGATACCTTTTGCCGTCTTGACCACACTCTGATGTTGGTTAGCTGCATGTGTCCTAGTTTTCATTTGTAAAATGTTGGAGGGTATGATATCCTGACATTGTAAATGAAGTTAATGTGAAGTGGTGAAATTTTATATTTAATATTTAGTTCACACTTTAATTATGCAGAATGAACAAAGATGGTTGCTGAACCAACGTTTAAGATGGCTAACATTTGGGCTAAGTGAAGGCCTTTAGGAAAATGCTGAACAAACAGGAGAAAACAAGAAATTGTTTAGGTACAAGCTGCCCTGGTACCCTAAGCAGAGGCACCAGGGTGAAGTCAAAATATAAACACCAGATAAGTAGAGTTGCAACTGTGAAATAATATGTAAAGGTTAATTACAGGGAAAGTAACTTTTTGTAAGGTGACATGTGACATGACGAGTCATAAGTGGGTTTTTAATTATTCATGTGTTTGTCTGATTGCTTGAGATTCATTTGTTTAGAGTTAAGATTGGCCAATAGAAAGCATTTTTGGAAATCCTTTGTGTAAAAACTATAAATCCCATCATCTTGTTTTTTTCAGGGTCTCAGTCTTTGGAAATCTGAATTTTCCACTGAGGACATTTTTATTCTATGCCGGCTGAATAAATCTGGAACCCTTAACCGACTCTGGGTCCTCTTGTCTTTACTCCACTCTGTCAATGCTGAGGATTCGGTAAGCAGTCCTAGCCGAACCCATTTTTCCATTACATATTTGGTGCCGTGACTCGGATTGAGGACAAGTGGAGGACAAGGCAAAGAGTAGAGAGATTACTCTCTTTCAAGGTTGCACCTGGTTCCAGCTTTGAGGACGGATCCTCATCAAAGCTCGTTGTGCACCTTCCAACAATTTGGTTGGAAGAGCTGACATTAGGATTTGTGCCTGGAGAGTGAACCAGAGTCCAGCGAGGGTTAACAGTTCTTTTCATCAGGAACAGTTAGAGAGAGAGAAAAAGAGAAAGCACGCTGTATGAAGAGGAAAATTGGTGAGTAAAACGAACAAACAGGAACAAGGAAAGTGCTTAGAAAGGGACCAGATTTCTGGCCCAGTAATGGTGTGAAGGGGAGTTAAGGCGTCACCTTTCGGTTCGCTGAATTAATAGCAGAGTTTCTGGCCCAGGGAAACTCATGTGAAACTTCAGGAACCTAAAAGGTCCAAAGGTACCAAGGTAGTATGCACAAGAAAATTGGGAGTGGGCTGCGGTTTCTGTTACATGCCGTTGCCAAACTAGTAACAGAGGCACAGAAAAACTTCTGGACTCAAAAGGGGGTCACTGTAGAAAAAAAACGGGGTTTTGGGGGGCTATGAATGATCTGAATGAATGAGTTGTCTCTGTGTTGTCAAAAAGGATGGTTGCTAGAAGTGTCATCTTTTCCCCGTCATTGTTAGGTGAGAGCTAGCAATGAACTTTTTTGCCTTGTGTTTGGCCTTCCCAAACTAACAATACCTAAGTGTGTTTGTCTTTGTCAATATATGGTGTGCTGAAAAAAGTGGGAGTATTTGAGAAAAACAACAGCAGCAGTCTGGGTTTTCTGCTGCTGCAGAGTCTAGAATGTGGAACAATGGATGCAAGCTCCAGGAAAAGAGATTCCACCTCAAGCATTAGGAGGAACTTCCTGACAGTAAGGGCTGTTCGACATTGGAACACACTCCCTCGGAGGGTGGTGGAGTCTCTGTCCCTGGAGGCCTTTAAGCAGAGGCTGGATGGCCATCTGTTGGGGATGCTTTGACTGGGAGTTCCTGCATGGCAGGGAGTTGGACTGGATGGCCCTTGTGGTTTCTTCCAACTCTATGATTCTATGATTCTATGGGTTATGTGTTCTGGGAAATTGTTGAAAACCCTAGCAGTACTGTACTTGTGTTTTGTTGTGAAACAAGGAAACAATGGCAGAAGGAGGGTTGAAAACTCCTTTCGACTGTATATTAGAACAGTCATTTGGTGGTGTGTTTTAGACTCCAGAGAGGCTTGTGTTTTTGTGTGGAGAAATTTGGCCTAATTATGATTCTCAATGGGCTAAATCTTGAAGTGATTATGAGAATGTATTGCAAAGTGTCAGCCCCAAGGAGAGGCTTACATGATCAGTTTTTGTATATTTATTGTTGGAGTAAGATTGTAAAAAGAAAAAAAACAGACTGGTTGAAAGGTTGCTGTGGAGGAGTTAGGATGGAAGAAATTCCAAAGAGAGATAGTAGCCAAGTGAGAGAAAGGCAGATGGGTGATGCAGTAGATGCCAGAAATGAGGAGGTTATGACTTTCATCTGTTGGTTTGAGAGAGAAAGGAGACTGGAACAGAAAATTGATGCAATTGCTTTAACAGTTTCAAGGCTCAGACTTGGAGTTGTGTTTATTGTGGAAAAATTACAAGAGGAGAGAGAGATAAGCCCATCCAGAGAGAGCAGGTGTGGCGGAAGGCCGCCGAGGGAATCAAAGAGACATAGAGGCAGGAGGATAAATTTTTGAAATAAAAATTGAATGGGGTTCTCCAGTTTTTGTATCCAGGGATGAGAACCCAAGAATTTAAAAGGAGGGCAACAGTTGGGTTTTTTGTAAAAATTAGTAGAAGAGAAACAATTTGAGGTATGGGATCCTTAAAAGTAAAGGTACAGGATCCATAAGAAAAAAGAGCTAACTTGGGTTTTGTGTGACAAAAGTGTTAATTTGAATGAAAATGTTAAGCTATGTGTATGGTGTAATCACAGGCACTCGAACATTGGCAGATGGATTGGCTGTTTGTGGGAAAAACAGAGACTGACAAATAATAATAATAATAATAATAATAGACTTTGAAAAAGGGGGTAAAAGCTCATAAAATTGAATAATAATAAGTTTTAAATTTGGTGAAAAGCCCATATGTTTGAGTGTCCTGTGGATTTTTGGACAGCATTTGTTGTAATTTTGGAAAAATAAGAATAATAATCATTGTAGCAAGAATTGGGCCTGGAGTGTAATGCTTAAATGGAATATTGAAAATTAATGTTGAATATGCTAGTGAAACACTCCTGTAAAGATTGGTTTCATATGGAATAATCAATAAGAATCTCTGGCTTTTCTTCGCTAACGAAGATTCAGGAAGGACTTATCCCACGCTTACTACAAGCGCGTTGATGACTAAAAAGGCCGATCCGAGATAAGCAAGTCCAGTTACAGAAAGCACAGCAGAACGTCTCCTTGGGTGATGTTTCCAAGTTGTGGTTCTTTCTGCATTGTCGTTTCTCTTCGAGACTCATTCGGCGTGAGTTCTCGATTGAGGCTGTAGCATTGTGGATAGTGCGTCTCTATGCCTCCCGATGTGAGGCCAGGGCAGACCATTGTTGGTGATCAATTTGGCCAAGCTTGAGATGTTGTTTCAGGGAGTCCTGGTATCTCTTCTTTGGGGTGCCCCTCTTTCACTGACCCGTGGCGAGTTCACCATAGAGTACTATTTTGGGGAGGTGGTGGTCCTCCATCCTAGAAACATGCCCTGCCCAGCACAGCTGCGTTTTCAATAGCATGGCCTCAATGCTGGTGATCCCTGCTTGCTCAAGGACAGCAACATTCGTCACATAGTCAGTCCAGTGTATGTTTAGGATTGTGCGTAGACAGCGCTGATGAAAGCGTTCAAGGAGTCGTAGATGTTGGCGATACGTGATGCATGATTCAGACCCATAGAGGAGAATGGACAGTACAATGGCTCTGTACACACTGATTTTGGTGCTTTGCCTCAGGTGTTTGTTACTCCAGACTCTTTTGTGAAGCCTTCCGAATGCACTATATGCCTTTGCTAATCTGTGATCGATCTCTTTATCAATCTTGGCGTCTGAGGAGATGATACTTCCCAGGTAGGTGAACTCCTGTACGGACTTAAGTACAGATTTGCCTATGGTGATGTGGGGATGATAGTGCTCTTCCTGTGGTGCAGGCTGGTAGAGAACTTCCGTTTTCTTCAGGCTGGCTTCCAGCCCAAACAGCTCTGCAGCTGTTGCAAAGCAGGATGTTAGGCGCTGCAGAGCTGCTTCTGTATGGGCAATAAGGGCAGCATCGTCAGCGAAAAGCAGCTCATGGACTAGATAGTTTAGAGTCTTTGTGCGAGCCTTCAGACGGCTTAAGTTAAACAAGTTACCATCAGTACAGTAACGTATATAGATGCCGTCTTTTTCTTCGAGATCTGCTGTAACCCTTTGAAGCATCATGCTGAAGAAGATTGTAAATAGATTTGGAGAGAGAACACAACCTTGTTTCACACCATTAGTTATTAGAAAGGGCTCTGAGAGAGCATCGCCATATCTGACTTGTCCTTGCTGGCCCTCATGTAGCAAGATAATCATTTTGAGGAATTTGGGGGGACATCCTAGTCATTCCAGGATCTGCCACAATCCTTTTCTACTCACAGTGTCGAAGGCTTTGGTAAGGTCGACAGTAAGTTTATATTTGGTACAAGCAGAGTAATGACAGAGTTTTTGTAAGTCTTAAAAGTTGATGCTTTGAAGTTAAATAGTAAAGTTTAAAAGAAATTGAACCTTAGAGGAGAAACATAATGATTTTACAGTTTAAATAATAACAATAATAACATCATTGGCTTATGAATAATAACATCAGAAAGCTAAATCAATAGAGATGCATATTGTCTCAATGGCATTAAATTGTTGTGTTCTGTGGTGATGCAAAAAGGTTGGAGAAAAATATAAAACACTAAAAACAATAATAACAATTTTAAGATTGACATTGTGTGAATTGAAAATCTTGTGTGTTAAGCTGTAAAGTCTAAAAACTGTTTAAAAGTTGAAAAGATTGTTTTGAAATGCAAGATGACTAGAGAGAGAACTCATGGAAGTGAAATTTGTTTGTACTATTGCCAGAAAAAAATGAACAATTTAAAATAAATATAGTGAGGAGTGTGGTAAAAACAATTTAAAATTCTTAACTGTTATGTGAACATGCCACTAAGACTGGTTTCCTGTGAAGATTTTAACAAATTGAGTGTTATGAGACATCATTTTGCCTAGCCCCCTCTAAGCACACTTGAAAGGGAAAAACAAGGACAGGCAAGGGTTCTTAAAATCCTATAAAGAAAAGCTGGTGAATTACAAAAGAAAACATTTTAAACAACCTCATTTAAGAATGAATTTATTACTTACAATTTGTAAAGTAATTTATTACTTACAATGCTTAAGGAATTAGATTCATATTAATCAGAGGCTTGTTTTGCAGCTGGAGCGGTTCTTCCTTAGCGAAAGGGGGGGGAGATAGGAAGTGTGCTTTTTTGGCATTGCCTAGGTTACCTTGCTGCTGGTGGCTAAAACTGGATGAAAGTTTAATTTTTTTCTCTAAAAGAATGTAAACAAAACATTCTTGTTTTTTTTCTTCCCCGCATGGCTGAGAGATTTTTCTGTGCAGAGCCCTGAAGTGAATGCTAGAGACTGTTTAAAGATTAAACTGCTTACTCTGGTGCATAACAAGAGTTCTATCCGTTCCCAAGGGGAAATTAAAGTCCGAACTTTTTAAAAAAAGTCTTTAGATTTGGCTGAAATTTTGTGGACTGTCTTAGAATACAGAAAATAAAGCATTTTAAGCTGAGCGACCAAAGAAAATGATTCCTGATGTGAATATCTGCCAAACAAAAGCTCAGGGTTTGTTTTTATTTTTGTTTTTTCTCAAGCATTTTTGGTAATTCCAAAGCCAGGAGGTGTTATGTTTGAGACTGTGTGGTTTTTAATTTAAAGGAAAAGATATTCCTGATATTATTATTTGTTTTTCAAAAAATATCACCAGAGAAATTAAGAAGCACCTTCAAGTGAATATTGTTGGCTAACATCACTATATGAGTTAATTTCCCAGGATCTGAGACTTGGAAACCTCATCTTCTGTTCTCAGAGGACAAGGAGACCAGACCTGGAAGGGATTCAAAGGGAACATGGGATTCGATTGCCAACACTTGAAAGGTACCTGGATTGTTTTTATATGTTTTAAAGTTACCAAAGAGATGCTATTTTAAAGAATGCTGACCTGAAGCTTCAAGTAATCATGATTTTTGAATGGCTGCCCCTGCTATTTTTCTTCATTGTTCTTTGCTGAACCTGAGCTAAACTGTGTCAGATCTGGAGTGAGTGTGAACTTAATATAATTCCAAGTGTCCTTGTGATATATACTACTGTTCTAATCTACTGAAATTAACATCAATTTGTTGAAATTTAAGAAATTTTTTAGGACAAGCCTGCTATTTTAAGCTGAAAGCTGAAAAGCTGAAAACCCAGTTTCCCAGGATCTGATTGGAAACTGATCTGGACGGGAGAAATGGAAGAAGGTTGGTTATAAGAAGAGCCTTTTCCAGCCTGGGCTGTATTTGACCATCAAAAGGACTGATATGCAATGTAAGACTTTTGAATTTCCTATTTTTGATTGAAGTCATATTTTCCTTTGAAACTCCATGCTATTAAAACTGCAGAAGAAACTTCTGTCTTCAAAGAAATTTATATTTTTGCTCATTGTTGCTCAAGTGAGCCTGGACTTTTTATTCAACAATTGTTGCCATTTTCCTGAGTCTTATTTTTGAAAAGAACATTTTCCAGGAAATTTTAAAATCCCCGAAGCCACTCCACTGTGCCAGCTGTGGGAACAAACTCTGATTAATATGAAGAGGTTCCAAAGATTATATGTATGTAATTCTTGTTTCAAAGAGAATGTATCAAATTCTTAATCTTTCTTTAAGTGTTTTTATTTAGATACTGCCAAGCTGGAAAATTGTGTTCCTGCCTGCCTGTGAGTTTCTATCTGAACAGAGTCAAATGTCTGCTAATGTTAAAGATGCTTGTTTGTTTAATTGTTATGTGCTTTGTTTTGCAGATTATGTCAAAGATCATGTGATTAGAGGATGTATTTGCCTAACCCAAAGAAATTTTGCAGAGGAAAGATACCAAAGGAGTCCAGATGAACTTGGATCAACTGAAGATTTTCATGAGGATACAGAGTTAATATTGCATGTTCACTTGGAAGCTGGCTGCATTTATACAACTCTGTACAGCAATAAAGATTCCTGACCAGAGGGAGATCCCAAATGAAATAGTTTTGATTTTGAGGATGCTAAAATAAGTGGTGCCTATAGTTCCTACAGTTTTGTTTTGTCTGATTTTTTTTTGTTTCTTTCCTTTGTATTTTATAATGCTAGATTATTCTTATATGCTAACCATTGATTTCTTTTTTAGATTTCCAGATGTTGAAGTGTGTAAAACCCAGGAGAATTGAAGAGTATTGTGTGTATGAAATTGTCTGGCTAAATATTGAATATAAAAAACCCAAGATAGGTGATAAGAATCATACAATTTGAAATACTGATGATTTTTATCAAAGGGGGGAAATGAAGTGGGGAAATTTTATATTTAATATTTAGTTCATACTTTAATTATGCAGAATGAACAAAGATGGTTTCTGAACCAACGTTTAAGATGGCTAACATTTGGGCTAAGTGAAGGTCTTTAGGAAAATGCTGAACAAACAGGAGAAAACAAGAAATTGTTTAGGTACAAGCTGCCCTGGTACCCTAAGCAGAGGCGCCAGAGTGAAGTCAAAATATAAGCACCAGATAAGTAGAGTTGCAACTGTGAAATAATATGTAAAGGTTAATTACAGGGAAAGTAACTTTTTGTAAGGTGACATGTGACATAACGAGTCATAAGTGGGTTTTTAATTATTCATGTGTTTGTTTGTCTGATTGCTTGAGATTCATTTGTTTAGAGTTAAGATTGGCCAATAGAAAGCATTTTTGGAAATCCTTTGTGTAAAAACTATAAATCCCATCATCTTGGTTTTTTCGGGGTCTCAATCTTTGGAAATCTGAATTTTCCACTGAGGACATTTTTATTCTATGCTGG
Source organism: Urosaurus nigricauda (assembly GCA_034509955.1). NCBI lineage: Eukaryota > Metazoa > Chordata > Lepidosauria > Squamata > Phrynosomatidae > Urosaurus > Urosaurus nigricauda. Next base: position 65,272,404 of record JAOEGL010000003.1, read on the forward strand.
CTGAATAAATCTGGAACCCTTAACTGACTCTGGGTCCTCTTGTCTTTACTCCACTCTGTCAATGCTTAGGACTTGGTAAGCAGTCCTAGCCGAACCCATTTTTCCATTACAAATGTGCTTCTTGGTGTGTGTGTCTTTCCCCTAAAGAAGGGAATAAATAACACCTGATATTGCAATGGATGGCCAAAGGCATGCATGGCCAAATAAAAATGTTCATTATGCTGCATCATGGTAAAAATAGCTTTCATTTTATAAGCAGGATAATTATAATAATTTGACACTAAGAGAGATTTTTAGACAAGCCCTTAAATGGTGACTTCTGCTGTGAAATATATTTAAGATAACCCTAAATTAATTTGAGTCACATTTCTTGAGACTCTTGGCAGATTTCACATGTGAGACTTCACACTGAGCTATTCTAATATTATGATTATTTTATATAGCTCTCTGAGGATGTGTTTAATGATGACTTTACAATAAATCTTTCAAATCATTTTATGAGAAATATGAGATGATACCTGCAGCTTCTTGAATTAGAAGTTCATTGCTGAGAGGATCTTTCAAAATCTGGAAATTTGCAACCTTGACACCTTTCATTTTTGATAGAATCTGGTACAGCTTTTGCATTTCTTTCTGGAGGCATATTGTATAAGTGTATAGAAATTAAAATTAACCTCAAAATTAATGTCTGAACTAATAAGATTATGTAAGAATATAGCGTGGAAACATCTGTATATTATTTATTATATAAAGTGGTGCATGGTGGAACATGATTATATCGCATACTTAATAATTTTTCAAATAACCTAAGACAGAGAGAGGAAAATCAGCAGAAAATGCAACACTGTGTTCAGTGTTGATTCTTCCCTTGAACCTGGACCATGGTCCTGCCTGTCACCCCATGTGGTTTTAGCTCAGCTATCTCCTGTACTTGTTTAGGCATTCACCAGCCTAACCATACGTTAAGAGTAGGTCTAAAAATGAATTACCAAAAAGAATACTGGAACATGTAAACAATAGAACAGCAAACCTTTCTGTTGTTTCCTTAACTCCAGCATTGCCCAAGAGCAGCATATACATTTGTTAGTAAGTCAGTGGCCCTGGCATAACTGAAGCATGTCATAAAAGAGCTGCAAGTCAGGAGCCCCATTCCTTCCTCCTTAATTTCCTAAGCAATACACCTTTGCATATATATCATTACTCTCTGTTTTATTGTTAATAGAAGTGAGCATAGTTTGATATAATGAAGCTATTTTGACTGCATTGTCTCTAGTTTGTTCCTTTCCTTGACTGGTGGACACAGATATTTGCCTGTTATTAACCTACAAGTAGATTTTCACTAAATTACCCCCTCCCACATTTCAGAAATGATCTAATGACTGTTTTGTTTTTATATTGTTTTGTTTTTACTGGAATGTTTTTAACCATGTATATATTATATATGCTGTGAACCGCCCTGATCGTTGGAAGGGCAGTATATAAATAAAGTTGTTGTTGTTGTGGTTGTGGTTGTTGTTGTTGTTATTATTATTATTATTATTATTATTATATTGTTGCATAAAGCTTTCCATTGTTCCATTTCTGTTTAAGCCAAACTCCACAAATATCTACTCACACAGACTACAACTATTCATAAAGAATTTTGTACCATGCTTATATTTAACATCACGAAGTGAATAACTTTTTCACTCAATCACATTTTCTTTTCCTTTCCTATTTCCTCCTGTTTCCACCCTGGGCAATTACAAGAACACACATATTTGCAAATTAAAATAGATTTTATCATTCAAAAAGAAATTGTTTATTTTTTATATGAACTGGGGCCCAGAGATCTGGGGACTTTTACTCAAGGAATAAGAATTAGCTACTGGAAGGAAACAAAAAACAAAACCAGACAACCTCCTGTATACTGGTAAAGTATTTTGCATGCTTGTGAGCTTGGGGCCTTTTACCTTCTGCTCTTTGAAAGTAAAATATTAAGGTATAGGGAGCAGTACTGTGCCTACTAGGCTTGCCCTCAACATCATTGTTCCCTGATGGTCCAGCATCAACATTTTTTGTGTTGGCAAGATAGCTGAAGGTGACATATTTGTATACAGAGTTGTCCACTAACAAGCTTTTTATGTGTGTGGCATTGCTGCACTCGTCGATGGTGCAAATCAGACCATCTATTCATCTCCTTCAGTCCTACATATCTTGGAAAGAATGTTTTCTTCATCAACCCTGGCTCGATGGATCCAGGCTTGCATCTCTATTACTCGGTGTCGGATAATACACTTCAAGGAAGGGTCACTGCTTATTCCACTCACAGTGCTGCCATGTCTGCTGCCCCAGCCACTAATGCCCCTCTCTCCGATATTTGCAGGGGGGCCACTTGGTTGTCTCCTTCCACATTTATCCATCACTACCGAAATGATGCCTTCCAATGAGCTGAGGCATCATTTGGTAAACAGACCCTTCAGTCCATCTTATAATTCCTTACCTCCGTTCCCACCCATCTATGGAGCTTTGGTATGTCCCTCATGAAGGATGGCTCCACCCTCAACGCTGGAAAAACATTGGCTTACCTTGTGAGATGTTTGTTTTCAGTGATGAGGGCAGAGACATCCTGCCCACCTGTAACTGGGCATTTTTTTCTCGTTGTTGGGGGGCGATGTTGTAAGGTTAATAGGATCTTTGTTCTAGTGTCTAGGATTGTTATAGTTAAAAGGTTAACCTTTTTCTATTGTTGTTAGTATTTCTTCATTACTATAAACTCTCTCTGTTTCGCTATACATTGACTGGGCAAACAAGGGGGATGGATTCCCCTGGTGGACACGCCCAGAAGTCATAGTCCTGGAGATGAGCCAGAGTCACCACACTGACACGACGGGTCCTCAGTACCAACTGGACTGTCCTGTATATAGTCTCTATCTGGCCGTTGGGTCAGGAAATCAACCACAAGGCTGTGTCGATACTGGTTCCCAGATGCAGGATCTGCTGGGCCGGGATGGGAACACTTGTTGAGGTTGACCAGAAATCCATGCTTCTCCAGCGACTCAAGGACCCTAACCGTGTCACCAACTGCTCTGTCCCTCGACCCTGCCCGGATCAGGAGGTCATCCAAGTACGGTAAATGTTAATCTGTTGGGTTCTCTAATGAGCCACCAGTGCCACCATAATTTTGAACACATTATTTGAACACACAGCTGCATAAGTCTTCCATTTCAGATACAGAATCATAGAGTTGGAAGAGACCACAAGGGCCATCTAGATCAACACCCTGCAATGCAGGAATTCTCAATCAAAGCATCCCTGACAGAAGGCCATCCAGCCTCTGTTCAAAGACCTCCAAGAAAGGAGATTCCACTGTTAGGCTTTGAGGCCTGAATATGAAATGTACAGATGTGCACAAATAGGTAAAACAGGAATTATGGGTAGAATTGTCTGCAGCTGAAGGCTGGAAGCAGACAGTGCTCAAGGTCAGTATGTGCTTGCTTGCACGTAGGCCTAATGTAAACATCAAGAGTCTTCCTGACTGAGGGGCCATCATTTTAGGTAACACAAGGAAGAAGAATCATCAGAAGAGGCTGGGTTTGTGGCCTCATGGCACAAGTCTATAAATAGCCTACACACCACTGTGTGGGTTGTTGGGTAATTGTAATTGTTGGATAGTCAGAATAGTGTATGGTTGGAGAGATTTGTCAAGCGTGCATATATTTGTAAATACAGCAACTTTAAGAATAAAACCTCTGAGGAGAGAGTTTTGGCTCCAGTCTGTTTCATCAATAACTGGGAGGAGGATTCCTGATAAAGCCGAAGCTCCAGGGTCGCCGGTAATTCCAAAGGCATTGGAGATTGCTTGAACTGTGCACATCTGCTTGTTTATATCAACATCCACTACATTCCAAGGGAGTGTGTTCTACTGTCAAACAGCCCTTACCTTCAGGAAATTTCTCCTAATATTGAAGTGGAATCTCCTTGTAGCTTGCATCCATTGTTCCGAGTCTTGTTCTCTGGAGCAGCAGAAAACAAGCTTATTCCCTCCTCAATATGACATCCCTTCAAATATTTAAACAGGGCTATCATATCACCTATTAACTTTCTCTTCTCTAGGCTAAGCATCCCCAGCTCCCTAAGGAATTCCTCATAAGGCATGGTTTCCAGACCCTTAACCATTTTAGTCACACTCCTTTGGACACGCTCCAGTTTTTCAACATCCTTTTTGAATTGTGGTGCCCAGAACCAGATACAGTATTCCATATGAGGCTTGACCAAAGTAGAACAGAGTGGCACTATTACTTGATCTAGACACTATACGTCTGTTGATGCAGCCTAAAATTGCATTGGCCTTTTTAGCTGCTGCATCGCACTGTTGACTCATGTTCAACATGTAGTCTACTTGGACTCCTATATCCCTTTCACACATTGTCTCATTCAGACAGGTGTCCCCCATCCTACATCTGTGCATTTCATTTTACCTTACATTTCTCTGTGTTGAATTTTTTTTTTTTTTTGGTTAGCTTTGGCCCAGTTTTCTAGTCTATTCAGGTCATTTGGAATCTTGCTCCTGTCCTCTGGGGTATTAGCTGCTCCCCCTAATTTGGTGTCATCTGCAAATTTGATAATTATGCCCCCAATTCTGTAATCCAAGTCATTGATAAAGATGTTGAATAGCACTGGACCCATGTCAGAACCTTGTGGCACCCCACTGGTCACTTCTCTCCAAGATGAAAAGGAGCAATTTTTGAGCATCCTTTGGGTTCAGCTGGTCAACCAGTTACAAATCCATGTAACAGTTACCTTGTCTAGCCCACATTTTACAAGCTTTTTCCCAAGAATGTCATGGGGAACCTTGTGAAAGGCATTACTGAAATCTAGATATACTACATCCACAGCATTCCCTTCATGTTGCCCAACATGGTTGACCGCCCACGGAGGGGATGCAATGAAAATACTATTACAACTTATAATCAATGCATCCTTCAGGGAGGGAATATTTCCTTCTAAATTAAAACTAGTGATAGTTAAACCACTTAAAAAAACAAACAACCCTCCCTGTATCCCCTGGTGAGAATCAATTATAGACCGGTTTCCTTATTAAAATTTCTGAGCAAAACGATTGAAAAGGCAGTTGCCTTCCAGCTCCAGGCTATCTTGGATGAAGCCAATTATCTGGACTCATTTCAAACCAGCTTCAGGGTGGGATACAGAATTGTGATTGCTATGGTCGCCTTAGTCGATGATCTCCGTCTGGGCATCGACAGGGGAAGTGTGACCCTGCTGGAGTTCTTGGACATCTCAGTGGCATTTGATACCATAGACCATGGTATCCTTCTGGAATACCTGAGATAACTAGGTATTGGGGGCTCTGGTCCTATCTCTCGGGTAGATTCCAGATGGTGATGCTGGGGGACGGCTGCTTTTCTAAAGGAGAGCTAACATCTGGCGTCCCTCAGGGCACCATTCTGTCCCCCATGCCCAAAAGGGCTCAGGTGCTGGGAGAGATCATCCGGAGACATGGGATGCGGTGTTATCAGTACACCGATGACACCCAAATCTATTTCTCTATGCCTCCAGCTGTTGCAGTGACTAAGGATGGTATCTCTCCTCTGAATGCCTGCCTTGGGTCAGTAATGGGTTGGAGGAAGGAAAACAAACTCAAGCTGGATCCAGAGAAAACGGAGGTTCTCACAATAGGCTCCCTAGGTCCAGGGAAGGAAATTCATCATCCTGTCCTGGGGGGGGGGTCACACTTCCCCTAAAAGGTGACATTTACAGTTTGGGAGTATTCCTGGACTCGTCCCTACAGTTGTCATCTCAAATAGATGTGACAGCCAAGAAGGCTTGGTACCAACATCGGTTGATATGCCAACTGCATCCCTACCTGGACCGAAAGGAACTTGAAGCAGTGGTACATTCACTGGTAATCTCCCATCTTGATTTCTGTAATGCGCTCTACATGGGGCTACCCATGTACCGAGTTTGGAAGCTTCAATTGACTGAAAATGTGGCAGCCAGATTAATTATTGGGTCAACGAGATCTGACCATATACCACCAATTTTAAAAGATCTTCACTGCCTGCCGGGTACAATTCATTAGCTTCTGGATGTAATAAAAGGTGTTGGTTATTACTTATAAAGCCCTATATGGCTTGGGCCTGAGTTACTTGAGAGAATGTCTGTCCCTACACAATCTGCCCTGCACTCACAGAATATCTGAGAAGTACCAGCTGGAAACACGAAAAACCAGGCAGGTTTCGCCTTCCCAACAGGCCTTTTCTGCAATGGCTCCCAAACTATGGAATAATCTCCTGGAAGAGATCTGTCTTGCTACCTCTTTGGAGGCCTTTAAGAAGACTCTCTGTTTTATGATCTGCTCTAGAATCTATCCTGGTATTGATGTCAGACTAACAGGACGATAATTGTTGGGATCTTCTTTTCCCCCTTTTTGAAGATGGAGACAATGTTTGCCCTCCTCCAGTCTGCTAGCACTTCTGTTCTCCAGGAGTTCTCAAAAATTATTGCCAATGGCTCTGATATTATATTTGCCATTTGTTTTAATACCCTTGGATATAGTTCATCTAGTCTTGGAGACTTATATTCATTTAGATTAACCAGGTATTCCTTTACTATCTCTTTACTTATTCTGTACTGACATTCCCCTATTCTGTCCTCTGCTCCATTATCCTCAGTTTGAGTACTCTGTGCCTTTTCTGAGAAGACTGAGGCAAAGAAGGTTTTGAATAATTCTGCCTTTTCTCTGTCCCCTGTTAGCATTTTGCCATCTTCTCCACACAGTGGACCTACCATTTCCTTCTTCTTTCTTTTGCTGTGGACATACTCCCCCCCCCCCCCCAAAAAAAACCCTTTTTTATTGTTCTTAACCTCTCTAGCAAGCCTGAGTTCATTCTGCACTTTAGCTTTTCTGAATTTATCCCTACACATGCCAGCTATTTCTTTGAATTTATTTCTTTTTGGTGATTTCCCCCCTTTTTTCCATTTCTAAAAATGTTCCATTTATAATTTAGCACAGTTGAAATTTCCTTATTCATCCATCCTGGTTTCTGCAGACATCTCCCATCCCCCCCTCCCATTGGAACTGTTTTAAATTGTGCCTTTAGTATCTCCCTTTTCAGAAACTCTCATACATCTTGGACTCTCTTCTCTTTTAGTATTCCTGACCACAGGATCACCCCCAGTATTTCTCTAAATTTACTAAAATCTGCTCTCCTAGAATCTCTGTGTGACCATGCCTGACTTCTTCTTTCCACTGTATAACAAACTCCAGGAGAAAATGATCACTCTCACCTAAGTATCCCACACTTGCATCCCATTGACCAAGTCATCCTTGTTGGTTAGGATCAGATGTAAAATAGCTGACCCCCTTGTTGCCTCTTCCATCTTTTGGACAATCAAATTCTCTTTGAGGCAAGTGAGGAATTTGCTAGACCTTTAGGATTTTACTGAGTTTGAATACCAGCAAATATTTGGATATTTGAAGTCACCCATCCATCTCTCATCTTTTCTAGAAAGGCATCACCCAATTCCTCTGTATGACTTGGGGGTCTGTATTGGACTCTCACAGTAACATCGCTGTTGCCCCCCCCCTTTAATTTTTATCCAGACGCTCTTCACCTGATCTCCAGGACTGATGTCCTGGATCTCTTCACTGGGGCAAATATCCCTGACATATAATTCTATTCCTCCTCCTTTCCTGTTTGGCCTGTTTCTCTTTAAAAAAAAAAAAATTATACCCCTCTCTTTCTACATTCCAATCATGAGACTAATCCCACCTGGTTTCAGTGATGCCTATTATATCAAATTTGCTTTGTTGTGCTAGGAGTTCAAGTTCATCTTGGTTATTTCCCATACTCTGTGCATTAGTGTAGACATTCCATGTGTCCCATTTACTTGCTGCCTGTGCAATTTTTTTCGATCCCATTGTTGGATCTTTGCTCTGTTTGCCTTCTTCTCTCTATGGACTCTTTCACACGGGGCAGAATTGGAAGGTTAAATTAGTGCCAATTCGGTATTGTCATCCGAATTCACGTTATAACGCAAAAGATGTTCATACGTGATTGCTGGCAATGCGGGCCCAATACGAAGGCATCCATGGGTCATTCCAGGTTTAGGTAAATTTGGGCAACCATCCAAGTTACAAGTCTGTTTCCCGTGCGTATTTGGGGTCCATTCGAATTAGCATTGGTGTGGAATGCATTTTCCTTCCTGCCCTGGGATTCCCCTCCTCGTCACTGAAAACTTCCTGGAGGGGAGGGACTAATGACAGAGGGGTGTTTACCATCCCTCATTATTTGGAGATGTCATCCCGCCTGGGATGCCTAGATCGGGAGATCTAGGCATCCCAGGGGCTTGGAGGAGGGGGGGCCCTGGGGTGCTTAGATCGGGAGATCTAGGCATCCCAGGGGCTTGGAGGAGGGGGGCCCCTGGGGTGCCTAGATCGGGAGATCTAGGCATCCCAGGGGCTTGGAGGAGGGGGGGCCCTGGGATGCCTAGATCGGGAGATCTAGGCATCCCAGGGGCTTGGAGGAGGGGGGGCCCTGGGATGCTTAGATCGGGAGATCTAGGCATCCCAGGGGCTTGAAGGAGGGGGGCCCCTGGGGTGCCTAGATCGGGAGATCTAGGCATCCCAGGGGCTTGGAGGAGGGGGGCCCTGGGATGCCTAGATCGGGAGATCTAGGCATCCCAGGGGCTTGGAGGATGGGGGCCCCTGGGGTGCCTAGATCGGGAGATCTAGGCATCCCAGGGGCTTGAAGGAGGGGGGCCCCTGGGATGCCTAGATCGGGAGATCTAGGCATCCCAGGGGCTTGGAGGAGGGGGGGGCCCTGGGGTGCCTAGATCGGGAGATCTAGGCATCCCAGGGGCTTGGAGGAGGGGGGCCCCTGGGGTGCCTAGATCGGGAGATCTAGGCATCCCAGGGGCTTGGAGGAGGGGGGCCCCTGGGGTGCCTAGATCGGGAGATCTAGGCATCCCAGGGGCTTGGAGGAGGGGGGGCCCTGGGATGCCTAGATCGGGAGATCTAGGCATCCCAGGGGCTTGGAGGAGGGGGGCCCTGGGATGCTTAGATCGGGAGATCTAGGCATCCCAGGGGCTTGCAGTGGCCCTGTCAAATTTGTCAAACGCTATAACGTGAAACAATAGACAAGAAGGAAGGGGGTGGTCACCCGGAAGTGTAACAAAGGTTGGGAGACACACCTCTGGGCTCTCTGCACATGCTCAAAATTGTTAATTCGAAGTCTGGAAAGTGTGGGGAAGGAAATGATATGAAGGTTTCCTGCGAACCTGCCCTGGATTACCTTCGCAGGGGCTGCTGTTTAAGGGTTTGTGTATGATCAGTAATCACGTTATAACGCTAAATTTCGAATTGACCTCACTTTTCCCTTCATTCGGGATTGAGGGATATTCTCCCGTGTGAAAGAGTCCTATGACAGTTTGACTATTTTCTCCAGCCCTTTTGCCTTCCAGAATACTGTATTCTTCCCCCACATAACTCAGTTTAAAGCACTCCTGATCAAATTCTTGAGACTGTTGGCAAAAATGCTTCTGCAAACTAGCATGAGATGCAACCTATCCTTGTCAGAATTTCCCCTTTATGGAATCACAGCCCATGATCCAAGAATCCAAATTGTTCTCAGCTACACCTTCAGTGGAGCCAGCTGTTTACATCTGCTATTATCCTCTCCCTTCCTGGATCATGCCCTTCAGCTAGCAGGAGAAATGAGATGACAACCTGTGCATCCATCTCTTTCAGCTTCCTCCTCCACAGCCTCATAACCCCTTCTGATATTCTGCCTTGAAGAATCATTGGTTCCCAGATGGACCAAAATAAAGGGGTAATGATCAGAAGGCTTGACAAGTCTGGTCAGCCTCTCTATCACATCACTGATCTTTGCCCCAGGGAGACAACACACCTTCCAAGACATTTTGTCATACTATCAAATGTACATATAAATAGCATGGTCCTTCTCTTGATCTTCCGAGGACAGATCAAGAAGGACAAGGATAGAGTAAAGGCCATTTGCTTTGGCCTGCAGGAGATCATTCGAGACCTTAGTGAGGGCCGTCTCTGTGGAGTGCTGTGGGCAGAAACCAGACTGGAAAGGGTCCAAAATGGAGTTGGTTTCGAGAAACTCAAGACAGTGAGAGTAGACAAAGCATTCCAAAACCTTAGAAAGAAAAGGAAGAAGAGAGATCGGGTAATAGCTAGACAAAGAAGAAGGGTCAAGAGAAGTTTTTTTTTTTTTTTTTTCAGAATAGGGGAAACTAGAGTGTGTTTAAAGACCAAAGTGAAGAAGACCGTAGAGAGAGAGAGAGGTTAAAGATGTAGATGAGGGAGGGCAAAAACGAAGGAGCTATGGAGATTAGGAGACGAGAAGGAATTGGGTCAAGAGAACAGGTTGTGGGTTTGGAAGAGTTCAGCAGCATAGAGAGTTCAGCCAGAGAAACAGGAGAAAACACAGAGCATTTATTAATAGGAGGAACCAGGAGATTGATGGTAGGAACCAAATCAGAAAGAGTCAACTCTGACTGAATAGTAGTGATCTTTGTAATGAAATAATTGCCAAAATCAAAAGGAGAAAATAATGACGAAACAGAGGGAGAAGAAGGTTTTAGTAGTGTGTTGAAACAAGAGAACAAGAGAACCTCTCGTTGGCACAGATCAATAGTTTATAATAGTTCTCTTTTGCCATGGATAAGGTGCGTGAAAAGGAAGAAAGAATAAACTTATAATAGATAAAGTCGGCCCACTCCCTGGACTTTCTCCAGAAACATTCGGCCGCTCTAGAGCAGGACCAGAGAAGCCTAACAATGAGAGTGATCCAGGGCTGAGGCCTAGTCATGAAAGAAGAGGAGGACACATGCATAGATACAGGGGCAAAGCTGTTGAGAGTTGAGGAAAGAGTGGAGTTAAACAAAGACATAGCAGAGTCTGCAAAGTCCCCTAGATTAAGAGAAGCAAGAGATGAATCCAAAGACTGAGTGAGAAGATTAGAGTTAACAGATTGGAGGTTACGGAATTGGCAAAGGACAGTATGGCAAGGGGGTGGGATATAATGAGAGTAAAAGAGATTAAATGATGATCAGAGAGAGTGAAGTCAGACACCAAGTAGTCAGAGATGATACACTTCGTAACAAGAACAAGGTTGAGACAGTGACCGAGAGAGTGAGTTGAAGAGTTGGAGTGAACTGAAAGATTGAAGGAGGCTAAGACAGAATTGAAGCAAAAGGTTGAAGAATTTGTAGGATCATCAATATGGATATTGAAGTCACCGAGAATCAGAAAGGGAACAGAATCCGAAAGAAAAAATGTGAGTCAAGACTCAAAATCAGAAAGTAATTGGTTGGCAGAACCAGGGGGCTATAAATGACGGCAACACGCAGCTGCAAAGGAGAAAAGAGCCAGATAGAATGAGATTCAAACGAAGAAAAGCAATAGCTGGGGGTGGGGGGGAGAGAGAAAGAAGTTGAAATTGGTAGAAGTTGGACAATAAGATGCCTACCCCTCTTCCTCTGCCCTCAGGGCGGCTTCAATGAGTAAAAGAAAGACCACCATAAGAAAGGGCGGCAGTGTCATGGGCCGGGAGCCAAGTTTCAGTCAGAGCAAGCAGATTGAGAGACAAAGAAAGAAAAAGATCATGAAGTATTACAGCTTTTGGAGCAGCAGATCAACAGTTTCAGAGTAAGCAGAAAAAGGGGAGCTGGGAAGTAGGGAGCGGACAGATAGGGATCAGGTTGGGGGAGATGTGTGGAGCCATGGCAGCCTGGTCTTCACAAAGGTGGGGGGAAAGGGTGGAGCAGTGCCCTTTTAAGGGAAAAGGCTCCAGGCCATGCCCAACTCACTGCTTTGCTGCTGGTGTTACTGCTGCTTCCGGAGTCCCAATGGAGTGGGGATGGAAGAGGAGGAAGGTCAGTGTCCTGGGGGGCTTGCTCTCAGAGAAAAAGGCAGGCAGCCTTGTCTTCACAAAGGAGGGGGGGGAAAGTACCCTTTTAAGGGAGAAGGCACCAAGGCATGCCCAACTCACTGCTTTGCTGCTGGTGTTACTGCTGTTTCCTGAGTGCCGATGGAGTGGGAGCTGGTGTTGCTGCAGGCAGGGCTTATGAGGACTTGCCTGGGTTTCCTGCTTCCTCTCTCTGCCAGGTGGGTGAGTTATACCTGATTTATTTTTTCTTCAACATAATGAGAACATAATAACATAAATCTTTAACATCTAGCAACTGCTTTTACAGAGGCTACAATCTTGTAGCTACCGCTGAAAACTATCAGATTTACTTTTAAATGAAGATGTCCAAGATTGTGAGGATGGAAATCTTCCAAAAAACATGGATTATATCTAGTGGTGGTTTCAAAGTAGCCTTTTTATAATAATGGTATAATTCCAGTAGCACCATTAATGTTGAGCTTCAATTATGAATAAAAGGGAAGCTAACACAATCAAAGGGATGTCTAGGGACCTCAAGAACAAGTTCATGGCAATCTCAAAAACCAGAAAAGTTGTGGGATAGTGCACTACTCCTTCCAGGTTAGTGTTTCTACTCATGTAAATCAGGGCCCCACATTTTTGTCAGTCCTCTCTGAAATCTGGCTATGGTAACATATGCCTTGAACATCCTTTGGACTACTGAAGCACACTCTTTGTGGGGCTGCCTTTGGAAACTGATCAGAAACTTCAGTGCTTTCAAAATACTGCAACTGGAATGCTGGCTCGGGCCATTTACAGGGAGCATATAACTCCTGTGTTAAAACAGCTTCACTGGTTACTATTTATTTTTAGGAATATAACCTTTTTGGGGGAAGTTTTTTCAGGTACTATTCTTGCCTGCAGGAGAGGGATAACAGGAGCTGAGAGCTTCCATTGCTTCCATCTAGTTAAGTATCTGCTGTCAGAATTAGATTACTTAACCCCTATTTGTATACTGGTATTGTGCAATGTATGCGGATCAATGATCAAGTGTGTAGCTGAAAACCCATTGGGCAATTGCAGTACACAGTGTGCAGAGGCAAGGACATAGAGACAATGCACTTTCTCATGCATCACATTCTCACATACACAACTCTATTTACACCATTGTCAGCTGGAAATGATTGTTGTATATTGTCACAAACACATGCACACAAAACCCACTCTGATTGTGTAAAACAATATACATCAGCGATGTCATTAACAGTGTGACAAAGAGTGTGTGACTGAAGTTTTGTCAGAAGAGGGAAGCACCTCTTGGATACATCAATCAGTCACGTTTAGCTTTATAAACAGTACTTTATTTATTAGTCCATAGACAATAGTTCTTCTCAGTTCAGCTTCTAAGCTGAGACTGCCTTTTCCCAATTAGTCCATCCCATAAATACCATGCTCTACTCCAACCCCCCAGCCCAAAGAGTGCAAACTATTCTCCTTCTCACCAGTCTAAAATCCCTTACTGCCCCCCGTTCCTTACTTTACCAAGCACTATTAACCGCCACATTCAAAACTGCTGAAGCTCTACTTCAAGGTCTCTGCAAGCTTATAAGTCACATCTAGCCTCCTATATGCCTCTGCTATATTCTAGCTTAGCAAAACCCTAATTTTAACTATCCCATCATCCCCAACCTATACTATTACTGATAGAATCCCAACATTCTAACAGGTTTCAAAAATAGGCCTATGCTATAGTTATTGTAAGCTTGCTAATAAATGAATTTATTGCCTTGGAATAAATGAAATGTAAGCAGAGGTGCCTTTGTTTCAATAAACCAACAGTCCCCACAAATGATACCTTAGTGTTATCATGTAATGCAAATAGAAATGACAATGTTTAATTTTGGAGACGTGTAATCCTGTGCATCTGCTCTGGAGGATGGGCTATTGCAGCTGATGTAGGGGGTCAGTTTTCTATTCTTGTGATCCTCCACAAGTCAAAACAAATGGAAGTGGCTGGAAATGAGGGGGAGGGGTATTCATTTCTGGCTTGAAATGAATACTCCTCACCTTAAAAAAATCTCAGCAATTGCAAGATCTTATGCAAACCAATTTAAAGGATGGATTGCCTCCTTTGGAATTTTCAGAAAATACAAATCACCCTTTCTTTGGCCAGGAAAACTATAGTTGAGAGGGACTGAGCCACATAAAAACAGATAGGAGTAGGGAGAGGGAAATGGATGCAGTTACAGATATGCACTTTGCTCATTCCTGGCTTACTCAGAAGACTTTTGATATTTGACGGGCATACTACCAGAAAGTCATCATAGGATTACAGCTTCAGCACGGTACATACCCTGTCAGCACTACTGATTTAACACCAGAGTTTATAATGCAAATTTCCAAGCACACATCTTGGAAAAAATGCAGAGTTCTGTGTCATTATTCCAGAGCATGTTGTTTCATAAGTACAGTCTTAGTAATAATATTTTTCCCAGTATGCTGTAAGTCAAACAGGGTCTACAGAGTCTAAGTAAGTACAACCTCGAATATTAAGGAAATGAAATAATATGAAATTATTGTTTGGGGTCAAGAATAAATCATTGAAATCTGGAGAACCAATCCTTTAAGTAAATAGTCTTCCTTGAATAATGTTTTTAGACCTTGGATGGATTATGTCAAGGACAATTCAGAACAAATGCTGACTTTTCATATTTTTTCAGGCTTGAAAGAAATCAGGCTAAGACCTTATGCTTGTTTGTAAATTGAGGTCCCTCACATTCATTCTCTGTACTTCATTGTTAAATGTCAGATATTTACATTTAATACTGAAGACAAAATGGTCCAGCCCAAGGTGTATACTGAGTTGAAATAAAAGCTTTCCAGTGAACTAAATCTAATGGATCAATCAAAATCCCATTATGCAGAAGTATTTTCTTCACTTTCACCTACATATTTCCTATGAGAAATTATTTAACCTCAGTAGGACTATAGCATGTGCTGAACAATTTATCAGGATTGTACCCAAATGCTGCTACTCTCCAAACAATGCAGCCCTGCAAAATGAACCAAATTACTACATCAGGCATTGCAATGATGTATGTTGCTGTCAACCCACTATACAGTCAGCAGTTATGACCTATATTAGATTGTCCAAGATGTCTCATGAGCCTTGCCCCAAAGAACATTGATTTGCTGAACTTGCTTGAAAAAATATAATTGAATTTTTTTCAAAAACAAGGTAGGATTCAAATAGTAACTTATTTTTAGCCTTTCCATATGTTCTTTATATATGTGGAGAGCATGGTATTAGACATCTCCCTAAAACAATCTTTTTTACAAAATCATATCAATATCCAGCTGTGATGCAAAGAAACAGAAACTCATCTGTAAATAAGTATGACCACTGCAACATCAATTTGATGGGAACTGGAACCTTTGAAACTCATACTATAACTTGTTTCACACCATTAGTCTCAAAGGTGCTACAAAATCTCTTTGCATACTGATATTCTAGACTAATACAGCTATGTATCTAACTTCTACCACCTTGGTGGGATCTTTACTTGATTCCAAGTTGGTTTGAGGCAAAATCCACCATATTGTTTAGGGAGCAAATTTACAAACAAGGACACTTCCCATATTTGGGAACAACCAAGGGGCTATGATTCCTTCCATTTCATAATAATCAATACTTTTTTACCATATCTCATTTTCCCTAAATTGCATTGCAACACATTTACTTTTGGAAACTTATTTTATTCCAAATGAAACTTATAACATGTGGTGCAATTACAAAGTAGTTATGCTTGCTATCCTCTGAATAGTTAGAATTAAGAAGACAAAGCTGTGGGGAAAGCAAACTTAGGCCTGAAACAAATGGGCAGGAAGAGGCACCCTTGTGCCATGATTAGGGTTAGGGAGCGTGCAACATTTGCACACTCCCTAACCCTAGCGTGTATGAGTGGCGCCATCTTTTTAGCACACTGTCCATCTGTGAGTGCTATGATGGCGTCATGGCGTGTGCCATGTTTATACAACATGGTGCGCGCCTGATGCCATGGTGCCGCAGGATGGCACTTAGGGCGCCCTTTCTGTGGCACCAAAAGGAGCTCCAAAATGGAGCTCCTTTTTTGGTGCTTGTCCTTGGCGCAGCCTTGCCAAAGACTCCGAGGGGAAAGTGCTGGGGTCTCCCCTCAGGAGTGTCGGGGATGGCGGAGTGAGAGCCTGCACCTGAGAGCCTGCACAAGATTCTTGAATCTCAGGTGGTCCTAATAAAAGTATTGCATGCCTTCTGTTTTGTTCTCATGCATCATCTTGGCTACATTTGTTTTTGTACTGAGAAAGCAAGATAGAAAAGTATAACAAACATTTTCAATTTTCTGTATTTTTATAATAGCATTTTAGTGCTTGGCTTTATTTGAATACATGTATGAACTAGATTGTGCTTCCTAATCTACTGTCTTTCTTCTAAAGTCAGAATCATGTTGGTTACACTACGCTTGTGTAACTATGTTGGTGTAGGTAGTGAAAGGAGGAAGAAAAGGCTATGAGCTCAGGAACTGGAAAGAAAGTAAGTCAAGGGAGAACGACTTCTCAATATTTGCAGAGTTTGTCTGCATTCCCTTTCTACGGCTGCACCACTCTGGAGACAGTGCAGGCATTATCATACTCCACCAACAGGACTCCATCCTTTTTCAGCTATTACTGTACTTCCCTCTGCAATTAGATTTTCAGCAACTCTGGGTACTTTTAGGGGAAAAAAAAACTGTGGATTGCATTTATTTGGAACAGAATATTCTTGACATCAGCATAACTTACTTTTAAATAAGTGCAAGATAACAGCCTGATACTTTCTCTTCTGTATTGTGCTTGGAAGAATGTTCAGATGAAATCAACTGACTCTTCAGTTGTGGGTTTCATATTATAGGGCTAGAAATAGAATTTTCCAATTTGACTTCTGAATAATGGCTACTTATGAAGAGAGATATAGAAATGTTTTTCCCCAACTCCTCCACATGCAGACTTTGATTGTTGTAATATTCCATTAAAATATATTTCCAGCAATTATTTTTATTTATTTTAACTTTTTTTTTCTGGTGACATTTTCTACAAGGAAAAAATGAACACAACTGTACCTCATCTGCTTTATACAAAGACCTGAAGTACACCGCAAAACATATTGAATTTTCTTATCTGGACTTTGTCATTTATTTGCACATCAAAGAGAGCACCTTAACAAAACAAACGTGACTCACATACTTCACTAAGTAGAAATGTGCAACAAAACCTCAACGACATTTGACGGGGACTGAGGAATTATATATCAAATGTCTAATTTAAATAAATTTATTGCTTGGTCTTTGTGATACACTGCCTTTTAAAACCTATTAGATTTGCCCTTCTTCCCTCACAAAAGATATGAAGAGACAAAGAGAGGGACAGGAAATAGAATTTGCAGTATGCAATCCTTTAGAGCAATGCTATATATTAAAGACAAGTAAAGCCGGCAAACTTTCATTAGAACCCTCAAATAAAAATGATGTAAAGTCTACAGGTGACAGTTTAATGGGCTCTGGCAGGAGGAAGGGGCTATATAATATGAAGACAGATAGTTTTGAATCCCATGGATAGATTCAGTTACTGACTCTACTGATCAATAATGGCAATTCTGATAGAGATTTACTGGGAAGGAAACATATTTTGGTATGTCTCGGGCTTGTCTGACAATGCATATTTAAAAGATAGATTGGATGCCCCAAAACATTAACCTTGTCGGTTAAGATTTCAGTGCATATTTATTTGCACTAAGTTTCATTATCTTTGGTTGTTTGTTCCCTTCTCCCCCTGAGAATTATTGGTGATTTTTTTTAAAATCATTTTCTTATTGTGACCCAACACTTGGCTCTTTTCACAATACTAATACAAAACTGAAAGCATTTGGGATATTTATGTTTTCTAATATCATGACATTTTGCAGGCAGAATGCTCATTTAATTTCATCTTGAAGAAAGTTTAATTTGCAGGAAATGTATTACTCGTGTAGCCACATTGTGTGGCTTGCAGTATGACATCATTTGATGCTGCTGTGATGCTGATTTCATCCCTTGTCAATGACATTTATTTAATGAATTTATGTGATACCTTTTTCTTTGGCAAATGATTGTAATTCTTCCCAAACTCGATCCCACCTCTTTGCACAAATACTGATGTGCACTCTTCGAGCTATTTTTTTACTACAGGTTATTAAAAACTCAATTCTATTTTCCTCTTCTTTCAGTGGGGGATATTTCTCTTCTATGAAAATCAATAAGATTTGAAAATACTTGCTCTCAGTGAACAAAATCTTAATTTGTAAATCACACAACTTTTCCCTCCTGTAACTGCCAGTATATTCAGCTAAGTATAAGGGTAGATATTGGAGTTTGAATTTTGGACCCTTTGAAAAGTAGTGCGTTATACGTGTTTTTTAAACTAGGAAGCAATATTTGAGATTCTGAACAAGAAAAAGAGCACTGGACCCTGCCCTCAGTGCATTATATAAGAGAGCAAAAGATAAATTTGTTAAGACTCTCCATAGATCAATTAACCTCAATTTTGCTTGAAAAGGATGGATTATTTTAACGATCTTATACATTTCTCAAGAGACAGAGTGGGAATTATCCAGCACAGAATTAACAACTTAACTTAAATCTCTTTCAAAATTATAAGGTCCTAGGAAATCTGCCAAGTAGAGAACTATTCTGTGAAGGTAGTCGTGTGAGTTAAATCTTGAAGTGAATAAACTGAGTAATGTAGCATGCTGAATACTGGGCAGTACATATTTAAAATATACTATTCCTGTCTTCTTTACTCTTTCAAAGATATTTTATATTAAGTGGTTTGACAGTTATAGCTGTTACCTCTGTAGAATTAGAACCAAATGGGCATATGATACTATTTTCTTCTCTAAAACCATATGGGACCATAATTTGATAAAATGTCAGAACAGCTACAAAGTCAAAAATATGTTTATGACTACAGCTCCCAGAATCCCCAGGATGGCTATGGGTTCTGGAAGGTGTAGTTCAAAAATATTTTTGAAGCAATTTGGTCAAGATCCTCACAATTTTTTTAGCCTTTTCATGTGCAGCTAAAGACTAATGCATGAACGCTTGGTCATCAGTTGGTTGTTCATTGATTTGCTTTGTTTCTTTTTTTCACTAAAATACACATCAGTATTTGACAGTTTCTGAGCTATGCTGGTTGCAAACCTTTCCAGCCTGGGGACCCCTGTGAGGGTAGTCCTACGTAATTTCCATCATCCATTGGCAGGAGATTTTCATTCAGCAAGCATTCAGCCTTGTATAGAACCAACTGATTTGTGAACAAATGTTATATAACATAGAATGAACTGATTTATGGACTTGTTAGAAGTGCCCTCATTTATAAATTATCCAGACTGGCTGTTTTACAGGTCTACTTTGAAGGTCTGATGGCCTCCCAAAATGTACTTTATAATATAGATGCTAGTAATGCAATGCAACTTTTTCAGGTTGATTGCACCACCATGTTATTGTTATTTGAAATTGTGAACTTCTAAGGTGTGATATCAATTACTGCATTCAGCACCAATGCCCAACATAGGGAGAAATTTTGGAGAAGTTTCTTGTTGGCCATTAAATATACAGTTTCCATAAATAAACAATCACAATAGCAACATCCAAACTGTATCTTATGGTGATACCTTTTAAATACAAATTACAAAACACTAGCATAGGAAGCTTCACAGTCTTCTTCATGAGGCAGAGATGATATAATAGTATATATGGAGGAAATGTGACAATACATTGATATCCCTCCAGATCATCTTCAGTGACCACAGAAGTAACATCTAAGGCAAAATGTAGCCACGTGACTCTAATATTATCGTTGTTCTTCTGTGTGATTTTTTTCTCTCTGTGTGCTTCACTGTCCTACTATTACCCTGCATTTTATGGAGAAGATGGCAAAATGCTAACAAGGGAAAAAGAAAAGGCAGAACTACTCAACACCTCATTTGCCTCAGTCATCTCACAATTGGACAAAAATGGTGCAGATAATGCAGTAGGGGAAATGAAGCATAGAATAGGTGAAGGACTAGTACAGGAATACCTGGCCAGTCTAAATGAATTCCTTTCTTCAGGGTCAGATGAACTACATCCAAGGGTATTAAAAGAACTGGCACAAATAATCTCAGACTTGGTGGCAATAATATTTGAGAATTCCTGGAGAACAGGAGAAGTCCCTGAAGAGTGAAGGAGGCAAATGTTGTCCCCATTTTAAAAAAGGGGGGGGGGGACCCAAAATCTTCCACCAAGTCAGCCTCATATCAACACCAGGAAAAATTATAGAGCAGATCATTAAACAGACAGTATGTAATGCCACAATAACAAAAAGTAAACATGGGTGGTTCAAAAACTAGTCATGTCATACTAATCTGCTCTCTCTCTCTCTTAAATAAAATTACCAGCTTGGTAAATGAAGGAAATGCTAAAATGTGGGCTAGACAATGTGCTGGTTATGTGGATTTGTAATTCATGGCCCAACCAAATGCAAAGATGCTCACCAATGGCCCCTCTTCATCCTGAACAGAAGTGACTAACTGGGTGCCACAGCATCTTTCTCAGTTACTTGGAGAAAGAGAGGGCATGCTTATCAAATTTGCAGATGACACCAAGTTAGCAAGGGTATCTTATACTCCAGAGGACAAGATCAAAATTCAAAATGATCTTAACAGATTAGAAAGCTGGGCCAAAATTAACAAAATGAATTTCAAAAGGTACTACGGGGGGAGGGGGGATGAAATGCACAGCTATAAATGGGAGACACCCGGCTTGACAACAATGCATATGAAGACTCAACAGTGCTATATGGTTATAGTTTAGTTTGTTTGTTTTACTAATAAGGAACAGTGACTCATAGCTATGTTTTGTTTTTCTAAAATAGATTCTATAGGATAAGATTTGTTTTTTCAAAAAGAACAAGTTTTAAATACCTCTTAGGGAGAAATAGACAGAGCTGGTAGGGTGACATTAGAGCATATTGTTCTATGAAATAAAATATCATCAAGAAAAATAAATGACAAATTATCAGTGGTCACAAATTATAAACAAGAATTTTTTTTAAAGGCAAAACTTGAAAAGCAATTTTTAAATGCACACCCATCAAGCAATTATTGCAAGGGTCCTGAGAAAATGCAGATAAATTTCTCCTTGAATATCATTCCTACACTTTCTTAACATGGATGATAACAAATTCCCTCAGAGTTATATTTAGTCAGAAATTGTTTGTATGACCTTCTTAAATATGTATTTTCCAATGCAAGATAATATATTACTTGAGGCTAGGAAAATATATTATATATTATTTAATCAGTGTTCATTATCAGAAAGGAATTCTGTAATAAAAATAATTTTAGATCTAAATGCTTCACAAATGCTTTGTTCCTATAATTTGTCTAATACATATTCTTTTAACTATTTAAAAATGTTACACATGATGAGATGAAGACTGCAGACTACTCTTTATTTGGTTGTTTATTCTTCCAGGTAGCAAAAGGAAAACAATAGTTTCCATTTTTTTTTTTTTACATTTCATATTCTGCACAGTCTCTTACCTACAGTTCTTTTCACTCTTAGATCCCTGCATATTTCTCTTTTCTATTCTTACCTCTGTTTTTTCCATATATAGTTTCTAAACAATATTCCATGGTGCTTGGAGAAAAGTCCTCTTCTATACAAACCCTATGGTCTGATAAAAAATATTACTGATCATACAACTTCAGATCACTTCCATCAAAAGAGTCAAAAGCATGGTTTAGTATCAAATAATGCTAATATTAAATAGTTAAATTCATATTTCAATTTCTGCCGAATACAATTTAATGCCTGAAGCAGAGTACAAATACACTCTTTTAAAAGTAAATGTTTTTAGCACCTGAGGCAGGAAAGTCCACAATGCCTTCCCTATTTCTGGGAAGTAAATATAGAATTACACTTAAATAACAATACATTGCCCTTTCATGACACACCCAAACCATGGTCATTCACTGTACCTGATGGAAAACCCAACCCCAGAGTATTTTTAAGTTTCAAAAATAATGATGAATGGTGCCGCCCGACTCAGCGGGCCAGCGTGGTTGCTGTGTTAGGAGGCCCTTGCTTCCTGCATTCGGCACTCCTGCGTGCCTGCGCTTCTGCGCATCTGTGCTCCTGCGCAGCAACAGGGACAAGCGCGGGCTTGCCCCTGATTGGCTGCAGCGGGAGCGGGAGAATCCAGTTGCCTGATTGGCCCATCTGGGCCCGCCAGGCCATTTTATTGGTTGGAGCCCCTGGGAGGGGCGGGGCTTTGCCCTCCCAGGGCTCCCATTGGCTGTTGGGCCAATAAATGGCCCTGCGTGGCGCTGCTCAGCGCCTTTGGTAACTTGCTCCCTGCCCTCCCTCCCTGCTTGGGAGTTGATTGTCATAACTTGTTGTTGGCGGCAGCATAGGCCTGGATCTGGGGTAGGGGTTTCCAGGGCCTGCTGGCACTGGGTCAGGAGTCCTCGAACCCGGGTATGGAGCGGTTTGCTGTGGCCATTGTGGGGGCCACAGTCGGTTAACACCCTTTGACTAGGATGCCTTGCAATTCAAGTGAAGCAGCACAGTTGTCTAACTGTGCAACAGGGCGGAGCTTGGCACCTACGTCATCCCGATGCTTGCGGCTGCAAGCAACCATACCTAATACATCAACCAACCGGGGTGTTGCTGATGTCCAGATCCAGACCTTATGCTTTGGGCCAACCCTATGGTTATGCTGCTCTGTTTGGTAGCTGCTAATAAAGTTGTGGCCTTTTTCCTCCAATATGGAGGAGCTTTTTAGATTGGCAGGAAAGTGTGACATGAAGTTGCACTTTCCTTAATGCTTAGCAGCTAGACTGCAAGCCCCAGGTGTGCATTTAAAAGGTACAGGGCTGCTAGACTGAGAGGTTTGGGAACGACTTATCTGAGGTCTTTTCTGTGGCTCAACAGCTACATGGGAAGCTGTCAAAACACTACAAACACAGGCGGAGCAGCTACATGGGCGGCAATGAACGCAGCTTTTAGCCACGCTTTAACCTTACTGGCTGCGAATTGTGCAATTGTACAATTGCGCAATTCGCAGCCGGCAAGGAAAAAAAAATTAAAAGTTCAGCAGTTTATCACTGCGGTTCCTCTGCCTTTTTAAACTGTGCCATTGCACTGGTGCATCATGAATGAACCCCCTTATTTTGTGAAGGAATTGACATGTTATCCACAGTAATAATAATAATAATAATAATAATAATAATTTATTTATATACCGCCTAGAATAACAGTAGAATAACAGTAACGGCATCCCAGAGTCCCTGTTGCGCATGTCTAGGGTTCCGATTAGGGGTGGAGCTAGGGTTTGGGAGCTTTAAAAAACTGTGCGGTTAAACCCCAGCTTTTACACCTGCAGGGCATTGAGCATTTTAATTAGAAGTGAACTCCACACCACGCATGCTCCCAACCCACGATCCATTATAATCCGCACCTCTATCGCTGCCTTTAAATGGGCGCCTTAAAGAGACAGAGCCCCATTTAACTGTGCAACTACACCTTAGCCTTTAGATGCACTTGCGCTATAGCGCAATTATTAAAAAAAGAGTAGGGAAATCCAGCACCTTTTTAAAGGCGCTTCTTCTCCCTTAAAGTGCCAAAATAGCGTTTTCATGGCACACTTTCCCTTTTTCTCATCTAAAGGCTGGGCTTTCATGCAGCCTTCATCACACCTCTTTTTGCCAATCTAAAATGGGCCGGAGTATTGTTTTATTGGGCCGGATCTACACAGCAACCATTCCTTAATGTGAAATCATTTATAATTGTATTGTCAACCTTAAGAACATGTAGCTTCTCCTATCCTGAATCCATTAATAATATGATATAAATTATCATTCATACAGTAAAAAGTGTGTTTGATAGTAACTTGACTTTCTTCAAACATTGCTGAATGTTTACTATCTAATAGAAAATTAAGGCCAGTACACACAAACAAATGTTTCCACAAATGAAGCTGTATGTTTCTCCCTGGGATAGTTGTTCCATGTATTGAGAAGTTCATCTGCAGAAAATCACTATGTCGAGATGCCTTCTGTTTCTAATCTACCTCAAACATCTAATATGGGGAAAAGGAGGCTGGTTGCAGATAAACAGTTCATTCATTGGCAGTGTGCTTTGGCTCTCTGTATGTGTCAATCTTTAAATGGATGAGGTAAGAGAATATCACAATTCAATGGTATTGAAGAGGCTTATTACGAGAAAACAAATCTCTGTAATGTTCTTCAAAATTGCAGTTCTAGTAATGCTATGAAGCAGTTAGTGCCTATAAAAATTACTCATTGAATTAGAGCTTTGGTACACATTAATTTAGATGCCAAGTTTATAAATTATAATCTGGAACCAAATTTTAACAAATGAAGGAGGGAGGGGAGAATCAAAGGGAGACAAATGGACAGGTAGCTTCGCATTTAATATAGTCGTGATCATACTTAATTGCTTATGAATAGTCATAAACTATAAATACAGGCATATAATGGCTTATAAATATTTGTTTGCTTCTTTCCTAGATAACTTGGTCAATGATACAGGTTGAGTCTAGACCAGTATTTGTAACTTGCTGTATAAATTATAGAGTTTGGGATGTTACTTTTTACAAGTACATTGGACCCTTGGTATTTGCTGCAGTTTGGTTCTAGGACCTCTCCACACATGGATATCAAAATCCATGGATCCTCATGTCTCATTATATACAATGACAAAGCAACACTGTGTTTATTTTAATATAAAATGGAAAAATCAAAGTTTAGGGGTTTTTTTTTGGGGGGGGGGTTGTTAAGAAATATTTTCAAGCCATGAATGATTGAAGGGTCAAGGAGGGTCAACTGTAAAGCATTACATTACTTGTTACAGCACTTTAAAAATAAACCCTTGCTGTAATTCAGTACAGAGGATTGAACAATGAATTGGTTACGTTACTTGTTATCCACTTTGTGTATTTCCATTCATTTCTGTTACTTTTTAGAGGAGAGAAACCCTTATGAGAAATACATAGAATTTGCTGTGAAAATGCCTTAAAATCTCCTTTAAAAGTAACATTTGAAAGAAACTTTTAAAAGCTCTCAAAAATTACATAGGAAAAAGTGAGGATAAGATATTTTGTGCCGAATTAGTAAATTATCCCTCCTATTCACTCAAACAAATTACTTAAGAACAAATTATATTGATTGAAACAGAAAACTCCACAAGTACATCTCCTGCTCAGTTTCAATGAAAATACAATATAAAGGAAATAACTAACAATCTGATTACATTTCATGATGTCACTTTCCGGTCCTAGATGGAGTCACACTCTCCTCAAAGGACCCTGTTCGCAGTCTGGGAGTACTTCTTGATTCGTCGCTTCACATGACTAGTCAGGAGTGCCTGTTATCAGCTTCAGCTGATACGCCAGCTGCGCCCTTTCCTGGAGCCGAAGGACCTGGAGTCAGTGGTACACGCTTTGGTAACCTCATGATTGGACTTCTGTAATGCACTCTACATGGGGCAGCCCTTGTGCCTAACTCGGAAACTTCAATTAGTTCAAAATATGGCAGCCAGGCTTGTCTCGGGAACATCGAGAAGAGAGCACATAACACCGGTGCTCAAATCTCTCCACTGGCTGCCGATTAGTTTCCGAGCACAGTACAAGGTGTTGGTTTTAAACTTTAAAGCCCTACATGGCTTGGGTTCATCTTATCTTAGGGACCGCCTCTTCCCATATGAACCGCCTCCCACATGCTTCGGTTTTCTGGGAGGAACCTGTTCCAGCCTATGAAAACTAGGTTGGCACAGACCTCCCAGAGGGCCTTTTCGACTGTCACTCCCAGGCTATGGAATGACCTGATGCGTCTTATTACATCTTCTGATTGCTTTAAAAAAGCTTTAAAGACGTATCTCTTCCAGCAGGCCTTTCCAGAAAGCCCTTAACTCCTGGCTCTGTCCAGGTCAAGCTCTCCCTTCAATTCATCAACTTTTCGATCTTGATGACCATGCAATGGGTTGCTGATTTATATTGTAATTTTTATTATGTTGTTTTAATTGATATTAGTTTAATTCAATTTTAAGGGGTGGGAGGTGGGGTATGGCTTATGTATATTTTATCTTGTATCTTTTAATTGATGTAACCCACTCCAATTGGAGACAGAGTGGGCTATATTATTATTATTATTATTATTATTATTTCACTTCACTGACTGCCAATATGTTTCTGGTCTGAATTAAATGTACTTATGATGACATTTAAACCCCTTAACAGGTTGAGACCTCAACACTTGATGGAATACCTCTCCCCATATGTTCCTGCCCATGGAGTAAGATCTGCTGCAGGGAGGGTTCCTTTGTCTTTCACCAGTAAGGTCAATGCACTATATTGGGATGTGGGACAGGACCGTCTTAGACATAGCACCTTACTGTAAAATGCTTTTCCCCTGGAGGCCCATCTGGTGCCAACACACTTGTCATTTAGACACCAATTTAAAATGTGGCTCTTTGCCACAGCCTTTGGGCCTTATTAATTCAACCTCATACCATTATTTATAGTTCTAAACATTTTAAAATATATTTTAGCTTATTTATACTTTCTAACTATTTTTAACCTATAGTTTTTGTGTGTGTTTGTGGATTTTTCAGGCTGTCTGGCCATGTTCTAGAAGAGTTCATTCCTGACATTTCTCCAGCATCTGTGGCTAGCATCTTCAGAGAATACTGGCAAGGAAGAGAGTGGGTATATATATACTGTGTGACCCTGCTAGGGAAGACTGATTCCTATTTAATTAGTGATCATTGTCTGCTTGGAAAACCCCTGACCCTGGGTGAGTTTCATTTGCATTTTTCTGGGTCTTGATTTTTGATATTTTTCAGGACTGGTAGTCAAACTTTGTTAACTTCTAAAGGTTTCTTCTTCTCTGTTGAAGTTGTCTTGGTGTTTGTGGATTTTAATGGCTTCCCTGTGCATTCTGACCTGACAGCTGTTGTCATGGTCGAGAATTTCAGTGTTTTCAAATAGCATATTATGCCCAGGATGGTTTATAACATGTTCTTCTACTGCTGATTTTTCTGGCCGACCCAGTCTGCAGTGTCTCTCATGTTCCTTGATTCGTGTTTTAACACTGTGTTTGGTGGTCCCTATGCAGACCTGTCTGCATCTGCATGGTATGCAGGAAACTCCTGCAGCTGTGAAAGGGTCTCTCCTGTCCTTTGCTGAGTACAGAATTTGCTGGATTTTCTTGGTCGGTTTGTAAACCATTTGAGGGCTGTGTTTCCTCACCAGCTTCCCTATTCTGCCTGTGACTTTTTTGATATATGGTAAAAAAAATACCTTCCCTTTAGGTGGTTGTTTATCTTACTCCTCCGGGGCTTAATTCCCACTTATTTATTACACTTGGTTCCACGTGTTTCCCACTATCTTTGCACTGGAACAAGGCCCGTGTCAGAGAGGCGGTGGGAAGGTTTGGGTGGAGAGGCCATGCTGCATGGTGTAGAAGGCCAGGCCACATGGCGGAGAGGCCTGGGGGATGGGGGAGGTAGGCTGGTCTGGGAGGACTCAGGAGTACCCATGAAGAAGACCTGGGGTGGGGAGAGGCATGGCCTGAGTGGAGAGGGAAGGAAAAAGCAACTGCCAGTCAGAACCAAGGTAGATTCAAATCTGATTCAAATCCTCCTGGTTCCCTCTTGGGCTGAATTGATTTATTTCTAAATAAATAGATTCAGCTAAAAACAAAACAAAACATTTTACCAGCTTCTTTTTGACATGGGTAAATTGGGTAAAAAACATGGCCTCTCTTTCCGGATTGCTTCAGTGATTTGAATTAAGTGGAAACCATGGTGGTTTAAACTGAACCATTTGGAATCACAATCTGGTTTAAACCATTGTGGGAATTAGGCCTTGGTTTTTCTGAGTCTAGTAGCCCTTCTGATGTCTGAGCTGGAATAACCATTAGCCTGTAGAGCCCAGTCTAGGTGCATCAATTAATCTTCCAAGAAGCTGGGTTCACAGATCTTTTTTACCCTGTCTACCAGTTTTTATATTGTACTTCACTTTTCTCTTGGGTGATGGTTGGAGTTCTTATGCACATATCCTGTCTGTGTGTGTAGGTTTTCTGTATACTGTATGGCCCAAATGTTGGTTCAGTTTGCAGTTGACCAAGACATCCAAGAATGGCAATGTTCCTTCCTTTTCTTTTTCCATTGCAAATTGGGTGTTTGGGTGGATATTGTTCAGATGGTTAAGAAACACAGCCAGATCTTCTTCTCCATAGCTCCAATTGGTGAAAGTGTCATCCACATATGGGAACCATGTTGTGGGTTGTTTTGTGTGTGTGTGTGTGTGTATGCTGTTTCCAGGGCTTGCTTTTCAAAGTGTTTCATGTAAAAGTTTGCTATCACAGGACTCAGAGGGCTTTCCATAGCTACCCCATCTCTCTCCTCATAGAATCCATTGTCCCACTGAAAGTAGCTTGTGGTGAGGCAATGTTTGACCAGGCTGTGATGTCCTCAAGGAAAAAATGTTGGATGAGTACAATCGTCTCCATTATGGGAACTTTGGTGAACAAGGAGACCACATCAAAGCTGATTAGTATGTCTCTGGATTTAGGTTAGAGGTTGCCGATTTTCCCTAGTTCCAGGAACTCTGGAACTCTGGTCCAGAGTTCCAGAGAGCAGATCAGCGAGTCCAGTCCAGGGCCAATGGTTCCAGAGAGCAGGGCAGGGACTTTGGTCCAGGTCAAGAGTTCTAGGTTGATCTGTGGTCAAGGAAACAAGGGTTCAGGCAACAAAGATCAAAGGAGTCAGATCCAGATGCTTTTGCCAGGGAAAACAGATAGGTTCTGGCAGAAAAGCTTGGTGTCTCACAGCTGTTTATATTAGGCCAGCTCCTTATCACAGCTGTTTGGTGATTAGTGAGCATTTCCCATATAACCTCTGTGAATGCTGGAGGCACACCTTTTTTGTTCTTCTTTGGCTGAAGGTAGGTACCAGCTCATCTTGCTCCTCCACAGTGGAACACACTCCCTTGGAGTGTAGTGGAATCTCCATCCTTGGAGGTTTTTAAGCAGAGGCTGGATGGCCATCTGTCGTGGATGCTTTGACTGGGAGTTCCTGCATGGCAGGGGGTTGGACTGGATGGCTCTTGTGGTCTCTTCCAACTCTGATTCTATGATTCTATGATTCTATATCTCCCAGGCCTGGACTCTCTGCTGGGGGAAGGCTGGACTGCTGAGACACAGGCTCTTCTGGAGCTGACAAATCCAAGCTAGATCCTGACTCAGCTGACTATGTTGAAGCTGGGAGGGCAGAGCTGAAGGGTATAAATATTTTAATAAATAAATAGTTTCAGGACTTGCTGGGAGTGATCAGCCCTGGGGTCATTCTCTGAGTCTGTCTGGCCAAAGTCAAGTTATTTATTATGTCAGTGGGTTACCCTACTTGCTGTACTTTCATCAATAGGAACTGTATTCCAACAGGCTTTTTGAGAACTGAAAGTTTCTGTACTTTGGGTTTGCACTTTTAAAAATTGCTTTTCATTATTTTTAGTGGTATTTTTAAAATATGTTTTTGAAAATTTTCCATGTTAATGTGGTGTTTTTTAAAAAAACAGCTATCAATCATCTATCTATCTATTTGATTGGCTGTCCACACTGCAGATATAATCCAGTTTGCTACCACATTACCTGCCATGGCTCAGTGCTATGGAATTCTGGGACCTACAGATAGTCTTCTCTATCAGAGAGCTTCAGTGCCACAATAAATTACAGATCCCAGGATTCCACAGCACTGAGCCATGGCAGTTAAAGCAGTGTCAAACTAGATTATTTATGCAATGTGGATACAACCTATCTCATGTGGTGTGCTTATTATATTTGTTTTAATGTGTAAGCCATCTTTAGTATTGATTTTGCGGGAAAGCCATGGTATAAACCAAGAGGAGGAAGAATATGTGTTTTCATCTAAAACTTGCTTTTTCTGCTTGTTGAATGCATCCAGAGAAAACAAATACAGCTGTTGAGATTTAATTAAGATGTTTTGACTCAGGTGTTGGGCATAAAGTAAGACAATGTAGTACCCTATAAAGAAAAGCACTGGACTAAACAAAGAAACTGCAACCTAGGGTTTGGGAAATAAAATACATGTTTAAAGTTTTGGTTTTTTTTTAAGTTGCCATCTTTTCCTTCTTTTCTCTTTATATCTGGAACATCATTGTGAAGAAGGAACAGTGCCAGTATTATAACTATTCAATATTTATGTGAGAAAATAAAGCTCTTCTCCAAAATGGGTCACTCTGCATAGCAAAATGTAAAGTAATTTCAGAATTAACATGGGGAAAACATTCCCCAGAAATTAAATCAAAGCTACTCAGAAAGATCAGAGTAATCATTTATATACACAAGAACAGTCTTTGTCCAGAGTATGCACAGGAGGATATCTTTGTTTCAAATCTGTCTATAATAGAAAAACTTGTGTAGAACCAAAAGAAATGTTTTGCCTCCTAACTATCAAACTAAGACTTGTTTTAAGTTGTTGATTATGACTTGAACTGAGATTTGACTCCCCCTGAAGTAAAAGTGCTTTGTAATTTTGTTCCCTTTCTTTCTGATCTAATTCATTTAAGAAATTACTTCTGAAGCAATTTTTAATCTAAAGAACAATGAAATCTATGATGCATTACTCCTCTCATTAATGATGCTGTAATCATGCTGATTTTAATACTGATTCCTTTAAACATTCATTCAGCTATGTGATATAATATTTTCAATATATTTTGAGCTCTCAGTCAAAGAACTACTTTGGGGTTCATACAAAGTCTTTGACATATTTTTATAGCTTCTTTGTTTTCATTGTTCCACTGTTTGTCTGCTTGTTTTACTCACCACAATGGAAGTGCTAACATCACAAAGGTTTTGAAATATGTCCTCTGTTTTGAGAAGCATTTTTTAAAAGACAATGGCCCGAAACAGATGGGCAGGAAGAGGCACCCTTGCATGTTATTAGGTTTAGGGAGCACACAGCATTTGCATGTTCATGAAGCCTAAGATGTAATGTTGCATGCTCATTACATAACACCATTTAGACAGCGTACGTAATGGTGCCGCCGCAACTGCGCAGCTTCTAGATGGAGCTGTGCAGTTGCAGGAGAGTAAAGGTGCACAATGGAGCCTTTTCCGTGTATTGCGCTGCAACTGCAGCATTAAAAAGGAGCAGGGTTTCCCTGCTCCTTTTTTTCAGTGCAGCTTCGCTGCAGCATCTAGCTGCTGCGGCAAAGTTCTGCAGCAAAAAAGGTGGCT
This sequence comes from Urosaurus nigricauda, assembly GCA_034509955.1. Classification (NCBI taxonomy): domain Eukaryota; kingdom Metazoa; phylum Chordata; class Lepidosauria; order Squamata; family Phrynosomatidae; genus Urosaurus; species Urosaurus nigricauda. Next base: position 65,303,679 of record JAOEGL010000003.1, read on the forward strand.
CCAGACCACCGCTTTTGGGCAGTCTCTACCGCCCCAATATGACTTTCTTTTGTGCAGTTAAACTGGCTATAGGGACAGACTGTTCAATTCACCATCAACTGCAAATGGTATCCCCATTCCTGATGGTCACACCATGCATGGGTTTTGTAGCTGGGTAAATTTTACATTTTGAGAGGATTGTGAAGGGGGCTATGGCAGGTTTGTGTATAAGAAGCATATATTCAGGGTTTCCTTAGGTACATCGAGCTAATTTTACAAGTCATTAATGATTTTAAAAAATTATTCTAGAGTTGGGCAGCATGCCTCCACCGCCACCTGTTTCTACACCATGCATGACCTCCATGAACATTCCAATGAAGTTTAGTACTTAGTGTTTTTGTTTTTAGCATATTGGTATATTATTTTAGTATTTTATAGTGGAACAGCAGTGATTATAAAAAGAGTGCCTTGTTCAAAACCTGCCTTTTGCCACTGAACCACCAAGCTTCAGCAGCTGGCAAACAGTACTGGCAAAGGGGATGGGCTATTTAACATATGAAATGTGCACAGTACTAGTTTTCAAGTTGATTGATTCTTCCGGGATCCCACTCAACATAATTATGCCTTAATCAACTTGAAAACAAGATGTGCTTTAGCCATGCACCTTGTCATGTGTCCTGTCTGAACTGGCCAGGTAGCTATTGGGGCAGCCAGGAACATCCTGGCCACAGAGCTGCCCCGACCTCCCTTGATTACCTTAGTTCTCCACTGTAACACTGTGGCTGTTCACATGGGCATCTTGTTGTGCTGCTGTTTCAGCCACCATCAAGGTGAGTTGCTCAATTCTGAGGTCAGAATGAGGTGACCTCATTCCTTGTTCTGACATCAAAGCAAAATGGATGTCAATCTGGATCTCACTGTGCTGGTGGCTCTGCTGGGCAACACAACAGGGTACCCATGTGAAGAGCCACTCAGCATCAGAATGGAGGGCTCGGGGTCTTTCATGAAGATCCAGAGCAACTGGTGAGCTGTTGTTGTTGTTTTATCCATGTTAATGATGTTATAGCCCAGGTTGGTGTTTGAACAGCTTGGACATTGACCAGACTGTTCGTGCCAGACCTGGGATTGGGCCCTTCATCATCCAGTCTCCCTGCCATGAGGGCGAAGGGAGGCTGGTTTATTTGGCCCATGCAGATAAGGCCCCTGAGTGGAATTGCAATGTTTTTGGTCACTGTGTCTCTGAAAACTGGTGGCATGGTGGGTGGGTCAGAGTCTAACAATATTTATGGCACAAGTTGCACAGGGCAGCCCAAATGTGTGTGTAGAACATTATTGTTTCATTGTTTCATGATTTGATGAAGTTGAAGCTCTAAGCTAAAGTACTGTGAATAGGGCATACGAACCAGCAACATCACAGTTTCAGCAAACATAGATTGTAGTAATTCATGATGTGGTAATATTGTGATGTTGCTAACAGTCTTGCGTAGAAACACTTCTGTCTGATTGGCTGTTTCTTAATGTTATTGCCCATGTTATTACTCATTTAAAAATTCAAATGTCATATTTATTTATTTATTTATTTATTCATTCTACTATAGCTTCCAATACTAGCCATGCTATCTGAGAGCTACTGGAAACTGCAGTAAAAAAGAAGTTATGGCCCTGTGTACTACTACTAATACTACTTATTGTCATTATCATTTATTTATTTATTTATATTGCACCATTACTCTGCATGGTGCTTTGGGGAGAAAAAAAGAACAAGAAAAAACAGTTCCTCAGGCTTACAATCTAAAGACATGACATACAAGAAAAGGTGATGACAGTGGGGGAAGGAATTAGGCACTGTACATACTGTTTCTTCTTCCTTTCCTCCAAAAACAGGGCAGTGGTTAAGAGATGGCTTTCATATTATTCTCCTTCACATTTTCACAATGGTATGTTCCTTCACATTTCTGTTCATGTTCCTTGCCACCCTCCATACACTGGGGCTAAAATTCTTTAGCAGGAAGGTTTTTGTACTCATGTGTGATTGAAAATGTATGATTGAAATGTATGATTGAAAATCTTGACTGTGAGTTTCTAAAGCATGTGGTGAGCCTACATGAATTCAACAGCCACCTCTCCACAGGACAAATAAATGGAGTTGCCCAGAAAATGATTTGTAAAGAAAATGCCTTTATGATTCAGAACTTGAAATACACATACTTTTATTTTATTTTATTTTTAAAATGCAGTTTTCCGGGTATACACTGTGCATGCCCATTCCCACATTTTCTGCGTAAACAGCTGTGTCTCAATGTTGGCTATAGAAATTGTGAGCAACAGCCCATAATACACAACATTTATAGTGGACAGTGGAAAAATCATGAGCTGTACTTCTATTTTGCAACAACTGGTTATGGTGTCATGTTCTAAGCATATGATATATTTACAAGGCTGCAGTCCTGTGCAGATTTAGTCAGTGAGATTTTAGCAGACAACCTATCTGAATTTGCTTGTTAAATAGATTTCAGCTAAAAAACAGGGAAATGGTTGGATTAAAAATTGAGGAGGAAAATGAGAAGAAAATAATAATAGAGATAAATGATGAAGATAAATCAGTAACCCAACAGAAGGAAATAAGAGAGGTATTTCATAGATTCTTTACAAAGTTTTATCAATCACAATCTATAAATCTAGAGAAAAGTCGACAATATTTGAGTAAACAAGAAATCAAAACACCAAAGAAAGAGCAACTTATTGAACTAATCAGACCTATATCTAGTACTGAAGTTATCAACATGATTAAAAAATGTAAAGATAGTAAATCGCTTGCCCCGATGGATTTACCACATTGTATTATAAAACTTTTGCAAATGAATTATGTCTCCCACTACAAAGGACTACAAATTCTATACTAGAGGAGGGATCACCACCATCATGGCAAGAAACAGATTTTGTGGTTATACCTAAAGAGGGGAAACAAGCATTTGATATGAGAAATTTTAGACCATTTTCTCTTTTGACTATTGATTATAAAATATTTACTAACATATTAGCAAATAGGTTGAAAAACTATCTAAAATACGGGATTGATGAAGATCAAAGTGGTTTCTTGCTACAAAGGCAAATAAGAGACAATCTTAGAGTGGTTTTAGATGTGTCAGAATTCTATGAACAACAAAAAAGAAAACTAGAATTAATATATATTTGGGGAAAGTGTTTGACATGGTTAATTGGCTAACATTGTTTGAAATTTTGGAAAGAATGGAATTAGGCCTTAAATTTATATCATAGATAAAAAGATATATAAAGAACAAAAAGCTAAAATTATCATTAATGGAAAACAAACAGAATATATTGAGATTAGAAGAGGTACTAGACAAGGTTTCCCACTATCCTATATATTTTCTGTGATGGTGATAGAAATCAAGAATCAAGACACAATTCAAGGAATTAAAATAAAAAAGTACAATTACAAATATGTGCTTTTGTGGACGAATGAGTTCTCTTTTTAGATAACCCATGTGATTGTGCAAACCCCCCCCCCCCCACATTGGTTGAAATAATAGAAGAATTTGGGAGGATAACAGGATGCAAACTAAATAAGGAAAAATCAATAATCCTTATAAAAAATAGAAAGAAATTGAGTTAAGTAACAAAATGGGTATGACAGCACAAAACAAAGCAAAATATTTAGGCATAATATAATTTTAAAAAATACACTGGAGTTATTTGACGATAACTACAAGAACACATGGCATGATTTTTTTTAAAAAATTGACTATTTTGGGGAAAAAAACCCTGTCTTTAGATAGGTTTCAGTCTTGGTTTCATTTTTGATTTCTTTCTGTCATTTATTCCCCAGATCCAGGCCACTGCCAAGGCCTGTAGATTATTTCTTTACAACATTGCTAAAATCCATCCATTCCTCTCAGCCTCTACTGCCAAGACTCTGGGGTCCATGCCCTAGTGGTCTCACGGCTAGATTATTGTAACCTTCTTCTGATAGGGCTTCCTCTCTCTCACCTCCATCCTTTAATCTCTGTCCAGAACTCAGCTGCATGTATTATCACATCTGCTCGCTGCCTTGGCCATGTCTCTCCTCTTTTATCCTCCTTTCACTGGCTGCCCTTCCATATCCAGTACAAACTCTTGTTGCTGACCTTCAAAGCCCTCCATGGACTGGCCCCTCCTTATTTATCTGAAATTCTTCCTCCTTACATTCCTACTCGTACTCTCCACTCTGGTAGTCAAAGTCTATTGTCCCAGCCTAGGATTTCCACTGCCACATCCCAGATTCGTCCCTTCTCACTTGCTGTCCCTCACTCCTGGAACCTTCTTCTCCCACATGCACACCTCATCACTTCTCTAACCAGTTTCAAAATTTAGTTAAAGACTATATTGTTTAGGGGAGCGTTCCCAGGTGAGTGTTCTTCTCTGCCCCAGGATGCTGCATCCTAACTATATGTTAAGAAGCTGAGCCCTCCCTCCAGTCCCTCCACCTTGGTCCAGGCCTCAGAAGGAGTGAAGAACTGATGGATTTGATCCCCTCCACCCACCATTCCCTTCTCCTTCTGTGTCGTGTCTAATTAAATGATTGTATGTACAGTGCTGTGTAAATTTACAGCACTATATAAATAAAGGTTAATAATAATAATAATAATAATAATAGTAATAATTTTTGAGATCTAAAATGATAAAGAGTGAAAAAAAGAATGGGCACTGATTTTGTGTTGTTTGGGGAAAATGGGGAAAATTAGCAACATTTCTCTTCTAAGATCTAAAAGAAGAAAGGTCAGGGAAAAGAAAAAGGATTATAATTAGACAAAGAGACAAATTTATATCAGAGACTAGAGAAAATTGGGGAAGCTGGGGAAGTGAGGACACTCAAAACAGTTGTATAAATTGAAAAGGAAGTTTGAAAAGACTCAGTCATGGCTTTTCAAGGCATTATTCATGAAATAAGAACAAGGTGATAAAATAAAAAAAGGTAATGAAAATATGTATAGACATGATGGTAAAGTAAGGATATTAACACAAATGGATCATGGTGTTGGTAAGATTTCTTTTGTTTTAAGCTTGTAACAATAACAATTTAGGAAAATATAGTTAGGAAGGTCAAACATTATATAATCCAGTAAGGACAAGAAGGAAGTTTTGGGTGAGTGGTATGGATGAAGAAGAAAGTTAAAGAAATAAAGTAAGTTTGGGAGTTACAGAGGTTAAAAGGAAGTTGAAGAGGGTGTGCAAATGCAGTATTGGGTGAGAGGGTGAAATAGGAAGATTCTGAGACGAAAGATGGGAGAGAGTTTTAGTAAGGATAAGTGGGAAGGCGATGGAATTAAGAAGAGCAAACTGCTATGAATAGAGATATTACAGGAAGATTTGGAAGGGGAATCGTAAAAGGAAGCAGAAAAGAAAGAGGATGAGAACTGAGTGGAAATAGTGTCAGAAAGAAAGAGTGATAATGTTAACAATAAGGTTAATTGCACTTGAAATACAATAATACAAGATACTCTTCTTCATCCTAGAATTTTTGCTATTGTGATATTGTGATTTGATGTATAAAACTCATCTATTGTAGGCTGGAATGGATGTATTATTTCAAATTTCAAATTGTTTAATAAAATTATTTTATTTTTATTTTTATTTTAAAAAATACATTTCAGTTGAACTTCATTCTACAGTCTGGTAAAACTGTAATGGAGTGAAAATCATTGTCTCTGTAGTTCAAGGACACACACACACATTCAAAATAAACATAAAAAGGAAAAGGCTATACATAAGATGTACGCTTCACTGAGATAAGTGGGATTAAATGTGTATATAATTCCAGTATAAACCATGTGCATCAGCTAGTAAAAAGCCTCAAATTTCTATGTAATTTTCATAGGTGATTGCTTCACTGTATGTTTTATTTCTGAAACAAATTGAAATAAATTGGAAAGAGAATGCTGAATGATCACTGAGCAAGGTCTCCAGAACAAGTGTAAACATGTTCATGACTCATACATTTCTCCACTCCATGCCATCTCTACAAGGCAACCCCCACCAAAAAAGACTTCTGAAAAACATAAGCCCAAATCTATCTTGAGCGGAGAAAACATAAGATTGTTATAATTTGAACAACCTTGGAGTCCATCCATTGGCTTTTGTGGGAAAAGATAATCTGTGCTCACGCAATAATATGAACATAATTCCTAATGATTTCTGACATAAGCCCCCAAGAAAGCTAGTTTTTATTAACCCAGAGAATGTTATACAGAGGACCAGTACAGACAGCCACTATGCAACATCCTGGTGACGTGCTAGGGTTTTGCCTGAGGGCAAGGCAAATACACGCCCTGCAACCCTAGCACATGGTCAGGGTATCATCACTGTGCAGTGTCATATAGATGGTGAGGAGGAAAAAAAGGTGGCTCCAGATGGTCTGTCAAGCCTCAGAGTTACATAGTAAAGGAGGATTCAAAGATAACAGATAAAATCCATAAAGTGTACTTCTTAGATAAGATAGCAAAATCTATCTTAACACACTTGAAAAAACCTTGCGTGGAATAAAGGTACTTGTAACCCTCCGAATTATATTAGCCATGACTTTTGGGGTCTTGATGTTCTGAAAAAGAACCTGTTCTTTTGTTCTGATGTTCTAACAACAGCAGTCCACACATCAGAGAGAAGAAAGAGACAATGGCCTCATAACATTTCTTCCAGTCACAGTCTCATCACTGCTTTCATTTCTTAAACACAGCTGGCTGAAAGAAGCAGGTAGAGATGAAGCAGGTAATAGGAATATGGTCTAATTTTAACCTAGTCCTAAAGATACAAAGAATATTGGGCAGGGTAATGGATCATATAAAGAACCTTCAACAAAAACACTTGGCCTGACATCCTACATTGTGCTTGTGTACCAAACCTCCTTTTTGCTGAATATCAACATTTTACAACCTATTGTGTATCTGTCAATGTGCCTGCTCATTTTCATATTATAGAAAAGAGAATGTATAGTTGGCTGTTTCTGTAATCCTATGAACAAAGTAGTACACTGAAGTCATTGATGAATGTACCATGGATGGAATCCTATCACTTAGTACCAAACAGATAGAGTCATTGAATCAATTGCTGAATGGTGATTGAACATGCAGGTGAATCCAACTGATTCAATAATTATATTCTAGAGGACCACTGTGGTGCAGTGGTTTGAGAGTTGCACTATGACTCTGGAGATCAGAGTTAAAATCCCTGTTCAGCCGTGGAAACCAACTAGGTGGCCTTTGGTGAGTCATACTCTCTCAGCTTCAGAGAAAGGAAAAGGCAAAAACCCCTCTGAATAAATCTTGCCAAAAAAGAAAACAAAACAAAACAAAACCAGGATATGTTCACTTTAGAGTGGTTTTAAGCTGGAAATGACTTGGAAGCACACAAAAACAACACAGCAGTTGGGACTAGGATTTAAACCCATGTGAAATAGTTACTTTTTATGACTTCCAGTTCTGTAGCCATATGTCCATTTCACAATGCTCCAAAAGTACAGCCTCATTTCTAGGG